>JAWRVZ010000029.1:4117500-4727500 GCA_037043235.1 Rhodeus uyekii | reverse complement strand
CAGAATGATTAATATACATTTCTATCTATCTATCTATCTATCTATCTATCTATCTATCTATCTATCTATCTATCTATCTATCTATCTATCTATCTATCTATCTATCTATCTATCTATCTATCTATCTATCTATCTATCTATCTATCCATCCATCTATCTATCTATCTATCTATCTATCTATCTATCTATCTATCTATCTATCTATCTATCTATCTATCTATCTATCTATCCATCCTTCAACTACTCCATCCATCCATCTAACCATTTATCGATACTCCTATCCACCTACCTCCATGTAACATCCATCTATCTATCTTCTACCATTCCATTTATCCATCCATTTATCCTTCTTCTATTCCATTTATCCATCCATCCATCTCAACTTTCTAGAAAAAACTTTATTAGGACTCTACCTTTATGTTTAGAAAATTTGACCATGTTGGTTTTTATCTCTCCATTCTGCTACTGAGCTCTTGTCCCTCATGATGTTACAAAAAAAGACTGAAAAGGGTGTGTGAGAGAGAGAGAGAGACCACCATGACAGGTGCTGTGGTGTTCAGGCAGATCCCTAAATGCCTCTGTCAGTCTCAGCGCTTCAGATGGCAGCAGATCTAGGAATAATCATTGCTGTACTTCATTACACTACACCCATTATAACGATGGCCAGGTTTTTTTTAATTGGCTGTATCATACAGTACTGCATTTACATAGTTATTTCACTAAGCATTTAAATCATGAATTCCTCTTATCACTTAACAGAAATACAGACGGGTAAGGCTGCACAAACAAAGAAAAAGAAAAGTGAGTAGGAGAGAGAGCCTGACAGATATTTGAGGGAAAGAACATACAGGCTGAAAGAGAACAGAGCGTAATGAGAGACTGAATGCTCAGTGGAGGTAAAGACGGATGGAAACAAGGCCAGGGAGAGACACAGTGAAGACAAAAGAAAAAGAGAAGGAGAGAGTAGAGAGGAGAGCGACTCGGCTGTAATGGCTCGCGTCTCCTGGCAATCGAATTCTTGCCGCTCTGTCGCACAGGGAGCGTTAATTGACAGGCAACCACTTAAGTCTTAATTTTCTTTTAAGATTGCAGCGAAAAAAGAAGGAGAGTGAGGGGAAAGAGAGGGTCTACGAAGGGGGAATTCTAATGAGGGAGGCATCACGTCTGAGCAGGGCCATTACGTGTGATCTCTATTCCACTCTCCCAGCAGACACCACGGGTCCGCTGTTTTAATGGCCCAGCCACTGGACGGAGAGAGCATGTCACAGCTAACTGCCTCACTGTGCAGGAATGAATTTAACACTAGGCTAGGTCCTTGTACTTAGGTTTAGCATGTGTCTAATCAAAGTATCGGGAGAGTTGGAGATGGTTTGCTGCATGGTTTGAGCTGAGGAATGGTTTTATGACCTGAAATCTGGTGGAATTTGAATCACAGTGCTGCCTTAAAGTTCCCCTATAATGCTGTATTAACAGTTTCTAGTTTTGTTTTAGATGTCTACTACTATAGGTCTACATGCATCCATGGTCAAATGACATTTTCATTTTCTCCTCTTTTCTCACAGTGTCCGAAACGATTCAATAAAGGTCTTTCCAAACGCCTCCTGTCCGAGAGCCTTCTTTGCTCTGATTGGATGGCCTATATTGTGATTTGTTTACTGCTTTCAGCATGTCATTACCGGGTCCAAATTTAATCTCTGGAGTCTTTCAAGCACCTCCAAGCACATTGATACAAAAAGTTACGATAGCATTGGTTTTACCTATCAATTTGTTTCTCGTTCTTTTGAATTGCATGCAAAGTCGATTACCTTTGGAAGCGCAGAAAACACCAACTTTTGGATATGTTAGAATCTCAACCTCAAAAAAATCTCTTCCAGGCTTCAGCTGCAGCTACAGTGTTTGAGGGCGGGTCAAAGTAAATGTTGTTCTTGGGCAGCCAATAAAGACCATAGTCTGACATTATGCAAATGATTTACAGACCTACATAGGTATGTAACAGGAAGTAAGTTTGGAATTCTTCTTCATTTGATTCTTTGTTTTAGAAGAGAATAACTTTATTTGTTGTGCAATGTGATCTATAAAACTTTGCAGACTGTTTCACAAATGGCTATTACACACTGTATGAAAGTGTGAAAGAAAGAAAAAATAAAATAAGGGCACATTTAAGGGCACACAAGAACGATTCAAATTCAATTTTAATGATTAAGATGGAATTTTAAGATAAGGATTTCAAATAGCCTTTTGATTGAACATATCATTGTAAATGGCATATATTAAAACCGGCGCTTTCTATTTGGTTGGGACACATGAAAGAACCTATGGCTTTTGGTCTCAGTGATATCAATCTTAGAATGGCATATCAACCCACCAGTTCTGAATTAAAGCCGGTCACAATTCAGAGCTTTGGAAAAAGTGAAAATTATCAATAAGTAATGACATAAATCCAATGGTTATCATACAGAAGACTTGAATGGACTACTTCTATCTATCTGTTTAGGAGCGAGTAAACAATGGCAACATTTTAAAACAGAACCAGAATCAGATATTTCATTTAGTTTGACTTTTATGGACATTTTGTTTGTTTTGACAACATCAGTACTTTTTGAAAGGGTCTATTCAAAAACAATTTTAGGTTTAAGGTTATGGCTTAACCTTGGATTAGGCAAGTCAAATCAAAAGAGGCTGATAAACCTACCACTATTGGAACAAAAAAAACTAAACTTTTATAAATAAACTTTTGCATGTCAGTCAGAAGGTATAAGAATAAGCTCCAGTTGTGCACCAGATTTTTAGTCAAAAGTCTGGCAAGGTGAGACTACTCAAAGCCAGCCAATCAGATTAGAGCTGACAACTTCAGCCAGTGTTTGCCAGTTTTGTGTACTTGGTTGAGACTACCTTCCAATCACCTTACACTGAATCACGTCTATTGGATGTTATTTTATTTTATGTTCCCGACTGTTAGAAAAAGTGAGCTTGTGTGGAAACAAAAGAGCTTGAATATAATACATTCTCACTGTCATAAGATACATTTCTTATGATTTGTATTAGAACTCATAACAAATGTGTTAAAAATTGAACTCGGCAGCACTCAGAGCTGTCCATTTAAGAAAGAAAGAAAAGTACTTCAAGGTTTGCAGTAATGACATGTTTGAGTGGATGAGTGTTGGCTGAATTATTGTTCAGTCCCCTTTAAATCTCTCTCTGGCCTCTGAATCCTGTGCTAATAGACAGAGCATTGAGAAAAAATCTGAGGCAGTGCAGCTCGCCCCCTAGTGACACTGAGGTGAATTACAAAAGCCTGATGGAGAAATCACTGTGATTCACAGCCCAGTAGAGAGTGGTCAGGCACATTATAGCTGTGCAGGGGCTGGACATCCACGATTTCTCTCCTAGCTCTCTTTAATAAAGGTGAATTGCAGGAAAAACTGTTTTTGGGCATTAATATAAAAATGAATATTATATTATAGAAATAAAACAGCTGAATTGATAAAAATGAAAAATAAGTGTGTTCTGTGTTAATGGCTTCAAGGCGTCATTCCCTCTCATATCTTATCACAGTGGCCTCTAAAGAACCAAATGGTTGAAGTGTGGTTCTGTTATCTCACCACTGCCTCTCTTGCCCCCTCGTCACATAGATATCATATCTCACCCTGTATCTTTCTCTCTCTTTCTCTCACACATACACACACAATCTCTCCTGCACACACACATAAACACATACTCTCTCTCTCTCACACACACACATTCATTCTTTCTCGCACTTGCCCTCTCTTACACACAAGCACAGACTCTGTCTCCTTGCTGTTCTGACAGCTCAGAGGCTCCATGCCTCCAAGGTGCAAAGCCGAACTCTTGGTGATGGCAGCACGGGTTAAAAGGTTATCACCGTCACCTTTGACTTGGCCCTGCAGGGGCCACCCAAATGGTTGCCATGGCCACTGCCCTTTATCAAAGCAGACGAATAGTACAGCGGAGAACTAAAATGCAAGACAAGGCTACTGCAAAAAGTTAACAAGGCGGCTGCAGACGGGTCTTGGATCAGCATCTACCTCTAAAGTAGGTCATTTAATAACGGAAGAAAAGGTCATTAAGTTGGATCACCCGGTTCTAACAATAGCAGGTTACAAACAAGCTGAAGTGCCACCACACCTGTCCGGCATACAGGTGTGCGCTGAATGAGGCTGCTGGGCATGGTGAACTATTTTCTGTTACCCCAAAAACTTAAGAACATTGTAATCTTCTCCAGGGTGTTTTCTTTGCTGGAGAATGGTGACCTGTACATCTTCAGAGTCGGGTCATATGGACTAAACAATATTAATTAAAAAGTTCTTGAAGTCTGAGTAACCTTTCATGGTTGTGTGGTCATTACTGCCATCACTTTGTGTGTGTGTGTGTGTGTGTGTGTGTGTGTGTGTGTGTGTGTGTGTGTATATACACTTAATCAACATAGATATCTCCAGACTCTCATCCTTATCTCAACCCACACCAGATTAGAAAGTTTTAATCAGAAGTTGTGATTATCTTATTGACACACAAACTACATACAGGTATAAAGAAGAGATTTAATCCTTGTTTAAGCAGTTTTTATCATAAGTAAAGCAATTTATGGTCCAGATTGAAGGGGATCAGTGATACTGAGGTTTACAGATGGTTGAAAGTTGAGAGTTGTTTACTTAGCAGATGTATTTGGCAGCGTGAGAACTGAATCAGGGAAGCTTAAAATGGCTGACATGCAACATCATTTCCACACACTCGCACGTATACACACAGACACAAACTGGTCCAAACCAACCTTTTCAGTTCATAAATTATCTAGCTACGTTTAAGTCATTTTCACCAGTTTTACATTGCGGAAAAACTATGATTCTCAAGCTTAGTCTCAATCCAGCTGTCTCTCAAAATGGCTGCCTCTCGATCACGCCTTAGCCTTGAATCTGAGTGCAACGTGACCGGCTAACAAAAATTTCCTTTTCCTCATCTCCTCCGTTCCATCTGCTCACTCCATTCACAATAACGAAGCAAGCGATGAGAGAAATCTCATTTAGCCGACGTCACCCTGAGGCAAGGCAGAGAGGGCATTAGCTACTGGGAAATAGTTCCCAAGTGTGTGAATATTTGCAGTTAGAAAGGGAGGGGAAAAAAGAGAGACTACGCACCCAAAGCGCTTCCTAGACACTTTTTTTAAACCTCTTTTCTCTGTCGCTCTCTGTTGTCAGTCATCACTTGTCAAATTAGAATCAGGTTAGAGTGTTAGAGCATTATCTTTCTTTGTGCTGAGTGTCAGTTGAGCATTACCTCAGAAACAAATCAACCACAAACTGTGTGTTGGAAGGAACGAGAGTATATGAGAACAAATGAGTGAGAGAGAAAGAGAAAGAGGAATATGGAAGGAAATGGAAGCTTCAAAGGAAATGGAACGGAATAACTAAGAAATGGAAAAGCTGAAAGGCAAATTTTAGTCTACGGATTTGGAAAATGTATGTGATGTGGTTTGATAAAATGTATTTAACATGAATTTTAAGGGTATTGCACACACACACAAAAAAATCCTGGTTGGAAATATTCAGGTGTGGATAAAATGTCCAAAATAACAATACAATAGATTTGTGCTTCCTTGAGCTGGATAAATATTTTATTTGGGAAGAGGTCATGTATATGGACTACGATGCAAACATGAATGAATAATTCCCTCACGTGATTTACTATCAGAATTGTCTATCCAGAAATCTCCCACAAAAATGTCTTCCACATTCAGTGCAGTTTGTGTGCAAACAATTAATCCAAAAAAAAGTAGCTTCACTAATGGCTACAACTTGATTTTTGGGCCAATTTCCCTGGAAGTAACATTTTTCTTTCTTTTCCAAATTTTTGGCACAAATTAAATTGAATTTGCATAGTACCATAGCTAATGAGCAGCAACGATGTAATTTGGCACACATCTTTTAAATAAAGGTGGAATAGTTGGAACAGTATACACTCAACTGGAAGTGTGCAGAACACAGTGGTGTTTTATATGCAAACTGTATTACTGAACATGACCATCAGTGCAGAAGATGCAATTGTGAAGTGCGAGGGTTAACAGGTATCTCTCATCTCCTGCTCATAAACTCCAGGCTAGATGCTCCTGATGTAGCCCAAGGCTTGTGACTGATTACATTATGACTGTTTTCCTAGAATCTGGTGTTGTAGCACAAACAGACCCTTACCATTACAAAGACTAAACAGACACCACACACTAACACTATATGCTACTTTTAGAAACAGGGAGATTATATTGAAGATCATTCTGGTTTTCTTGTTTTTTCTTCTTCTCAATTTTGATATTATAAAAAATCTTAATTGTTATTAAATTTTTTTTTAAATAACATATATTCTTTTAAATATATTTTTAATTATGGTTAACATAATATTTAAAAAAATAATAATTTTAGTTTATTTGTTGTACATAAAAGCATAAAATATTATAAAGAAAGGTTTAGAGATTATATATTTTATACACAACTGATTATTTTATACATTATATAAGTTAGATATGTATACATCTTTATGTATATGACTTAATTACAAATATTATATATTTTATTAATGTATTTTTTAAAGAATTCTTTAAGAGTGAAACTTTTCTCATTTTATTATATTATTATATAATATATATTATATATAACATATTTTATATATAGAATTTTTTAATATGATTTATTTATTTATAATTATTATATATTTTATTAGTCTATTAGTTATATTTTGAGAACTATTTCTTGAAGATTTTTTTTTTTTTTTGGTCAAGATTTTCTCACTCTCATGCCTTTCAAAAAACTTTTGAAAAACTTTTTACTACAGCAAAGTTAATAATGAAAAATATTTTGGGTTATTCTTTTATCGACAAAACAGGATTGGAAGAATAGAAGACAAAGGCTGAAAGAGTATGCAGCTTATTAAACCAACAACAAAACCAGACAAAATTCTAATGTGCTGTGTTTATTTAACTTCTGATTCTGATTAATCTCTGATAGGTTGGCCACAGTTCAGAGTAACTTTATTTTCTACGTTATGCACCCAATGTTCTGTTTCAAGGCCCACATTTAGGCCTACTTTTAAATAACTGAGAACAGAGGAACGTGTGGAGGTCAGAGGAGTGCAGGGATCTCTGTGGGTAAACTTTTCCTCCAGATTGCACCACAATGTGAGGGTGAGGTGGCCCCCTTTGTCCTGGATCAGAATGACTGAGTGAGTGTGGAGATGACGGAGAGGTCAGAGAGAGTTCGGCAACAGAGGTGTGCAACACTGAGCATGCGTCGGGACCGGGTCTCCAGCATGCTCTTGTGTTGGTGGGACAGGTTTGAATGATGATCTGAGGAGTGCTCTCGTGTTCTCCTTTCTGTGTGCTGAAGCTCTCTGGCTCAATGCCAGGAGCGTGATAGCTTTTATCCGAAATGGGAGACATCCCTGCCCTGACGATTCCCGCTCAGTAAGAATGCGCCAGCAAAGATCTCTGGTTATTTGGGTTCCACGATCAACTTCAGGATTTCACCGGTGGTTTTATGTTTATTTTATATGCATGTATCTTTATTTGTTGACCTTGACTGTCTTGTAAAGTTTTCATTTGCTTTAAATCATTCTTGATAATGTAAAACTGAACCATGTAGAATAAAGTTTAAAAAACTCAAACAAGTCAAACTAAACAACTACAATTTTTCCCATTTTAATCAACAAAGCTGTCTATAGTCATAGACTGGCACATTGTGACTAGTGTTCATCTTATTTAACATATATAGGGTGGTGAATTTTCTTTCTGAAGCTTTCCTGTTGCTCAAACAGTAAAGAATGGCACTTGCAACTCCAAGGTCATGGTTTCGTTTTTCAAGGCCAGGGAAAGCAAGAATGAATTATAATGTCAATGTGTTCCTTAAATGCAATGCATAAGTGTAAAATGTAAATTAATTTAATGTATCAATATTTTAGATCTTAAAAACAAAAACAAAACTTTTTGGCATCATCATTCAAAGCATCATGGGAGATTGCCCAGTTCAACAGTGCTGCTAGCTGCTCCATTACTTATCATTGAAGTAGACATTTCAGTCTGATTTAAACTAATCAAAGCTCCTGCACTTATTTGGCATTGCATGACAAAATAAATGCTAAAATATATCTGCAGTTGCTTCCATGCTCAGGAAACCAGATCTATAATGTGGCAATGATTTATACAGCAATGTGGGATGCAAGCATCACAAACAAACAAAACAGATGAATAAATAAATAAATAAATAAATAAATAAGTAAGATACAGTTTGATGGCTATGCATACAGATAGAAAACTGCAAAGCAAACTATATGGCATGCGGGTTAATTCTTTTTATGGCTAAAAAGCTCACTCAGGGGCCACAGCGAGTGTGTGGTGATGATACTGCTGTCTGATTAAATTAGGCCCCTGCACTGTACTGGCTCCACAGGTCGTCTGCCAGATGGTGAGGAATCGAGGGCAAACCAAGAGATTCATCCCAGACCTCTTACACTGCCGCATCTGAAGCCATCCACACACACCCTGACAACCTGTCAGAGCTCCACTGCACAGAGAATAAAGGGCAGAATCAAAGAGAATGGGATGTGTGCGAGAGAGAACGGGAGACAGAGAGCGAGAAAAACACACACCAGCACGCGCACATATATTCTAAAATGAAGCATGTGATGTAAAGTTTATTAAATCAGTATTAATGTTCCACTTTTATGAGTTGGGCAGGGCATTGGCTGTAAATCTGAGTCCATTTACTACCTGAGCCACATACAGAGAGATGAAATGACTGCGATAATAGTCCCTATAATAGCTTGGCTAATGTTTGCTGCTTTAATAAGAAAAATATTATTAGATCATGTAACCCGACAGCGGCACGTTTCGCCGAGAAGGAAAACCCTTAAAACAACCACTTTTGACAAGTTCTGTTTCTTCTGCTGCCATGATTCATACAATGTCACATTGTCGAGAAACCAGAAATGCCTCAATTTGACACACACTAATCTTCGTAACATCCACAATCATTCATGGGGCAATCATATTCATCTCAGTATGAATATTCAAATATTCATATGTATTTATATGAATGAAAGGAATCTCATCAGTCCCTGCTCGGTGACCAAGTTCCACAGTTAGCAGATAGCATGTCCACTTAGTTCATAAATCATCCCAATCTTTCTGACTCCTGAATTATGATCTATTACATCTAATTCCAGTGTTTTTTCCTCCTTTTCTATGTCAGACCACCAGTCAAGCAAAGAGAAAGAGAAAAAGAAGAACGACCTCTAATGAAAGATTAGATGAGAGCCGCTCAAAATCTATCAAGAAACATCAAGTTTTAACCGAATGATGAATATCATCCTTTTAAGTTGCAAAAAGAATTCAACGGCAATGTAAAACTGTCCAAGTTTAATTACGTTCTCTGGCAGGACGAAAGCGAGAGACCACGTCAAATGGCTTTCCTTGCAGACATTTGATCTAAAAATATACAGCAATAATGCATTCAGCACAGATACGGCATGTCTTATCATTTCAGGCTGCATTATTTTAAGTTAAATTACAAATGACATTAACAGCAAGCTACAGGGAGTGATACAATTTTTGTGGATGAACTATTATGGCATAGTTCACATGAAGACAGAGGAAGAAAGTGAACAGTAACTTATGTTTCAAACTAAATTTAGCCAGTTAGTCTTTCTCCACCAATAAAAACAGTTTCTAAAGAAGCCAAAGCACTGAGTTTTGTGTGTCATCAGAGCATGTGAGTAGATCTAGACAACCACAACCTGTCTGGAACAATGCAAACACACACAGGAATCGTTATATAAAATATCTGGAACCAATCAAATCAGAGTCTCATAACTAATTGTTGCATAACATAGCATTTTGTAAATAATGAATCCTTGGCAGGTTTCTGTTCAGGTTGACAACATCATTTCCTGACAAAAGACTCGCTGCGTCCAAAGAGAACTGCGAGAACTTCCATACTATACAGTAAGTGAAAAACAGAGTAGTGTGTCAAAATATACAGTATTCGCAAAATAGTATATGAAAAGAACCCAGATGACCAACTACTTCCACAGAGATTCTGAAATGCACAATCAGTGGATCCCATGAGGCTTCAGGAGATCAGTTGTAAATTAAAATTAATTAAATCATAAAAATGTAAAATATTTATTTTTTAAACAACAAGTCAAAATAAAACACTAACCAAAAAAGTTAAATGTTATGTTTGTTTACCTGCATGTCATTTGAACATTAATCTCCATCAGAGAAATGTGAAGACCTGAACGGCTGCATCTGAAATCGCATATTCCTTACTACATAGAAGGCGAAAAAAGATATCTGACCAAAGAAATATGTCTAAATTCAAGATAATTACTCATTAAAGATCAGGCAAAAAGTACATGGACGACCTACCTCTTCTGGAAATTTTTTATAAAAATCACAAATTTTTTATACGTAATAATATTTCAATATATTTGTGACGCCCCTAAGGACGCAAGTTTTTTCCCCCCGGTATTTTCTTTCTGTTTTTCTTTCTTGCGAGGGTTGTTGTCTCTGGCGCTTGTACTATCAATCTGACAGCTGGCGCTGATACGCTGTATGACCTGTCAATCATGCAAGAAGACGTGATTGGCTGTGCTGCCATTTAGACGGGCTCTTCTCATCTCATCCGATGATCAACACCTGTAGAATCGCTTCTTAAGAGAAGTGCTGCTACACAGCGGGAGAGACTGCTTTTTCTTTTTGTTCTGATTCTGACTTGTGCTTGTTTTCTTATTGTTTGAATTTTGCACACAAGCACTGTGTACCGAGCCTCAACAGTTATGGATAATTGACATCATGTAAGCAAAATTCGAAATTCGAAATGTGAACTTACACAAAAAAGTTCATAAATCCATGGGTGAGGGTTCTGCCAACAATTTCTTACACAAAACCCCAAAACCCGCGGGCTATATGAGGGTGCGGATTATCTGCGTCTGCGGGTTATATGCGGGAAAATACGGTATTTTCGGCATTGGTATTGGTTTTAGGGCAAAGGGGTTCAGGTGACTAAAAGACATTTGGAAATCTGTGACCACTGAGAAACCTCACATACATAACAGCGAATTACTGCAACAAATGATTTTGCTTGTAATCTGATTACCTCATCAGCCAACAAAGATGACATTACATCATGAATGTAATTATGACACCACCTGAATGTCACACAAGAGGGATACTGAGTGTGCAGACAGGATGGGAATCCTGTCTTCACCTGTACAGGGAGAGTGCTTTCACTTTCATGAAAGAGTCTTTATTTAAAACTGAATGACAAAAGAAGAAAAAATCATTGATGGGATTTCATCTCTAGTTAATGTAAGCGGGCTCAGTGAATGGCACAGCCACCTGTTAAGTGATAGTGCTTCTGTGTCTTTATTGTTGTAGGTCAGTGTAAATATGTGCTTACATGTGCGTACACATACACAGTACTCAATGCACACACAAAATGGTTTGCAACAAACAGTAGCAAGTCAAAAGAAGTTTGGACACACCTACTTCTCTGACTTCTTTGTGTAAACTGAAATAGTTAACCCTGAGTCATTATAAACAGAAACCTGGGTTATCTTGCTTACATTTCACACTGTTCATAATTTACCTAGGGTTATTATTACCAGTTGATGCTTGGTATTCATAAGCTGACGTTTCATACTGTACATTCCATGGGTCAACTGTCATATTTCCCTATTTGCTGTATGTCAGTTTCAACGATTAGTTGACTGGACAAACTAATCTATTTTTCGTTCTATTTTCAATCCATTTGTCACGCTTTCCATCATTATGATTCCCCTCCCTGAATGTTTATACAACACACTGTGTTTCCGTGACTATCCAAAGCATGTGAATGTGAGGCACATGACTGACTGATCTAGCTGTAACATTGCAACACCACATAATTTCACACTGCATAAGTTTGCGACCACAATGCAGGGTTAATGTAGCAAAGGCAGTGCCAATAATATAAAGAAGCACTATCCCTGCTTATGTGTGTGAAACGTTTATGCACTCTGGATTGAAACCGGGGTGATGATAAAAGCCATTCTTGTCAGCTAACTTCATGAGGTGCATCCTGGAATACTTGTAGAACAGTAACGAAGGAGCTTAATATAGGTTGGATATTGTTGTTGGCTGGATATAATTTCATATCTGGACCAAGAACAAAAAACAAAGCAAAAGTTAAGTAAAGAAAGTCAGTTTATATTTCCCTACCAAACTAATTACAAGCATTTCACCATAGACTGTTAGATCAAATGGTTTTTAAAATCATGAAAACATTCAGTGAAGTGTGTCCAAATGTTTTGACTGGTAGTATAAGTACGCACACTGATAAACTAAAATGTCCAGGTATACAATGTGTCATGCTCAGTAGGTATGTTTACATGCACTCATCTTTATCAATTCTGAATTAATCCAATCCAATTTCAGATTCTGAAAGTTAAAAACTAAACCCTAAACCTAAACTTCACATACTTGTTTACATGTGCATTACATGTAGTCCGAAGAAAACATCAGCGTGTACGCAGTTTCCAGTTGGCACGTTCATAACTGGAGAAGCCACTGCGATATCGTCCCTTGAACCTGTTCGTAATATACAAGATGCAAGTTTGAATTCTTATTAACATGTAGTTTTATTTTTGCAAACATATGCACCACATGTGCATGTGTAAAGATATGTGTGAATTTGATTGAGAAAATTGTTGGAATCAAGAGTTTACATGCTTAAGTTTTTCCTATTGATTTGGTTTATTTCGGGTCTACATTACCTCTTCCAAGTTGAACAATATTTCATTTGGATCAAGCACAGTCGGATCAATTGCAGTGTTTCAATGAAAGCTATTCAGCCTGATTTTACACATTTTGATGTTATTTTAATGCAAACAAGTTAACTTTCAGACAATTTCTTAACTTTTAGGCTTGAAAAGAAAATTGACTTTGTCAGTTCTAACCATATGTCATCCAAAATTATTCTCGGTTTCTATGGAACACAAAAGTTTTGGAGCTGTTCTTTTAAATAAAACGTGACTGTGAGACTCTAAAAAAGAAAAAGGATGAACAATGTTTTTATATTTTAGTGTATTTAAGGTTAAAGGCAGATTGCAGAGGATTTGACTGCATCCTTTGAACCGAGGTGAGAATGTCATCAGACTGACGTTTGGGTGATGCACAGATAAAAGTCACTACAGCGACATTTTCCTTATGAGACTGCCCTGTCTTATTATGTATTGCTTTCTTATGCTTCTTCTCTCACAGTCCCACTGTCTTTTAGCAGCCATTTATACATTTCAAATGATCTTTAACCTCCAGTCTGCAAGAGCGGGACTTGCGGTACTCTGTCATTTTCTTCCTCCGTTTACATTTCTTCATCTTCTGCAATCCATCTCTCTCAGTCTCTGCAATTCATCTCTCTCGGTCTTTCTCCCACAAGCATTTATATCCACAGGATGCTTTTATCAATGACCAACAATGATCTTCACAACCTGTGCACATAATTGATATGCTCAAATTCATCAATCTCAGCTTGTCAGACTCATGGAAAGGTTTCCAAGCATCTTCTTCTACACTCTCAGTGATTACCTAAAGCATAGTGCAACTGAGTGATCCACAAAAATAGCCATTCAGGTGTTTAGTGGCTGTTTTCCTCCAGGCAATGTATTAAAGAGCGCATATCATGAGGACGAAAATCTTTTGAGATATGAGTTTAAGCTACTATGAAAACGTCTCGGGTTACTTATGTAACCCTGGTTCCCTGAGGGGAACGAGACGCTGTGTCGAAGCACTAGGGGAAATAGCCTTGCGTGAGTCACGTGAAGATCTATGCAACCAATGAGAAGCGAACGCGTGTGAATGCGTCACTGCCGGCCGCAGCCGGTGACGTCATGAGGAAGAGCATAAAGCGCGTCTGAAACCGGGGCGCGTCAGCCATGAATGCCTGAAGCGGGCCCGGATGCGCCCGGAGCTGAGGCCAAGACACAGCGTCTCGTTCCCCTCAGGGAACCAGGGTTACATAAGTAACCCGAGACGTTCCCTTTCAGGGAACTCGAGCTGTGTCGAAGCACTAGGGGAACGCTATGCCAACGCCACCTCAGCGAGGTCAGCATCCGGGTGTGTCCCAGCTCACTGAGAGAGCACCCTGGTTCCCGGGGCGGCATCGAGGTCTAGCTGGTAGAACCTCATGAATGTGTGCGGCGAGGACCAGCCAGCCGCAGCACAAACGTCAGGCAAGGAGACTCCGGAGAGGAGAGCCTTGGATGCCGCCATGCTCCTAGTGGAGTGGGCTCGGACCCTCAAAGGAGAAGCATGTCCGGCCGACTCATAAGCTAGACAGATAGCCTCGACTATCCACCTGCTCAGAGTTTGCTTGGAAGCTGGGGCACCCTCGGGGGCCCCAAAGCAAACGAACAGCTGGTCCGACTTACGCCACGTGGCAGTCTTGTGAACGTAAGCGTCCAGTGCTCGCACTGGACAGACCTTGTTCTTGTGCTCCTGCTCATGATCGTCAAATGGGGGAGGGCAGAAGGCCTGCAGCGTGACAGACCGAGCCACATTAGTGGGAACCTTGGGGACGTAGCCCGGCCTCGGGTGGAGGAAAGCTTTCGCCATCCCGGGCGCAAACTCAAGACATGATGGGGCCACTGAGAGGGCCTGAAGGTCCCCGACCCTCTTAAGCGAAGTGATAGCCAGCAAAAGAAGGGTTTTTAGCGAGAGGTACTTAATAGAGATACCCTCTAGAGGTTCAAAGGGTGGCTGGGACAAGCCTAGGAGTACCATGGACAAGTCCCAGGCAGGCACCCTGGTCTGTGCCGCAGGTCTCAGCCTTAATGTACCACGGAGGAAACGAGTGACTAGGGGGTCCCTGCCCAAGGACACCCCACCCAGAGGTACGTGGCAAGCCGCTATAGCAGCCACGTAGACCTTCAAGGTGGAGGGGGACAGCCCTGCCACAAATCTTTCTTGCAGGAACTCCAGTACTTTGCCAATTTGGCAGGTTACTGGGTTCAGCTGCCTTTCACTACACCAAGAAGTGAAGAGCTTCCACTTCAAGGCGTAGAGTTTCCTCGTGGAGGGAGCTCTGGACTGCAGGATGGTCTCAACAACCTCGGCTGAGAGACCGGCCTCTATGAGCTGGGCCCCCTCAGGGGCCAGACCCACAGTTTCAACGGCCCTGGTTGCGGGTGAAGAATGCAACCTTCCGCCTGGGACAGAAGGTCCCTCCTGATCGGGATCTCCCAGGGGACCCCGTCGAGGAGGGACACAAGGTCCGCGAACCATATTCTGGACGGCCAGTGGGGGGCCACTAGCGTGAGACGGACCTTGTCCCGGCGAACCTTGGCCAGAACTCCCGGGAGCAGAGCGATCGGGGGAAAAGCATACAGGCGTAACCTCGGCCATGCCTGCGTCACGGCATCCCGCCCCAGAGGCGCTGGATGTGTGAGTGAAAACCACAGAGGGCAATGGGAGTTTTCTACCGAGGCAAACAGGTCGACCTGTGCCTTTCCGAACCTTTCCCAAATTTGCTCCACCACCTCGGGGTGGAGTCGCCATTCCCCTAGTCTCGCCCCCTGTCTCGACAGGGCGTCTGCTCCCACATTCTGGACCCCCGGGATGTAAGCCGCCCGGATGGAGAGCAGCTTTCCCTGGGCCCAGAGGAGGATCTGTCGCGCCATCTTGTAAAGTGGTCGCGAACGCAGACCCCCCTGGTGATTGATATACGCAACCGCAGTCATGCTGTCGGTGAAAACAGTGACATGGTGGTCGCGAAGGTCCGGTAGGAACGCACGGAGTGCTTTGCGGATCGCCAGTAACTCTAACATGTTTATGTGCCAGGTTTGGTGCCGACTGTTCCATAGACCTTGTGAGGAGCGGTCTCTCAAGACCGCCCCCCAGCCCGAGAGGGAGGCATCTGTCGAGAGAGAGACTCTCCGAGCCAGAGCCCCTAGCACTGGGCCTTGAGACAGAAACCAAGGATTCTTCCACATACTCAAGGCGCGTAGGCATCGCCCCGTGACCTTGATAATGCGAAGCGGGTTCCCTTTCGGGGAAAACCCCTTGGTCTTTAGCCACCACTGCAGGGGTCTCATGTGCAGCAGGCCCAACGGGATGACGCAGGAAGCCGCTGCCATGAGCCCTAACACCCTCTGGAAGTGTCTGACAGTGAGTGGCTGGCCTAACTTGATGCTCTTGACGGCTGAACAGATAACTTGGATGCGCCCGGGGGAAAGCCGGGCCGACATCGCTACTGAGTCCCAGACGACTCCCAAGAAGGTGGTTCTCTGAGCAGGAGAAAGGACACTCTTCTTGGCGTTCAGCCTCAACCCCAGCTCCTTTATGTGTGCGAGCACTACATCTCGATGTTGCTCCGCCAACTGCGGCGACTGGGCCAGAATAAGCCAGTCGTCTATATAGTTTAAGACACGGATGCCCCGTGACCGCAGGGGAGCTAGAGCAGCGTCCACGACTTTCGTAAACGTGCGGGGTGAGAGCGCTAGGCCGAAAGGAAGCACCCGATACTGGTACGCCTTTCCCCCAAAGGCGAACCTCAGGAACTTCCTGTGTTGCGGAAGGATGGAGACATGGAAATAAGCGTCCTTGAGGTCGACTGTGACAAACCAATCCTCGGATCTGATCTGCACTACGATCTGTTTGAGCGTTAGCATTTTGAACTTTAGACGCTTGACCGCACGATTCAAGAGACGTAAATCCAGAATGGGCCGCAACCCTCCATCCTTCTTTGGAACTATGAAGTACCGGCTGTAGAACCCGGACTTGCTCTCTGCGAGGGGTACATACTCGATGGCCCCTTTCGCCAGCAAAGTGTCTACTTCTTGTTCCATGACCAGAGCCTGCTGAGGGCCTACAGCAGACTGTAGGACCCCCGAGAACTGGGGTGGTGAGACCCCGAACTGAATGGCGTACCCTAAGGTGACCGTGCGCAGGACCCACTGAGAGATACCGGGTAGCCGTGACCACGCATCCCGGAATTCTACTAGGGGAACCAGCCTCCCGGGGCTGGCCTCTGGTGCTGATGGCATGTCCACCACTGGGCCGGGATTTCCGGATTCCCGGGTGGAGTGCTCTAGGACCCTCCTCAGAGGGGGTGGTTTTCCCATGGCGGGCTGACTGGTCAGCTGCTCCAGGGATACACCACCTTGTTGCGGCTTGGCGTCAGGGCCGCTTGCTCTTAGCCTTCTTAGCGCTCAGGACAGCCCTCAGATCGCCCCTCTTGCCAGAGGCTTGAGCCTGTCGCCCCGACCCCCCGGGATTAGCCGGAGGAAGACGGGTGGCGACACTTCGTTTTTGAGCGGCCCTGTGTGAAGAGCTCTGAGACCCCCTTTGACTGGCGGTCTCACGTGGAGGGCGGCGGGGAATAACTTTACTGAACGCCACCTGCTGTCGTGCAGCCTCCTGAAACTTGTCGACAACGCTTTTTACGGCGTCGCCGAACAAGCCCGAAGGGGACAGAGGAGCGTCCAGCAAAACAAATTTGTCCCTATCTTTGATGGAAGACAAATTGAGCCAAAGATGTCTCTCCGTAGCCACCAGAGCTGCCATGGAGCGACCGACAGAGTAGGCCGTCTCCCTAGTGGCCCGGAGAGACAGATCCACGGTCCGGCGCAGCTCTGCCACTGTCTCCGGACCGATACCGCCGCCCTCGTTGAGGTCCCCCAGCAACTCAGCCTGATAAGCCTGCAGCAGAGCCGTGGTGTGCAGGCACGCTGCGGCTTGACTAGAGGCTGAGTACGCTCTCCCCACCAAAGACGACGTGACGCGCATCGGCTTGGAGGGGAGCGCCGGAGCTTTAATGGAGGACGCAGATTGGGGCACAAGGTAGCTCGCAAGCGCCTCATCCACCTTCTGCATCCCCCCATAGCAATAGCTTTGAGCCCCTGCGAGATTCGTATACATCGAACTGTTCCGTGTATGAACTCTCTCAGAGGCTGGCTTTTCCCACGATCTGGATACCTCGGCATGCAAATCGGGAAGGAAAGGCATAGCTCGGCGCGGGGGAGTGACGCGAGCCGGCAGATAACGCTCGTCCAACATACTTCTTTTAGGACGGGCGCTTCTGGTCTCCGCCGGCCATTCAATATCCAGACGAGAGACAGCTCGCGCCACAACCTCAACTAGCTCTTCAAACGCCGGCGAGGAGAGTGGCGAAGCCTCCTCTGCCGGGTCAACACTAGCTAAGTCCATCTCACTATCGGAACTCGACAAAGCTAATGTTGGAGTCACAGCACGAACATCTCCCGAGGAGTGCCCGTGACTGGAACCCGTTTGGTCTCGTGAGGGCTGAGGTAAGGACGGACCCACCCCAGCAGCCTCAGCGAGATCCATTTGTGAACCCCAGGACTGAGAGCGCCGCAACGCCTCGGCCGCTGCAGGTCCCGAACCCCGGGGAACACTAGCCTGGGCGGCCTCGTTACAGACCGCCAGGCGGGAGCGGAGAACATGCAGAGAAAACTGCTCACAGTCTTTACAGCCGGCGCCCTCAAGAGCCGACCGTGCATGTTCCACTCCTAAACAGATAACACACATTACATGTGTATCCCTGCCCGTTATAAAACGAGGACAGGGATAAACACACGGTCTGAAACTCTGTTCATCTCTCGCCACACTTTTCACACTCATTCTTTGATTTTTTAAGCTATCAAGTCTCAAAAACCACTCTCGCACAGACACAGCACGCTGAAGGCATTCAGAGCTGACGCGCCCCGGTTTCAGACGCGCTTTATGCTCTTCCTCATGACGTCACCGGCTGCGGCCGGCAGTGACGCATTCACACGCGTTTGCTTCTCATTGGTTGCATAGATCTTCACGTGACTCACGCAAGGCTATTTCCCCTAGTGCTTCGACACAGCTCGAGTTCCCTGAAAGGGAACATAACTTTCAGAATACTTTTATATATATATATATATATATATATATATATATATATATATATATATATATATATATATATACAGTAGTGTGAAAAAGTGTTTGCCCCTTCCTGAATTTGTTTGTGTGTAATTTAAATATTAGTCAACGATAACACAAGTAAACATAAAATGCAGTTTATCATACCTGAGTTCAATGGGAAGGTTCACCACTGTTCCATGATTTTGCCATTTGTGGATAGTGGCTCTCACTGTGGATCGCTGGAGTCCCAAAGCTTCAGAAATTCTAACCTTTCTAACCTTTTCCAGACTGATAGATCTCAAATACTTTCTTTCTCATTTGTTCCTGAATGATTTGGACTTCGGCACAATGTCTAGCTTTTGAAGATCTTTTGGTCTACTTCACTTTGTCAGGCAGGTCCTGTTTAAGGGATTTCTTAAATGAGATCAGATGTGGCAGTGATCAGGCCTGTGTGTTTCTATCCCAGGTGTGATAAACCTGACTGTACTAAACCACAGTACAGTTTACCATACTAAACCACAGTAAAGTTATGTTTTAAAAGGGGGGGGGGGGGGGGGGGGGAACTAATAGGTGGGAAAACCTGGACTAAAATACATTTTCAGGACTAAAATAAAACAAAACACAAATGTTTTGTTTTACGTTCAGATATATTATATAGATAACACCTAGTAATAAACCTGGTAACACAACAAGGTTTAATTAGTTAACATGAATTAATAATTAACAATACTTCTCCAGCATTTATTAACCTAAATTAATGTTAATTTCAAAATGTACTTAAACATTATTCAAATCGAAATGTTCTATTTGTTAACCTTAATGCATTGTGAAGTACTATGAACAAACAATGACCGACTTTTTCTTATTAACTAACATTAACATAGATGAATAATTACTGTAATATTTTGTTCACTGTTAGTTCATATTAGTTAACACATTAAATAACGTTAACTATTAAAACCTTATTGTTACCTTTAAATATATTATATAGATATTTAAAAAAAAGATTTGGTAATAATTTAATAATTCTTCTTTTTACCATTTAGAACTTTAACGTTAGACGTCCTTTCTTAAACATATTAAAACTTTAATAAAAATGTAATACATTTCAATAAAACATTTAACTAAAACTAAATCAAGCTAAATAAAAAATTAAATGGAAATAATGACAACACGCGTTGTTTCTAGGTTTCAACACTATGATACCCCAACTCATATCACCAAGGTCAATGAGCCTGACTTTCTCCAGCACCACACATCAAACCAGCCTCCGTGATTTCATCTTTTGCCATCTCGTTCATCTGACCAGGACCATACCTCACACCAAACTCCGTAAGCAGGCCTTCTGTAGGTCAGCAATCCTGGGTGCAGTTGCTTCTCAATAAACTAAGGCTACTGCAAGGTTCATAAGAAGGGACTTGAACACTCCAATGCCAAACCAACTCCTCCAGAACATCAGACTGAATGGAGCTTCCCGACAGAGAGCGTCAACTTTACACATACTTGAGACTTTAAAAAAATGGCATTTACGTCATATTTAAACCAAAAATGGGCAGCCATATTTCATGCAAACACTGAGGTTCTTTCCAAGTGTAAATAGGAAAACTCCATAAAGGTACGAGACTGTGTGTGTTCCAAATCTCAGCCTCTGCATGGAACTACAACAGGATAAAAGATTGGCTGCATGCCGGAAGCCCAGTTAGTTTCCCCTCAGGGACGCACTCTAGACTAGCCAACCCATAAAGCTAAGCTAAAAAGCTCGGTTTAAAAAGTACCATAAAGCACATAAGGGAAAGAGGGGCTTCCTTCCTCTCTCCATCCTGCGGCCTGACTGGGAGAAAAAAAATATGAACCTCGCAGCGGCGGTTTGACGGATGACGCCACGCTAAATCACACTACTTCCTGCAGCGGCCCTCGCCACAGTGCAAGAGTTGTGAATTATTATGATGTATTATTACCGAGCAGAGCTACGTGATATTACATTGTATGCCAAATTACGTTTGAGAAATAGCTTTATCTCATTAATTAATCATGCTAATTTATACCTTTCTGTTGTTGAGATGCACAGAGGCTGGAGTTGCCATACGCACAGATGTGAGAGTTTTTGAGGGAGAGGATCGTTTTGTAGCTCGACGCTTTTGAAGGAAAGATTAATGGCAGGGTTTTGTATTTACAGCCTCTCGGTTGGAGAATCTGTTTCTGATAGCGGCAGTGAAAAGCAAGTCTTTAGTTCTTTGGTGAGTATGTGGGCTCTCTCTCTCTCACACACACACACACACACACAAACACACACTCGCTTTGATGTGTGTGTGAGCCATTGGGTCACTCTTTCCATCAAGAGTCATGACAAACAACATGGTGTTTTCATGGGGGTTGTTAATCTGGACTTGTAGTGAGTGCGTGGTCCTGCCTAAAAGAAACCCAACACGCTGCACTGCCCCCTACTGGCCAACACATCTAAAATCTTCTGCAAAAGATTTCCCATCCCCCACTACATAGTGAATTTCTGTGCTGTGAGTTTGTGCTGTATAGTGCCCCTCATGGGATATAATATGAGCTGATAATCAAACAGCAGTTCAAAACAGGTTTTTTCTTCAGGGGCTGAACAAACACAATACCTAAAGAATAGCACACTCTCAGAAAAAAAGGGTACAAACTCTGTCATTGGGGTCGCACCCATTCAAAAGGTACTAGTATGTGTAATGAGTACACTGTGCCTTTAAGATCCTAATATGCAGGTAAATAAGGCACAAAGTTGTACCTTGTGAAAGGCTACTGTCCCAGTGACAGCTATTAAACCATTTTTTTCTGAGAATGAAAAAGCAAAATAACAAACTTAAAGGAAATAATATTAAAATGTAGAGGTATAAATTAAAGAGCAAATGGTTAAACACCACAATATGGTATCATTTGACAAATGAATAGATAATATTAGGTCAAATATTGAATTAGACATAATAACATAATAAATAAAGAGAATTTTCATCCAAATGCCTTGAAGTTTGATCAGACACAGAGCCTTTGATATCATCATATGGCAAATATTTTTTCTTTTTAAATTGTTTTAAACTTTTTAACTATTATATGGTTTTGTGAGTTTAGTTTTAACACTTTACAATAAGGTTCAACTTGTAAAAATTAGTTACGTATCAATAAACCATATATTTTACAGCATTTATATATTTTTACAGCATAATGTAATGTTAATTATAATTTCAAGTTGTGTAAATTAATTTTAATGTATTATGAACAAACATGAATAAGCACTAGTAAATGTACACCAATCTAGATGAAAAACGTGTTAATCGAACCTTATTGTAAAGTTCTTGTCATCTATGACTAAAGGTCAGGCCGGAACGGAAACTCATATTTGGGTCATGACTCACTATTTGAGAATCACTGGTGTGAGTTCACAAACAAAAACAGATTATCACACAAAAATGAAATGATCATAAATAAATACTCCAATTATGTAGCTACGCACACAAAAATACACCAACTTGCACCTTAACATACCTGGAGCGTTTTGTAAATAAGGAAACATCATCTCCTGCGTCACGTATGTAGACACGCCATCCATCATTGTTGAGACGTTATTACATTTGGCTTCTTAAAGCTAATCCTCGCCATTAGACCCTTGACTGATAGTAAACTCTGACTGATGCTATCTATATGAGGCAAATTACATGGCTCCCATTTGCACAATCTGGGATTTCTGCATATATTGCGCTTCTTGGTAATCTGGGCTTAGTAGTAAAATAATAAAACTGGCAACTGAGACGGATAATACTAAACTTTACTGAGTTTAGAGGTAATCCTGACTAAATCCTGGGCTATTCTGTATGATTAATTTGCACTGAATACTCAAGGACATGTTTCAATTCAAAATACAGCACTTGTTGGGTGCAGAATCGTGCTTTCTTCTTGATTATTTTTAATGGGTATTTTATGATTGCATTTTAGACATTTTACATAAATTAAATTAATATTTGTTTTTAAATTTTAGCTTTTCCATATTTTCTAATCATGAGTAAGGTCGACTGACCAAAACATTGCTAATAAAACTTTGTAACAATACAAGTTTGAGTAGTGTGTGGTTGTTACACTCACTCATCACATGGACTTTCATGTTTGTTTTCAGTTTGCACCGTTAGTTTGTTGTCATGCATGTCCATTTGATTCGTTATTACTGTCAGCTGTGTCTCATTAATCACCTCATTTGCATTTAAGTTCCTGTGTATCTGTTCTTAACTGTCGGGCCTCGTCTATGTTATGTGTATTTTGTTTGCGTGTCTGTTTGGATTATCTTTAATGTGGATTATTAAAAACTGATGGTTCCAAAAAGAACATTTAACGTCAAAGAAACCTTTCCATTCCACAAAATGGCCTTTATAGTGGAAAAAAGTTTCTATTTTCTTAGTTCTTCACACTAAAAAAATAATGGCTCTTTTAAGAACTCTGAAAGGTTTTTGGGGGAACCAAAAATGTTTCTTCAATGGCATTGCTGAGAACCCCTCTTTTAGAACCTTTAAGAAGTTTAAGAATATTTAATAGCATTTAAAAGTATAAACAGCTCATTTCATTATATTTACATTTGTACTTCTAATCGCTAATGTCCTTTTGTATTTCATGTGCACTAAAGAAAGAAAATAGGGTCAATTTAGATTTCATATTCATATTAAAAGGATGGTTTACACTGAAATGAAAACTCATGCTCATGTTGTACCAAATCTATCAGACCTTTCTTCTGTGGAACATAAAATATGTTATTTTGAGAAATGTCTCAATGTGTTTTTTGCCCATTCAATACAAGACAACAGTAACTTCTCATTCACTAATAATTGCATGGATTATTTCACGTTTATCCACACGCAGAACTTCACACAAACATTTTCAGCATAATTCATATGCATATGAATTTTTTCTTCATCTTGTTCAAATGTGAGTAAATTTGGAATATTTTAAATAAGCGGCCAAGTGCACAAGTTTAGTCATTTGCATAAAACACGCCCAACCATCTCCATATAAGGGCTTTCCACACAACATTTCCTTTAAAGTTATTCGTCACTCTCGTCAAACAAATGCCACTCTCTCCAGATCCTTGAGCAACACCAAGTATGTCATTCTCTAAACCAGTTCAAACACAATAAAACACCTTTCATTCAGACTCATATTACAGACCTCTCATTTGCCAGCTGTAAATGTGTAAATCTGCAGAGAAACCTCGCAGCTGAAGCTATAATGTAGCTTTTCTTACTCTTTCATTGTATATAATAAAATCTATTTAAGATGATATTAAATTATATTGTTTATTAATAATATAATATAATAGTCGTGTTAAGATGAAATATAAGGCAGTAAGGAATATTTCAAATATATATTATAGTATAAATATTTATAATATATAGTAACAAATATATATATATATATATATCTTAAAGCCGTACAGAGAAAGTGCTTTTTTTGCATATGTGCGTATGGATTTTTCATAACCTTTTGAAGAAACTTTTTTGGTGAATCATGATTTGATCATGAAAACATTCGTAGACAGATTTCACACAGAAATGTGTAGAAATGAGACCCAATGTTATTTAAAATATCTTCTTTTGTGTTCCGCACAAGAAAAAGTAATACAGGTTTAGATATAATGAGTTATCATGGGTGAGTAACAGGAAATGACAGAAACATTTTTGGGTAAACTTTCCCTTTAAAAGTATAAGGAATAGTTTTATTTTAGAGCCTCTTTTGGATGACAAAGGCCCGGTTAAGCAAACACTGACACAACCCATGGGGAATAGAAGAAGGCTGAATATAGAACCTTGTGGGACAAGAACAAGCTGTATGGGAAGAGTACAAGATAATGAGAATAAAACTTTCCAATGAGCTGCTAAAAGTAGGAGGTTGTGGAAAAGTTTCTAGTGCACTAGTACCTAAAAACTGTAAAAATCAATGAATTTGTTTTAGAGATACACTCATGATGGGGAGATTAGCTAGTGCCAGTGGCTCGGGACGTTAAAAGTTAAACTGGATGCACCTTGGCTCAAATGGGTCATGTTTTAAAGGAGTTAAAGAAACATATTCGCCGGGGACATGCCATTCATGCGTCAGATTTCTCACTACATTATAATTTGCAGGGAGTCTCCTTTGAGATGTCATGCTAACTAGGACACCAGAGATGACGAAGTACAAGTATTTGTGTGTTTGAGAGGTAAAGGTATATAGAGGGATAAAGACAAAGAGAGAGAGGGAATATTTATCACAAATATTTGCCACGTTCAGGAATAGGAGCAATTAACAACATAACTTCTCTACCAAACTCTTCTTTCTTTTTGTGCATTAACCTCACTGACTACAGAAATCATCTGTACCCACTCCATCGCTATCACAGACCATCACTATCACCATAAATGCCGATTAGGTCAGCTCAAGTGGCTTATGGGCAATCCTAGAAAGCACAGACCATTCTATAGTTAATAAGTTAATTAAAAGTCTGGGTCTGAATTCATTATTTTTTTGTGAAGTAATTCCAGTTTTTAGCCTGTTTTTAGTCGTATTTCTACAAATACATGTCGCTAGTGTGCGTTTTGAGGCCAGAGTAGTGAGGTCCACTCACACAGCTCTTATTAGCTGGAATCTGTTACACTCATCCCTGTAAACCGCACTCCCATCCGGGTCACGGCACCAATTTAACTCTTTGGGTTATACTCTGGAGTGGAATTTGAACAGGCATTTACACCATGGGTGGCAGGCACGTGAACAAGGACGCTAAAGACCGCAGCCTCTAACATCAGTCGCTAGTGCACCTCTTGAGGCCAGGGGAGGGAGGTTCACTCACAAAGCTCTTACTAGCTGGCCTCTGTTACACTCAGCCCCGTAAACATCACTCCTAACCCCTTGGGTCATACTTGCCTTACTCCGTGCGGGACTCGAACGGGCATTTCTGGCAAGGGAGGCGGCAGGCTAACAAGGACTGCAGTCTCTAGAGCGCCACTTGAGGTCAGGAGAATGAGGTTTACCTGCACAGCTTTTACTAGCTGGCCTCCTCTATGACATAAAAGACCATAAAAAAACCAACCAGCTCACTCATCATACCCAATATACAAACATATTTAAGTGCCAGTGAAAATAAATAAGTTTGCTTTTAATACAGTAGACTGCTTTTAACAGAACAACATAAGATGCAGTGCTTACTATATATTTTGTCGCCAATAAGTTTTGAGCATAATTATTAAAACTGCATAACCAAAAAAATGCTAGAATTACTGATGAATCTTTAGAGTTAAACTTTGGATGTTTAAAAGTTATTTTTAGAGTCTATAATGTCAGTGAAGCTGATGAGATTTATATGTCCCCCTCTCTTTTTGGATTGTTATACCCTTCTGTACTACATATACATGAGCTGAAACAGACTCTACGCTACCTCTTCTGTAGTTACCTGCAGAGATCATCAACATTGCTAAAAAGTGTCTCCCAGTTTCAATAACACTGTCTGTCAGCATTCATGTAAATGTACCTTGAGGGCTCAAACACCTTTTTCTAACTGCTCTGTGTGTTTAAGGGGTGTGGACTCACTAACAAACTGCTAATACAGGTCCCGAATTCAATGCTCGTCTTTTACTGTTGTTTGGGAAAGCTACAGCCAATTACATCATCCCTGAAGTGATTGGGCTTCATTCAAATGACATTGCAGCTATATAAAATGACTAGAACTGAAACTTTACACATTATGTCTTAACCTCAAACTAAAGTATACCAAAAAAGAAAAAAGATAAACAGGTGTGAGCTTGTCACTTGTCTCGTTGAGTGAAAGGCAGGCATGGATTCTCACCCAGCGGCTTGCCCAAGCGAGTCTCCATGCAAACAGGTCTTTGGCAAGCTTTGTTCTCCCCCTCTCACACCTACAGGTTGATGTTGACTCTCCTCCAAACTCGATTCCTTTATTTATCTAGGGCGTTTCATTCCTCTGTGTGTTTTTTTCATTCAATCAGTCTTTTCTTTCACTGTATGTCTTTCAACCACCGAATAATGACAGGGTACAAGTGCCTGTTGACCTCGCTGACAGAGTCGCGCCAAACCACAGAGCCTTAGAAAAACGAATGGGAGAAATCCAAGATGATTACTGCACGCCACGTTTGGTTGGATTAACTACCCCAGTGCCACTCAAAAGCTTGTTACCTCTGCAACCGGCCAACTTGCAGAGCGGTGGTAACGCTGGGAGCTTGAGGATAAACATCATGATGCCAGCATGATCTGGCAAGAAACGACAGATCAATGCTTTGTTACTGTTTATTTTCTAGAGCTGCTTTTAAAAGCTGCCAGTCAAGCTTTGCAAAAAGAGCGCCATGAAAGTGTACGGTAGCTGAAATTAAAAGACCGTATTGAAAGAAAACGAACTGCTTATGTAAAAGGTTGCCTCACACTTTGGACATGCATTGTTAAGAGAGGCAGGTAACACTTTAAAATAAGGTTTAATGAGTTAACATTCATTAACATAAACAATGCATTCAAATGTTTCTTTTAACTTTCTAAGAATAATGAAAAAAATCTATCAAAGTTTCCACAAAAACTGTTTTTTGTACATTGATAATAAGAAGAAATGTTTCTTGACCATCAAATCATCATATTAGAACGATTTCTGAAGCATCACGTGACACTGAAAATTCAGCTTTAGGAATAAATTACTATTAGGAAATATCTATTTTAAATTGGAAAAATAATTCACGGTATTACTGTTTTTCCTGTATTTTGGATCAAATAAATGCAGCTTTGGTGAGCAGTAGAGATTTCATTTAAAAAATGTTTAAAAATCTTATACAGACTTAAAACTTTTGAACAGTAGTCCTTTTTTTAAGGAAGACACAAAAATCAAGGCACTTAAAACGGAAGTAAAAGGAACCGGTTTTAAGAAAACACAGTGAAGCTTAATATTTCATTGAAAACTTCTGGAACAACTTTTTATCTAGTAAAACTTGTGTATGGCTTGAGTTAGAGCTATTCTCAAAAAATGTACAGTCATTTTCAGATGTTATGTTGTAATAGCGACAAATGTTAGCGGATTCATTCACTTCCACTGTAAGCAAGAAAATGATTGACAAAATATATTTATGTGGTATTTAACAGTATGTCAAGTGCTGTTGATTGAAATGAACTTGAACCTTGATAATTCCTTTAATAAATGCTGTAAAAGTTCAATGATACCTAATGCAAATGGCCCTCAGTTTATTCTTCAAGGATTCCCTCACATTTACTGCTTCAGCTTAGCAGTATCACATATGGGATATATGCACACATCACTAGTTTGGCAGTGTCTTCTGCCCCTAGTGGGCGGTCGGCCTCAAGAACGAAAAAAGAAATCTGTGAGATTTATCAGGGATGACATGGAAAGCAACACTGCACACCCATCAAACAAACAAAGATATTTCCTTCAGTGCCTTGATATAATGCCGTTATTTTCCAAACAGACAGAATGTGGTCAAGCCAGATAACATATTGCTGAAAGACGGTTTATCTAACATTAGAACAGGATACATTTGTAATGGTTCATAGCGCTCTGAAGCAAGCTGTAGAAGAATGCATAGGGAAGGCCATCTCACATTTGACAGCAGCGTTTATTCGCTTCCACAGCTGCTTTTGACAAAAAAACGTCACAGTATCCGCTAACGGAGAACCCCAAGGACAGATATACCGGACCACCCAACGTTGGCCTGAAGCTCGGAGCCGTTTCTCTAGGGTTTTCTCTTTCACTGCCCTTCTTTATTCTTTTCCTTCATTTTGTCTCTTGTTTCCAAACCCGCAACATCCCTCCGGGTGACTACATGAGCATAACTTGCTGAAATGTGGAAAGAAGCTTGATGTTTTCATTAGAGGTTTTTTTTCGGATACCTTTCAGTGAGATCATGCCCGAGGGAAGATGCGAGCTTCCCGCTTAGAATCGTCGCAAGCCACATCGTTAATCATCACCATCAGAGCATACTCGTCTTCACTAGCTCTAGACGTGGAAGTCCCATTTCATTCGCTAAAGGCGTAGTGACAGGGATTTATCCGCCAGAGGAACAAACTGCCACTGTGGAAGAAACAAAAGTGAGGGAAAACGAGAAATATGTTCTGATAACATGTGGGAATGTATGTCTGTAGTTAAAAACACACACACACACACACACACACACATGCTTGATTTCCAGTTTTTAAGAGGACTTTTCATTGACAGTGATTTTTGTAGTGATTTTAAACTATATATTCTATCCTAAAACTTTCAGCATTTTTAGATTTTCCAAAAACGTCACTTAGTCTTATTCACAAACCGTTTTCCTCATGGGGACAAAAAAAATTCTCCACAATATAAAACATTTCAGGGACACATTTAGTAAAATGTCCTAAACTAAACATTGAAATTAAGTCATTTAATTCAGTTAATTTCACTCCAATATTAAGTTATAATAAGTAATAAGTTCCTTCTACTTAATAGTAAAAAGTTATGTGAACTCAATAACTGATCACGCTGAATTTAAACTGAATGAGTTGCAGCAGATTTCTAGTTCCCAGCATGCTTTGCATCAGACCGTACAAGGAGAATATTTTGTTATTAAAATTAAGTTTAATGTCCACTTCCCTGAACTTGAACTTTGTTACAGTTTCCTTTGATCACTTAAATTCACATTTTATTTTATTCTATGTACATACTGATCATCTCAAATTTTTGGGAGTTTTGCCAACTTATTAGGGTTTATAGTGTAACAGAATATACTTATTTACAGAATATGCTGACATAAACAGTGTATTTGCTGAAAATTTAAACATGCATTTTCTGTGAAGCTGATTTAAAACAATATGTTTTACCACACAATGCATGTTGCAATTGCTCAATCTCACTGACTAGTCTCAGATCAGTCTTTAGCATCAAGGAGCTGAAATGGAGGATTGGAATCTGACTAGAGATCAGCCCCAAACTTTTCCTCTGGGTCCTGTTACACACTCTCCGACTGTCCCACACTGCCCCCGCAGGTCACATAGCAACCCTGAATCTCAAGTTAACTTTGTCTGGGGTCAAATGTAGAGTCAGTGTTGCTGCTTTTTCTGACATTCAAAAGCGAAACGGTTTCTGTTTCCAATAACCATTTATGCTTCCCAAAAGCTTGGAGATTAATAAAAATTCACTCAGAGCTCCATTTCAGTTTTCTAAATGCTAAATAACAGACTTGCCTGTTTCTAATAATTTCGAAATACATCCTAATTTAGAGTAAAGATCTTAAGAGCTGCAGACGAAGCTTTCTGAATGCTCTCCAAGTCAAAACACTGACTTACTGCGCGGCACTGCTCCAGGACACCTTTTATTTTCATTGGACTCATAACTGTCAGAAGCAGATTTTATAGCCAGACGATCCTAAATCACTTCACTTGAGTTTTTTGTGTCTACACTCTCTGCCGGGGGAATACCAGGACCTCCTCACAACGCTACCATGGGACTGAAAGCACTAAAATCATCAGTTTATTACACTGTGTAATTAACTAAAGTTTACAAACGTCTCTATCATGTTTTTCTGTTGTGAAGATTTCAGACCTGCTTAAATGCAAAGAAACAGATTTTCCCTACCCATATTTTGAATATGCTTTTCTTAAACATATTTTCAAACACACTAACTTTGTAACAGGAATTTAATTTGCCTGAAAGTGGATTCCCTGCATGGTGCTCCTATGATCACAGAAGGTCTCACACGCCTTCAAGGCCCCCCATTTTGTTTGTACAAATCCCCAGACCCTGGGGCCCCTCTGCTCCAGAACTCCTCCTTCCCTTGAGATGAGGGATGACTTTGGGAACTCCCAGACAGTTGTTTATGCAGTGAGGACATAACTCATTTCTCAACTAATCAAGAGCAAGATAACAGCTGAATAATAGCTTGAAAATACTGATGATATCGTCTGAGCTGTTTGCTTTAAAAGCTTGTTTGAAAAAGAAAAAAAGGAGGGGGGGGGGGGGGGGGTGAGGCCCCGCCATCGGTTAGCATTCGCTAAGGCTAAGAAACGCAAACATTCGAAAGGCTATCAATGACTGCTCTGCTTGGCAATCAATCCACAACCGATATGGTCAAAGTGTTTTCCTTTTAGTAGAAAAAAAAGGAGGCTGCTTCAGTTGACTTCTTGAAAAAATGTAAATAAATACAATTAAGTTTTAAGTGAAAAATTAAGAAAAAAATGGTGAAAAAAACATGTTTCTAAAGGATGGCTGTAAAAAACAACTGCATTGATTCACACATTGCTGTCATTTTGATAAAGGTCAAATGCTTTTGCAAACAAGCGTGTAAACGAATGAAGCATACATAAGGGATGGACAGCATATAGCTTATCAGGAAGTGGGATTAAATGCTGTCAGTAAACAGTTTATTGTGTCAATAGCAGCCAATCAAATTACACTGCACATCAGTGAGCATGATATTCATCCAGATGTCAAGAGAATGCACATGACAGCTGGAGTCACATCTCGTAAACGCTGCACATTAAAAAGCTCTGCATGTGTGAGTATTACACTGGACAATGCAATCAAATGCAAATGCTTTCAGTTCACAGATTTATTTGATATATTTCAAAGATTTATGGGATTTAAAAAAAAATGTAATAAAAAATGTATATATATATATATATATATATACTAAATCTGCAAATCTTTGAAATATATATATATATATAAACAGTATATTTACAGTATATATTCACATTTTATTATTTCAATAATTAATATTTAGAATATTAAAAATATAGTTTATCTATTAATCCTACACTGTGGAGGCAATAATTATTATAATAATAATAATAAAAAGAGCAAAAAACTGTATTTTAATATAGCTTAACTTGTAGTGATAATATTTTCGGATATATCTAAAGTCACTGGCATGCCTTCCACAAAATAGCATAATAGTTGTTATTAATTTATTTTATTGAATATTAATAGTCAAAATAACAATAAATAATAATACATGTTGTGTTAAATAATAATAATACATATTTAAATAATAAATAATCATAAAAAATTTTTTGGGGGGTGATAATTTTCAATTGAGTTCTTATTATTATTATTATTATTATTATTATTGCCCAAACAAAAGATAATATTATTATTAACAACAACAACAACAAAGTTTAGCAATTATGTGTTTCTATATAAGTGCATCTACATATCACTTCTGTGAATTAGTTTACTGGATAAAAATGTAATGCCAGGCAAAACTAAAAGTATTTGTATTCCTCAAAACTGAGAGAAAACGTATACTTTATACTTACAAATCATACACATGCACACAATTAATCTGACCTGTGCCAGGCTGCTGTTAAAGGTATTAGTGGTGGTTATGGCACCATTAGAATTCCTGGTACCTCTCGAGTTTCTGGCATGCTGCCCGTCCAGAGATTAAAAGGGATTTAAGCAAGAGGTTGTTATTAATGAGAACCATTACTTCTGTCTACTTCAACCCACAACCCCTGTCATTAAATAAAACTTATTCTGACATTATGCAACTGTATGAGAATTTAGGGTACACAAATACAGCAACGGTTTCTATTTTAGTCCTGGGTTGAGCAAAAATAATGACCCGTTTTCACAAAACCACCTCTTTAGTAAAACTGAAGCATCCAAAAACTATTATACTGTTTTGTTTGAGCACACTTCCGGAGGAATCTTTATAAGAGCTATAAGGCATGATCATCTTGATTTGCTCATTTAAACTCAACTCAGTCTTTAATTGCATTCAATTATGGATATTGTACTGTATGATCCAAGTTCACAATGCTAATCACCAATCCTCCACCCCTATCATTTCTCATATTCAGGGCAGAAATGCATACGACTGGATGCTGGTGGTGACACGGGCTCATCACCGGTTGTAATTAATGTGATGAGACGAGGTGAGGTGTTCTGCTATACAAAGCCTGTAATTAGTCTCAGTCTGAGCTTCAGTATTATCATCAACATACTTGAGATAAATCGTGCTAACAGTGGGGTATTAAGTCCAAAAAGATTAGCGCAAAGCCCGTTTTTAACAGCCCAACACTCATTCTCTCACCCCCATGGTCAAGTGGTGCTCCCTGATATCTCCTATTTGTTATCATCCCATGACATCCCAATAAGACATGTCAATTATCTGTGTCTCTTTTGGTGACAGCTATACAAAGTCATGGAGTTGGTTATGTCTGGTTTAGAAAAGTCTAGATTATTTCCAAGAACACACATTATTTCAACCACAATAGTACAGCCTGAAGCATTTAAAAACAGCAGACAAATTAAACAAAATAATAAAATAACGGGAAAAATTCAGAGGAATCAGACAATTTATAAAGATACATGCCACTCAATCCAGCTCTTTAATTTTTAAACATCCAGCACTGAAACAGTTAAAGTAAAAATAAGCAGAGGCACATTCTGGTCTTGTTTGCTGCACTGCGCCCTACTGGTCACTCAGAGGAACTGCAGCTGCTTCAAAATGCTTCTGTTTGCATTTCTCATCTCTGATTGGCTAAAGTGTCTAAGGATGACCAATAGGGAATATGAATGTTGTAAGTGATGAATCAACAAGAAAGGATCAACTATCTGGAAAACTTCCATTTGGCGATAGACTGGAGTATTCATTAGAGACTGGAGAGTTAGAAATCATCTGTATTTATCGAGGAGCAAAGATACCCTCTGACACACACACACTAACTCAAATATGAGACATATGCATGAATGCCTAATTACACATAAGGCACTTCTTATTGAACAATCACACATTTATATAGGATGGGATTTTAATTATGCATAATGTGTTGCCTGTCAAAAGTTACAGAGGGTTTGTGTGTTGTTTGTTAAACTTACAAGTGCATGTATATTTACATAGTGTAGAGGTATGACTCGGAATGTGAGGCCAATGAAAAACTTTTTTTCAGGTTTTCAAAGATACATTCAAAAAGTCAGTTCATTCAAAATCTTCTATAATAATAATTTGCCACTTAGTAAAAATGATTATAGTAGAGTAACACTCTGTAAATAGTTGTTTAATATCATATTAGTGAATAAAAACAAATTCTTTAAAAATAAAAAAAACTTAAAGCTGAATACAAAGGTTATACATTTCTAAGAACTCGGCACAGGTTTTCATTTATATTTCAAAAACATTTGTCCTTTTTTAAAATTAAATCGATGCGAGTCATTAAGTATGCCAATAAATTATTTCCTTTATAAAACATCTTTTTTTTTTTTTTACAAAGTTTAATAACAAAAAGGCTTGTTAGTGTATATGTGTCCTCACTGTATATATTTGTAAATTACTAATGGAATTATTATTGCCCTCCTTGAACAGACCGTGACCTTTTAGCATCTTAAAAAAATGGAGAACGTAGTCTCTTTATGCCTCATTTATAAAACTGAGGTTTAAGCTAGAAAGTATAAAATATGTGTGTTTGTACAAGGTTTAGAGTTTGATGACTCATGCGTTGGGAATTGGGCGGAGCCCGACTCTTCCAAAGATTTGATTGGCAGCTGAATCACACATCTTTTTTTCTCCTTTTGCTGTGTCACTCCTTTATTTGCTCTCTGTCCCTCCCTGCTTCATTTTAAAAGTGCTAGTCTAACAATGTGTAACTTCAACCAAAGCTAAAGTTAATGGCTAAAATCTAAATGTTTCATTGTCCTTCCTAAATTAAAATGCAATATTAAGCATAGTAAAATCTGTACACCAATAACAATTATTTAACGCATCTGAAATGTAAGAATCATATGTAAATGCATTCATAAGATACATGTTATATCCACCAAAAAGGTCCTGAAAAAGGTTCAAAACACTTGATTATGACCTTAAAAAATAACTGGAGAAAAAACAAGGAGAAAACAAAAAGCATACAGCTATTCAGTCAAGATATATAATATACATATGTATGAGAGACATGCACCAGCTGGACAGGTTTAAGAGCAAAATCCAACAAACATTCGACTAAAACAATGCGCAAACTCATGGACTGCAAAAACATCTCAGATTAATTTAATCCGCAAAACCAAGCACAATCAAAAATTCAAAGCATGTTTATCCAAATACTGATGCGTCTTTTTGACTGTTTTTGATTCTTGTTGCAAGGACTCTTTTACAGCCTAGAATAAATATTTTTTTCTTTTTCTTCTTTTCTTTTATTCAGTCGTTTAATTGGAACTAAAATGAACCCAAAAATTCCTTACAGACCTATGGAAAGTTTTATCTTCAGTAGGTTAGTGGGCCATGAAAGAGTTTCACTGTCCTGCCAATCATTTTATTTTCCAGTAACGATGAGCAGTCTACTTTTCCAATTTTTCAATAAATCAGTGTTATGAATAGTGAATAATTACATGCACTTAGAAAAAATCAAAATGATAATGGGTCTGCAGATACATTTAAGAATTCTCTGAAATTCCACCGGTTCTCTCCTCCCTTTCCTCCATCCTCTGCTGTACAGAGATACATTTATATGCGTCAGGTTTATAGTTTGGACACAAGATGTCTTGCACTCCGACAAGTTGGTATTTGCTTAAAAAACATGGTGGTCATACCCAGTGGATTTTGCTTTGAATGAATCCATTCAGAGCCTGGCCAATAGGAACGCTTTTACTGGCTGCGCCTGTCTTAATCTGGACCGGAAACCTCGCTGACCTGGCCGATTCATTTTAATTGCATTGCTAATGCTATTTATTATGTGGTTGAGTGGTATAGAGAAAAAAAAAACCCTTAGAGGGTAAAAAGAGCGCTGAAAAGCCTGTGTCCAAACCTCGTAGGAATAAATTCTATGTGCTAACTCGCTTATGAGCTGGGAAACGCTTCCGCAGAAATATTGGTGGGAAAAGAGAGAAGGTAATCTTTTAGAACATTTCCCTCAGAGGAAAACTCATGAGGCGGCTATTCTCACCCCACTCAATTAAACTGAATCCTGGCTGGCGTCATTTGGGTCTGGACTGATTTAATGGAAGTAAAAAATTGTAGGTTTAGATGTGTAAGATGGGGAGGAACATGTTTACCATATTAAGTAAAAGTAAAAAAATAAACTAAAACAAAAAGAAGTTTGAACACATGTGTTTTTTGTCAGAAGAGAAAATGGAACTTACACTCGAGAAGGAAAAAAACACCTACGTTTTATTCAGATGCCCAAAATGAGCACAACTATGCAAGATATTTACATAGAGGTCAGAGGTCAGAAATTGAGGTGAAATTCTGATGTAAATCAGTGCTGGGTAAGTTACTCTAAAGAGTAATGAATTACTAGCTAATAATTCGATATTTACCAGTGTAATTAGATTACTGTATGTCTAGTAATTAAAAAGAGTAAAAAGCAAAGAGTATTGCATTACTGATTACTTTTTTAGTCCCATATCAACCTGAAGGATATAAATGAAACTGCACTTTTAATTCTCTCAAATAAATAATATAAAATTGCATACATTTTTATTGAAATTTCCAAAGTATTTAAAGGGAGAAGGTTACATTAAAAACATAAATTTTAACATTGGATGGTTAAATCACTATTGTTTTATAAAAATTGTTCTATAGTTTACAGTATGTATTGTAATTATATTGGGAGTAAGTGTAATTAAATTACAAAAAATTAAGACTAATCCCTTACTTGACTTTTTCAGGAATTAGTTACTTAATGCATTACACCCAACACTGATATTTATAACATTATGGCAGAGGAATTGCATAAAAGGCATTTAAATATCTGCCAATAAAATGTCAGTAAGACATATAAATGCACACACATATATATATATATATATATATATATATATATATATGTGTGTGTGCAAAGTTCTGTTTTTTTATCGGGATTAAAACAGATAATGCAATACAATACAACATAAAAATAAATATTCCTCAAAAGCCAGGCTGAAAAATATTAATAATAATTGATGTACTGTATGTATAATAAAGTAAACCTAACTTTCAAAAAGAGTAGTATCTTCAAATCTTCATCTAAAAATGTTATTCTTGCATTTAAAATCATAAAAGATTCCACAGCAAAAACATGTAAATATCCAATACTGGATGATATTAATGTACTGCCAGATTGATTTATTATTATACATTTTTTTAAATACAGCAGATATTGTATGATATATATACTGTATTCTGTATTCCTAACACAATCATGCTTCATAAAACCTTCAAAACTCAAAACCGGCATGTTTGAATCACATAAATGCCCACTCTTGCAGCTTACCAACCTGTAGACAAAAGAAACACCACCAGCAGTCCACACTTTTCCACACATACTATAAAACAGTTTCTGCAACAATAATCCCACCATTATCACAATGTGTCTCGCCATTTAAACAAAAGGGTGGTGAGTTGCACAAACAAGTCTCAAAATGAGCATTTTCGTGTTTCGCCATTTTCCCTAAGTCATTATAAGTCAGAAGGCAAGCTCTGTTGTCACTTTACATACATACAGTTATTGCACAGACTTAGTGTGACTGAGTAATTGCTCTGGCAGTGAAGGAAATGAGCCAAGATGGATGGTTGAGGGATTAGATCCCCACAACAGTCGCACTGCATATCTTTTCATGCATCTCAGCCCACCATCCATCCAGTTGAACAAATGTTTTTTTTATATCTGTGGTGCCAGACATGAAGTCCCCCAGCTCATGTCTCTCACGTGCACACAGACACCTGGAACATCTAAACCAGACTAAACCATCAAGTATTTCAGGTAGCTTTCCCACAGTCTGTCAATAGGTCACACATAGTTTCTCATAAGGTTAAAGGTGAACTGTATAAATTCCTCAAGATTGAAATGCAAAAGTATATTTTAAAACAGGGAGCGGATTAATAAACTGTAAGACTAATCTAACAAGTTATTTTTCTCTTTAAGACTATTTATAACTTTTTAAAATCAGTTATATAAAAATGTATATCGATCTAATTTGATAGGGAAAAGTAAGACCTTTAGTCCCTAACTAACTGCTTGTTGGTTATATTAGTCCTTAAGTCTTAAAGGTGTAGCTGTCAGGGTTCTGTTACTTCAGTTTGGATTTCTAGTGTGTTGATTGACAGAGCTCTGACACTGCCCCTTTGTTGTGTCTTGTTATTGTGTAACCCCGCCCATCTTGTTCCCTCGTTTCCATTTATTGATCCCAGCTGTTTCTGCTCGTTACCTTTCCTCATGTGTTCCCTATTTAATCCCGGTGTGTTTGCTGTCCTGTGTCGTGTTGTTGTCGTACATGGATTGTTCTGAGTGTTCGCGTCCCTTGATATTTTCCATTTCCTTGTGCAACTGTTTCATCCGGTATTTCTGTGCATTCCTTACGTTACCCGTTTATGTTAGTGTCATGATTTGTTTCATGTTTATGTTGATTTATTGTTTACAAATAATAAATACTACTTCTCCTGCAAATGAGTCCTCTCTTCATGTTCTGTGACAATAGTTCAACCAAAAAAGAAAATTCTTTCATTAATTATTCACCCTCATATTATTATAAACCCGTAAAACTTTCGTTCATCTTCGGAAAACACAAACGAAGACCTTTTTTTATGAAATCTGAGAGCTTTCTATTCCTCCATTGGCAGTTATGCAATTGACACTTGGACGCTTCAAAAAGTTCATAAAAAGATAGTAAAACTAATCCATATGAATCAAGAGGTTCATTCACATGTGTTATGCAGCACGTTTGAACTTCCACAAGAACCAATGAGGTTCATTCACATGTTTTGGATCGTCCGCAACAACCAGTGAGGTTCAATTCTTGTGTTTTTGTTTTTGCAGGACATTTGAGCTTCAGCAAGAACCAATGAAGTTCATTCACATATGTTATGCAGAAAGTTTGAACTTCCACAAGAACCAATGAGGTTCATTCTCATACGTTACACAGCACATCTGAGCATCCACCAGAGGTTCCACAAGTCTTCAGAAGACGAACAGAAGTCTTACAGGTTTTGGATGACATAATGGTCAGTAAATTATGGTCAGTTTCATTTTTTGGTGAACTATCTCTTTAAACTAAGTCACAATGCTTTGAATTTGAGAGGTCTTTCTTTGCCTGTCAGTGTTTTTGCCACCTCAGGGTCATCTACGTGAGTAGGCAAGACTGGAAGAGAGTGATCTTGCCATCATCCTCCCGTAGTGTTTGAGCCCGGGCACGCTTCTCTGCTCACATGGTACGGATATTGAGTTCCAACAAAGCAATCATTACTCCAGCCCCACAGCGATCTGAACCCACAATTGAGCTTGATTATATTCTAATACAATACAGTAGGATGTGACCATCAGGGTTCCCGGTGACACCGTGTACGGCTGTCCGTGGTTACGAGGTATGGATCGAAGGATATTACTTACATCATAAATAAATCAATTGATAGCTGAGCTGTTGATTGAGTCGACGTCGCAGCTGGCACGACACTCCAACGATGACAGCTCAAGTTGAATGGAGCATGTTTTATTAGGTCTCTAGGTTGTTTTCTCACCTTGCATCATTTAAGCTGACAAATCGCACTTGACACGCCATGCTACGATATTGACAAAAAGGATAGTAATCTCATTTATCTGATTCAGGCTTGCAGTGGAATTCATGGCTTTTTCGAACATGAACGTAAATGGGAATTTAGATTTGTTTGTTTGTTTAGCCTATCTATGTCTAAGACTCTGGCTACAGTCGCAACTGTGACTGTGTGTTTGCATTCAGAATGACTGAGTGGCTCGTTAGCTGTTATATTAAATGGGTTTCGGTCCATTACCGTGCAGTCCTTTTGTTCATTCTCTAAACACAGCTTAAGTGCTGATTTGATCTCAGTGATCCCTTGATAATCATTTTAATATCACATTATCACTTTTCTTGACTTGATAGGATCATTTGAGATTATTCTGAAATCTATTTTGATTTGAGAAATCTTTTATGGTGCCATACACTGCAAACAAAGATTTTCTTTCGTAGTATTTCTCATTTGTTTTCTAGCACAAATATCTAATCCTTCTTAATTTATGACACTTTTACTTAAGAAGCAAAGTTAATTAAGATATTGTCTTATTTTCCAGAAAAAATAGTTGGATAACTTACTGCTTAACACAAGTAGAAAACCCCTAAAAATAATCAGAAATAATCATAATTGCAGGCATTTTGCAGACAAGTCTGTTAATTTTGATCTTTTTTCAGAAATCAAGACTAATTTTATGCCATTTTGCTTCTTAATTAAATGTGTCTGTAAATGTGTTAAAGAATGTTTAGATATTTGTACTGGAAATCAAGACAAAAATACTAAAAAGAAAACTATTTTGTTGCACTATAAAACTATAAAAAGTTTTTTTTTTCAAACTCCAAAACCACCCACATGGAGGTCACCTGGTTCTTCAGTCCCTATACAGCGTGATATAAATGGGCCTGTTATAGAAAACCAGTTGAAGAAAAGACAGACAAGATGAGGGTTTGTAAAATCATTTCCTGAGGGAATTTTATAGTGTAATGACCTGAAAGGAGATGAGCTCCCCTAGATATTCATTCTCATCTTGACAGAGTTATTATTAAACTTTCTTCACCAAATTCCTTGAGCTTCTTGCGTTCCTGCACACTAGGAAACACTACAAGGTCCATTCAAGCTGCTGTAATTATACCTGCATCATATTACAAACTAGATATCTACTCTATATCCCAACACAATGAGAATTATTCCAGCCCTAAGCGGGAATAATCCCATCTAATCCATCAATAAACCACTCAAATGCAAGCTAAATGATCTTTGGGTGAACACAGTGCCAAGAGCCGTGAGCTATCCTCCAAAAACAGTGACGGATCGAGACAGAAGAGTTGAAGTACGTGTTTGCATCAAACAACACCTCCTGCCGGCTTTGCATCTCCCCGCTGTCGATCGCTCGCGCTCTCTCGTGTAAAATGGCTGCTGTCCTTGCCATGTGCCCTGTGGCTCATCCATCATTGATGAACAGAGTAGAATTGATGTCTCACACCTGAGTACCTGTGATTTGAAAGCAGGTGTTAACCCTCCTCTCTTCCATCTCTCCACCCTTCTAGCCTTGTGTCTCTCCCAGAGTCCCCAGGGCCTTAGGTATCACGGCCAGGACACATGCACCCCATTGACAAACTGATGGATGAGCCAAACCACGTGTGTATGTGTGAGTGTATGTATGTGCATTTGTGTTTATGTCCTTCTGTGTGAGAGTAATTCTAGAATGGAGGCAATTATTTATTTTGGACTGAGACTTAAAACAGATCTGAATTGACAGAAAAGAAAAACAATCAAAGGAAAATGTGATTTATAGATGGAAATGATCAAAGAAAGATCTACAGTCGGATAAATGGTAACATATTGCCTTTAGTTTATAGATAAGATTGAGAGAGAGTCTGTGTTTAGAATGGATTACTAGCACATTGCACTTGCTTTAATAGCACATTTTTACTGTACACACTATGCAAAGAGTAGTAGAATAGCAGTAACGCTATTCGGATTATAGCCAGACAGTGTGAAGAACACACAACAGGAAGAAAGTCTTTGTAATATGGAGTTCAGAGGGCTTATATATATATATATATATATATATATATATATATATATACAGTAGTACCTCAAGATACGAAAGGCTCAACTTACGAAAAATACAAGTTACGAAGGCAAAGAAGAAAAATTTTACTGCTCTACATACGAAAAGTTTTCAAGATACGAAAGGTTTCTGAAAGTCCGAGATTCGCCCCATAACAATTTTGAAACTCGCGCCGCACGCCGCCATCTTTGTTATAGTAGACTCGCCACCATCCTCCTGCTCTCCCATTGGTTCCTGATGCTAGCCAAGCCATGAGATCCTTCTCTCTAATTGGACAGCATCCCTCCCATCATGCATCTTCTATACGTACGTGCTGGCGTGCTTTAGCTCAGCCACTCCGCACCCCAAACTTTACATTTTTTATGTGTTGTCGTAAAGTTAAGTGTACGTACGTACGTTATCTGCCGTTTGTCCTCCTCCTCCTCTGCCGCCACTTTCGGAGATAGCCTCACTCGAAAGGTAAGCTTCGACATTTTACGTTATTTCATTGTTTATAGGTCAATTTAGCTTTATCATGAAATTTAATGGGGTGTTTTTGGAGGTCTTGGAACGGATTAGCCATTTTACATGTAAAATGTGTTCCAAGATACGAAAAACTCATTTTACGAAGGCCGCCTCGGAACGGATTAATTTCGTATCTCGAGGTAGCACTGTATATATATATATATATATATATATATATATATATATATATATATATATATATAGGCAGATCTGATGCAGAGGGTTGAGCTTTCACAGAAATGTGGAAAATTGAATAAGCTTTACAAAGCCTGTCCAAAAGAGAAAAAGACTCATTCATGGTTGTAGAGTAAGAAAAGGCCAGAAATGAGATGGACTAGTCAGTCACTCATCCTGTGCTCCACAGAGGCCATTAAAACCATTACTGGCACTGCCGCGTCTCACGGGCAGGCTCAGCTGGCATGAACACAAAGTCCTGTCGTAAGCTTATCAGGCCTTTCTGACGTGTGCTATCTCACTCGCACCGGGTACAGGGACCAGGCTCCTGAAAAGCCAGAGATGGTTTATGGAAAGTGATTTGCTGAAAGAGCTATCACATATCATTTACTTTTGCACCTTGCACTGTGTCTAGTGCCAAGCAAAACACACAAATGTAAATGAAGCGAGGTTGAGTCAAATATGTTCAGCTCATCGTGTTCAAGAAACCATTTAATGAATCGGTTTTACAAGGTTCAGGTTGGCTTTAAAGGCTGATCTAAGGTCAGTTTTGACTAGGTTTGGATGGTAGGGAGCAGGACTGACAGATACGCCATGCTGCCCGCAAAAAACATACTCTAAAATATCCAAGGGAATGGCTTTCTAAATTACATTTAAGTTACAGTTATTTACAGAGGACACCGGCAATTTCATGTACTAATCATATATAATATTATGTAAGGGAGGGAATTAATTAAGGTGAGGATGATACCTGGCGCTGCTACAAAAGTGGCCATTCTGGGCTGTTTCCTGGATTGAAAATTTGATCTGCCAAATTTAGGTTATTTAACTCAAAAAGTTGGCAGAATGACCTAAACCCATGATGAAAGAGCAGCAGATAATACATAGAGACTTAAACATAATTAAATGACTGAAAGCATCGAAAGCATAAACATTTTACCTATGAACAGCTTTAGAGACATTAAAAAAAAAAATCTCTTCAAATCCTTTTAGGTTCATTGACTATTAAATTCATAGATTTAATAGGTTGATTTTACTGTACGACATTAATTAAATAGATTAAATGCCATCAAATCTATTATTTTAACTCATTTCAAAGGAAGCCAAGTGTACATTTTGAAATGATAAAATGATTGCAAAACTCATTTCACCATTATTTAATTATTTTACATTTTTTATTTTGCTTTTAATGGGAATTTGAAAACATAAAAGGGTATTATGGCTCACATTCTTTTTATATTGTTGAGAAGTGTTTAAAAATATCTGTATAATTATAAAATGTATTTATAAAAATACACTTATAAATGTGATAAAGCAGATCATTCTACTACCTATAGCTAGTAGAATGTCTAAAGTGGACCGTCAATATTTCATTTCTAAACACTCATGTTTATAATAGTGTGCACATGTAAATATGTTTTAGGTGCTGTCAATACATCAATATTTTACTGTTGAGCGCATATTCCAACATATGCGGACATATTTAAACATTACATATGAAAATATATAAATTCTTGAAAGACCAGTCTGAAATCACAGATAACACTAAAAACAGTTGTGTGAGGGAAAAGACATGTTGGATTTAGGAGGGTTTAAACCGTACAGCTGAATTTTGTACATTTCTAGTTAAAACCAATTCTGTCCTGAAGACAAATGTGTTTTTTTTTAGCCATTTTTGATTGCTCCTTTCCTCTCTGATATGGTCTGCTGGCAGACAGCTGGCTGCCAGGGCGTTTTGTCACAGTGATACCTTGGGAACGGGTCATTTTCGGTTCTCTGGGGTTTGACCTGTAACCTCTGCCTCCTGGGCACAAGATACTGGTGCTCTTTGAATCTAAGATCTCAGGGGTCAAAAGCAGGTGCTCTACTGTCCAGGTGCCCAATCAGGAGCCTTAGGCTTTATAGTGGTCTGTGCATGTATTTGTGCCTGTTTGGGTGTGTGCGGACACATGTGTTTGTCCGGTTATCATCCATCATGCTAGAATACACCTGGCCCTTTGAAAGCTTTTGTTTTTCTGGTCAAAGTTCACTATGTTGCTAGATCCCAACCCACAGTGCCCCCTCATGGACAGAACTATGACACTACAGATGCACAGACACACTGAAGTCATGCAGGATTCTGCCATGGTCTTCAGTGGGCAGTGCTATCGGAACTGGACATTACTGGACCGCAGGAATGGTTGAGAGAAAGCTTGATTTTTGTTATAATTTTACAGCACACATAAAAGTAGGGAAGATCCCTAATGTTTCCTATCTTAAATTTAAACACTTGCATATTTAATGCATGTTTTAGAGTATACTATGATGTATACTATAGATATGATTTTATCTTACATTTATTTTTAGTAATAAAAATATAAACAGGTTACAGAATGACAGCTTTGGATATTTTAAAACTGATTTTTTATTGTTAGAGAATGATGACTTACAATGGTTTTCCTTACAGACCAGTAAGGAAGTGTTCTACTAAACTAGTGGTCAACTTGCCAAGAGACAAAACTGTCGTACTGCACCTCTAAGCAATGTTTGAGCAGGACCGGCCCACACAAAGATGCTTTTGTGACCCAATGTTTGATTGGTTTATGCGGCCTGTTTGAAAGCGTTCGGTATGTGTGTGTGTGTGTGTATGTATATGTGTGTTAAAGGAAGGTGAGTTAAAGGAGAATTGTTGTATGTGTGCCGAGAGTGAGGGCAGGTACACAAAGAGCTAGAAGGTATCGCTCCACCTACCATGTTGCCGCGTGAGACGCTGCACGGTCCAATCACATCAGCGTCTGAATTTGACGATGACGTCTGTTGCGAAGGTCTGTTACGAACACAAAGTGCACGTACAGGCACACGTGCACACACATACACACGTCGATTTTTCTGCAGTGACACCCAACACGCAAACTATCCAAACACTGCCACCTAACGGATGAGCCACGGAGCGTTTCCAAGACCCTCCCTTGCTCTTTTTCTCTCTTCCACCACTTCACTCTCTCTCTCTCATTCTCATTTCCCCCCCTACAAGCAAATTCAATCTGACTCATGAAAAAGATACAGGAAAGATGGCATCATTAGGACACCCACTAGCCCTCATAAGACACACACACCCTTTTGCAAAGGGCAAACAGAGTTCAGAGTTCATCCGTTGTTCACCACCCGCACCAAATGACTGATCCGAGTTTGAAGCCCAACCCAAGGTGTCTCATTACAGACGCTACATGGCACAACAGCAAGAGGGGATGTAGACTCCATCAAATTGCGAGTTATTTGCAAACCGTGCATGAATATGAATCCCGACATCACAGCCTTCCGTCTCAGATCAATCCCGTTGCTGATTTCATGGAATCAGCAGTACAACGTTACAGAAACTTTGCAGACAGGTTGCAGGGTTAACGATTTCTCATTTCTTTTTTGCAACAAAAAACATGTGAATTGGGCGGCACAATTGAGAGGTTTCTGGGTGATTGGAAATTGCACGTGTGACCCGCTGACCTGGTGATGGTGGCCAAATGGTGAAAGGTTCGGTTCAAGTTCAGTTCATAGGTTCTTGTGCGGTCACAACGGGTTTGCCGCACAACGGGTAGCTCTTGAAGGACTCCCTGCTTTAAGGAGCTGCATAATAGGTTTAACTCTGCAGTGATAAGCATAAAAAAGGTGCAAAAGTCCCAATAATTCTGCCATAGTCAACATTGTACTTTGAGGGCAGCAAGACCCCATGAAAGTAGTACAAACAAAACGACACCACTTTACAAAGTCTGACATGAGAAATGCCACATCTAAACTACCATTTTCCTAATTACGCTACAAGGTCAAAACTAGCCGAAAGGTCGCTACTTAAACACTAAGCACACACAATCCATTCGGCCTGACGGAGTAGTGTAAGAAGAAGCGAAGACAGACAGAAAACCAATCATCCAAATAAAGGAAATTACTGGTCGTGGCTTTGTTTGGGAAAAAGACCGGAACAGTTGACGTGCTTTGAAGAGAGGGCAAAAACGATGTATAAATCAGGGGTAAACGCAGTTCACGGGTTCAACGGCTGTTCACCAATCCCCTCCTTGCTAATCAGGTATTTATCACACTTATGTGGTTGTGTGTTGGTGTATGTGTTTATTTTAGTGTTCGTCACAGCTGGAGGTGTGTGTGCTGTACGAGCGATGTATATTCGGATGTCTTTGAGTGACTGTGGCTGTTTGTTTGTGTGTGCGCGTACACGGCGAGTCCGTCCGTACCCGTTCCTGTACCACGAGGAAGAATGGCGGGCGTCTTTATCAGCCGTGCTTTATCCTGCTAATGGCGAGGCCCTGTCGGCTCCAGCCAGCCGGGTGACAGCAGATTTGTAACGGGCGACAGGAACAGATGGAGACGCCATTGTGGTTCTGAAGCCAGGCCTGGAGCTCGGAGCGGCCCCGCCCGCGCGTATGCTAATGTGAACTCCGTTTCACCCGCTTCCCGGCATCACTGACCTGCCCGTGGCCCTCTCTCTGGGCTTTACACAACACGTAGGCGTATGCGGGAGGATACGCAACAATCAACACGCCGCAAGCTCCAGCATCCTTGTCTCGCATACCATACCAGAGGCCATTCGAAGAGGTGTGTATGTAATCGCCAAATGCTAACGAAGCTCTAACAAATGGATGCGCGCATCATAATTGGAGTCAAAGCTGGTGGATATGGAGTTTTTGAGCTAATGGAAGCTTCTAAAGAGGTCGTGTGAGGACCGCCCTTCAGCCGACAGACCTGAAGACATGTCAAGTGTAGGAAGAGAATTAAAAGAGGAAGGACTTTGTTTGCTTTGCAGCAAAAGAGGGCAGAGGAGACAGCAGGAGCTCTTTTAGAGTGTGTCGTCCATGTGTGTTTCTGCTGAAGGAGGAAGAAAGAAACTACATTTTAGGGAATTAAAATGTAAAAAGCACCACTAACTTATTCCACTAACTTATTCCATATTTAATCTGACTACTTTTTAGAACACAGATCATTTTAATCTAAACATATTAAGGGATAAGCGAGCAGAAGAACACCTGACCCGTGATTTATGAACACTTCCTGAAAGCGAGGCTTTTTAACCCGCCATGTGGGGAAATTTGAAGAAGCCAATTGAGTATCATCATGTGTTTTAGATTAATCTTTATTCTTTCTCCGATCTGGATGTCATTTTAAATTTAAATTACAATGATCTTTTCCGACTATAATGGGGCAAGTTTTACTGAGACTTCCCAAACTGGCATGACACAGTATTCATCAAAAGTAGAGCAGAATTGCTCCTAACATAATTTTCAAAATAAATGGATAGTAAAAATTTTCATTTTACTGACGTTTCCTACATATGGCTGACCTTACTAATATCTTTAATAGCAACATTATTTTAAGTACAATGATATTCAGAAAAGAAAAAAAAAACACTCAGGTATTCATCTGCATTTGTCTCTATGAACATTTTTCTGAGTTCAGCTCAAGTTCTTCGTTAATCAATATAAGAACTAGATCGTATAAAAAGCCCTGATCTTGTATGAATTAGTTTTAGCAATAATAATAACAATAATAATAAACACACTTAATCTTTCTAAACTCAGAGGAGGGAAAAAATACACTATTCCCAGCTGGTTTATAATAAAAGCCTTACCCTCCTTTTCATCTGCATACTTTAATAATAACTCTGCATGTTTAAGCAATAGTGAAAAAGGATCTCAGTAGGAAATTGCTGTGTTTGAACATTTCTGATGCTGCGATTTTCAATAACTCTAAATGTGTTTTCACATTTATGTCTCTGTGAGAATTAAATACATGTCTGCAATATTCTGTCATTTATTTGTGTTGTTAAAATAATATATTTGTGAATCCTCTTTACACAAAATTTAAATGGCAATTAATCTAATTCTCAGAATCAACATAGCGAAAAATGTGTATGTCATTTAATACACAGAAATGCACAGCTCATCATATAAATGTCAAAATGATTCGGTCAAGATTAAAAAAAACATAGAAAGAAATAAACATCAAATGCTTGAAGTAGAAGAGCAAATAAGCTTATTTTTTTAACCGCCTTGGATAAATTCAGCTATAAAATGGTCATAGTTCTTTTCCAAAAAAAGAAAAGGTTTGCAAGTGTGTTTAGAGGCAGATTTGTGTTAACGTCATTCTATACAGCCGAACAGTGGCCGGCAATAAAATAGACAGAAATGTGGCCATAAAAATGATATTTCTACGCATTACAGACACCTTAGACTCACTGTGAGGAATGGCAGAGTAAATTGCTGAAATTCCTCTGTTAGAAAATGTAACAGTTATTATCTGACACAATTTACAGTGAATAAATCGGTCCATATCTGATTTTTTCCCCCTCTGCACATAATGAAAAGATCATGAAAAGCTCACAGAAATTTTTGTTACAATTTAAACGGTTTAAATAGATTTAAGTGACTGAACCTTAATTAGAAATGTCTAATTTCTTGATACCCTTTTACAGTAAAAATTATATTTGGCTTCTTTGATTCATTAATAATCCAAATTATTTCTTTGCTCTTTTTTGTATACGTAACTTTAGGGAGAATCAGCCTGGTGGTGGAGAGACTGAGGGGTTGAACTCTTGACCGGGGTCGTGACCTGACCCGTCTGACCCCTGACTGGTGTGACTGCGTCTGCCTGGCTGATCTTGCTGCCATGACGACGACAGAGATCAGCCGGTGTGGAAAAGCAGCTAGTCGACCTCTTTCAGGCCTCCATTCGTTTTCTTTATTTCTGTCTGCGCTCTCAATCTACACATTCTCTCACTGCTGCTCCTATGAGAGGGAACTTAATGCTGTAATGTCAGCCGAGCTCCAATGATGTCATTGTGTTCCTGTGATTTCCCTGATTAAACTAAATAAACCTTTTCGCAGCTGCTTGCAGAGAACCGTAAAAACAAGCCCTCGGTGTAAAAGCGAGGTTAGTCATCGGCGAGCACCTGGGTTTCTTCAATTTAGTGAAAGATGGTTTCGAAAAATGATTTCGGTTTAATCTCTAATTGGAAACTTACTGTGCTTGACCCTAACATGACTACTCTTAAACATATCTTTATATCAAAGAGTTTACATTTATCTTTACGTTTTATGGGCTAGTTGTCACACAGAGCTCAATATTTTCTTTATAAATTTTTTTCAAACATCTAATTAAAAAAAAACTCTTACATTAGAATAATTTATGTGTTCTCCAAACTAAAATTACAATATCCTCGTATGTAAATAATGAACACAATACATAGAGGTAAATGAATAAATACAGTAAATTCACACCAGCATACATTCAGAATAAAAGAGATTTTAAGAGAACCACTGACAAAAGTCGTTTTCATAAATGTCAGGTCAAGGCAAGTCGTCACATGCATTTAAAATGTTTAAAAAGAAAAGAAAAACTATATATATTTTATCTAGAACATTAAATAATAAAATGTATTAACTACAATTTATATGTACTTTTTCTTTTTTTTGACTGTTCTATAACAGTCAACATATTTTGTTTCATAATAATTTTAGTGTTTAAATTTTGCTGAAACGCTTGCTTCCTTTGTGACAACATGACCCTCCATTGGTCAATGTGTGTTAACTGAACCAGATCTTTTATTCTGGGCAATTACAGTGGAAATGTTCAATAGCTATTTCATAGTCAAGATTATAAAGTGCCTATGCAAAAATTGACTTTGATAAATAAACCTACCTTGAGAAATGTACTGGAGTGTGACAACTAGCCCCAGTCACCCACATATAAAGTTAAGCAAATGCTGTCAGTTGAGTAAATATTATTACTTGTGTTCGTTAGAGCCTCTTTGTGTTGTGTATTAACATTTAACATTCAAAGTGGAAGGTAGATTTGAGTAAGACATTCAGAGACTGTGACAGTGTTTACATTTTGTGCTTTTACACTCGGTATCCCAATAGCGCTCGGATACAAGTACACCTGCTATCAGCTCTCGAGTCCCAAATCCAGGGTGTCCTAAGGTTACGTATCTCTCACACACACACACTCTAATAAAAAACAGAGCAGAAGAGAGATTTATCTGCGTCCTGTATATTGAGTGTGCTTCTTCAGTTACGTATAGCCAAGGGAAGACTGAAAGAGAGCAAATGTTGTGTCTCTGTCATTGAACAGGACTTAAGTTTAAGTACATTAGTATTCTGCTATTAAGGTGATGAGAAAATATGAAACCAAAACAGTCTGAGGATTAGACCACCCTTACTGTGTGTACGTGTGTAATACAAGACTATAATATACACACCATTACTGATGTTTGTGACGCGAACCACCTGTGTACCAACATTACAAAAGAATTCATACAATTTGTGTGAATGTGTAGAAGGAGCTAGTGTCACATGACAAAAAAGGGCCAAAATAAAAGTACAGGTGGCATGTATAGGCCTCTCACAACCTGGATGCTTCCATTAGATGTGAGGAAATGGTCGTCTGACCGGCTATGGCTGTTATGACTGGAAATTTGACAGCAGAGAGATCCGTCCACACCCTCTCAGCAAATCCCTGCAAGACGCGAGGAGAATAAAAGAGACTGATATCTCCCCAGACCTACAGTTCAACACGCTGCTATTTCATTTCCTACTCTGGCTTTGTATATAATGAAATTAAACGTAGTTCCATTGGACAATTTTCCATGATAAAATCATTGTTTCTACCTAAATACTATTTATAGTTACTACAATAACAATTATTGCATCAAAAATGATGGTAACTTGATTGGCTCACATTTGCATAAAAAAAAGAATTATCCCTATAATTATCCCTAAATTCAGCTTTACCAATAAATTCCTAAAAAATATATCACATTTAGTTTAAATTGTAATAATATTGCATAATATTACTATTTTTACTATATTTTTGATCAAATAAATGTAGCCTTGTTGAGCATTTGAGAGGTTTTAAACATCTAAACAGTGGAGCAATCATTTAAATTTACATTTTAAATGTATAATGATTTTATACAAGAAACTGTAACAACTTATTTACTGTACAAAATATTTGTCTGTTTGTATATCCAGATTTGCCCTTGTAAAGTGTTAAATCATATTTCATTTTAACATCTGTAGGTCAAACTTTAAGTAGTTGAGAAATCTACAACTTATCCCTAAACCGTGTAAACTTCAGAACAAAAAACCCTCCACTCTTATTTAATTGAAAATATTTCAGTTCAATATATGAATGAAATTTAAACATACAGAAAACATTTAATTTCAAAACAACAAATACAATATAGAAAATAAACAGAACATTACAGACTGTGTGTTAGTCACTCGAAACTCTTCGACAGCATCTCATTTTGTGCAATCTTCGGGTCCAGCAGAAGTAAATGGGGAACGTAGTGCGTCAACCCTCCCCATCCACTCAGCCGTGATATTGCTAGTTTTCAACATGCAGGTAAAAAGGTTGTGCGGATGTTATACGTCAAATTAAACAAGAGAACCTGCTGATTCAGATGAGACCAGTTCTGTCATTTAACATCCATTAATAAGATCACAAATCTCATTATAAACCAGACGTGAAATTACACTTTCTTTACTTTTACACCACTGAAAATCCTTCCACACCTCAGGACGATGATGCTCATGTATGATAGTCATTTTTCACCCCTTTAGCTAATTTATAATTGGTACAGCACTCCCAGGTCTTATTCATTACAGCCCATTTTTCTTTACCACCCTTAGCCACTCACTTTATTCTTGGTCATATTAATAAAGCTAATTGTAATTATATCGCTCTTTTCCGGATGTTAGCCGATGGGCAGTAAGCCTCTTGATTATTTTTAATGAGTTCAGCTGTTTTCCCCCTACAACACGTGGATGGATGTCCGTTCTACTCTGAATGCGAGACGAGTGTAAATATTGGCAGCCGTTGATGCAGTTATCATGCTCAAGGGGTGCATTCAATCTCGCCTCCGTCAACAGCGAATGGACGGTCGCAGGTTGGTACAACAGGGGGAGCGAGTCAACTCAATTAAACGAATACCACACGTGAGTCGCTGACTTAGCTGAAGCAGCAGGCGAACGCTAAACGGACAAACTGATCGCCTGCCGAGGCCTCCGGTCCAAATGGGTTGCGGGGAGCGTGATCGCCCGTCGCTTGTATTCCCGCTTTATTTATTGGACAAGAACTGGATGCTGTCCAATGTGCACATTTGTAATTGGAGTCGTTGGCTCTCGCTTCAAGGCCATTAGCTGAGAGAAAAGAAAGTCTAGGGTGGGAAAAAAAATATGTTAAGGCTGCTAAAATACGTTGCGCTACGACACTTATGGGCTCCCGTGTAACTGAGGTGCTGTTTTTTACTGTCAAATCTATTCATCAGTAAATCTAGCTGTAGAAAGTCGTATTTGTACTCGTCCGCTGATGAATGCTCGCTTCGGTCATTTCTCAGACACTGAACACTAGCGCTGGAAAGAAATGCAAGACAGCGTGGTGAGGAGCAAACAGCATGGCTCATTAGCAAAGTATGAAAATCACTCATTTTAATATTTACTGTGCACTCTTGATTAGTTTCATCATGCATTTCTGATTGGCACAAAATGAGATTTTCCTCTGAGCCCATGGGCTCTCTGATTTATTATTAAACTGCGCCATTCAACATTGAAATATGGCCTATATATTTTCGCTCTCAGTTTTGGTTATTTATGTAACTTTTAGCGTTTCATCCAAGGTCATTTTTTACCAAAGACTTCTCACCTCACACAGTACTTATTGCACAAATAATACGTGCTTTGTACTGTATTTTGTACTGTATAAATAAATATGACAGCATAGGCTAATTTAGGTAACAGTCAACTTTATGCAAATTAATATACATTTTCTCTCAAAAACAGATCAGGGGCGTTTCCTCCAAGGAGAAAAGAATCGATTAAGTTTCAGTGGGAGTCCTCTGCCCCCATTGGGTTTAGTGAGGGGTAACTGAGAATGAATTGGGGAAAGTCACATGAGAGGAGGCAATGCCTCCATCGTGCTATCATCGGTTATGATTGGCTGGTGCGATAAATCCCGGCTCTCGTTCTTCTGAGTATTAGAAGCTTAGTAACTTAAACTAACTTTGTAATTAAAAATGAAGCAAACAACTCAAAATCCAACCTTGAAATGGCCTGAAAACATGATGACTGTGGGGTTTTAGTGAGCGATCAGTTTGGTGAAATTAATGCTACAAGCTTGATGACTGCTGAAAATAAGTAGACAATTAAAAAGAAAAGCTGAACATTAGTAATCAAATAATATTTTTTTTTATTAAATATATAAATAGATGATAAATATAACATTATAGTTAGTGTAAAAACACAAAATAAAATAAACTTTTTATGAATTATAAATTATAACAGGCACATCAATTTACATCTGATATATATATAAAAAATGTGCGGACTTTGCCTCCTCATTTTACAACAACAACGCACACCACTTATTATATATATATATATATATATATATATATAACATTTGTTTTTGTGTCTAAAATCGATCTTCTGACTTTATTCATTAGGTATGCACAACATATCAGTACTTTATCAGTCATTTCAAATGTTGTTGTTTTTATTAGTGGTGATTGATATCGGACACAAGAGTGGCGCTTGCAACACCAAGGCCATGGGTTTGATTCCCAGGGAAAGCAAGAACTAAGTAAAATCTTGAGTTCCTTGAATGCAATGGAAGTCGCTTTGGATAAAAGCATCTGCCAAATGCATAAATGTAAATGTTAAAATATTTAAATGCATTTAAATATTAAATATAAAATCTCAAAATCTCACAAATTTCTTTCCATATTGTACAATAAAATTGTGAAGCCTTAATTCACTTTTAGCATTTAATATAAATATTTTAGTGTTTAGTGTATTCGTTTAAGTAAAAGTATAGAATAATATCAAAAATAACAAAAATTATTTCAATACTGGTGCATCAATAACATTAATGATATGTTAATAATATTCACATTGTGAGGCAGCAAACAGCCAATATGAGTCTGTTGTGATTAATAGCAGATCTATTTATGTAAAGTTCTGTGTTAAAATAATATCTTAAAGGGTTACACCCTTACAGAGACGGCAACAAGTACATTTCATTAACAATATGGCAAAGGTTGAAGTAAAATAGTAGATCTTATGCATCCAAGCAGCACGTTAGAGGAAATAAAAAGCATAACGATGAATCAAAAATGTTTTTCTCCATCATGAAATAGCAGCTGTGAGCTTCATTAGGTCATTTTAGAAGAGACAGCTGTTTGGCCACACTGAGAGAGAGAGAGAGAGAGAGAGAGAGAGAGAGAGAGAGAGAGAGAGAGAGGAAAGTGTTTGAGAAAAGAGAAAAAAAAATGTTAGCAAAACATAGTTATTCACTTTGAGCACTGTACAAAATATTTTAAAGAAACAGTAAAAAAAATTTGTTTCAAACCTGTATGACTTTTGATCTTCTGTGAGACAAAATGTTTCACTAAAAAGTGTTTCGTTATTTCCTTAGTTAAAAAACTAAGGAAATAAATACAAAAGAAGATATTTTAAAGAATGCCTTAAATATTTGTCCACAAAATGACAATGGACCCAACTGACGTTTACTGTATACACACAATCAGTTAAAACATTCTTTAAAATATATTCACTTGTATTTTGCAGGGTGGAAAATATGTATGCATTTCATTTGGAAGAACACGAGGGCGAGTAAATGATGAGAATTTTTATTTTGTTGTGAACTATCCTTTTAAATGAACTGAGATTATAAATAACTGTGCACTTGATCTTCTACAAAAAGTGAAAACATATCATTGTTCTGTTTGAAAAGATTGTAAGCGCGCCAAAGAAAGCCACTCCATCTGACCTGCAATATCTATCTGATTTGCGAGAAAGTTTAAAGTTCTCTTAATTTCTCAAACCCATAAAGCAAAATCATTTCAAAGCACTTAAACACACATTAAAAAGCACACAAGGAGTGAGTGGGTGCAGATTAACCTCAGGAAAATGTGTTTCTCGCACTGTATCATCCGCGGGCCGATCACATTATCCCCATGAATTCTGTACACTCAACTTTTAATCTGTTTAAGCGAGCTAGATAAATAGTCGGCAGTCTCAGATAGGTAGATTATAGATGGATTCACTCATATTTCCTGCCAGGATACAGTAAACAGAAGCTAGAGAGATTATGAGAGTTTATGCGTGTGTGTTTGCAAGCTGAGAGCGATGGAGAGAAATAAGGAGCAAAGAAAGGACAACCTCAAATCATATTCACAGCCAAGATACAGCAATCAGAAAGAGAGAGAAATTGTATGTGTATGTGTAGGAGAGGGAGAGACTGAATAGATATTAATATTCAAGTGGGCGCATTCGTGCATGGATCCAATAAGATTCCGAAGGTACCATCCATTTGCCAGAGCATGCGGAGCGTGCTAAATGACCTGTGCTTTTTACGGGAGACGCCCATCCTTTCCCCCGACCTCCCTCCCTTCATCCGCTCCCTCGTTCCATGGTGCTAATGAATTGAAAAAGGAGGTCTGAAACGGGAGTGTCCTTAAGTGCCGCCCACTCCTCTTAACATGACCCGAGTTCAAAAGTTCACTCCGCACCCTGCAGGCACCGATACCCACACCGACTCTCTTTCATTCTCTCCTCTTCATTTTTCCCTCCTTTCTCATCCTCCATTTTTCCCATCTCTCACTTTATAGTTCTTGCACCCTGATCGTTTGTTTCTCCAGCCCTCGCTCTTTTCGCCTCCAGCTGGAGAGGTGAAGAGTGAAATGTCTCATTCTCTCTATATGTGTGTGTGTGTTCTATCTGTCGCTCAAACACACATGCACAGAGAATGAAGCCGACAGCGGTCATTACTAAAGGAAAATTGTGTCTATTTGCAATGCAAGTCTACTGCTTTATAATTCCATTATTGATTAGACTGACATTTATTTGAAGTTATGACTCACCTCTTCCCATGATGCAGTTAGAACCTTCTTAGGTGCGACCACTAGAGTACCGTAATGTCTTTCAGGCAGTTTACAGTAATTCCCCTCTGTTTTACCGTAACGCATTCCTGTGACTAATGTACTCAGTTGGTTTATAGCCGAGTTTCCATTATATTTACAATAATACACACCTATGCAACTATGCAACCTTACATAGTGTCCTCTTGGTGCCTGAAATTTACTCTGGATTTGGTGCCATACTATAAACAACTCTTGTAACAAGTGTAGGTAGAACCCATCTACAATCATCTTTTATAATAGACAGAATATTATTGTATAAAACTACATATTGCAACATTACTATAATTATAGATCAATATTTCATATATATATATATATATATGTGTGTGTGTGTATGTATATGTATATATTTACATTTACATATATATACATTTACATTTATGCATTTTTGGCAGATGCTTTTAATGTATCTCTAATCTCATAGATAGATAGAGAGAGAGAGAGAGAGAGAGAGAGAGAGAGAGAGAGAATTATAACACACACACAATCATTTATTAAACAGACATTTAATTTATTATATAGCATTACTTTTTATAGTATAGAATGCTACAGTATAAAAAAATATATTGCTATTTTACTATAGTTTTATATCTATATTTTATTTCTATTTATCTATTTATCTGTAGTACTGTGCAAAAAAAGGGTTTTAAGGTAGTTAAGTAGTCATTTATATCTTTTGCTGTAGTGTGTCAGTAGGAAATATGAGTTTACATTTCTAAACATTCATTTTTCCTTTAATGGTAATAATTCAGAGAGATTTTTGTATGCACAAGGAGTCTGACAACAGTCGGTGTGATCTGATCTCACCATCATCAAGTCCATCGGGGATTAAATGAAGAAAGAGAAAAAACAGAGACAAATTAAATCCAGAAGAACTGCAGCAGCGTCTCCAAGACGCTTGAAGAAACCGTGCAATACTGTGAAAAGTTTTAGGCACTTCTGTAAAAATGCTGTAAAGTGAGGATGCTTTCAAAAATAATGTTATAAATAGATTTTATTGATCAATTAACTTCTATTAACTAACTCAAATCAACATTTGGTGTGACCACCCTTTAAAACAGCTTTTTGTCTTCGGTACACATAGATTTTCCAGCTTTGCAGGTGCGTTTTTTTTGGTTTCAAGGTAGAGAGAGAGACAAATAATGTATATATACACTGGACATAAACTTTATAGTTATATATTAATATATATACATATTTTCTTATAAGTGCCTTATAAAGTAATAAATAGTACATACTATTTAATACAATCATTTTAACAGCAAGTAAGTTTTATATATGAAATTATAACACAAAACAAATGAAAGAAATATGGATATACAGTCTGTGAAGTTGCAATTTAACTGGAATGGCCTTTAGACAGACTTTTTTACCAACAGCAATCATGATGAAGATACTTTTTATGGAAGTTGCATTAAAAAAAGTTTACTTGGCTCAAAATATGACAGGGCATTTGGAGATGGGTAGAGTAATAAAGTTCAGTTAACCTACACTCATAAAATAGAGGATCCGACTATTACTAGGACGTGTTTTACAGTCGCATGGCAAAAGAGAACATTATTAAGTTCTTCTGATGTCATAGGAGAGCATTTTTATCTTGGCATGGCTCTTTAGAAAGCCATCTATGTACTGGAGCGTTAAAAGAAACCAGGAGGGCTTGAAGAACTAAATTTGAAGAGTCCAGTGGTGTCTCTCAGTTAGTTCATGTCTCAGTTTGCTCGATGTGTTTCAGTTAAGATCACAGTAAATCCTAGGCTTATGAAAGCAAGATCAAATTTCAACATCATCTGGCCACACCCCTGGGTTTTCACCTGGCTTATTAGTGACCAAATGTTCAGTGCTGGACATTTCACAATGATTAGTTATATGATGGGGAGGTAAAAAAGCACATTTGTGCTGTTGAACTACCAACTGAAGCTGATTCTACATTCTATCCACTTCCCGCCATTACCAACATGGCAACGTGACATATTTCCAACATTTGACATTTAAGATTTACACAAAAATGAGAGGAGACCGATCACTGGAAAATAAAAACAAAACAAAATCAGAGCAAGATCCTTCGAGAACAGTTAAAGTTCAAAACCTGACATAGTGTCATATGATCTAATATCACACGGTGAGATTGATGCTCTACTGTCACGTGTGCAGAGCTGTAGCGCGGAAATATGAAAAAAATCCATTTCTAATTCCTCTGTCTGCTCTGTACGAAAGGGAGGAGCTCCCAAGAACCGCTCTGCGACTAGAATTAACGAATCATGACTCTGAAGATGTGATTCCCCGTCCAAATACAAACTGAAGAAGTCAAAGGGACAGATCAGAGAAAGAAATATATTTCCTTTCTCCTCACGCACACGTACACTCACACTCCTCCATCTGCAGGAATAGAAAAATGTCAGCCCAGCGGTTTCCAATCAGCCCTGTTTGCTGTCTGCTCCTCAGATTAATGACCAAACACAGAACGGCTGCAGGTTCAACTGGAGGTCAGTCTTCCTAGGTACCCCCTCCTCTTTCTCCTTCTTCATCCCTCAATCGCTCCCTCCGTGGGCAAATGAGAATTTGATTTTTCTCTGCACTGGGCAGAGCAGGAAGAGATGGATGGAGTTAGGATCGGAGAACCAGGTGCCCCTGCTGCTTTGTTAGGGAAATGAATGAGAGAGCTTCCAGAACACAAGCAGACAGAATAGAGACCAGATATATAGAGTACAGAAGAGAGAGAGCAAGAGAGAGTGTGTGTCAAACTGAGTAGAAGACTTAGAGAAGAAAAGAATACGGTGTATTGGGTTGGGTGTAATGCATTACTAAGTAATTAATTCCTGTAATTAAATTACTTTTCCCTTTAAAAAGGGATTACTCTTAATTGCTCTGTTTAATTACAGTTACTTCTAATTGCTTTAAATATTGTATAGACTATAGAACAATTCTATCTAAGACAATAGTTGATCTAACAACAAAATGTAACATCTAATGTTAATGTTAAATGTGTTTTTAATGTAATCTTCGATAACTACTCCATGTCAATTGCAGTCATTAGAATATTTTTAGACTGTCTGCTTAATATCAGCTAAAACTTTATTTTGATGCTCACCAATAGACGTTCTACCGACTATAAGAAACTACATGTCAACTTATTCTACTCAACCATTTAATTTTATTTATTTAAAAGAATTAAAACAGCAGTTTTATTTCTATCCTTGTATTGTTCAGCTGGTCAAGGTTGATGTGGGAAATAATTAGTAATAAGTAATTCAATATTTTTTAGAGAGAGTTATTAGTACAGTAATCTAATTACACTGTTGAAGATGTAATTAGTAGCTAGTAATTAATCACTTTTTTTAGAGCAACAGTGGTTGCTAAATAAAGACATGGATAGTGTGAGTGGACTACAGAGAAAAGTATATAAAAGAATGAACTACAGAAAATATAGTATGTCACAATAAGAAAATGTACAGTGGTCCTAAAAATAAAATAAAATAATACAATGAAATCAAATGAATCTATCTCGTTTCGGAGCCTTTTTTACATTTTCGTTTAACCATGTTGAAATTTAGTGGATTTAGTTGCATCAGTTCCACACAGCAGCAGAACCAATTACATATTCCCATTAATCTCTTAATATTAAATATCTCTTAATATTATTTTTCTCTTAATAACAAAATATTATATAAAAATAAATTGTTTCATTTAAGGTGTGTATGTGCTATTTTCCTTCAAATGAATAACACTTGATTTGATATTTTATTATTTAATGCTAAAACAATGCAATACTAAGTATATAATGCCTTGTATAAAATTATATAAAGGCATTCAGTTTTGTTTAAGTGCCTAATCATGGCAAAGAAGTCTAACATCTGCAACTCAAGTTTACCTTCACATCTTTACTGTCACCATGTTTCATGATATATTCAAAACTGTGCACAAGTCTCTGAAAGAGAGGCTGTTTAACACTCACATTTTGTTTGGAGTCTGAGAGAAACTTAATATGTACTAATGAAGGACGTGATGTAACTTTTCCCTGATCGTATGAGAACTTCATAACATCACGTATCAAGGTTCCCCATGAAAAATATTATTTGATGTCACAGATACTCATTTAAACAAGTGGAAACACTTTATTTTGATGGTCCACTGTAGGCATTCTGTTAACTATAAGTAACTTTTCAACTACATGTCAACTAACTCTCATTAGAGTATTATTAATAAGTTAAATATATATAAGTATAAGTTAAAGTTTGAGTTAGTAGAATGAGTTGACATGTACTTGCAAAGTTTCTTATAGTCAGTAGAATAAAGAGTTAAGCAACTCATGGAGTTGCAAAGATAACTCCCAATTTCTAAAGTGGACCATTAAAATAAAGTTACTAAGAAGTCAAGATTTTTAAATAAATAAATCTGAAATAAATGAATAAATTGAGATTAATTTGAAAATGACGGGTACATCCCTGTGGTTCCTGGGATCCCAAAAACTAAGAATCAAAAACAGAATATTTAGCTTCGGTGTTTGATTAATATTGTGTGGAGGACTGTTTCTTGACATTCTGATCTAATAGCACCAACACACACGTGGTGAATGCTGACACAGCGGTCATAGCCTATTATGGGAACATTCGTCCTTTCTGTCAGAGAAGAGTAATCACTCACTGCCCTGGTTTGTGTGTGTGTTTGCCCATGGCCTAATCATGGCAATGACCTGTCTTCTTAGACAAACACAAAGTGGCTTTCGCAGACTCGGTGGTTAATGAACTCGGTGTGAGGTTAAGTTCAGGGCTTGGGTTTCAAAAAAAGGTTTGATTCGGTCTCTACATGTTCCTTAAAGGAATAGTCCACTCCAAAGAAAGACAATTCTTTCATCGTTCGTTCACTTAAATTGTTTCAAACATGTATGACTTTGTTTCTTCCATGGGCTGATTTTCTTTTCAAAGCATACTCAATGAAAGAGACTGAACGACTTCAGATGATTTGGATTATGATGTAAAAGCTGTATAGACCACTTTGTGATATATATTTTATGGATTAAAATCGTCATTCATTGCAATTGCATGGAAAAGAGTGACCTACAATTTATTTTGTGCAGTGAGCATTTCAAGATTAATGTCAACATGAATTAAAAAATGGCATTTTCTTTTTGTGCAACAGTTGGGTTCTGGAAGTAAAAACCTTTATGATTTTTAGCAACAGCTTTGAAAGGCCCACTTAAGTGCCTTGAAACAAGCTGCATTCTTCAGTGGATGTAATATCCACTGAAACAGGAAGACAGGGCTCGGACATATCAAACAGCACCTCTCCTTTTTTCAGTTTATATCACAGCTTGGCCAAAGCCATTGAGCTCCATAAAGCCACAGTTTCCACAGTAATCTCTAACCGTTTCTCCTATACTGATCTCCTCCATATCATTTTAAAATATAGCATTTTGTGCAAAAACGCAAATAAGTCCTATGTGTTTTGTGGTCCGCGTATATGATCCGCTCTGTGCTATGGTGTCTCTGGACCAGAGAAGACTGTGTGCACTGACACTAACATGAAACCAGACTTCATTCACCCCAATGGAAAATTATACTGTCTGAATCGTTCCCTATATAGTGCAGTATGTGCCATTCACCATGTGGAAAACAGAAAATGTGTGTAAACAAGTGACCGATTTTAGCCGTAGCTTCAGCATCCATGCATAAGACAGCATTTGATTGGACAGAAAATATGACGAGTGATGTCATCAACATCAATGATCCATATTGGCGAAAAAGAGAGACTATAAGTTTTGAATGCTTATATCTTCTAAATGCTTTTTTTTTACTGTTTTGGAGCACACTGGCTTGTAGACAACAGTAAGGCTAACATATTCATAATACAATTTCAAAGGGACTTCAAAGACAGCCTTACGGTGAGCAACAAAGTCTTTAATTAATAGTATATGCTTCTGTTGAAGTCGTCAGATTCATTTAGCTTTAAATGAAATCTAGCTTTAAATGAATTGTGTTTAACAGTAGAGAAACGCGCGGTAAAAACTACAGTACCCATGATGCTGTACAGAGAATTCCACCAGTCGAAACAAGCCAAAAGCACCAAAAGATTTATTTTAGCTCCATTTTTTATTTGATCATGCTGTTCGCAGTGCTTCATGGGATTGATTTTATCCATCGCTAAAGCTATTAAATAAACTGTCTTGTACCTTTGTATTTTTGTCTGATTTTCTAACTCCATTTTGCTTCAAATCAAAGTTTGTAGTGTTATTAATCACCTTGTAGCTGGTAGCATGGCTTTGTAACAAATACTTTTTTGAAATTCCTAAGGGACAAATAGAAATAGAAAAAATACCAATGTCGCTGAAAAAGTGGACAGGAACAGCTGCACTATATTGTAGTATTTATTATAAAGTATTTACCCATGCACATCTTTTTTTATTTGCTCGTAATCTTTGATAAAAAATAACTTCCTATCCTTCTTGCAGTTTCATCTCTTCTTTTCTCTTCTCTGATGTCATGAGGGCGGGACAACATGACATCACAGTAATAATCTACATCCATCCAATCAGTTCCATATGGACAAAATCAAGTCCTGCCCTACATTTTTTCTTTTTTTCTTAATTTTTTAACTCAGATATACATCACAAGAGAGAAGATAACATAATCACAAGTTATGTGTCATGCCTACTTTAAAATATACAGGAAGTTCTGTCTTAATTAAAAAAAACAATGCTCACTTTCACTTGTGTTATTTATAAAATCCATTTTTTTTAATCTTCAGGCACCAATTTGTTTTTCTTGTCAAGACATGTATAACAGTGCTTGCATGTGAGCCTTGTACCCTGGGTGATCAGTGTCTGTGTCCGGTCAGAAGGGAAGTTCAATGAGAGGCGAATGTGTGTGTGTGTGTGTGTGTGTGTGTGTGTGTGTGTGTGTGTGTGTGTGTGTGCGTGTGTGTGTGAGTGCTTGTACACACTTTGTGTTGCTTCTTTCCTTTACACTGACAATGGGGAGGTGTGTCACAGACTGTCACATCACTGAAAAATGAACTTCCTGTTCACTTACAAACACCAGGAAGTCCCCATCTGATGATGTGTGTGTGTGTGTGAGATCAGAATGTTGAAAAAGAGGATATGTTCCAAATGGACTATGACTATTTACCTGTATACTGTGCAGAATAAACAGTGAATTGTATTAAAAGTATTTTTGGACTTTTTTTCTGATAAGCCCATTTAAAAAATGTTAAAACAAGTCATATTTATTGACTTATTATAATATGAGATATTGTGTCATTAATACAAGTGCATACTATTTTTCTTATTACTATATTCATATTATTATTTTTTGTATTAGTGTATTTTTTCACACAAATGTTTCACTTGTTTATACACAATTTATTTTATGTAGTGTTTCTCAAGCAAATGTTTCAAACAAAGTTTAACTATATGATACAAAAATAAGGGTGAGTGCAGTGACCTATTTAAAAATGACTAATAAAATAAAACAGTATGGAGTATTCCATGGTAAACATAAAATAGAACTGTGCTGCATTGTTTTCACAGGACTTAAATGGCACATTGCATATAAGAGGCAAACAAAGTCATAATCTTGAGAAGTATGTTGAAAATATGGTTGGGCAATATGCCAGGGGCTTAAAACATAGTCCTTCATTAGCCTGATCACATGGTTGAATAATTCAAAATCTCTTATGAATCTCTTCTGGATTACAGACTATAATGTGTTTATAGTGGCTCGACATCATAATTATTCTCTAAAATTATGGTTGCTACTAGCTGCTTTCATTCAGGTGGGTATTACGCACAGGCAATATTATTAACACATTTTTTGTGTTTTTCAAGCATCTTATAAATAGACTCATTAATATTTTGTCCCACTATGGATTTCCGAGTGCTAATTGTTTTCTCTTTAAATCCTCATGCACTGCATTTCCATACATTGTGTCCCTGATTTGATCCCTTGGCTTATGTGGCCCTTTTGCACCTCTCTTTACTTTGTGCCATGGAAAGAAGTGAAGAGAGAAAATTAAAACAAGCGAGAGGAAGACACAGAGACAGGGAGATAAAGAGGAAAGAAAGGAGAGAAGGATGGAGAGAGAGAGAGAGAGAGAGAGAGAGAGAGGAAAGGAGGGGTAGAGGGGTGGAGGTGAAGTGCTGGTCACAGTATCACAGGGTGAACATCAGCGCAGGGGGCCGAGGGTGAACCTCATTTTTCAGCCACTGTCTATTCTCTGTCTGTCCTCTCTCTCTCTCTCTCTCTCTCTCTCTAACAAATACAGAATATTTTGTCATTATTCATTTACAAATATTGCACAAAAATAATTGGCCACTACTCCAAGTATCTGTATAATAAGCAATTAAAATAAGTATAAAGATTATAAACAAAAAATTATAAAGATTATAAACAAAAAATTATAAACAAGTAAAAAAAAGAAAAACAAAAAAAGAGGAAACAACTGCAAGAATAAAAGGACAAAACATGAATCCATAGAAGGAATTTAATTGTTTTATATTACATTTTGTTTTCATATCTAAAAAGTTAAAAATATTTTTTTAAATATGAATAAACAAAAAAAAAGAAGTAAATAAATAACAATAAAAGAGAATGCAATATTCCAACTAACACAATTTTAGAAGTTAAATGTTCTGATACGGATCAAGAAAAAAGGATTTAAAGATGAAATAAAATGTATGTAATCAGTAAACAGATTAATTTTGTAATCAGTAAACTGTTCATGCCTTGTACATAATTCACACCTGTTTTACTCATCAGACGGATGTGTGTTTGATGCTAATTAGCAGAGATGGGAATAATTCTCTGTGCCTGAGAGTCGAAATGTTTGACAGATACAATAAAATGTGTGTAGATGAGAAAGAAGCACTTTATGGCGACAGAGGAATCTCTGACCCACCTGCTTCACACACACACACACACACACACACACACACACACACACACACACACATATGGATTGATTATAATGAGAGAGAGAGAGAGAGAGAGAGAGAGAGAATAACAAGCAGAAAGGAAAGCCAGCGTTTAGAGAATTGAGAAATTAAGCACTTCATTCATTCATTAGCAATTGTGACTTCATTAGATTCCTAATATCACACCAGTATAATTACGTCTGAAGTCATAATAGAGATGAAGGTAAAGAGAGATACACAGAACGAGAGAGAGAAGGAGAGATGATGATGATGATTGAGACAAAAGAATGGTACGGAACAGACCAATTGGAAATGTTATAGTTAATTGTGTCTTTGTTGATATATGTGTGCATGTATATGTATATTATATTGGTTGGTATATGCAAATATGTTGGTTGGCATGTCTTTGTGTTGCTTCTCTTTGTAAATGCATGTATGTATTTGTGTGTATGATTCCTATGGAAACAATCGTTCTGCCACGGAATAATAAAATTGCAGGTAATTGCAGGTAAAGTTAATATCTCACAGTTCAGAGATTGTAACTTGCATTTCTGACTTTTTTCCACAGAATTGTGAAGTATACACACACATATCTACATTCATATTTATCAGCTTTGCAAACATTCACTTTAAATTTGTCATTGTTATATTACATACAAATATGTTTGAATTGTATATGATTTGTATTTGTTATAATACTGGATTTGTTCATGTTTTTGTGAAATTGTTTGAATGATATCATCTTATTAGCATTCCTGTTTCTGTTTGTTTTTTCAAACAACCGTCTCAACCGGCACATTTACAGAGAAGTTTATGAATGTGCATGGTCCCTGCAAATGTAAACCGATTAAATGAACGTTTGTGGGTATGATGCTGAGTTTGTGAAGTTACAGATGGATCTAGGTTTTGTCCATATTAAGAACAAGGATTAACACACATGCTGCTGTCAGCTGCTAACCAGATGCTCCACAATGCAACACACATGTGATAATGTAATGTGCGTGAGTGATGACTGCATGTGTGTGTGTGTGTTTGTAAGGGTGATAGAAATGGAGAAAGCCAAAGCTTTAGATCCTCTAGTAATTTCCCACACATTTAATATAAACACCCTCACAAACGCTCACATCACTAGACATAGGCAGATGTGAGCGAGTATGAAAACCTCTTTGTAAGATAGAAACATTCATCAAATAGTGAAGAGAAAGTGACTGATGAGGGGAAAACGAGAAGAAAGACTGAAAAATGAAAAAGATGTGCTTCCTCTCTCTCAAAGCATATGGATAACATTCTCACCAGCCGAATGTTAACTATACGAGCTGCCACAAAATACACTCTCACACACACACACACACACACACACACACTCTCTGTCTGACAGGGACGGGAAAACACAGGTGTTTGCCATCCTGTTGGTTATCACACACAGGAATGCTTTGGACTGACACACACAGGGCTGACGCTAGCAGGGCGAAAGGTGGTGACTATCCTAGGGGCCCCCGCCCTTAGGGGGTCCTGAACCGGGGCCCCGGATACCCCAGCTACAGCCCTGGACGCACACCAAAAAAAGTCTAAAATGTGCAGTATACCTTCCAATATCAAACACACAAGTAGAAACAATTTTAGAAGTGAAAATGTAATGTAAGATGGTGATAAAATGCTTCATAAGTACAAATACTAATCAGAAATATAGTAAGTTCCACTAAAATACATACTCAGGAGTTGTACCCTGTCTCTAACACCTAATGTTTGACCTCCGCTTGCCCTGACTTTGACCCCTGCATGACCCGACCCCTAACCTTGAGGATGACGGCATGAAGAAGCATCAGTTTCTTGATGGTTCTATTGAATTAATGCTATTTTAAGTTCCTTCTGACTTTTCTTCTGTGGAACATAAAAATATATTTAAAAAATGGTCATTTATGGTCATTTATGTGGTTCCACTGATTTGTTAAAATTTTTCCATTTATATGTGGCCATACAAATGTGTTCCCGATTTTCAATTACACACACTATATGCAAATGTAATGGATTTCATATCAAGGAAAGCACTAGATATGCACAGCATTTTATTCATCATCAGCTAATTTCAGGATCAAAGACTGCAATAGCAGAGCGGCATCAGCACTGGTAAGATCATTAAGTCTCACTACTTTTACTGAAGATGATTGTGTTTTCAGCATCTGCGATTCACTTTCAGTTTCATTTGTGACAGTTTGCAAGTCAGCTTGCTGAAGAATTACTCTTGCGTGCGTGTTGCATGTAACATGTCACATGTTAACTCTTATTTTTTAAATGTATATATGTGTTAAGATAATACTCTTATATAAGAGTTTAGAATTTATATATGTGGTTTCAAAAAGCAGATCAACAAAAATAGACTAGATCAAAAAAAGTATAGGAAAAGAATGCATAGGATGGGAGACTAATGGGAGATTAACTAGTAAACCATAAGTTATCTCTAAAATCAGAGGGGAATTATGGTGAATAACACTGATGTAGAAGCACCTAACCGAAAAGACATAAACTGCAAACTTGTCTCTCAAATCTGATTGGTAGATTTAAATGTTGATCCAGAAACATGTTGTACTTGGTGAAATCATATTCACCATATATAAATATATACATACTCTCAATATATATCCCACACAATCATCTCACATAATTATATAAGATTTAAATGGCACTGACATGATTTATATATGATAATGATTTATATATGAATCGCTTTCTGTATTCCTCAAATTGTAAGTCGCTTTGGATAAAGGCGTCTGCTAAATGAATAAATGTAAATGTAAAAAGTATATACAGTGGAGTTCGGTTATGTTGACGGCCTCGGGGGTTGCAAAAAAGCGTTGAGATAACCGTTTAGCGAGATAACCAACAGTCAATATGGCGATTTCTTTGATGAAGCGATCGGTGAGCTATAAAAATGTACATACACTGTATATGTTTGCTAACAACAAAAGGCATATGTGCACCAACTAACAGCAGAGATTTACCAGTATACAATAAAAAACACCTTCGATTCGCGATACAAACCTTTAATTATATTCTCCAACATTGCAAACACAATTTCGCTCACAGCGTAAACAATCATAACATATTCGTGAGGTTATCACGCTCTACTAGATTGCATACTTTCTTGTGTTCTGTCAGTCTAATGTACTTTCCTAACAAATTCGGGTTCATCACATCTTTTAATAACCTTCAATCCGTTCTTCAATCCGCAGAAACAGAAACAGGGATGTGTATGTGTGCGTACGTGCGCATGCGTTATGTGGCTGTACTAGATTGCATAGTTTCTTGCGTTCTGTCTGTCTAACAAGTATGCACTTGTTAGAAATGTATTATCACCAATAAACGGCTTTAACCAGCCTTGGAATTCAGGGTTTGATTTCCACTCCTTCCTGTATTTTTGGGTGTACAGTTTTGACTGAGACATGATAAACAAGCCAGCTAGTTAGCTTTTGTCACAGACAGGCGCACACACAATGGACGAGAGTATGTGACTGAGGCTGTGTGAGTCAAACAAATGCAGCGATTTATATTTGTGCAGTGATTTAATTATTTTTTAGACAAAGAACATTTGACATCCCGTACTGCCATGGCATAATCAGCCAGCGGCGGCTTGCCGGACATGCGCGATTCATTTGCACGTGGAGGAGTGAAGATCTGCTCTGCCTACATCTGCTCCTGCTGCTGCGCGAGGACCGCGATCCACGTGCAACGTGAACTCAGCGCATGCGCAGTGAACTCTCAGTCACGAGATAACCATGTGAAGTGGTGTATTTGTCCCTCGTTTTTGCTCGAGATACTGTAGGATTCGGCAACATAACAGAATCGACATAACCCACAAGAAAATACTGAGACAAATAGGGAGTTTGGCTGTTTCACTTCAAAAACGTTGGCATGATAGTATTGGCGAGTTAACTGTGACTCGAGATAAGTATATAAGATAATATATACACACACACACACACATCTCATCAGTGCAATGTAAATTTCATTTAAACATTCTCCAACATCTTAGTAGTCTGGATTTTTTGTGCAATAACTTGAAGTTCATTATACAAGGCGGACAGCTATATGGCAATATCCAGTCTGCCATTTATTTATTTGTATGTTTCTGATATAATGCAGACATTAAACGCCTCAGATTATTTATAGAATTGTTTTTCATAAAAAGCACTCCCTTACAAAATATATAAATTAAATCCATGATCAGTACAAACCACTTTTTTGTTGTTGATGGTTTTCATTTAAATCACACATGAAATATTTGTGGTTGATATGTATGAGATTAATCAGGATCACAGATCAAAATTCTTCATCACAGTCAGAAAAAAATTCAACCATTAAATAATAAACATCCACTTTTCAAAAATTCAAATAAAATAAATATGTGCATACAGCATGTAAATATATTTTAATGTCAAATAGCTTCAACAAGAAAGCTGCAAAACAAAATGCTATTTTTATGATGCTCATATTGTAAAATAGATGAACATCTGACAGATCTCACAAGGGGAATGTAAACATATAAGCAGAAATGTATGTCTGAACGTGCCGAGACTGACCTGCTAACTCACTTTTTAGTAATTGCTAAAAGTTTAAAATAACTCGAGGGCATGTTTAGTCTCCCATAATGCTGTTCACCCAGTAGCTTAATACAGCTAGAAAGAGAGAGCGAGAGCGAGACAGTACGGCTGAGTTATGGCCGATGTTCCGGTGTTTCCCCTGACACATCTGCGTTGTATAAACACTAGCGGTGGACCAGTGACCCCCTACCACAGACGCCTGTATCCGTTCCTCTTCCATCCTCGCTAAAAGCGGCCATTCAGATTAGGAAGCCCTCACACCACTTTAGTTTTCATTTATTTTCATTTGCAGGTGGCCTGTGTGCGTGTGTTAGTGAAGCTCTTCATCTCTGTGTGTGTCGCTGTGCTTGTTTAGATCATGCTTAGGCTCTCATGTATACGGTAAGTGCTAGCCAGAGTACACTGTGTGTGTGTTTCATGGATGTTCTGCTCATTCTGTCCATGTGTGCACTGAGGAGTCCACAACCGCTACGCAACCTCAGTTACATTCCTCCTTTTACCCACACGCCATCAATACGTCCAGCACAAACAGCGGACTGAAAGCTCCCTCTGCACATCTCGCAACCGCTGCCACTAGTCCCCTTCAAGCCATCAAGCGCTCACATTAACCTTCAGCTACAATTGCTTCAGGCTGCTCCTCGGAGAACACTGGATGTATTCAGCCTCAATCTACACTTGAACATCTGCAACTTCGACATGGTCGGAAACTCTGATTGGATAAGCTATTCTTCATCCTTCAATCAACATATGAGATGTTGAAAGGCAGGTCGATTGTTTGGAACCATAAAACCAAAGATTGTTAAAGAATCAATATTTCTGTTAAATAACACAAATTTTGAGTGAAAAATTGAGGGTGGTTTTACTGTAAAACATTTTATGCTAACACACAGCTCTTGTATACAGTAGGCCTAGGCAGCCTAATTGTGTGAAATTATATATCAGGGTTGTCAAAAATAACACAGTCATTTCTGCTATTCAGATTTTCAGTTTGATGCATTCAAAATTAAAAGTGTACACAGAAAGCCAGTTCTCAGATTTGATTTTGTTCCACTGGAGCAGCATAAGGTCAGACAATGGCTATGAGGATTTCATCCCGGTACCTAAAAGTAATAAGAGAACAATTGGCTAACACGTGGAGGTCTGTACGACCTGCAAAGGATATTCTTCCCAAGACCATTAATGACCAACCGCCTAACCTGGTCATGCTGGATGATGTTGCATGCAGCACAACGTTAACAACGGCATCTCCAGATTCTTTCATTGTCACACATGCTCAGTGTGATCTTGCTCTTATCTGTGAAGAGAACGGGGTGCCAGTGGCGGACTTGAATTCTGGTGTTCTCTGGCAGATGCCAGTTGAGCTGCACGATGCTGAGCTGTGAGCACAGACCCCACTAGAGGATGTCGGGACCTCATGCCACCCTCATGAAGTCAATTTCTGACAGTTTGGTCAGAAACATGCTCGCCAGTACCTTCTGGAGGTTATGTAGGGCTCTGGCAGTCCTCCTGTTCCTCTTCACACAGAGGAGCAGACACCACTCCTGCTGCTGGGTTGTTATCCTTCCACGTCCCAGTCCAGCTCCTCGTGTAACGTTCTGTCTCCTCGTATCTCCTCCATCCTCTTGAAACTGTGCTGGGAGACACACCAAACCTGAATGGATGTGCCATCTTGTTGGAGTAGGACTGCCTGTTCAACCTGATTGGGTTGCAGGTACTGCCTCATGCAACAGACAGTGATGAGGACCCTAACAAAACACAAAACTAAAGACAAATCAGCCAGGAAGAATAAGGAGAGAACAACTGTCTATGGTCACCACCTGTAAAATCATTCCCTTTTTGGGGGTTGTCTTGAAAGTCTAAAGTCAAAATAAGGTCATCTTGAAATACGGCAATACATTTGAGATAAATGAACTACCCTAGAACTAAAAGTAAAAGATTGTTTTGAGAAAATATAACTTGAATTTTCGTACTTGAGAAAGTGGCCAAATTCTTGGTTGATTTTTTTAAATTAATGATTTAATTAAATTAATGATCTTTTTTAGGTGTATGTCATATTATATTATGACATTTCAAGACAAACTTTCTTATTTTAAGAGCACAGTGATTCTTATTTTTAGAAAACGTTATTATAATGTATTATAATACTATGTTCCAATGTACTTTACATTTATTTAAAACCAACCACAATTTAAAAAAAAGAAAAAAACATGCTTGATTTGACTATTTTTGCGTTGGTTTCAAGACATTTGTACCGCTTGAATCGAGTTATCTAAATTTGCTTAGCTTTTTCTTGTTTTAAGATGTCTTATCAAGTAAAATTTTCTCACACCATTGGCAAATAATTTTAAGAAAAATTTGTTTTATAATTCTAAAGTTATATAATACAACTGAGAGGAATGCAGTCACAATTTTCAACGTCAAGAGTCAACGTAAACTTGCAGTGCAAAAGAAAACAGTAATTTGACAAGCTTTCACAAGTCCATTCTTCAAGTATTTTTGATTGTTGAAAGTCTTGAAATGCAGCCAACAACTGTAATCTTTCCCCTTTATTCAGCAAGACACTATGAAGACACAAAGAACCGTGTGTTTGTTTACGGCTGTGTGTGTCAAAACTCCTGTAACATTCCAAGCGAGGTCACGACTGGGTTAAGGAGGGGTCAGAGGTTCTCTGTGAGTGTGTGTGTGTGTTCAGCAGAAGAATGTCAGAGGCCCACTGCCCATCAGTCTGCTGGAGAAGAAGGGACAGACTGGAGGGGAGAGGAGGTGAAGGATGGGAGTATGGGGTGAAGGGGAGGTGAGGGGGCACTCGGGGAAGGTCAAACGGCGGTCAAATACAAAACACACACACAGCCGAACCAGTCGGCCCAGCTCACCCTACATTCCAACTCACCAGAAAACCATTTCCTTTCCACAGGCCCTCTCCTCTCAGAAAGCACACATGCATATAAAGCTAGAGGCTATTTTTGGTGTTCATACAGGAAGACAACCAGAATGCATGGGTATGTGGGTGGCAACTCCCACGGTGCCCCACGCACCCCTCCGCCTCGTCCTGCACAATGGCAGTGCCTGAATCCCCATGAATGAGCAGTCAGAACACGGGACACGCATCCTAAACTGGGATCAATGCACAAAGCGTCGTCTTCTCATGCAGAGTGGCACCTACCAGAAGACCCCCACTGTCCTTAACACCCCCCAACCACCCATAATCTGACTCCCCTCCAGCCCTGATGGCTAAAAAATGAGACCGACCTTTGACCTGAAGTCGCTCTCTCTCTCCGTGGACGCAGATGACAGCTCACAAATCAGGCATGTTGTGCAAGCGTGTGTAGGAGCTTCCACTTCACCAGAGCGCTCGGTATCTGCGCCGTGTTAATCTAGATTAAGTGTACCTGAATACAGCGTTCACACTTAATACCTGTGTACACACACATTCGTCAATGGTTACGGCTGAGAAAGGAACTTTAAGTACACTATGTTGTAAAAAATGATCGTAATGAATAGTAAATAAAAAGTGCAAATGCTAACGTAAAGACCTGTTAATTCATTAAGGCCCGGGTATACTTTATTTTACGAGTTCTGCTTCATCTCGCGCACAGCTTTGAAAGTTTACTTCAACAACTAGTGGACTCTGAATGTCTCAACGTTCAACTTACGCACGTGCTTTTGTATGCATATTGTCCACAGAAATAGGACGGAAACTGTTGTACGGTTGAAGTACTCTGGGCTTTAGCAGAAAGTTCCCTTATAAGGTGAAAAATTGAATTAAGGCTATTTAATGCAATTTTACAGTAAAAATTTTTGAAAGTGAAAAAGAACAAGACATCATTTAATTTACAGTGGAAAAATTGTGACCCGTGACACACTTCACATTGGATGTTTTTGTACAATTGGGTTTTATGGTCTCTTAAATCTTATGTTGTTAAACGTGTTTATTGCAATATATTAGTGTCAAGTGTGCAACACAAACAGTGTAAACCACATCATTTAAACATTTTTTTTTTTTAGCAAAACCATTTACGGATACAAACTGTTTTACAACCACAATGCAATTAATTTACCTCACAACACGTTTTTTAATAATAATAATCTATAATAAATAATACATTGATATAATACTACATTTCTGGCAACCCAAGCTGTTTAATAGATTTTCTTTTCCGTATACCACAAAAGTTTTTTTCTTTAATAAAAACCTGAAATTAAAGAATGTAACTCAGTTTGTCCCATAAGAACTTGCTGAGTTGATATTTCTGCCAGCAGCGGATGAGTCATAATGTTTTTATTTTATTTGTGTGTTAGACAGTAAAAACAAAGGTCTTTTATTGTTCTAGTCTATAAGGAGCAATAGCTTTGTCATTTCTAATGCTCTGTGCACTCCGACGATGACACAAAACCAGGGGGAAATTTCCACTCTAGGTTCAGTAATAGTTGTTTACCTCTGGCTTTCTCCCGCTCTAATATATATCTGTCAGGTGGTGTGTGTACAAATGTTATAGGAGGTTCTCGTCACCAGCCTACGTGTGCCATGTGGATGATTATATAAAGTGCGCCCACACACTCCTCTGCAGGTGGTCTGTTATGCCAGTAATGGGGAGTACACAAACCTGTTGTGTTCCCACTCTGTTATGGCAACATGGCTAGAAAACAAAAGGATTTTCATCACAGAAGCTCTCTCCGGCTTAGAAATGCACACCTTTATATACTTGCGACTGAGAGCGGCACACACACGCCCTCCCCAACCAGACACACAGGAGCCAGTCGAACCGTGTATGAAGAAACCCGTTCCACGCCGTGTAACCCAGACCTGAATCCTCAAACACAAACATCAGCAAAAGAAGCTTAAATCCTCTTGTGTGTGCAGTGTACATGCACAAACCAAGATGCCGCATGTTGTTGCATTTTGAGTAAAACATATATTGCTTTGACAATCCCATAATACTTTTTTTCTGCCTCATTTTAAGGAGCAAATTTTGAAACAAATGTTGGAAATGAACAGATGTTATAAACACAATGATTGCACTAATCTGCACACCCCTCTCCAAAAAAAGAGAGAAAAAAATCATCATCAGTTTAACACAGATAGGGAAGCATGAGGATTTAAACAGTGCAGAGAAAGTTTGAGGTGCTTCATTTTCAGAGAATGAGCCCCCTGCTGTTCAACCAGGAGCGGAATTACAGGTTGGTGTAAATTTAACTTGGACTAATTTGTTGTTGGTGTTGTCATGTTTACATTTGAGTGAGAAAGGAAGCTAGCAGAGCAATAGGAAATGGTTTTGGGGCCGGAAACAAACATGTAAAAATGTCACCCACAGGCCCACTTCTCAAGCGTATTTTGACTTTGTTGAACATTAAACAAAAATGGCACAGAAAAGAAGATTAGTCATATTTTTGTGGGTATCAGACCGTCCTTATTTATAGACAAATTTAACTGTTTTATATTATAAGAATTAGATATTTACATGTCACGTTTGTTTTCAGACTATATTTATATAATCCACAAACAAAAGCACCTAATCCTTATTTCTTACATTCACAGTTGAATTATTCAATAAAATGTGTCGGAGTCACTAAATTTATCCAAATACCTTAGGCTATATGATTGTGGATTCTCACAAACGCGCTCGAACACCCAATGTAAAAAAAAGAAGAAGAAGAAGAAAAGGAGTAACTATTTTATAACAAGACAAAAAAAAAATCTTTTACACATACACAAACTGAATAAAACAATTTTGTGTATGTTTTTCTAGGAAACGTATTTGCGTGAGAACAACAGCTTTACAACCACCATTGTAATACAATTTACATCATGAGCATAATACTTTCGCGCCTATAAACAATAATAATAATAATAATAATAATAGGCTAATAAGAATGATGTAAATCGATACGAATTCAGCTATAAATAATACATCGATTAAATCATTATTGTAGGATTTTATGGATTATAGAAAATCATATTTTAAACTGAAAATGATATGGGTCACTTTGTATATGATATAATTATTCCAAAAACGGTAATTGAAATAGAATACCAATATAGCCTATTAAAGTTGGTAAAATATTTTAAATATATATATTGAACTAACTGTAAAAAGTACTATGTTTATTTACAATAATAAAATAATAACAATGATGAGGATGATGATGATAATAATAATAATAATACTAATAATAATGAAATCATCCATCATCACCATCATAACCCCCAAAACCTCAAGTTCCGATTTATTAAAATGAATTTACATGCCCTTAAACCGCATTCTTTACACTGAGTGAAGCAGGAGAATTGCATATTTTCCGAAACGCGGACAACCACACAGGCGATTAGAGAATTTTTACAACCCGGTGACGTTTTGTAAGACAAAAGCAGATGAGTGAAAGGAAACGTCTCGTTTGATTTAGATATTTCTAATTGTAATTCAGGCCTGCTTATGCTTTTCAGCTGCTCCATGTCGACAATCACCGGCGACAACGGAACAATCTCTTAGTTATTCGCTGCCGATTGCTTTCTAAAAAAAAAACGCAGAATACTCTTATTTTCATGGTGACCGAATCTCACAAGTGTCATTTCCCAAGGGAAAGACGGCGTCCCCGCGGCGTTTGAGAGCCGGTGTCCTCTAATACCAACACTGCTCTGCTCTCAACTGCGTCACCTGCTGTTCATCCGCAGCAAACCCTCAGAGAAATAACAACGCATCAAGAACAGACATCCTCTCAGCTAACAAATCAAGCGCCGATCGATGAAATTAATTATTTCTTATCTCCAGAAGAACGAAGAAGACATTTTAAAATTGGACTTTTTATAATCCGCAACGTTGTTTGAGACAAAGTTGATGCTCTGCCACGAACGCACTCCAAAACATATTTTACCCTCGGGGTTCATTAGAGACTCATAAATATTTCAGCGCTCAGAAATCCGGAATGTCAATTCATCAGGAGTGACAGAGCTCTCTTAGCTCTTCTTCTTTTTTCTTTTTTCGATATTCCCTAATTATCACCCAGACACGACGTTGATTTATGGTTTCCGACAAATGTCACGCGTCCGGACTTTTTCTGCTGTTGAGCGACGACGTTATAAATAAGTATTTCTGAATTACAGTAGGCCTCTTTTTTACTGTTTAAGTTTGATCACTCGTGATATCCTCTCACCTTCACACTCAAAACTTTTCCTCTTAAATAGTCGTGGATGAATTATATACGCCTATATACGAGGACGGGCCTTGATGCTGAGGAAACTTTTGAAATGTTTTATTTTGAACGAGTCTAACTATTGCACATTTATAGATCACGAGCTTGGCGACATGGATAATTTCAGACAGATTAAAAATTGAAGCTGCGTCGTTTATTTTAGGCCTAAATGTGGAAATTAGGAACTTATCAAATCGAAATCTTTTCGAAATCTTTTCTTTTCCATGCTTTAATTATTCTTTATTAAAATGATTCATGCTGAACCATAGGCTATTGTGGCTTATTTTGAAGGACATTTTAAATTGTGAAAAATTATTTAAAAGATCAAAATCGTATATCAATGAAACGGGACAAAAGCTAAATGGAAGACAGACGAATGTAAAGTATTTTAAGGTGACTAACCCAAAACTTTATCGTCCTCCTTTGGTGAGTCTCTGTGAGTGACAACGAAAAGCAAAGTGTAGAATTACGTCATAATTTCCCAAGCTTTAATTAAGATAGATTCACAGGCCTAACGTGAAGCCAAAACTTTATTTCGGAAGCTTAATTGCTTATCCGTCAGAGCTACGTCTCGATTAGTGTTATCATATATAATTCTAAGTATTTACCCTCACTATTTAACACACATCCGACTGAAATATCAAGCATATAACAGAAGCGCAAAAACGATATAAAAACCGATCCGTCTACTTTATAGTGGGAATTATCTTTAAACGTGTGTCTCATAAAACTAAAAGACTGGCTAATTATTGCCCAAACGGTGATAGAGAGTGCATAACGTTCAATTATTGTCAGACAAAGCACTTACAGCACAGGATTTTTTGTTGAAATGAGGCTAGAATTTACACTTGTCGTTCTCATAACTGCAGTACATGTTCATTTAAAACCCCATCGCATATACAAATAACATTATTGCTTGTTTGACGTTGTTTCAAAGTCACGCGAGATAATAAAATCAATTTCACCAAATGATCCTGAATTTTATTTACATATCTTTATAAGCGAGTGTTGATTCAGTGTCTGTATCTTTCGGTAAAAATCAATCAACTGTTAAACGCCACAAAATGCATTTGATCAAAATTCATGTGTGCTAATTTTGCAATCAAGTTACTCATAATTACAATAAATAAGCTAACAGATACTATAAACAAAATGTTTATGTTTGTCTAATTTTAATTAAAGCATCAATTAAATTATACTTTCATTTGAGCTTAAAGACAAAGACGAGGGTTTAACTAAATTGCAAGTTAAAAAGCATACGATTATTGAAAAAAATGTTGGTACAAGTTGTTGGGCATAATCTATCGTTATTATTATTTCTCAAAAAAGAAAAGAAAAGAAGAACCAGTGCATCAGTTGTACTGTAAAATATTAAAGTGGATTTTAAAAACGTTTTCTCATCAAATCAAAATAAGCAACCATGCAAGAAGTCATTTTATTGTCATGTTTAAAAAAAGCATTACAAGTTTTAAGATCAAACTGAAAAAGTGGCACGAGAAAAAAAAATCTGAAAGAAGTTTAGCAACCTTTAAAGCTATGTTACAATTTTTCTTTAAGGTGCTCTAGGCCTATACAAGTTTTTATTTTATTTTATGTTCAACATTAATATAAACACTTATGAAAGAAAATAACGGCATCACTAAAAACCAAGACTTCTGAACAGCTAACAAATAAATCTCCAACAATTATCATAACTATTCACAACTATAGGCCTATACATCAGTGCAATTATTGTCAACAGCCTCCTTAAGAGAAGAAAACAAAGGAAAATAAAATAGAAGGTTGAAGACAAACGCCCTAAACCTGCTGATTTGATAGCGTCCAGCAAAAATAGAAACAGGGAACCGAAGGCCAGACACTTGAAGTGAAGTCGTGATTTCCGTGAGGAGGAGGAGTAGGAGGGGGGCTCAAGAGGGGCGCTGAGAGACCGCAGATGAGGGGACTTGATGTCAATGATTTTTTTCCCCTCCTTACCGGGAAAGTGAAGAACACCCGCGAGCGTCGAGCGACTGCTGAAAAAGTTTCTGCACGAGACTGGCGCGCGGGCCTTCACGCGCTCCGATGGTGGGGAGGGTGGAGGGGGGAAGAGGAAAATAAATCGATCACCTTGTGCGCGTAGCCGAGGTCGCGTTTCATCGAAGGAGCAAAGTGCTTTTGTTGTTTGGTAAGTGTGGTCCGTCATCCCTCTATAGCTCTCTTTGAAAAGGACATTAACAACTTAAAATTACCACAGTCGCAAGACTGACTCAGCTATACTTTACGATTGGTGAACTCTGTTTATTCAATATGACGATAGCGCAATCCTGTTAGTGAGAGAGCTCTTTCACCAGCAGTAATGTGTTTGTTTCTTGACACAGGAAATCTTTGCAGATCCTCATGCAAGGTTTGGTGTTTATGGCCTGCTCATTAGTGTCCCCAAATTACTTCTGAAACAATTAATACACATTGTATAATGAATAAGAAGAAGCTGATTTTATATATTTATCTTATAGTTTTGTCTTTAACATTTTGCTTAGGCACCGTAAAAGTAATCTTTTCCCTATTTGTAAAAACATTTTGAGTCTTTTTTGAAGTTAATTCAGTAATGTTAAAAAAAAAATGTGTGATTTATGTATATTTGTGTTTTGGTCTTATATAGGCTGATTCAAATGCTGTGTGGTTTCATAATTATTCAAATGCATGAAAATAATAAAGACAAATATTCAAATGATGCTTACAGTGGAAGTTAAAATTAAAATTGGTTCATCAAAAAGTCATAGTGTGTTTGTATTGTCTGTAGTCTTTTACTCTGATATTTTCCCCCTTTTATGCAAAGTTGAAAGAAGACAAGGTAATCAAAGACGCTGAGCATATTTTAAAAACACATTTCTCTTTAATGTTTATATACAAACATCTCCCTAAGTCACCGTGTATGGCGCTTGTTCTTTCACAAAGTTCAGTAACGCAGAAGTCAAACAGTCTTGTGATTTATATTGCTGACACTGAAAAAGAAAGCTGAATTTCAGGGGTGTATCTTTCCACTTCAGGCAGGTACGGGCAAGGGATAGATCTTTTTCCTCCAACTTAACTTAACTGGTATTAGCAACATCAATGAACAGTAAAATATTCTCTGAGCAAAGATTGCAATCCCTCTGTATAAACCAAAGCCTTCTAAATATATTCCTCTTCCACAAAGAACTGAGTCGTCTTTGAGATCCAAGATTACTTTTGGCTTCTTTTCTGGGGTACAGCTCTCGGGAGCCAGCTGAAAGCAGAATTGAATTAAAGATATACGGCCTGCTCACTTTTGTGAAGCTTTTGGAAAGCGCCAGACATTCAGCCGAGAACATTCACTGCACAATGTGAAGGTTGGCTTCTCTGAATGGCATTAGAGCTGATAAGAGCTCGACTCAATGACTGACAGTATTTTACTGGGTTAGTTTGATGCATGGTACCATGGAGAGCAACAATCTTCAACTGAGATCACATTTAAGGTATGGATGGCCCATTAGGGTGGACTCTTACTAATGTAAACACATATTCCAGACCTCAGGAACAGACAGTTTTGCAAATGCGTATCGTGCACAAGAGAGTGTTCACAGGACGATATACAGTATATCCAAGTGTTTCTGCTTTTTTCGTGGAAATATGTATGATTATATTTATTATTATAATCATATATTAAAATGAATAAAATATAAATGAAATCTAAATGAATTCTGAATAAGAGAAATAATTATTTATGCAGTATATAATAATGATTCATATTTTTATAAAATACATAAAATACTAATATGTGTAAAATACATGTGTATGTGTGTGTGTATATATATATATATATATATATATATATATATATATATATATCACACACACGCACACTATTATTAGAATTTACTTTAGTCCTGAAAATGTGACATATTTGCATTTACACAAGTGTTTTTCCGGCTAGTTATTTTGACTGCAATTATTTGTTTATGTTTTTAAACTGTATGGTAATGTTGGTTTCAGTTTCAGACATTTGATCTCTACATTGTTTAATTCGATTTACATGAAGTTCAACTCAAACTTCAAAAGGACGTCCGCCACACCCCTCAGCCAAAATAAATAAATAAAATAAAAAAATAGTTCCACCTGCGTTCAGACAATAACTTCAATAAGCCCAGCTTCTGTCAGCACTCTCAGCAAATAAAAAACAAAAAGAAGGCAAACAAAGGAAGGCTTTGTGGTCATATTAAATCAGATGATTCAGTTAACCCCCCGCCATCTCCCCTTGAAACGGTACGATTCCACCTGAGAGTGTGGTGATTTGGGTCTAATTACCCACCTATGAAGAGAGGGGGTCAACATCTGTGCTAGTCTACCCTGAGCTATATAGCCACCGACATCTTGGCGCTTTATGGTTCCGCTCACGTCTGTTTACGAGTATTTTTCATGAGTCTTTCACCCCAGCTGTGAACTTCTCATCTCACTTTGTCAAAGCTGATTTTCCTCTCACACGCGTCGTATTTTTCACCTTGCTCTTCATCGAGCTGCTTGAGAGGAAGGAGGAAGTCTCATATGTGCATTAGCTGTGATGAAGCCATTAGCAGAAGCTCACACTGTTTCCACGCAGACACAAAGTCATCACGGATGCCCGCGATAAATCGTGTAAACCCATTCATTGTTTTATAGACAGGTTTCCCCCATAATAATCTCATTAACACATCGAACATACAATCTGACCCAATAAACGTCCCCTTATTTGTGGATTTCAACTATTGTGGTCACAATTTTGCTATCAGTAAACACATTACTTCCATTTCTCTTTGATTCCTCGGATGTGAGAGTGGACTATTAAATCAAAAGCTTTGTTTCCAAAAAAAAAAATTCTGAAAGAACGAATCACAGCAACACATAACAATACCCCAGAATTTAATATTCCACACGTTTCCAACACAATGAGGAAAAAAAGGCATGTAAAATAGCCAGGGGTTCACTAACTTTTTCGCATCGCCTTTGTTATACAAAGTTAGAAAGTGGTTAGCGCAGTGGCTTAGCCAAACAGTGTCAGACTCTAAATGACATGCTATTACGAAGCTTCGAGAGCTAGGCTCACATTTGGGCGTTTCATCTTTATGACCATCTGGGGAGTAAGTGCTAGAGAAAGACAGACAGATTAAGCTGTGCACTTTCCTTTCGGGTTCTGGGTGTGTTCTCGAAATGGACGGAAAGCATGTGTTGGTGTAAATGAGAGAGGGAGAAAGAGAGTGAGTCAGACAGACAGAGGAGAAGAAACGGCAAAGCGTGATGAAATGTTTGTGTCTTGGTTTGGTAATTACGCCTTGCCGAGAAAAACTTTCCGCTGTTGTCCTTTCAGCGTCCGACTCTGCCCGAAACCAATCCTGGTCAAATGAGTTTCCAGACACTTGGTAATTTAAGGCTGATTTCAACTTTTTTTTTTTGTTTGACTATGGAAAACCAAGCTCTCTTTTCACACACTGCTAATTTCCTCATGCCGTAGTTTCCACAAAGGCCCTTTCAAAATCCAAAGAGGAATAAAACGTCCCCACACATATAAATTAGACTGCAGATCTCAGCCTTCTGCTGTTCCCAGAGTGTAAATACGTCCACACTGCATGGATCCAAAATGAGGGATTTTGACGTAAAGCGTTAAAAATAAATGTAAAGAAAAGATTTATTGTGATTCCATTTTAAAACACCACTATGATAATGAAGATCAACCTCTTTAGCTTCAAAAACATAAACAGTGCCTTTATGAGGAAGAGTTCAAGACCACCATGCAGAACCGCTGGAATTGTAATTCACAATTATCACCCGCTTCAACCGCCCATGAGGTCTACAGTGCCGAGGTGAAAAGGATGAACTATGACAATGGTCTATTTGATTGCATGTTTGTGAGAGCGATTGTCTTTTTACCTTCCATTATATATACTATTATATTGCCTTCAAATATTGCTTGACCTAAGTGGAACGTAATCAAAGTGACCAAGCGAAGAGTGTATGAACAGCGGAGTCCAAATATATGCCTTCACTTATTAATTTCTGGATGATTTGTGATCAGACTCGACACTAGCGTCTACGTGACGTCTAAAGAATGGAGACAAATACGTTTAAAAGGCATGTAAATAAAAGTTCCTTAAAGTGGTTTGGCCATTTTTGGTTCCCCAAAGGAAAGTTTTTCTCTGTGAAGCTACATAATAACTCCTTTAAGTTCCCCAAAGAACCTTTCAGTCAGCAGTTTTTAACAAAACATTTAGCATCTAAACTAGCGTTAAACTTTTTCCACTATAAAGAATATTTGTGCAATGGAAAGGTTCCATGGATGTTTAAGGTTCTACGTGGAACCTTTAATGCCAATGTAGACCATGTCATTTTAAGAGTTTTGTTGGGACTAAACATCTCTAAATGTCTTTGAAGAAAGCAAAATCTCCATGTGGAGATGTTTCTACAAGGAAAAAGTCCTAAATGGACATTTAAATGTCGAAAAATATCAACAAAGCGATTGTAAAGAATGTAAACTAATTATAAACTCAATGTGAATGTATCCCAACAAGGGTGTGTGTGTGTGTGTGTTTGTGTGTGAGAGAGAGAATAACAAAAGAGAGGAAGGGAAAGAAAGGAAGAGGAATTTACGATCACATATTGAAGGAGAGAAGGGGGAAGGAGAGTTTGCATCTCGATGCTCTACTGTTGTCTTTTTCCTTCAGCCATTTTGAATCCGTTTGCTAGTGGCTGTTTTCCCAGAGTTCAGGAGAGGTGTGAGTTTTTGTGTGCGTGTGGGAGAGAGAGACAGAGAGAGGGAGAGAGAGAGAGGAAGAGAGAGAGAGAGAGAGAGAGAGAGAGAGAGAGGAGCCTCAGTGGGGAGCCAATTAGACGATCTCGAAAGACGTGTGACATTGTCCAGCAAAAGGAAGTACAGCTGCCTGACTTCTGACCTCAGACTGGGTCTTTTTGCAACGAAAGCATTCCCTGGGGACAACGTCACCTTCAGCCACACTTTTTCAAACATAAGCTATTACTAAAAGCATAATGTCTCATTGCTTCAAATTTATACTCATTAAAAATCGTGTTGTTCTCATTACGTTGTGTAAAATCAGTCATTTAGGATAAATCCAACGCTATTGTAGATGATCAAAAACTTTTTCAACACTACAGGCAACTTTTAACAAGTCATACTTTAAAGTACATTACTAATCAGCTGTACATTCAAAGCTACACTTTAGCATAATTAAAACGAAAATACATAAACAAATAAATTTTGTTTTAAAACAGAAACAATTTAACATTACTTTTGCATTTGCATAAAATGGTACTTATGGTACAATGGTAAAATATCTGTCAATATTAACATTAGTCCAACATTCAGAATTTAATTGTGCATGCTTATTTTCTCTATATTAAGATTATTTTTGTAATGATTAACAATAAGAATGCGGAAAAAAACAATAAATGTAATTTTTAGTGCATTTCAGATAGAATGTATCATTTTTTAGATACTGTACATTATATTGTTGTGATGCCAAAATTCACTCAGCATTTAAAACTCTTTAGTTTGTAAAATTTTATTGTTCTAATATTTAGAGAAAACACTACAAATAGAATTTTACTGTCAACAATTTATCAGTTATTGGCCATAACACTGAAAATAATTAGCCGCCGGAATTTAAACATCAATGCATCCAATTACATTTGTTTATTTATAACTTACAACTGAGCATATACACACACACACACACACACACACACACACACACACACACATACATACATATATAAAATGATGTCACAACAAACAAACAACATAGCAAATCATAAAAGTCTCTACAGTATGCGGTGTCAAATACAGTAAAATAAATAAATCCGTCCTCTCAAACAATGCCGAGTACGACCCTTGTGCCAGGTGAGCGATGTCTGTTCAGCAGCTGATCTCAGTGAGACTGCCTCTGGTCTTTCAGACACTATTGATGTATTTTTACAATCGTTTCAAATGAAGAGGCGCACAGACGTCTGAGAGTAATTGCTGCAATAAATAACATGGAGTAATTTGGATAGAAATGCTCCATTTCAGTCCTTATCCTCCTTTCATGCGTTCCTGATTCTTTCTTCCAACCTCACATGGTGCGAGTGTGTGTGTGTGTGCGCAAGGCGGAGTGATTTAGTGTGTTTGTGTGTGCTTTTTTAATTCCTCCTGAATAGTTGATTCAGCTGAGGCGAGCTCAGCATCAGCTGTGTGTGTGTGTGTGTGTGTGTGTGTGTGTGTGTGTGTGTGTGTGTGAGAGGGAGAGAGAGTAGGCTGATGGTGATTGTGATAGTGATTGTGTTTCTGGTTACTCGTGTGAATGGGATGACCATAAATCTGTAGGCAGAGATTTAGGGAGCTCTCGGACCAGTGCCGAGCATAGTCAGAGGGGAGCTTTCTCTCTTACACACACACACACTTTCCCTCGACCAACCGACATCCAATCCGCCAGGCCGTAAATTCTTTTCAGCTTCCCGATCAAACGTTGCAAGGTTGGCTAAACTCCAATTCTCTTTCTTTCACATTCCCCGCCTCCCACTTCTTATGACATGCTAAAATACAGTTTGAGCATGTGTATACAGAGTTTACTCCAATATGTTTACGAACGCTATGAATCAAGGTCCATCCACCCGTTTATACACTTACAGCTCATTCACAGCTTATTAAACTTTACATTTCATCACAGATACAGATATTCTGTAACAAAAAGTCACTGTTGAAGTATTGATTTACATACAAATGATGTGCTTGATCTATGTGTACTTTATTTTAGACCTTTAGGTCATTGGCTTTCAGATTAATTGATTTGTGGCCTGTTTGTATTAACACGGAAAAGCAGAACTTCAGTTTAGCCACTTTAGCTTAGCTTAGCTTAAAGTAAAAGTTGTCAAACTCAAAGAACCAACATTTAACTAAACAAAGAACGAATAACTTCTGTTAAAATGTTAATTTGAGTAATATTTTGTACCCAGTTTTTCAACTCTTGTAGGCTAATTGAAAACCGAGGCCGTCAGTATTCTCCCATAGTCACCAGGAGTCTAACCTGTAAAATTATCGATCACATTCAGAGAGGGAAGACCAAGTGACCCCTGCTTCAATCTGATTACATGGACACTTCATTTAAACTCAGAGTGTGGAATGATTTGGTTTTCTGTTTCCATTAGATGAGACTAATGTCCTTTTTTGACATCCCACAATTCCTCATTGCTGCATCCTGGGGACACCCTTCCTAATTAATTAAATTTCCCCATTAAGATCTGTTACATACAGTATGGTCATTTTCAAAGGCACAAATTTAACTCCTTGCTACATAGAAAGTATATTAACTTAATTATTTTAGACTGCAAAAAATGAGGGGTTGTATCTTAAATGCAATTACTCACAACTGGAAATGGTTAATGGATACACTAAAGTTATGATTTATGGCAAGTTATCACATAATTTTAATGTAGATTTTGTTGCAAAAATATCAACTTGATTATTACATAGTTCTATTTATAAAGTTGGATATATATGAATATAAGCACAATGTTTTATCACCCAGCTCTTTATATAAAGTTGGTTAGATAAGTATGTCCAACTTTATCCACATACTTACTGTATACTCATATACAGAAATATACACTACATATTTAATCTCAGCTTGATTGCTTGTATCGTCAATAAACTTAAACTAGTTTATTTGCCATTTCTAATCTGCTAAATGCGACTATAAGACAAAGTTATTAAAAAAATAGGAAATATTATTATAAGATGCTTGAATGCAATGAATTTGATGACTTAACATTTTTAATTATTAAAGAATAAATATTTATTTAATAAGTAATAATAAAGAATAGTTATTGTTATTACTCATAATTACGATAATTATAATAAATAAAATGTAAATTAATTTAAATTAAAGACATTAATAAAATAAATGATAATAATTATTATTGTTCTTGTTGTTGTTAATCATAACAACACCACCACCACCACCAACAACAAAAAGATAAATTAAAATAAGTAATAATATTACATTTATAATAAAATATAAATAATTAAAAATATTAAATGTAATAAACTAAAATTCTATTGAAAATACATAAAAACGATGATTATTATTAATAATAAATTAAAATAGATAATACATTAAATAATAAAGAAAATAAATCATATTAAATTCATAAATTTAAATTACTGAATTTATTTTATTAATAAAATATAATTCAAATTAATAGCAGTTCTGATACACTTTTACAATATTCTTCCATGTGTTTGCAAACATACTTACATTGAGCTTCTACCCAGTGCATACATGTATCTGTTCACAACTGATGTTCCAGCATTACAGAACTAAAACTATATTTTTCACATATATTTTGTTTCTTTGCACATGTTTTTATCTAAAAATCATCACCCATCTGCGAAGCACCGCCCTCTTCTCAACCGAAGCCCCCATGTTTGCCCATATCTTTTCTGATGGCGTTTTGTGTGTATCTGTGCGTGCATGTGCGTGTGACAGCAGCCACCTCCATTAATGAGGAGAGATGTGTGTGGGGTGGAACTCTGGAGTCCACGGAGGCCCCATCAGGCGGATCACATGTCCCTAACGAGCAACCTGGCGACGGCAGCGGCACTCACTCTCTGTCTCACAATCACCCCCACACGCACGGCCCCGCACAGCCTTCTGTTTCACCTCACCAGCAGAGTTCATCCAGGGGTCACGGCCCTGCCTCGCACTTCCTGTAAGCGTGGACAGAGAGAGCGACCAGCTATCTAAAGACATAGCTATAGCTGGTGGAAGACAGATAGAGAAAGACCAAGAGAGAGAGAGATAAGCGTACTAACCCTGGGGCTGGGTTTGAAATTAAAAAAGTGAAGGGAGAGTGAAAACAGGAGAGAAGGAATGGTATAAAGAGATAAGAAAGAGGCTAAGGGATCAAGGATGAAAAAGAAGGAAACCTTAAGTGGGAGTGGAAGATCTGATCAGTAAAAATGAGGGTACGAAGAGGCTAGAATGAAAGAGGGGGGTTTCCACATCCTCTCCTTAAACTGTTAATCACGTCTCGAGTACACTTACTGTACATGCACAGAAATGCACCATATTTTACAGTTTACACTGCTGCACACACACCTGAGCCTTTCTTTCAGAGCATGAAGAATGATGTTTTTTTGCACCTACATTTACTGTCTAAGAAACGAAGCACCACCAAGTGAACATTTATTGCCCTTATCAGACAAGACAAATAGTTTTTTTTTTTAAACAAACAACAAAAAAAGGTAGGAAAGGTCCTGGATTCCAATTGCAATACAACTGTGAAAAGAAAACTCAATATAGTAACATGCATCACTGCAGAGAACACACACCTAACGTACTGATCTACTCCACAAACATATGCATCATTCAAGTCACACAGGAGAGAAAGTTTCTGCCAGGATCATAAATGTAATACCTCATTTACTGCAATATATATTAAGTGTAACATTTACACACAAAATACTTTACAGAACATTTTTTTTACTTATTTTAAACATACTATTCTTATCCTTTCTGAGAGCTGTCACACTGAATTACGTTGCACTTTATAAAATGACAACTTATAAGTACCACATAAAATGTATATGCTGTTGATACTGTACAAAACATATTTTTAAAATTATAATAGCTAAAATTTGAGACAGAAATGAAGCCATCATGAAGCTTGGCAAAATAACAAGTCACAGATAACTGACTGCAGGTAATATTTTGGTCAATTTAATATAACTTTTCTTTTTATAATCGCTCGTAAGCACCATCACAAAAAGGCTCATTTCCAGAGATAAATATTCAAAAACTCGTTTTCCAGCCTCAATATTAGGTCTACAGACATTGTAGAAAACCCTTAGAAAAATAACCGTGCCAACCTCAGTTTCTGTCCAAATATCATAATTCCTACAGTTAGTGCTACTCCTGTAAAATCTTGGCAATAATATATGGCTAATACTATTTTGAAAAAAAAAACTGTTAAAATTGTATATTTTTGTGTAACCCACAAAAAAAGTGCAAACAAAAATGTAATTATGTTCATACTACTGTAAAATATTAACCGAATGTAATAAAACTGAAATGGAGTAAGAAATTAGTGTTTAGCATGAATTAAGAATAAAAAATAAACTATTTATTAATCATTGTTAATGAAAATGTCAATATTTACCAATACATTTTTTAAACTAAAAGTTGCAATTGTTAACATTTGTTAATGCGCTGTGAACTACCATAAACAATTAACAACTGTATTTTTATTAACTAAATAAAAAAAAGATTAATAAAAGTTGTTAACTATTAAAATATTGCTCACTGCTAATGTATTAACTAATGTTCACAAAGGAGACATTTTTGTAAAGTGCTATCTTAAGTAATATACTAATAATTCTATAGTATTTACTTTCTAAATATTGTAAATAAAATTAGCAGCATTCATTAGAAAAAAATTTAATTTTAATTTATTAATTTATTTTAATTTAAAGCAGATTTAAACATTTAAGGATTACACTTAACAGTGTTACTGAATTGTGTTAAATGACAAAGCCATGACAATCTATTGAAAAAGTAGAGGAAATGAACATGCACAATTAAAAATTGTACCAATTGAAAATAAAAACTAACATCAACCATTAACTGATACAGTACTAATGTATTGTGCATCCATTGTTTTCTTTTCCTACATTATTAATCAACCATGGAATTTCGACTGAAACTAGTTGCTATGGAAACTGGTAAACCGAAGGAGTCCCTAAAGGGACATTGTGGTAGAAAAAAATATGAGATGGAAGCGAGAGAAAAACAATTTCAATGCTTTCGCTTTCTCTCGCAAATGTTTTGCGTTCCCCTGAAAAACATTGCGTTCGCTCGCAAAACCTTTGCGTTCCCTTGCAAAGAACTCAAAAGTTTCTTGACGAATGCAAAATATTTGCGAGATAACGCAAATGCATTGACAATCTTTTCCTCCCGTCTCATATTAGAGACCTTTTAGAGACTCCATATAAACCTCTATCTCAGGGTTACCCCACAAAAATTGAGATCTAAATATTATAGGCTAATTCCACTACAAAAATGACAATTTACTACAATCACAAAACATTCAGTTCACTTTTAAGGGAAGGGGGTGAGTTATGCACTCGTCCTTGAGCACCTGCATTAGCCCACGCTATGCTAATGCAGTCATCCCTCACAGTTCCTCCTGTGCAGCTCACATACCTCCGTCTTCCCCGTCCAAACATGTCTACTTCCCCACAGCTTCTCCCTCTCTCTCTCTCACACACACACTTCCTTCAGCTGAATTTAAATTGGGTGGAACAGCTGAATTTGTAACAGCGGCGACAGTAATGCTAATGGCGGGTAATAATGGCCGCCTCGGACACGTCAGCATTAGTGAGGGCGCTAGCTGAAATATAGCCAGTGACGAACATCTAAATCTGCTTAGCATCGATTTTGCTGTTTTGATGAAAATGCACACTGGACCTGGAGGGCTCTCTTAAATCAATTGCGCTCCTCAGAGTGGGACCCCACGGCAATTTGACGGACAGGCGGCGCACCAAGTCTCCAGACGGCCTAATCGCGGCCGGGAGCGCTTAACGACGCCAGCGGTGTTCATATTACACGCAGATATTGCGTATGTATTGAACGCCACGCGTTTACCTGGACTAAGTGATGAGTGTGAGAAGGTAGAGAGAGAGTTGGGACTCAGCGTTTTGGTTTGGGGGAAGTGAAACAGGCAGGAAGACGGGCCGACTGAGAGGTCGTCTGCGAGCGAAATAGAGTGCCCACAATTATCTGACCATGGGAGTTGTACAATTATGAGTGAAATATGGTAATTGCCCGCCCCAAAAGCGATTTCCAGTGATTTATTTTTATGGAAAGCTTCTCTCTCTCTCTCTTTTTTTTTTTTTGGTTTAAAATGAGTCAGACATTTGAGCGCCCATATGCCGTGAGTGCTAAGGGTTTATTTGTACCCTGGTACGAGCGACAGTAGGGAAACAGGCTTGTGACCTTGCAGTTACCCTTCCATTGCGACGACCTCTGGGTGACCCCCACGGGAGGATAGATGAGCTTCCGTGAAAAAAAGGGAGTGAGAGGAACGTCAGAAAGAGGAGCGTGTAACGCCGCAGAGACGCCATTGTCTCAATACCTCCCCTCTCACCCACTTTATCTCACTCCACACACACTTACACACACTTTTACAGTTTATACCTGAAGACATTTAACCAGCTCATTAATTTTAACTAGAGTTGTAAAGGGCAGATTTTTAGTGTCTAGTGTTACAAAAAGACATACGCTGCCTACTGTCTAAATATTGTATCAAATGGCAGTGCAGACACACAAGGGAATTATACAGCCCAGCTAAAAGTACAAGACGTGCAGGTCTGTCTCACACACACATACACACACACACACACACACACACTCCATTTAGTGTCACAGTAGCTTTAGGTAGGAGATAAACCTCTTTGGGAGAATGTGAAGGTTTGTTGCTCATGTGGTAGCTAGCATAGCCTGCTAGCAATAGCATTATCTTTCTATGCTCTGTTGACTTGACAACAGTCTTGTCTTTTTTCATTTTTTCCTGAATAAATAAATAAATACATACTTTTTCTTATTGGGGCAAATATAACAATAATATATTTAAACAAATAAATAATTTTAACTGAGAAAAAAAATATATAGTTCAATTTAAAAATACTTCTATGGAACTTAATTCGAGTGGCATACAAATTTCCTTCTTGAAAACACATTTTCAAATCACCAAATAAAAGTGTTTCTTTCAAAACTACTAAATACTTTGGTCTTTACTTTTTTGCATAAAATTTTACAACTTGGTGTTGACATTCTTAAGACACCATAATCTGCTCCTGTGCTGATAAACAATGCTATTTTAAAGTCGTCTGACTGTGTGGTTGTGGCTAACCGTGATGTTAAATCACTTCACGTCCCCTGACTAGCCTCTGATTGACTTGAAGCTCAATTAGAGACGATGCCGTTAGTCCCCTGAGTGGGTTTATGTAAATCAGAGCCTCAGATGCTGACAGCACACTATGTTTGTGTGTGTGTGTGGGTTGAGTAGGTGTGCAAATCAAGTGGCGTGCCAGCAGGAGTGGTCTAATTAATCAGGGATTGCATGTGCATGTGTGAACCTCACTGACAACTCAGTATATATACTGTGTGTGCGTGTGCAAAAGGCGGCAATGTTTTTTTTTACATCCTGAATATCTTTGTCCTCGACTTCTGTGTGCGTCTATATATACACACATACATACATATACATATATTACATACGTACTATGTTGCATCGTAAATCTTTGGAGTGCATTTCTGTATTTGGTTACGTTGCGAGTATTTGAAGCACATTTATGTATTTGGTTGCGTTGTATTTACAGCATCTTTCTGCATTTGGTTGCATTGTGAGTATTTGCTGTGTGTTTCTGTACTTGGATGCATCATAAATCTTTACAGTGCAATTCTGTGATAGGTTGCGTTGCGAGTATTTGCAGCACATTACTGCATTTGGTTGCATTGTGAGTATTTTGTAGCACATTTCTGTATTTGGTTGCATTGCGAGTATTTTGTAGCACATTTCTGTATTTGGTTGCATTGCGAGTATTTGTAGCACATTTCTGTATTTGGTTGCATTGTGAGTATTTGTAGCACATTTCTGTATTTGGTTGCATTGTGAGTATTTGTAGCACATTTCTGTATTTGGTTACATTGTGAGTATTTGTAGCACATTTCTGTATTTGGTTACATTGTGAGTATTTGTAGCACATTTCTGTATTTGGTTGCATTGTGAGTATTTGTACCACATTTCTGTATTTGGTTACATTGTGAGTATTTGTAGCACATTTCTGTATTTGGTTGCGTTGCGAGTATTTGCAGCACATTACTGCATTTGGTTGCACCATGAGTATTTGTAGCACATTTCTGTATTTGGTTGCATTGTGAGTATTTTGTAGCACATTTCTGTATTTGGTTGCATTGCGAGTATTTGTAGCACATTTCTGTATTTGGTTGCATTGTGAGTATTTGTAGCACATTTCTGTATTTGGTTGCATTGTGAGTATTTGTAGCACATTTCTGTATTTGGTTGCGTTGCGAGTATTTGCAGCACATTACTGCATTTGGTTGCACCATGAGTATTTGTAGCACATTTCTGTATTTGGTTGCATTGTGAGTATTTTGTAGCACATTTCTGTATTTGGTTGCATTGCGAGTATTTGTAGCACATTTCTGTATTTGGTTGCATTGTGAGTATTTGTAGCACATTTCTGTATTTGGTTGCATTGTGAGTATTTGTAGCACATTTCTGTATTTGGTTACATTGTGAGTATTTGTAGCACATTTCTGTATTTGGTTAAACTGTGAGTATTTGTAGCACATTTCTGTATTTGGTTACATTGTGAGTATTTGCAGCATGTTTCTGTATTTGGTTACATTGTGAGTATTTGTAGCACATTTCTGTATTTGGTTACATTGTGAGTATTTGTAGCACATTTCTGTATTTGGTTACATTGTGAGTATTTGTAGCACATTTCTGTATTTGGTTGCATTGTGAGTATTTGTAGCACATTTCTGTATTTGGTTACATTGTGAGTATTTGTAGCACATTTCTGTATTTGGTTGCGTTGCGAGTATTTGCAGCACATTACTGCATTTGGTTGCACCATGAGTATTTGTAGCACATTTCTGTATTTGGTTGCATTGTGAGTATTTTGTAGCACATTTCTGTATTTGGTTGCATTGCGAGTATTTGTAGCACATTTCTGTATTTGGTTGCATTGTGAGTATTTGTAGCACATTTCTGTATTTGGTTACATTGTGAGTATTTGTAGCACATTTCTGTATTTGGTTACATTGTGAGTATTTGTAGCACATTTCTGTATTTGGTTGCATTGTGAGTATTTGTAGCACATTTCTGTATTTGGTTACATTGTGAGTATTTGTAGCACATTTCTGTATTTGGTTGCATTGCGAGTATTTGTAGCACATTTCTGTATTTGGTTGCATTGTGAGTATTTGTAGCACATTTCTGTATTTGGTTACATTGTGAGTATTTGTAGCACATTTCTGTATTTGGTTGCATTGTGAGTATTTGTAGCACATTTCTGTATTTGGTTACATTGTGAGTATTTGCAGCATGTTTCTGTATTTGGTTGCATTTGGATGCATTGCAAGTATTTGCAATGTGTTTCATTTTCTGGTTGCGTTGTGATTATTTGCAGCACGTGTTGTCGAACCGATGAAGATGTTTTCTTAATTTGCTGACGTTTTTTCTATTTGCATTTGTTTTCTTCAGCGCAATGAATGATTTTCAAAAGTAGCCCATGAGGACAACTCAACAGAAAGATGGTTCATGCCCTTATATCGTGGTACTGTGTTATTGAATCACATGCAATACAGGCAACAAACTCACATTCACAACTATGATTTGTTTTAAGCGGTAGCTTAGAAACACTGTGCTACAAAACACTAAAATTGGTGTCCACACTTCATTCAACATATCCACAAAACTCATTACTTGAAATTGACAAGGATTCATCAAATAAACACAATTGCTTTTTGCTGACCTCCAACGAGATTTTCAATTTATGAAGCTTCTGTTATTATGAGCAAGCCACACAATACTGACTCCAAACTAATCAACAAGATTAGTGGCAAACAGGTGAAAGTTATAAAACACCAGTAAAACACGTCATCAGAGAAGAGATGTCACTGCAAGAGGGAAGGGAAGATTGATTGAAGACTACGAAGAGACATGCACTTTAAACAAATAATTATAGGCAAAGACAAATCATTTAAAAAAAGAAATAGTGCAATATTCCATAAAAAATAAGAATTGTGAGTTGATTCATGTTGACTTTAAAGTACAATTTACCTAGTAGATGAATGCAAACTACACACTTATTCCTTTATATAGTTATAAATAGATAACATAAGAAACAAGGGTTTCTTAAATTCAAAATATGGCAAGACTACACAAGTCTTTAAATATGTTTTTTTTTATCTAGCAGCATTTTACTGCATGTCTTGAAAAGCATGTTCACATGAAACTCCGTAACATACACTATGGGAGTGTCTAATGCTTCCAATGCAAACCATATTTCACCAACATTACGACCACTGCAACTAGTCTAAACAAATAGCCATATTACAGTGAAAATTGAAACCCCTGCCGAGCACACACACACACACACACACACCTGACACATCAACACAAACCCACCTCACCAGTTAACACAGATAACTGGGCTGATTCCCTTGTTTTTTAATGCACTCTCAGAGACTGAAGTGCCTCCTGGCTTGCCAATTAAAAACCCAATAACAGCCTATTAAATAATACATGGGCATTATTTAGTGGCACAATTAAACAATGCACAATGGTATAAATCCAGATGGGCAAAGCTGCCGACACGCCAACCTTTCATTTAGATAGCGGAGCTGGAGCTCAGGGTCCTAAAGCTGCCCTCACAGCTGAATGCCAATGGTGACCAGACATATGCCCGTTTAAAGCGCTGTAAAACTGCGGCCCTTTTTAATGGGGCATTCCGGGGCCTGAATGATAGATGGAGAGAGAGATGATTAATCTTTTTTTCTCCTCGCTTTTATTTTACAGGGGCCAATAAAGGTGTCTGTCATAAATTGTTTGGAGATCCTGCGCTCTTGGATGCTCGGCAATAATGAAGCACCAGAGTACAAGTCGAATAAATCTCACCCACACGCACACAAACAGACCCCCAAAGTCCCGCCGTGATGTAACAGCAGCAAGATATGAGCCAGCATATTTACACATTAATTTAGCCTCTGAATGAAGCTGTAGACTGACAACAGATTTATACAGTATCACAGAGTTTATCTTCAAATGGCCCAGCATCTCAGAGTCACAAAAAACTATTTTCAAACAGTAACACATATTCTGGCTATGCATTCGATAAAGACTACTGGTCTCAACCACACACACATATTCATTAATCACTCACTCACGTCTTACTTTGGAAGCAAGTGTGTTGTATACGCAGTAAAATCTGCAGTAAGGCATCTTGAATATTGATATTGATAAAACTGATCTGAAGAGATTAAAAAATGTATGCAACTAACCCCCAAACATGATTCCTTTTATGATGATCCTCGCTGCCTAAACTGTAATAGCGACTATATATTTTCATGTTCATTTATACTGTGAAAAATATACTGTAAATAAAATGTGCATAAAATGCTATATGATAAATATTGTATTGTATTTTTATCTAAGTACTATATTTATAAACCATAAGAAAAACAAAACTAGGACTGTTAATAGAATTTCTTTTAAAAAAGTGATTGTGATGATTTCCACTCCCTATTCAGAATAAAACTGTAAATTAACTTTTTATTAATTTGTGATATTATAATAATAATTATTATTATAACTTTGTTAAATTAGTTAGTTTAAATTAGTTGTATCTTCGTTTTTTTTTAAATGTCTATATATGTTTTATTAACCTTTATTTATCAAGTTAAACTAAATGAAAACAAATAAATGTACATTTTAATTGTTTATATTTATATTTTTAACTTCATATTTTTATTACTATTGTATTATATTTGTTATTATTTTAATTCATACATTTAACAATAATAATGTATAATAATTATGTTTAAATATAATAATAATAATAATAATGATGATAATAAAAATGTAAAATATTATAATAATCATCATCATCCTCCATCAAAACAGTTTTGATCATAGACATTGGAAACAAAAGAGTGTGAAAATTTAAATTAAACAGATCAAGCCACAATCACAAAACTTTAAAGCCATTATATCCATTTCAGTGCTGCCTTCACTTTGCCTTTTGTAGTGCAGTGTAATAATCAATAAATCAGTAATGCAAGAAAACTGTTTGCAGTAGAAATGATTGGGGTTTTCTCAGTGAAGGATGTAATGAACAGCTGTGGTTGTCTTTGGGGCTATAGATAATCACATATAAACAGCTATACCGTACAGGCTTTTCTCCACCCAACACACATTTACTCTGCTCCAGTCAAAGTGAGGGGGGCAGAAGGGTGAAAGGTCAGCTGGGGTCACAGGTGAAAGCGTGGTGGTCAAAGATTTGACAGGTCACACTGGTCTGTATCTATTAACACGTGTCTCCTTCCAAAAGCCAAATCAATACATGGACACAACATCAAGTCTTTCATGTTCTGAAATGAACTCATCCCTCTCTGTCCATCTCTGATTCTCTAATCATCATCACCATGGTTGTCGTGCTTTCCTCATTCAGAGGTGGACTTGCTGGCGTATTTTGGATTGTTGTTGTGCAGCAGAACTCAAATCAGGTCACAAACTGATGGCCGGATATTCTCCTTCAGGATTTTTTGGTCGACAGCAGAATTCATGGTTCCACTTATCACAGCAAGTCTTCCAGGTCCTGGAGCAACAAAACAGCCCCAGATCATCACACTACCACCACCATATTTTACTGTTGGTATGATGTTCTTTTTCTGAAATGCAGTGTTACTTTTATACCAGATGTAATGGGACACACATCTTCCAAAAAGTTCAACTTTTGTCCCGTCAGTCCACAGAGTATTTTGCCAAAAGTCTTGGGGGTCATCAAGATGTTTCCTGGCAAAAATGAGACAAGCCTATTCTTTTTGCTCAGCAGTGGTTTTCATCTTGGATATCTGCCATGCAGGCCATTTTTGCCCAGTCTCTTTCTCATGGTGGAGTCATGAACACTGACCTTAACTGAGGCAAGTGAGGCCTGCAGTTCTTTGTATGTTGTTGTGGGGTTTTTTGTGATCTCTTGGATGAGTTGTTGCTGCACTTTTGGGGTAATTTTGGTCGGCCGGCCACTCCTGGGAAGGTTCACCACTGTTCCATGTTTTTACCATTTATGGATAATGACTCTCACTTTGCTGGAGTCCCAAAGCTTTAGAAATGGCTTTATAACCTTTTCCAGACTGATAGATCTCAATTACTTTCTTTCTCATTTGTTCCCGAATATCTTTGGATCTTGGCATGATGTCTAGCTTTTGAAGATCTTTTGGTCTACTTCACTTTGTCAGGCAGGTCCTATTTAAGTGATTTCTTGATTAAGAACAGATGTGGCAGTGATCAGGCATGGTTGTGTCTCGAGAAATAACTCAGGTGTGATAAACCATTTACATTTTACATTTATGCATATGGCAGACGCTTTTATCCAAAGCGACTTACATTGCATTGAAGGAACACATTGAATAAAATTCTTGCTTTCCCTGGGATCAAACCCATGAGGATCAAACCCATTGGCGTTGCTAATCAACAATGCTCTACTGATTGAGCTACAGTAAAGCAAGGGGGCAATCACTGTTTCACACAGGGTCATGTAGGTTTGGATCTTAATAATAACAACATTCATTTAAAAACTGCATTTTGTGCTTACTTGTGTTATCGTTGACTAATATTTAAATTTGTTTGATGATCTGAGACATATATATACACACATATACACACACATTTTGTGTTTTCTCATCTCCCACATGAGTGCCATACTTTAAAAAAGTATTTGATCAATCTTTATGTGGTTATATCTAATTTAAAAGGTTTTTTTCAAGACAAAAATTGATAACATGCACAAATAAATAACAACACTGAATAAACAGAAGCCAGTTTTAAAAGCCAGGTGAACCAGAAACTGAAATTATTTCAATATATAAGGTAAAGTGAATATCTTTGACTGGTCACCATTTATATTACCATCTTAATCGCTATTCTGCCTTCACTTGTTCTTTTTAAATGCTCCTATGGTGTGACAAATATTCCACTGAGTCAAACAATTAATATCAGCTCATAAAAGCTGCATGCATAATAATTCTAAAGTAATGAACAAAATGCTGTTAGAAATATCTTAAGATGAAACAAAAAAATGTCATGCCACATCTAACCATTTTTATAAAATCTGATATATAAACTCAACCAGTGAGACACACGCACAAACCAGTCTCTTCATGGGTTTAAGCCTCCCTTGACACTTTAATCGATGGTGAAGCTTGTCGGTGCTTTGACACAAATCAGGGAAATTAAGTTTAGAGGCTGTTGAGGAGCTAATGGCAGAACAATGTGGCATTATGGTGTGGCCTCAGACACCGAGGTAAATCATGCTGGGCTGTATGTATGTGTGTGTGTGTGTGCACGTGTGTGTGTGGGCTTGTGTTCGGGGATGACGAATGTTAGCATGGCCATTCATCCAGTGGTTTGCACTCAGGCCAATTTCACAACAGCCTTTCCTGTCTTAATACTCCTGTCTCACAGGTTTTACATTATGCAAATTATGTATTCTGTATAATGCTGACACATATTGATTTGCTCTGATGGCGAGCCCCTGAGTCAGGGCCTTATAAAACATCGCTGAAGTATTTATGATGACACAATGTATTCTGGCCTGCATACGTGTGTATGATTTGGCAATTAATGCCAAGCACGACAGTGATTTCTGTTTATGTGACCTGGCACCCACAACAACTGACTGGACAATCTGATCGTTTTTACCCTGCTCTCATTTACCTACAGTTGTGTTTGAGTCATGTCTGATTTCCCTGCCAGTCGCTGTTTCTGTGAACTCGTTTCTGTAGCCAAACCAGAAGCAGTAAGAGGAGAGAGGGACTTTCCCAAAATAGTTTTACAGTGCACTTTAGGAATAAATTGGTAAAACGTCATGATAACTTTTATTAATATCATCAACAAACATGGTTCCGGCACTGATTTTCTGAGGAAGGAAATGCAACACACATACATACATATATATAAACACACACACACACACACACATTATATATATATGTGTGTGTGTGTGTGTGTGTGTGTGTGTGTGTGTGTGTGTGTGTGTGTGTGTGTGTGTGTGTGTGTGTGTAATATAAACACACACACACACACACACACACATATTTAAGGGTTATTATCATTAACTAAAACTATTACATATAATTATGTTAATTTAAATAAAGCTGAAATGAAATAGAATATAAATATTAGCTGAAAAACTAAATCAAAATTAAAGACTTAATTAAAAGTTGAAGCACTAAAATGATTAATGGGAAATAAAAAACTATAACTAAGCTAAAACATTAATACACACAAACACATATATAAATAAATAAAACACAGATATGATTTTAATCATACTAGTCTCATGCTAACATTTTACACTGTCAAGTCATCATGTATTTAATGCCACTCTGCTTTAAACCATATATAAATATAAATAATAATGGTAACACAGTAGTTAACATGAAATAATAATAAACTGCACTTCTGCAGCATTTATTAATCTTCAATGTTAATTTCAATATTTACTAATACATTATACAAATCAAAAGTTGTATTTGTTAACATTATCTAATGCACTATTAAGCAACATGAACAATTGTATTGCTGATGGTTAGCTCATGCTAGTTAATACATGAATCAATGTTAACAAATGAAACCTTCATGTAGTGTTACCATAATAACATCTGATATGTTTAAAAAAAACTGTGGTAATTGAAATTAGACCGCTAATGCTGCTAACAGAGCTTAACATTATACCGAATCCACAACATAATATTTGTTAATGACTCACAAAAGAAGTTATTAAAAGTGTTTGCCTGAAGTTTTGGAATGAAGTGGCTACTGTGTGCAGAAATCAGTAGCTAATACTAAATAAAGTCATTGCTGTGACCTCAAACCATCCATTCCCTCCTCCTCCTCATCCTATCATGTGCTTCAGCCGGAGAAAACTTAAGTAATCTCTCCCTCTCGCTCTTATCTAAAGGGCTTCCCCATTGCTTGTGTCTTCTGAGAGGCCTTTGAGTACTGAGCTGATAAGCGTTTTTAAACATCTAAACACACTCATCTATTAAATTCAAGAACAAACCTCAGATAGCGCCACGGACGCGCAGAAGCCATGTGATTACTGAACCTAGCATGTCTGGCTCTTTGGACACTAGATATCGGTGGGATTCAAGAAGAAAGCTGTGGAGAATTGGTATGCAAAAGCCATCTGACTCTCAACAATGCTTCAAAAAGGCTCAGGACGCATTTAAAGCAGAGCGGACGTTCATTCTCTCACACAACAAAGCAGTTTTAAAGCACAGATACTTGTTACCAATTTGCTGTAATAGTAATTGACACATTTGACCTTGAAATATCACATTTGAACAATATTTACACCATGAATGCACAAATACGTACACACTTGGCGGTCTCTTTAGCCCCCTAGTGTAAGGCATATAGAAGGACAGGTAATGTGACCACCTGAAAGAAGTTTCACAGCCTCATGAATATTTAAACAAAGAGGTTGTGTTTCCAGCAGGAAATAAATAATGTATTTATAAGGAGGAGGAGAAAGAGGAGATGAATGTTGGGGGTGGGGTGAGTGCGTAAACATCAAAACTGAGCCGACACTGCTCTCCTGTGGTGGACATCTAGAATGCAGACACTGAGCACATGTTCAAAAGCACCACACCATTCATTTCAGCCACAGACAAACAGATTCAAGGTCATCGATCTGTTTGTCAATTACCTCTCTGAATCGTTATCCGCTCGGCACATCTGGAACAAACACCATTCATTTGGTCTCTGCCAGGCGCTCTATGAGAACTACATCCTACAATTACAGAATTATATGACATATTTTCATATTTCTTGTTTAAATAATGCTACACTGAATGCACTAAAAATCCTTTTAGGAGGCACATTTTAAAATTGCTTAATTTCAGCAAAAAATAAATAAAAATCGTCCACATTCATTGAGAAATACATCTCATTTAAAGGTGAATTCATATTTGTAATTCCGATTATAATCAATTAAACAGGTATAGAATAAAATAAAATGAAAAACATAGAATAAAAAAAACAACTATATAATACATTAAAAAGAAAAAATCAAAAATGTGACATTTCTTTACAATCTGACATTTTAAAAATCCATAATTCATAATTATATTTTATTATACCTAAGGATTCACTCTGCCTCCAGCTATTATATATATATATTGTGTGTGTGTGTGTGTTTTCACTTTCAAAAATAATTTTTGATTTGATGAATTAATTATTATTCAAAAAAGTGATTCTATTAATCTTAAATAGTTATAATAAAGAATGATTTGGTGTGACCAAACTTGTTTAAAGACGCACCATGTTGAGATTGTGGAGGGCCTTTTTCAACATCCGACATTTGCCCTTCCGTTCAGAAATGAAACTTTTTGTGTTCTTATTAAGGTGACTCTTAAACACGAAGGATGATGCAAATCCCCCAGAGTTTTCAAAAGTCACCTGAGGAGCCAAGTCTGCAATTAGACCTCCATTCAGGAAACACATAAATAACAGGGACCCACGAAGCTAGAGACATAACAGTGATTAATAGAACCATTAATTCAGGCAGATTTTCATCCCAAAACCTTACTCATCCTTTCCCTAATAATGGATAATTACAATCTATGGATATTGTCAAAGGTGGAGAGCAGATTAAATGGTTTTGCTTGAAGAAATTACAACATCAGCTTTACAATGGTATTAGATGTGGAGGTGGAGTGAATCCTAGGAGAAATGTATATATATATATATATATATATATATATTTATTTATTTATTTATTTATTTATTTATTTAAAGATAAGCATTAAGCTCAAAGGGTAAGATCATGAGAAACAATTGCATTCAAGTAACATAACATAACATAACAGCTAAACAATAAGTTTCTTACTGGTCTCATGTTAATATTGACAAGGTTTCCTAAAGGCGGACGAGTCTGCAGATCAGCCTGTAGTTCTGGATGAGAACAGCAGGAGGCGTAGTGCTATATCAGGCCCGAGTATTACTACTGACTGCATATGAATGCACAAAACCCAGTAGGATAAAAAGGACAAGAGAGATTAACAACATCCTCCTGAGCCAGAGATCATAAAAAGGAGTTGTGCTTTCCAACAAGTACCGGGTCAACAATTTGATGCTTTTAAAGCAGCCCTTGTAACTACAAATTCATTAGAATAAAAAGTTGAACATCCTATAACACTAGCATGTACAGAGAGTAGAATGAATGATATTGCACTTTCAGCTTTTGAGTGAACACTCTCAAAGTGAGCAGATACTAAATGACATCTGGGACGCAGTCAGAGCCTGCAACCCGCCAACAAAGAAAGACGGATAGAAACAATTAGATAGAATCTCCTCCTCACCAATCCACCAGAGATCTATTTCACCCAGTGCAAATAAAGGCCATCAGATCATCTCTAGCAAAAGAAGCAACTAGAAACAAAAAATAAAAGTGACATTTAAGACAGGTTTGTTGCGTTGGGAGGATGATGATGTACTGCGCCAAACAGCACCGCTTTAACGTCCCTGCGAGGAGCTCGGATTATCCTATCGGAACAAAAACAGAGCTCCCTCAGTTCCCGTTCGCCGCTTTCATCTCGACAAACCCATTATGTCCATATGAGATTATGTCTTCATCCACTTTCAAAGGTGACAAAGATCACATGCAGAATTTACAGAGAGAGAGAGAGTGAGATGCTAATATTTACATAAGTGCAGGTGTTAATATTTGCTACCATTAATTCCCGGGCCTCTCTGCTTCAAACGGACCGAGCAGGCTTTGAGCAGACGCAGGCCTTGCCCTGCACCCAGGCCTCTTTTTCATGAGTGACGTGGTGTGTTTGTACAAAACTAATCCGGCCATAGGTCAGCCTGACACCGAGAGTCTTAGTAAGACGGGCTCTCGTGATAAAGAGCAGGAAATGAGAACAGCGTCAGGTAAAAAGGAGCTTTGTTTCCTTTATAAAAAATAATCAATGAACTAGACATATTTGAGAAAATGTATGTTACCCGTGTCGAAGTCTAGAGTCTTGTGGGTGTTCTCTGACATCCCCAAATGTATTAATATAGAAATATATTATAAATATAAATATGTGTGTGTGTACATATATGTCTGTTTTTATGTATATAATGCACTGTGTGAGTGTGTATAATACTGTATATATATATGTATTTATGTGTGTGTGTGTGTGTGTATGTATATAATATACATAATGTACTGTCTGTGTATATATATATATATATATATATATATATATATATATATATATATATATTATACACACTCACACAGTGCATTACCTACATAAACACATACATATATGTACACACACACACACATATTTATAATATATTTCTATTTGTGTGTGTATGTGTATACATATGTATGCATAAATTAACTAATATTTTTATACTTAAAATATTTTTATTAACTAACTTATATTTTTTTCTGTCTTGTTTTACATTAATAATATAGATACAAAGACTCATTTTGCAACCATGTATCAATATAATATAATATAATATAATATAATATAATATAATATAATATAATATAATATAATATAATATAATATAATATAATATAATATAATATAATATAATATAATATAATCATTAGTTGTTTTTCCATTGTTTCAAGCATAAACCTCCTGGTATTATTAGATTTATGCTTACAAGATTTTCTGTTGGCGGTTTAATATTTGTTTTACACATTTACTATAAAACATACATTTACGAGGATAGCTTTCCAAGTGTGTCTAGAATGAAATCAATGTAATTTAACATTATATTATTTTGAATTTATAATATAATATAATGCATCACAGTTGTTGTTTAGGCTTTATGTCTCCATGAAAGATGATTTTCAGTCAGATTTCATTTTTAGTCCAGTGCTAAATTGAATCTGGGTTTGAGAAACGATCCCTTTGAAGCTGAATCAGTCCTCAAGACGGACAAGACAGACAGAGCTCGTCATCTCGTTTATCTCAAAGCGATGTGTGATGTGCCATCAATGAAAGTAGCAGGCCGTTATGTCTGTTACCACTACACTGAAAGAGCCACCTTCTGGAAGGATGCCGTTTTGGGTCATAGGTCACCGATAGGAACCTCAGCTCTCCTCTCCCACACAAACAAGCACAGGTACAAATACGTACATTTTCTCATTCACGTAGCTGCCCGAGGCACAGTGGAAGCGGTAATATTTATATTGTTCCTCTCTGTTGTTTCACGCCCGCAGCAGACGCAGGCTGAGTCTCTCCACCGCCCTGATGACTGCCATAAAATCAGCTGCCATAAAAATTGATTTGAAGCGAAAGAAAGAAAATGGAGACATACTCCAAAATAATTATACACATGAACGCTTAAATGCCACCGCGGTGACGCTGCGTGAGTTATGGCACATATTTACCCACAACGCACCACTGTGACAGAGTACACAAATTTTTAAAGCCTTTGTTATTGCGTTCATCTGTCTTCATGTTCTAAGATCAGCTTGATTCTCCTGTTTTTCTGACACAAAGTTTGTGCTACTATGGGTTTATTTTAATATACATATTTCTCTGTAGCTTCCGTTGTGCACGTTGTTGGTCATGATCTGTGCTGTTAGTTTGTGAGGCAGGCTCGTGATGGCTCTATCCACAGGAGCTAACAGTGAGGACGATATTGCTCACAGCCAGTAAAACCTATACACTTTGCTAACAAACAACACAGCAGCAGTTCAAAGGGAACGGCGATTTATTCAGATCTGCTACTCGAGGAAAGGGGGAGAAAATGAAAGAGGAAAGCTGTGTTTCTAAACCTGTGGTAAGATATTCAAATTCAGGTAAAACGTCCTTCACACAAAACAGATTTGTGCAAAATTATAAAATAAAATAAAAAAGCCGCATTACCAGACAATTATACATTTATGAAAACCTGTGACTACACATTAGTAGTAAGCAAATTAAAATGTTAATATTCATGCACAGTATGACGTGATCAATCTAAAGGCCTAAATTGCAAATAAATATTTGATTTTGGCCTTTTTAAAAGTACATATCTAACTATATGTAATGAGTTTAAGCATAAAATATTTATGTTATAATCATCTTAATTCAGGACAGACATGATTAGATGGATAGATGGATATCATTTGGCCCAAAGTGCTTTACAATGATGACAATGAGTATACAAAAGTAAATAAATGTCTTAACTTATGTATACTCAAAGATCATATCACAACATGCTAAACAAATTAATAATAAAAATGCCATATCATATATTGCTTTTACTGTCATATAAAAGCAATAAACTGCTTTGCATTGCACAGATTTTACCATGGTTAAGAGGAAATTCGATTCTTCACTTCTTATTAAATAAAATGATGTTTAGGGTGTTTTCTCCCCTCCCCTTCTCTCTTTAGTCTTCCCTTACTTCCTTTCTTCAGATCATATGTAATGTGCTTCATCACTCATTTGTCTGTGGCCTCTATGTGACCCTACACACAGTTCAGGTAAACCAGAGCATGTCCTTGATCTGACTCCCTTCACTCATTTATCAGTCTCTACAATTCCTCATTCAGTCACACTCACATTCTTTTTCCCCTTTCCATCTCTCCATAACACACATTTTCAGTTCCTGTCCTTATCCATCACACATATATACACAATTCAGGCATACATTCACAGAAACACACCTTTGCTTTCACAGTAAATTTTTGTATAAAAATAAAAAACAATTATTGATGATCTGAATCAATATTGTTCTGAACTAGGGCTGCAAAATCCATTAAAAAGTATATATTTTTACGAGTCAATATAGTTGCTACCAGTTTGTAAAACTCATTTACATTTACACACGTGTGGTTTGTGATACCGTGTTTCAGAGTCTCAGGACGGCTTCATTCATTTACTGTGAAGCGATCCGTTCTGAGATGCTGACATCATCAGTCTCCCTCTGAAACCATCAACCGGTAGTAACCGGTAGAAATAAAAAAAACTTGATTTTCATCATTTGAGAGTGAAGAAATTAAGATGTAAATATTAACACTGTAATTTTTTACAGTAAAATAACATTAACTTTTTTTACAGTAAAATAGTATTACAATATACAGTAATACCTTGAGATACGAGCATAATCCGTTCTAGGATGGAGCTCGTAACTCGAATTGCTCGTATCTCAAATAATTTTTCCCATAAGAAATAACTGAAAAAAAATTAATCTGTTCCGGCCTTCTAAAAAACTCCATTATTAGTGCTAATAACTATGGAAAAAAAACATGTTTTTAATTGCTACAGAGACATACACACACACAAAAAATATAGTATGTAAGGATTCCTGTGATATAAAATAAAATGTGGTTTTAATTATGAGTTCTTACCGTCGAGACAGACGATACAGTAGCGGCTAATGAGAGCATGTGCAGAGGAGGAGGAGGAGGGATTACGTAGATAATGCAAACACAATAGGGAAGTGTAGCAAAATAATTTATTATTATTGAACACGCATAACTTGTGATGCTCCCAGCTTAATACCGTGAATCACTCGTTGCTCCCAGTAACCTCCTGCTGTAAAACTAAGGAGCTCCTCTAGTGGAGATCACATGCAAATACCCCATAATTGAGGTGGCTTGCGCTGCTCCGAGTGCTGGACCACCTAGCATCAGCGTCTGTAAGCGTGCTCATATCTGAAATATTTTTTCATATCTCAAAGCAAAAATTGCTCAAAGGCTCGCTCATATCTCTGAATATTTGTATGTCAGAATGCTCGTATCTCAAGGTACTACTGTATTTCTTTTCGTGTAATATTTTAATGAATAATAATAATTAAATCATAATGATAAATAATTATTTTATAGCCGAATTTGAACTATGAAAACTCAACTCATAAAAGTTGTTTATGTTGGTTCTCGTAAAAAATAAAAAAATAAAATAAAAAAGAACACCTAAATAGTTTATAGTACTTAATAAATAGTAAATAGTATTTTTTCCCCTGCCAATTAGCTATTATTATAGCTATTAGCATTTTAGATCACATGGTAAAACTTTTCTAAATGTATTTTCAAAAAGTCAGAATTTAGATTTTGGGTGAAATTTAACCAAAGATACCTCACTAGTATTCTCTGCCTTCACTATCATACAAGGCCAGAGACACTTGCCTTCACAATTATTTTCTTGCTCAAACCGAACAGCCTGAGAAGTTTCTTTTGTTTGTCTCTGATTTACCTCTTTTTTCTCAGTTATCAATGTTTATCTCAAAGTCTCTAGTTATCCTCCTTTTTTTGGCAACATAAATGGTTTGATGAAACAGATTAACCAGGTGTTACATAGACTTCATCCTCACTTCCAATGACTGTTCCATAAATCTAAAACGGACCCAGTCTCTTATGCGTATCCGTCCCACCAACACCTGACAAACACGGTGACGAAAGACTAAGAGTCAACAGCACCTGTATCTCTGCTCTTATCCTGCCATCTTGATCCTGTGTCCATCTCTCGTGTTATCTTGCCCTTTCCATTCATTCCGCTGGATGGATGCCTCTAAAATAGAGGGGAGGCAGAGGCGCAGTTCAAGGGGGATTGTCTGGTGTCATTGGGACAATAATGACTCCTTTACCATGGTGATGAATGATTGGCGGTTTACTGTGTGATCTGTAGGAGGCGGGAGAACAAGGTGCGATGGAGGCCACGGGTGCGCGAGGCGCTAACAGATAGACTTTCTGTCTCCGCCTAGGACGAGACCTGTCTCGCCACCACCTAAGGCCAAACCTCAAATTCCTAGACGGAAAAGAGGGTCGATGATAGACGAACGTGGGGGAACAGGGGATGCTAATGAGAAATGACAGATCTGTCAAGTGAGGGTCTTTGTCCCATTCCCGACACTTTGTTTCAGGAGTTTTGGCATGTGCAGGCACACAAACAGGCGTCGTGAGGAAGGATGGACTCAGACTCTTTGGACTCAGGACTCAGACTCTTTCTTTTTTCTCTGCTGTTGGTAAACAACCATCTGTGTGAGGTTCAGATGGACGATTTTGTCATGCATCTCCCTTCAGCAAGGCTTCCTTGTTCTCCGTCTTCCTGTTTTTGGTCATTCAGAATCTCTTTTCACCTCATTTACTGTCTTTTAACTGATGGTGAGAAACTAGCCACACCTCACAGGAAGTGGAATTGGAAATAAAGGAAGAGGAAATTACTGATCTGTATTTCAAAGAAATGTAACACTTGCATTCTAGTAAAGTGCATTTTGGTGAAGTGCTCTAATTAAGTGTTCTGTCTGTTTTTCTATCCATCATTCTGTCTGTCTATCAGTCTATCTGCCTGTGTCCGTCTGTCTATCTACCTCTCTCTTTCTGTCTGTCTGTCCATCTATGTCTATCTGTCTGTCTTTCTAATTCATCCGTCCTTCTGTCATTTCAGTATTATTTATAATACAGTATTTATTATGATTTTGTAATAAGGTTAATAATTGTATTATTTTAACCAATTTATTTCAGCTCATTTCAGTTTTCCTCAGATTTTTATTCATTTCATATTCATCAGCATTTATTTCAAATTTTCCTCATTTTTATTTTTATTCAGCTCTATTTAAAAGACCAAAACTGTTTTCGATCTAGACAGACCTCTTTAAACTTGTTAAAAAACTTTCAAACTACATTATTGACAAATATTTAACTTTTCTCTGAATCCGTTCATTTAAATCCTATATTTACATTTACATTTACATTTACTCATTTAGCAGACGCTTTTATCCAAAGCGACTTACAATTTGAGGAATATAGAAGCAATTTGTCCAAAGGATACAAAAACACATAAGAGCGCTTACAGTACAAAGTTTCAAACATTCTGAATACAAGTAGCACAAGCATGGGGAGTAGAGAAAAGGGAAAAAAAATTTTTTTTTTTTTTTTTTTTTTGTGAGTGCATGTGTGTGTCATGTTAGGTGCTCATGGAAGAGATGCGTTTTTAGTAGTTTTTTAAACCTCGACAGGGAATCTGCATTCCGGATGAGGGCAGGGAGTGTGTTCCACCAGCCAGGGGTGGTGAATGAAAATGTTCTTGTGATCGTTCTTTTTCCTCTCTGTGATGGAACCACGAGTCGCCGCTCGTTGATCGATCGAAGGTCTCTGGTAGGTGTGTAGAGATGTACCAATGAGTGGAAGTATGAAGGTGCTGAGTTTGTGTAAGTTTTGTATGCAAGAGTCAGTGCTTTGAATTTGATGCGTGCTGCGAGAGGGAGCCAGTGTAGTGAGATGAAGAGTGGTGTGACATGAGACCTTTTCGGTTGGTTGAAGACCAGACGAGCTGCTGCATTCTGGATCAGTTGTAGGGGTTTGATTGCATTTGCAGGAAGCCCAACCAGAAGAGCGTTGCAGTAGTCCAGTCTGGAAATGACCATGGCCTGCACCAGAAGTTGCGTAGCTTGCTCAGTGAGGAATGGCCTGATCCTTCTAATGTTGTACAGTGCAAACCTGCATGATCGAGCCGTCTTTGCAATGTGGTCCTTGAAGGTCAGCTGGTCCTCAAAGATCACTCCAAGATTTCTGACAGACTTTGAAGGGGCTATATTCTTGCATTCAAATCACAATCTAAAACACTGTTTTTGATCATTCATCCATTTTTCTTCTGCATGCTTAGGAATACATGAATATGCTGCTAGACAAAACACAAGGTATACTGGTGACTGGTCTCATTGGTCTTATCAACAAGGTTGTTTTGCTCATTCTTTACCCTTCCAGTTTTGAAGTCAGTGCTGGACACAAGTGAATGCCAGGTAACCCTATAGCAGGAAGAGCTGCAGGTGGAGGGACAGATGAAAGGAAAAGTGTATAAGATCAGAGTTTTTATGTAGTGGGGTCATTCTGTGGGTTAAATTTACCCCTCATCAAACCTTCCTTGTTTCGTCAGAAGCAAATTTGAGGTCAGTCTGTTTCACCTTGACCGGATCTTCTACAACAACAAATAAAAGAGGCTTCACACGCCACCTGCAAAAAGTTAAAGTGTAATTTTGCTGCAGGCAAATTTATTCCTCTGAGAAACTCACTCACATGTTAACTAATTTTAATACATAGCTAATTGCATAGCTTTGAGTTAATGTATGCGACCTGAAACTTTGTAATCCAATCTAAACTACGTATGTAATTATATAATATAATATCATATTTTATTATATTACTGTAACACTGTTCCTGTCTGTCTAGGTCTTCTTTGTCACTTCCTGTCAGTCTTGTCATTGTTTCACTTCCTGTCTATCGTGTCATCGTTTCACTCCCTGCACCTGTCATGTAATCACTTACCGGTAATCGTTAGTCTCCTAGGTGTTTGTGATTCCCTTGTGTATAAATCACTCTTGCATTTCCCTTGTGTTTGTCGGTTGTTGAAGTTGTAATGTTAAGTATTATTCTGTTATGTGTGGATGTACCCGTGTTCCTGGTCTTCGATGTTTCAAAAGTGACAACAGGTGCACTGGAGAGGCAACAGCAAGACAACCCAACAAAAGGGAATGTTTTTGTAGGTGGTGGCAATAGACAATTGTTCTCTAATTATTCTTCCTCAATGATTTGTCTTTAATTGTGTATTTTGTTAGGGTTCTTGTCACTGTCTCTAGCATGAGGCAGTAACTGCAACACAATCAGGTTGAACAGCTAGTCCTGCACCTCTAGGAAGGCACATACTGTACATGACTTTGCAAGGAAGTTTGTTGTGTTTTCCAGCACAGTTTCAAGAGGATGGAGGAGATACAGGAAGACAAGCCATGAAGAAGGACAACAACCCAGCAGCAGGACCGGTCTCTGCTCTTTTGTGCAACAGATTCAGGAAAAGGAGAATCACTGCTAAAGCTCTACAAAATGACCTCCAGCAGGTACTGGTGAGCATGTTTCTGACCAAACTGTCAGAAACCGACTTCATGACGGTGGCATGAGGGCTCGACGTCCTCTAGTGGGATCTGTGCTCACAGCTCAGCACCGTACAGCTCAACTGGCATCTGCCAGAGAACACCAGAATTCAAGTCTGCCCAATGGCATCCCATTCTCTTCATGGATTGGAGCAGGATCACACAGGAGCATGTGTGACAGATGAGAAAGAGTCTGGAGATGCTGTGGGGAACGTTATGCTACATGCAACATCTAGGGATAAATATGCTTGAAGGGTCGCACAGACCTTCATGTGCTAGCAAATGGTTTCCTTACTGCTGTTAGATTTCTGCTGTGAAACCCTCAGAGCCAATGTCAGACCTAATGCTAGTGCAATGGTTCCTCCTGGTGCATGATAATGGCTGGCCCCATGTGGCTAGAGTGTATAGCCAGTGTATAGGATTTTAAATGACGAAAGCATTGATGCCATTGACTGGCCCTCACGTTCCTCAGACCTGAATCCAATTAAGAACCTCTAGGACATTATGTATCAGAGCATCCGAAGCTGCAAAGTAGCACCACAGACTGTCCAGGAACTCACTGATGCCATGTTTCAGGTCTGGGAGCCCAGATGTTGTCATGAGTGCATACAGGCATGTGGGGGCCATACACACTGCTGATTTAAGATTTAAGATTTAAGATTTGTAATATTTTGTTAATTGAGAAGTAATGAGATGAGATGTTTGAAGTGTTCCCTTCATTTTCTTGAGCAGTGTATTATGTTATATGTTATATGTCATGTGTTATATAATATGTTACGTTAATGTTATGTGTAGTTAAAATTATTACGGTATATATATATATATATATATATATATATATATATATATATATATATAATATATATATATATATATATATATATATATATATACACATACACTACCGAACAAAAGTTTGGAACAATTATACACCAAGGCTGTATTTATTTGATTAAAAAACTTTAAAATTATGAAATATTATTACAATTTAAAATAAGTCTTTTCTAATTGGTTATATATTAAACTGTGATTTCTTGAATTTTCAGCATTATTACTCCATTCTTGTCATGTGTCACATGATCCTTCAGAAATCATTATAATATATTAATTTATATATATGGGGGTGTTAAAATTCAGAATGAGGTCAAATTAGTCAAAACATATGATAAAATGATGTTTAACACTGTAGCTATTCAATCATTATTCATTATTCCACAACAGTGCATAAGATCATGGTATCGTCCTCCACTACGGAAGGCACTAACAGAAACACGGCTGTTTTTCACTAGCAAATTATTATTATTATTTTATAATTGCCACTAGAGGGCAAATTGTTGTATCTAAAGTTCACAGAGATTTAAACAGTGGTGGAAAAACATACAAGGACCTCACAGAAAAAACAGCATATCAAATAACATTTGCAAACACCCATAACAGAAACTCACCACAAACTACACAGAACCATAGAGACCTAAAACATATGCATTGGCACTGGTTTGCTTGAGTGACTCATTGTTCAACACCAGACTCCTTCTCCAGGCAGTCACATCTCTCTCTCAGTCTTTCATTTCTCAGTCTCAGTGATTCCTCTCTCAGTAACACACTAACAAACACACACAACTGTTCCTCAAAAACAGGCGGCACATCAAACACATGTTTTTGATGAACATCACTGATAGAATCGTATCTCCATTAGGGGTCTTAATTCGTCCAACACAATCAGAGACGGCAAATAATTTGGATACTGCAAGGAACCACTAAACTTGATCCTCCTCTTTTGGGTATTTTTTGACATTCTTCACTGAAGCTGATTGATCAAGAATCACAACACACAAGAAGCCAAACTGACATATTTCCATTTGTACTCTTACATTTCTTTTACACGGTTTTAATGTTCTTGTTGGTAAACTGAAAACTAATAATGCCCAGTGCATACAGTACGATACAGGCTCATCCAACTCATAAAGTTAGTCAGTAGTGTGTATGGCCCCTACATCCAGTCCAGACTCAAAACATCTGGACATGCTCCTGATGAGATGGCGTATGCTATCCTGGTGGATCTTCTCCCAGACCTGAACAGTATGTGGTGCAACTGTGGGGGAACATGAGGGCCAGTCAATGCCATCAACGCCTTTGTTATCTAAAAAATGCCTACACATGAGGCCCAGCATTATCATGCACCAAGAGGCACCTAAGGCTAACTTTTTGTAGGGCTCTGACAGTGTTTCTCCTGTTCCTCCTCAATGGAAAAGACTCGCTCCTGGGTCGTTGCCTGGTCTGTCTCCCGGTATTTCCTCCATACTTTTGAAACTGTACTGGGAGACAAACCAAACCTCCCTGTGATGTCATGTAAAAAACTAAAAAACACAAAACTAAAAGACAAATCAGTCAGGAATCAGTAAGGAGAGATCAATTGTCCACCACCTGCAAAATGTTCAGTGCAGCTGTTTTCAATTTCACTTTCAAAGCAGGTGAAACTGATTCACAATCACTTATGCTTCCTATTTGAACAGATTGATATCCGTGAAGTTTAACTGACTTGGTGTTATACTGTGATGATAAAGTGTTCCCTTTATGTTTTTTATGTGTTCCCTCAGAATTTAGTTCAATACTTAAAAAGAAACATCATGTATTAGCTGGTAAATGGATATTAAATTCAATTTTGCAATATTTTAAGAATTAAAATACAATTTTAAAATCTAGAAAATTACTGATTTTATTTTATTTTATTGATTTTTTTTTTGTATTTCTGTGTTGTTTTCAATATTGGCCAATCCTGGAGTTTAAATAACATTTAAATTTAAAATTTAAATAAAGTATTAAATATTTTAAGAGCAGATGACACTGCGCTTAAAATATTTAAAATAAAAAAATATATATATTTTTTTTTAAATCTAATATAAAAATATTAGATGTTTCATTGGCTAGGACTACTTTAAGAATTAGATAGAAGTAACTTAAAGGGATAGGCCTTTCTGAAAAAGATCTATTAAAAATCATAATCAAGAGTCATTTCCTTTTAAGAGTGCATGCTGGGTTTTTAAAAAGAAATTCTGCACACAGTGATAAAATACATACATGGTAAAATGTATATGCCAATTTATATAAAATGTGATGGGTTACTATGAGGTAGGCTATATTGGAGTTACATTCACAAGACTTTGTTGGGGACATTTAGTTTCAGATTTCCTATATTATCCTCTTTTATCCATCTATTCTGCTAGTGTTTCTATCAAGCATACGGCCTCTCTCTCTCTCTCTTTCTCTCTCCATCCCTCCCTCTACTCTGTTTGTTCAGTGGTCCCCCTGTACCTCTCTGCCTTTGTCAGAGCTAATGTTCTCAAATAGAGGGAAATTAAAGCAGGGAAGCCATGCATGTCGCACACTAACTCTTCCCCCTGCGGGCCTATTGGTTCGCAGCATGCATACTGATGAAGGCACATGGTTCCCAGCCTGTGTTGCACCTCAACATCTCCTTCGCACCTCTGAGAGGAACCAGCTCACTCTACAGTCACATCCATGTATGTCCATAATGAATGTCTGTTGCACATAAATATACACTGATATCCAAAAGTCTGAGTCTGCTCTGAATATGCAGGATTCAAAGTCTAACTGAAACCTGGAAATAAAGTTTGAGGATTTAAGGTCAGATGTTTTTGCTTCCACTGAAGCAGATCATGCTGGAGAGCATGATCATCAGGTTTCCAAACTGGTGGAGTTCATGCAACTTGAACTGTTGACATTAAAGCGAAGGGAGGACAAACCGAGTGTGTGTGTACATGTATATATATACATTTACACATACACACACACACCTATTCATTCATACACACATAATACGCTTTCTATGGATTGACCTTTTTCTCCTCAACCTTCTCTTCACTTACAAACAAATACAAAAACATACACTGAATGTGAGACTACAGCGGGAGGTATGACAGTGTTGATTTGTGAGGTTTCCTGCTGCAATGCTGTGAAGTTTGGGGACAAATCAATCTGATCCCTACACAGACCTGTCTGCCTCTCCCATTGAAAAATGACCTCTCAGAACAGATCAACTGACATGGAGACAAGCTGTGAATGCATGTGTGTGTAAAGACAGACAGAGTGAGTGAGTGAGTGAACTATAGAAATATTCTAAATAATTTATAAAGTGCTGTTTTGTAACAATTATTTACAGCCTTTAATGGTTTAAAAAAAGTGTTTTGACAAATTAATTTAGTAAAATTAACTATAAAAAAGGATATGAAACAAATAATAATTAATCATATCCCTGACCTCTAAATAAATATGGTAATAAGGGACACCTTAATTAAGCTTAAAAGTACCACCTTTATGTTTTTTCAAGTTCATAGTCAGCACAGCCCCAGCTGCTACTAAAGACAACATATATTTTTCTTTCTTTGATAAAATAAAGTTTGAATACCTTTGCAGCAATATACTACTGGCAAACATCCAAATATGGCCTACGCTGTTGGGAGTAGTGATTAGATGAATATGTATAAATAGGTGCTGCGCTTTCCTCTCATTAACAAAATCACACACAACAAAAACGACAGTACAGAGAAAACAGCACTTAAGAAAGCAGTTCATAGCATTGTGGATATGTTTGCATGAACTCTGCAATTCATCACTCATGTCAAGTCATCTTTGTTTATATAGCACTTTATAAAATCTATTGCTTTATAGTTGCTCTGTAATTTTTTTAATGTACTAAAGCATTTAAGATACTGCAAATATTTAATTCACAAACAATGCTACAACCAGTTATTCTACTTTGAAATGTGTGTTCCGCGTCAGAATGTCTGTTTCTGTTTTGGTCTCTGTGATCCCACCCACTGCGAACTTGTCCAATAGTATTTAGACACCACAGGTCGCCAGTTGGCATAAAAAAGTGAATATCGCAGCCATGAAAGCCAGCAAACGAACCGGGTAAGAGACCACAGATTCAACCCAACCTAAAAGCCTCAGCATCCATAAAAAAAAAAAAAAACACTTTGACCAGAGGCATATTAAAACAGCACATCAACTTAAGTGATGAGTTTAAGTTTCTACAATAAAGCAGCTCTCCAGTGAGTTTTTATTCACAAACATCTAACCTTGACAGACTGATCAGAAGAAATAATCCAGAGATGATTTCCATGTGAAAGAGCCGCAGAATCACTCTTATCTATTACATAATCGCCACAAACCAATGGGAGTTCAAGGTGTTTACCAGCCAGAGTAAAATTAATGGAAAGTTTCAAGCTCTAAAAAAGTTTCTACCTCATTTTGCTCAAAATAGCAATACACCAGTTCATTCTTCAATTTCGCTTTAAGTACATCTGGACTGATACACACACACTGATAACAGCACAGAATGGACATAAAAAATTAAAAAACTACAAGAGAAAGCACAAAGAAATCAAATTGTGATTGTCTCAAGATGTGTTTTTCAAAGTTGAACCATTTTACCTTGACTCAACATACACTAAAAACAGCACTCATGGAGCGGGCCACTAAAACAAAGTGCAATGTTTCCATAGACCAGCAACAAATCTATCTGTATTAAACTGATTGATTGCAAGACGTCATTGAGTTTGGGAAAGGCCATATATAAAAATTATTATTAACAAACAAAACTAAATCTTGCAAACAGAATACAAGGGTCACATCTTGTACGAATGGCCTGTAAATTTATAGACGGATTGAAAAACTACTGCTGAGAATGATACGGATACAAAACAAACAATATATTAACATCATCTATGCACTGCTTTCAACTGGTACAAGCATTTAATGCCTTTAAAGTAAGATAGTGTTTGAGAAGTGTTCCTGTTTTCATAAAAGCAAAACGGTTTCTTCTAAATTTCATTACATAACTGCACAAACACTTCAAAAAGCAGGTGACCTATAACTTGACAAACATCTCTGTATTAATAATTCATTTCTGATGCTGATCAACTAAAAAACTAACAGACCTTCGACCCCTTAGGCTTGGCGCAAGCCTTAGTGCTAATCGCAAACTTCGCCATAAAACTTTTTTGACTAGTCACCCGCTCTGTTCCCCTCCAGCGACCCATGGCCGACCCTGCGGCTACACTTGTCCTCTTGGGCCGCCGGGGTCGGCCATGTTGCTCCGGAGTGGGTCCAGTCGCCCGCCTCCCTGGTGCTCGGGTAATGGGCTGGCAGGAAACCGGCTTCCTCCGAGCGCTGGAGACACTGTAAAACGTTAATGGCTCACCGTGGGGATCCGCGGTTGAGCCGGGGCCCCCGAACCAACCCCATTATTCATTAGACGAGAACGTTATTTATTGCCTCCCGGCACAAACACAACAAGCCAATTAATAATTAAGCATTTCTATCCGCCTCTGTACCAGCTCGCGCAGATGAGGAGGACAGGAGATATGAACGCAAGCATGAGATATGGGCGGTCGTGAGCTGCATAACTTCAGCACCATTGAGGAAAATGGCAGTTAAGACCCAACCATTGTCTGGAGAGACTCGGAGCCAAATCCAAACGAAGCGAAGCAGAACCGCCACTATGGCTTTTGTCCAAAATCTAGCGCTCAAGATCCAGCCTCCTGTCCATTTAGTAATGAACATCAATAAACAATGTCAATATAAATCTGATGAACAGGGCCAGTTCTGTGGCTTAGCTTTATGAACTTCAAGTCTTTCTGATTAAAAGAAAGCTTTACGTGGGCTTTTTTATAGATAGAGAGTGTCATTTATCTCAGTACAACCATCTAGGGAGATCTGGATGCCCAGAATAAAACATCTCTACACAGGTTTTACAAGATAACTCACTTAAAGGGCTACATGCATGCATATCCAACTTAGAAACATAGAAATACAGATACACAGAGCAGTCATGTTGACACTATGTGCGTGTCACATTTCTAGTTAAAGGCCACAATTGAAGATGTCCACAAAAAGAGCCTAATCCTTAAAGTGCAGACTTTTAAACAGTCATTGCATTGATGCAAATAAATTGTTTATGTGCCTGTCACTGCATGTTTGACTTGAAACTCAACCATCGTCTGGGTGAAAGAAAAATTCACTGTTCAATTCAATGTTGCTTAATAAAAGCCAATATTGAAAAATATTGATGAATGCTTTATAGTTCATTCTCGGTTAAGTTCACATGGGCTTTGCAGTGAAATAGCTTTGTTACAACTTCTTAAAGACCTACATTTGTGCTAAACAATTCACACAGATTTCTTTACTGCACACTATTACAAAACTACAACCGTTAAAGATCCTTCATCACAAGCAGTGAGGAAAAATTCTGCAAAGAAAAGTCCTGTAAAGAAAACCCCCCTGCAAACACAATAAACGACCTGTGCACATCCAATGAACGTTCTTCTTCACAATCTACACAAAATCATGCAAACACAAACATATCAGTAGCTATAATTTTCTTAGCATGCTCATTACAAATAATGCTATTCATATCGTGTCTGTCTATCTGCTGAATGGGCCGTTTTGCTATTAGTTCCCTGAGACATGAGTTAAGCCTATTCTTACTGTAAGTGCATCAGCTGACCTGCTTCTTCATCTCCAGTATTGATTGGCTGTAGGCAGGCAGCGGAGGAACAGCAGGGGTTTCGCCGAGACGACGTCCTGAGAACGAGCCGAGGTCTGTCTCTGCTTCACCTCGGTCAACAGAATTCCGGATCAACTCGTTTTCTGAAATAAAGTTACAGAACAATTCAACCAGATTCTGACGGTAAGCTAAAAATTGAATCAGTGAATGCCTCAATACAGAAAAAGTCCTTCCCTATTACAGGATGTTCAAACTAGTTAATATTTGTATCCCGTAAGGATGCATTAAATTGAACAAAAGTAATATCAAAGTAAATTGATCAAAAGTAAATATTTCCATTTCAAATAAATGCTGTTCTTTTGATCCTGAAAGAACAAATGAATAATTTGGTTTCCACAGAAATATAAAGCCACACAACTGTTTTCAACATTAATGATGATAAGAAATGTATCTTGAGCAGCAAATCTGCATATTACAATGATTTCTGAAATACGTACTTATTATATGAATAACGAAAACTAATTTAGATTTTATTTCTTGTCTCTCTATTCAGTATTGCAGGTGTTGAAGTCATGAGAGTTTTGCCCACAATGGTCATGCAACTTAATTCTCAAAAATTAAAACAATTAAAAACTTTTTTTTAAACCTCCTTAGCTCAAAAATCTTCAGGGACACATGCCCCCCCCCCCCCCCCCCCCCCAAAAAAGCATATGAAGTTTACACTGATTTCAAATGTATTATCGTGGCTCATCATTGTAGAGGTTTTTGTGGGGAGTTAGGGCAGTACTCATTTTTGCCTGTTTGTGTGTGTGTGTGTGTGTGTTGCTCATTTGAGTTTCTGCTCGATTGGTCAGCCTAATGTGGCCAGGCTCTGTCGCCCCTGGTAATTGTGCTCATTTCATTTTGGCAGCCTGCGAGGAGCCTGTCCATCACTACAAAGTATAATATATAACACTTATTCAGAAGAGTGTGTGTGCTCGTCTGTGAGAAAAGGGGGAAAAAATAGGACACCAAACGCGTGTATGAAGACATAAGCATGTGGATGGATGTTAATCAATTACAGCAATTACACAAATGACATTCAAATAAATGCCATTAAAATAAAATAAGAAGCTTGTGAGAGAATAACAAAACTGCCATTAGTGAGAATAACTAAAAGTAATGATGCTACATTCTAGCTTTTATACAATTTACTGTAACTACAGACTAGCTTTTACAGTCTCTAATGATTAGGAGTTTAGAACGACAAAAAGCTGCAATGCAAACTGCATTTTTTTTTAAGTCAATGAAGCAATGAGTCAAACACACTGGGAATTCAGATTCAATTTAGTGAATCAGTTCATTGGGATGATTCTTTTAAATGAACTAGAATGAAAACAATTACTTTTTTATTTTTATTTTCCTTTTGGCAACTCTACTGCTAATATAACCGCTAATAATAAAGCTAATATACTGCTCTTATTGAAAAAAATATCTGATAGTAATATACTGGGAAAGATAATAGCTTATAACTTCAATTTCTTTGGCATTGCAGACAGGCTACAGTGATGTCATCAACCTAAGCATTATCATCATCATTATTCTGAAATCTTTTCATTTGCTAAAAAAGAAACATCGCTTCCCTGACTTGGAGCAAAAAGGCGGGATAATTAAGTTTTAAGACATGATATAAATGTGTGTGTGAGCATGTGCATCTGTGCATACGAGTGTGTGTTTGTGTGTGCTGTAGCTCATCTCTCTTGGCCATATGGGGCACAGGAGAGGAACCCTGCACACAGATGGCAGATCGTACAGTGTTTTCTCTTCCATCTATCTCACGATCATCTCTTTTATCTCTCTCTCTCTCTCTCTCTCTCTCTCTCTTTCATACATACACAATCACACTTTCTCACAAACAGTCAGCTTTCATACACACACAATTCTCAATTTTCTTATGATTACATATGAACACAAACTACTAAACCCACTCCAACTCCTTCATCCACCTATAAGCAAAAGCATATGCATTATGCAATTTTTCCTAATATCAACCATTGTTGGGAATTACAAGTAACTCAAGTTATGTAACCAGATTATTTTTAAATTTACAACAAAATATCAAAGTTACTTTTTCAAAAAAATAATGCAAGTTACTCTCTTCTCATTTGACCTCTACTGTACATTTCCTTCTGTCTGAGGATTATTCATTTCACTTTTGGTTTCAAAGGGCCTTTAGAAACAGGACTTTTGTATTTTCTGTTAATAAAAAACAAACAAGCAAGCCCAGCCCAGGAAAAGAAAATTAACGTCACATTAATTTCCACAAAAAGTAACTAAGTACTTTCTGAAGGAGTAATGCAATATTGTAACGTATTACTTTTAAAAGTAACTTTCCCCAACAACGTTATCATCAATACAATTGTTCTAATAGGTCCAATTAATAATGTATTATACGTGTCCTATTAATAAAACATTGTAAAAAGTAGTTCATGCTACAAAATTGCATTTATGATATATAAACATAGCAAAATCTTTTACATTAAAGAAAATCAAGTTTTTCATGTTGTTTGTATGACTATGTGGTGTTTTTAATATGTTTTTATACAATCCATGTGCAAATTCATAAGTCAACACCATTGCTGAGTATTTTCTTTTTAAAACTGAAGGATCAGTTTGAAATCGCTGGTGTTTCTTACGTCACAAACTTCCTTGTATCCAATCACATCAACATGTGTGTGGGCTTTAGCATATCATGAACTATGAGCGCTCTGAAGCAGTGGAGTTTCGAGAGAAGACAGGTTATCCCGCTATATTTTTCTGTTCATATGAAAAATCATGCACATTTAACAATATAGTGGGTGTATAATGTATAATGATGAACTATATGACGTTCTGAGTTGTTCAAAGCGTTTCTAAGGATGTTGATTGTTAGAAGGCAGCTGTCGGACTCTGAGAATGGGAACATGGTTTGTGTATCATTGACAACACATTATTAGACGTTTGACGTTTAACTAGGCAGATAAAAGGCTAATCATATTAATTACTGTTGTGTCCAACATCATAGTGAGCGATACATAAAATGCATTAGCATTTTGATACATCAACATGTATACAAGCCTGTATGATTCACTCTTCTTCTTCCGAATCAGTGTATGGTTCAAACACATATGGCTGAATTAAACCCATTGTGCAGCATTTACCTCGGTAAAGTTGAGCGAGTGGATCTCTGAGCTGGTGCGAGTGAGTGGAGGTGGGACTAATTTGCTTATTCATGGCCTGTGTATACTAATAATTAATAATGCATTGCTATTTCAATGGATGAAATAAAAAAAGTTTAAATATTTCATTTTGGTGGTCAAAAATGGGTTTTAAGGGATACAATTATTTCCTATACAGGGGCACATTTTACTTCAACTTTAATTTTCAAAATTACATTGTGAATATTTACATTTTAAATTAAAGTGAAAATTTTCCTTTTTTGGACACCACTGTACTTACCAACCAACTATGTAAAAGTAAAAAATAAAATAAAATAAAAAGATGTTAACTGTCTCTTGTAAGTGATTTGTGCCATGTAATTTAAGTACATAGGCTTACTTGGTAAATGCTTATATATATATATATATATATATATATATATATATATATAATACATAATTACATAATATACATAATTTAGCACAAATCATTTAGAATCTTTACACCAACAGTTATGAAGGTCTACTGAATGTGACTAGTTAAATTACTTAAATTAATCAGTCTTAACTTGGAAACGGCATTAGAAATCTTTACCTATCAGCATCATGAAAGTAAGACAGATTCTGAAAGGTAAGAATAAATTCGACCCAAATTCTGAACACACACACATGCAAATGTCACTATATTAATTTCATAGTGGCTCATCATTTTGATGAAGTAAAATAGAGGGGGGAGAGGGAGGAAAAAACAAGCTGTGCACAGCCGGGAGGGAGAAAAATATCACATTTTCCAGGTGATGAATTTTTCCAATTTCTCGCAGACAAGTACATAAACTCGTTCAATTAGGAGCAGAATCTGGAAATGAGGGACTGTGGACGGTTGGAGAGCCCGAGCCCTGATGGCTAATTTTATTGAGTGGAAAATTGAATCAAATTGTTTCATTGAAACAATCAGCCTGTACTCCTTATATTCCACTCAACACAAACATGCAAAAATAAATAAATAAATAAATAAAAAACACCACTATAAGGTTCACACTCTTTTGTAAGGCTTTACTTAAATGGCTCAACTGAGAGTTCAGAGCTCAAACTTGAACACCTGTCACTTCTGTTTGACAAAACAAGATGCATATTCATTAGATTAAATTAAAACCAACAGATTTCTGACAGTAGAGGAGCCATAACTCCATGCATGCGGAGCCGAATCCGTCTCTGTCCTCGGCGGGACATTAGAGCAGGTCTTTGGTGCCCTTTAACTGTAAACTGTCCATCTGTTCTACAGCGTTAAGCTTGCCAGCGCTTCCCTCCGAGGGTCACATATTGAAGCAGACATCAGAAAAGAACTCCTTGTTGTTTCACATGAACACATTTCACCAATGAGATCTCCTCTAATAATGAGAATGCATTCTGTATTAGCAATAAGTCCAAAAGGAGTTGGTCTGCGTAACAGACCCTGCAGAAATAACTTATTTATGTGGTCATTATATAACTTATAAAATATAATAGCAGTGGAGAGAGCTAATGTATTCACCAAGCTCATAGGCCTGCATCCAAATAAATATGCTGTGAAATTAAATATTAACCACATGAATACATTACGTTTATTTAGTGCACTAACTTCTGTTTTAAAAAAAAACATGGAACTTTAATTGAGCCTTTTATCATGGTCTTCTATAATATGTTTTCATAGTATTCATAGTCTTCTTTTCCCATAATGCATTATGTCATAATCATTAACATAATCATTTGATATATTATTATTATTATTATTATTATTATTTTGATAATTTATCACACATTCCATGGCCAAAGATTAACCACACTCTTAAAAATAAAGGTTCCAAAAAAGTTTTTTTCTCAGCAATAGCATAAAGAACAATTTTTGATTTATCAAAGAACCTTTCAGTCCTTAAAATAGCATTTTTCTTTCTCAGTGTGAAGAATATTTTATTAATGTAAAGAAACTTCCTCCACTATAAAGAATATTTTGTGCATTCAAAAGGTTCTTTGTGGAATTACTGATACCTTTATTTTAGGTGTATGTACATGCAAATTTAAAAAGGTAAAAGTCAATTCATCTGTTTTAAAGATCTAGCCACAGATCACACCATCACCATATAAAAACAGACAAACAAAACAAAAAACGGTCAGACATTATCCTGAACAAGAGTTATCAAAAGTAGTCTTGGCAATGAAGTGATTTACCCATGTAGTTTCTTGCCCAGGACGCTAGAAATCAATGCGGGACAATGAAAAAGAGCTGTTTGTACATGTTTACATATCAGAAATACATCAGTAAATCTGTAAATCCTTGACTAATCAGTGGCAAATCAATAACACAAATTGATACATCTCCCCCAAGCTCATAAACCAACCCATATAAACCGAGATGGTAAAGCAACAGCACTCATAACTTAGAGAATCAATCAGTCAACTGAAGAATAAGCAAAAACTACTGAAAGAAAAGTGGAGATTTAAACTGGCACAAGATCTGTAGCGAAACTAAAACTACTTGGCCTGCTACTGTTCCCATTCCCTTCAGTGGTTCCATGTAAAGAAACCTCGCAAACTATAAAAACGTAGATCATATTGGTTTGCTTTAGACGATCCTGATCATTGAACAGTTAGACAAATACCGGATTTAGAATACTCTTCTGAATTCGCTCCAGATAGTGCTCAGAAATGTGGCACCTAGAAAAACATACCAGTGGATCAGATATGCAACAGTCAATATTGATGCAGGAGCTGGAATTATTTGTGGAAAGTACTTTCAGCATTGTATTGCTGCCCAGGGAGAGCACCACTAGCCCTGGCCTGTTACCCCCCCCCCCCCCCCCCCCCCCCCCCCACACACACACACACACACACACCTACATTAATATACATGCACTACCACTCAAAGGTTTAAGGTCAGTAGACATTAATACTTTACTTTCCATTCAAATAATCCTTCAAAAAAACATGTTTTCTTTTTAAACTATTTTCAACATTAATAATCATAAGAAATGTTTGTGGCGCATCAAATCTGCAGATTAGAATGATTTCTAAAAAATCAGAATAAAATCTATTTTAAAATCTATTCAAATAGAAAACGGTTAACATTTTTTACTTAATAATAAATTCTAAAATAATAAAATAATCTTATCAACCACAACCTTTTGAAAAGTACAAATGTATATGTGCAATATGCAATGATTATTATTATTAATAATAAACAAAACGTTCCATAAACTCAGTTTTGTTTCAGGTATTCCATTCATCTACGATTTATTCAAGTCTCATCATCATTAAACATGTCTGACATGCTAACATTTACTATTTCCAAACCACACTGTGACATATAGCAGACGTAGCATTACAACCAGGATAAAATGCTATATGTAGCACCCATTTAAACAGAGAAGAAAGTTTATGAGACGTAATGGGAACGATTTAGTGGTGAAGCTGTCATTACAGACAAGCATCTCATCATGTTTTATTGACAACACGCATCTTCAGTTAGCCAGCAGGGAGGCAGTAACCCAGAGGCTGCAGATTGAACAGACGCAGGAAGCTAATGTGCTAATGCTGCCGCTTAATGACTCAGTGAGAGCTTAGCAAACTGTCCACTATAATAAGAAAGCACACCCTGTTCAAAAAAGCAACATAGCTGTAAGTGATGCCGTTATCTGTTTACTGCCAATTACAGACATTATAACTTTAGTTTTTTGGGGGGTTATTTTCCATTTATTGGTTTGTTTATTTGTTTTAACTAACGTTAGCAGGTTGGGGTTGATTTAATGCTTGATAAATTGATGAAATAATGAGCAGTATCTTGATGTTTATGAGCATCTAACGCTAAATGTGCTAATCTAACGTGTTAGCAAGCGTGTGTGGTTTCACTTAGCTAAAATATATTGAAATTCTCCTCTGAAGTTTGCTAAAACTGACAAATCCTCAACATACATGTAGACATATATATATTAAGTGTTTTTCAATGCTAAACATTTAAATAGTTACTCACTCTCTTATCATTTCAAATCTGTATGCATTTCTCTCTTCTATTAAACACGAAAGAAGATATTTTGAAGAATGTTGGCTACCATCAACTATCTGGTACAGATAGTTCATTTTTTTGTTCATTTTTTGGTGAACTATCCCTTTAAGAGGCATGTTCACACCAATACAAATCATCAATAGTCAATTTTGTTTTCGTTTTGGAACGTTTTGTGTGCCAAAATGCACAAAAAAATGGCAGACAGGCTGAAAGAAAATAATAATTTCACTCTCTTCCTTATGTGCCGCTTATGAAACTGCAGAAATACAGCAGCACACAAGGACAGCGATATGATATGCTATTTGATACTCAAGATGCTGATTCAATTTGAATAATACTTTTCAATTTTGTATTAATATTCTGCCTTCATGTATGGTTCAAAAGGTTACAAAAAACACATATAAACACAGTGCTACACAACTTTCCCTTTCTGACACCCGCTTAGAAACAAAGTCAAACAGTGTTCATGTTTTCAAATAAGCGCTTGGATTTTTTTTTGTATTTGCTTGGATTTTTGGTGAAAGTGATTTTCATTAACTTTCATACCAATCAACGAGTCAGATGAGTGAGAAGTTTAAAGTTTATCTCAAGTTTAAGTTTATAACTAGGGTTGTATCTTGATGATCATGATGTTTCTCAACTAAAGTGTATAAAGAGTCAAAAAAATTCAAGAGTATAAAAAAAATCTCTGGAGTCTTACTTTTTTGTGTTCATGAGTGCCACCAAGTCATAATTTTATGTAACAGCAGTGACATTTTAATATGATTTAGTTACAATCCTAATTTCATATTTTTACTAATATATTATCTCATATATACATATATATACATATATCATTAATATAATCAATATATTTACTTATTAAGTTTTTAGGTTTAGTTAACAATGAAGGCGCGACTATTGGTTGTGTCGGTTCAATTAATTTTTTTTTTACAAAAATAAAATAAAAATGGCACCAAACATTCATATTGGTGTGAACAGGCCTTTAATCTGATGCGATTCCCATTAGCTTTAATAACCACTGGCTTTAAACTACAGGTTTATCAGAGCTTAGGTTGGTTCCGGTGAATGTTCATGTGTGTTTGAATTGGAACGTCTGCTGGAAAATATATGTTTGAGGAAACCAGCTTTCCTAACCTAGAGGAAACGGCACAATCCCCAAAGACAGACAGGAAGTCCATGCAGCAGGACACCAGCTGACTGACATCATGACACACATATGCACGTACACACACAAAACCAATGCCCCTTAAAGATTCTCAAGGGCCATTCGGCTCCATAATTTAGTCCAAGGTGTGCACATTCATTTTCTCAAGATGGCAGAGTGAGAGCTCAAGATTTTCCACCCCTCCCTCAAGGCCGGACTGGTTTCCTGCAAGCCGTCCCACCCCCTGCGGTGTGGCACGCAGACAGATCGCTGACATTCAGGCGTTGGGCCGTGAGCTCGCAGGAATTCCCTGACAGAGACATAATGGCCTCCGGTGCACGGCGGCTCCTTTGGATTTGTTCCCTTGGCTTCACACGTCTTCCCATCTCCTCCTGCGCACACGAAACGCCCTGTCAAAGAGGTCAGCGTTCAGGGTCATCAGTCACGTCACAGGGTCGTTTCCCGTCGATATTCGGCTTGATGTGTGCATCCCCGACATGTGGATCGACGCTCGCATTCGTACGGCTCTGGAACCCTGCCACTCTTCCTCTCTCCTCACCTGCGGCTCCACAGCGGGATTCCTCTGACATTCCCAGATCGTAAAACTCACAAGGATGTTGTTTCTGGTCACACCCCCCCTGTACTGTAGCGTGTGAACTGGCCGTTCAGTCGGCGGACCCCATGCATCCTCTGAGGGTGCGTCCTTTTTTTTCACGGTTGAGGGCCAGAGAGGGCAAACTGCTCCAAGCACTTTAAGTCTTACAATAATGCAGATAATCTGGTATATTGTCAGAATTTCTTCCCACAGTTGTCAAATCTCCAAATATCCATCCAAATATATTTATTTAAAAATGTATATTTTCTTAAAACTTCCAAGAACAAAACAGTCACTATTACAATGTACAAAAAAATTGGCCAAGAGACAACATGATCTCTGAAACAATATACATTTAAGGTCATTTTCTCTACATATCTGTGATGCGCGATGGCGCAAGTCTGTGGAGTGACACGACAAGAGATGAAAGTAGCTCTGTTTTCAGAATGAATAGTCTGATATAAAGCATTGCCATGGACAAGGACAAAGATTAAGAAATATCTGACAGACTGTCCAATTAGAAACAGGTATTCCAGAGTGCCAAGTTATCAGACTGCATAAATTTAAAGGATTGTCAAAAGATAGAAACGAAACGACTAAAAAAACAACAACACTTCAGTCACCTCACTAGCTGTAACAAAATGCTGCCGCATGCACCATGAAACACGTGCAATATGTAAAGCTCTTCAGCAAACAGCTCTAATTTGAGTCTTAATTACCTTTCACTGGCTCCAAGTACACTTAGGAGCGGCTCCCTACTGCCCAGAGTCCTCATTCTCCTTATTCAATAATAAACAAACATATGCACTCAAACCCAACCACATGCACATACATTCATTTAATACGCTCATCTGCAAGTAGATTTAAGACACTCTCTGCATAGTTTCCTGTTTACTACTGTTTACCACTCATTAGCTTGGCGCTAGATGTTTGGATGCTCTGACAGGAAAGACTGGCTCTCTGTCGGACTGACTGTCTCTTTCATTTTATCCCCCTCGCTTTTTCTCTCCACTGTCTGGCCCACACGAGTCTGTCACAAATGGATAAACAGACAGGATGGTCTACGCAAGCGGCTGCCAGAAACAGACAAAAGGAGTGAGAGAGAAGAAGTGCTGATGTTAAGAGAAATTAACTTTTTTCTATAGTGCCATGAGCTGAGAGGTCAACAACTGCTGACTACTAATTTCATATCAGAATGAAAGAGTATTGGACTATCTTGTGTGATGAAGAAACATCCATTTCATCCAAAGTAACAGACAGTGGCCACAGAAAAAGTATTAGGACACTTAAATCACATTTACGAAAGCACAAATGTCATTGCATTAGCAAAATATCAAAGCAAGTGGTATTTATTTTATATAAAGACAGCAAAAGCACACTCGAAGCAAAGCATTTGAAAAAAAAAAACAATATATATACCGTGAAAAATAGTGAACTACACCTGTGTAGCTTGATGTGCATTCAATTGATGTGCATGTTTCAGTTTTTAGTTTAGATCTCTTGGATGTTTCCTGTCAGGAGATAAATATACATTTAGAAAATGTCTGAGATGTTTATCATTTAGAATGTATAGAAATGTAACATCTTAAAGACGTTTCTCAGATGTTTGTACACAGCAGATGTTTTCCAGATGAAGCTCTTTAACAGACATCTTTCAGTGTTTTTTGGAAAAGCGCAAATGTTCTGCTTTGTTTAGAGCTATCTTCATTGGTGAAATAGAGCAAAAATATCAATATTAACAATGATGGTCTAAATTGCAATTTAATAATGATTTTTTTGTTTATTGAACTATTAAGGCCATGTCCACATTAATATATTTTTGTTTGAAAACGCATCTTTTTCTCTCTGTTTTGACCTTCCGTCCACACTGAGACAGCGTTTTTGTCAACGAAGATGGAGATTTTTTCCTCTCCAAAGTGAATAAATTTGAAAATGCTGTTTTTGCGTTATAATGTAGAGAGCTATTTAAAAAAGATGATGCATGTTTAGTCATGTGATGCATATTGTAAATATCTATGGTTATACAGTAATTATTGTGCCTGATATACTTTCAAAGTGTTGCTAAAGAGAAATGTTCCTTTGTCTTCATATTGCATTCCTGCAAAGATGACTGAAAATGTACTCGCAATTGCTGTCCTGTGGGAAAACATGATAACAAATGTGTTTTAGACCATGCGATTGTGAGTGCAGCCTGAATGCAAGTTACTATTTTACTAATAAAATGATCATACCAGACGAATAGCATGAGAACTTTATTATGTTTGCTCTCTCTGTATCATCTTGTGAACTTTTAGTGTGTTTTACAAGTACAGTAAGTAATCGAAAGAACCGAAAGCAAATGCATCAGGAAGTGGGGCATCTTCCATGAATTTGTGCTAATGCTAACCAGCTAAACCTTGAGGGCTTGAGTTTGAAGCCTGAAGACAGAATGCTAATCTGGAATCATCTGGGGGGGAAAAATCATCTAGTTGCTTCTGGTCTTCACCAAAAATGTCTTACCATGTTCTTCTTCCATCCCTTCACTTTCACACATTTCATTCTAAATCTGTCGTCTTTCATTCTGTCTATTTCCTGCACTCATTTGTTCCCTCAATCCTTTTCTCTCTCTCTCTGTATGCTGACAGTAATGATGAGCTATGTTCAGTCAGGCTGGAGATGAGAGACACATCAATCTGTCTCTTCCGACACACTTTACATTTGATTTGTTTTCATTGGGCCAGAGTTCCACAGCAAAGCTGTAGCAGAAAGGTAGAAAGAGAACGATATAAAGATAGATATGAAAGAGAAATATATAAAATGGTATGAAAGAGAAAGATATAGCAACTGCTAAGCTTTCATGCACTGGAAAATTCATGTTCTCACTGTCACTCAAATAGGGCAGTAGACCTTCATGTTACCTAGAGATTAGAGGAAAGACGATTCATTTCAATGAACACATGACGTTCGGATGCATAATTTTCTCCTTTCATATTTCAGAAGCGTTTGTTTTTGCCTGTGACGTTTCGTTGTACCACAGCTGTTGGTGTTTGTGTGTGTGTGTGTGGCCGCAGGCAGTGTGTTCTGCAGTAATGGGAACAGTGTTTGAGACTGAAACTGTATTAACAGGATAATTGAGTTGCTCGATCAGGCGGAGCCGAATTCTGTAAAGATTCGTAGAGTTGGGCAGACTAAACCGCCTCCGCCTTTCTTTCGTTCTTTCTTTTTTCTGAATTTCCATTCTTTCTTTCCGTCTTATAGCCCACCCATTCTCTCTCACGCAAACCTTAGAAGCTATAAAAATAAAGACTTTCACACTAATATAATACTTTTACAACACTATACTCTACCTCTAAACCTAACCCTCTCAGAAACCTGTTGACATATCTATATTTAAATTGAAATAAGTGACCATTTTGTTTTTAGCCTTTGAAGGACGGAAGGACAACAGATAAAAAGGTCAGTAAGTAAATTTTCAATCTACAATCATTAACATCTCGTGGCTGTACAACTGAAACAGCAAGTATTTTAACATTTACAGATTGACCTCATTCACTTTATTTGTAATTGCTTCACTGTATGCCTGATTTTTGCTTTTTTAAATGAAAAGGTGATTTTTGTGATACTCAACACTGAGATGCCACTGAGAACTTATACTGAACCCAGATTATTCCTTTAAGAAAAAACAGATTTTCCCTGTGATGGGAACAGAAAGGGATTCAGAAGAGCGGCTCGGGTGTGAACGTGGCCTGTGAGACTTTACTGACGGTTGATATAAACTATATTGTCTCTCCTTTTCTCTCTCTCCCTCTTTCTCCAGATGGTAATGTTCTCTTTCTCGTCCCTGTGCAGACTCAGCTCCTGTATGGAAGGAGATTTATGGGGGCCCTTCATCTCAAAATCACCACTCTGAGTCCCCTCACACACCGGGGTGTGTGTGTGGGTGTGTTTGACGGCGTATCTCAGTGTTGCAGCAGCAGTGTGTGTGTGTGTGTGTGTGTTTACATTCTACCCTGCTGTGCATGTGCACGCACACACTCGTAACCACACAAACATACTACAAACAAACGGGTGTATGGCAAATAAGAGTGTGTGCGTCACAGGCAGGAGGTTTGCATGTGTGTGTGCTCATCTGCAACCTGCTTGCTCTCTCATTTTCAATCTCAGCCCAATTAATTTAGCAGAATTAATCTCTCGCTGTGCACAGCCGTTCCTACCACACACACACACACACACACACACACACACTCTCCCCTCACCCCCTGCAACACAAGGCACAGTCAAACATGAAATAGTGTCTCATGCCACCATCCATCTGGCATCTTAACACACACACACACACACATGCCCACACCCCGGTGACATTTGCAGATTGGGAGTGTGTGAGAAATGGGGGAATGATTTCCTCTCCTAATGAAGAACTTGCTGTGTTCTTGCGAGTGGAAAGCAAAGGGCGGCGGAGATGAGGACGATTAATAATCACTATCTATTCAATAATCAAAATTCTAGTCAGGGTCGAAGGTCAGGAAACTACAGGCCTCACACATTAAACCAAATCTCAGTTTTTACACAAAAATTGTCTATTAAGAACTAAAATGTAGACCTAAAAGTAACTGTATATTAGGATGCCAGTGTCTGCCTTATGCTATTTAGTCATATAGATTGAGCAGCAAAATCAATAACACAAGTAAAACATATATGACTAGAAGTTAAGGTGAAGCGATTTTGTCCCAAACCATTTCTACAATGCTGTAAAAACATTCATGTTCAGATTTCTGGAGGAAGAAATCAATACAATGGCTAATATTGTAAATCTATCCTGATTTATTTAAATTTTTGTATATGAGTACTTTTACTCAGCAAAGGTTCATTCATTTGATCAAATTTTTCTATTAATCTAAGAATCTTGAAAAAATGTATTACAGTTTCCACAAAAATACTAAACAGCACAACGGTTTTCAATATTGATAATAATAATAATGATAAGGAGAAGAAGAATTGTTTCTTGATCATAAATCATCATATCAGAATGATTTCTGAAGGATTATGTTAAACAGACGACTGGAGTAATGATGCTAAAAATTCAGCTTTGACCACAGGGATAAATCAAGTTTGGTTGTTTTATTTATTACTGCTTTTATACTTCTTTTTTTTTAAACGTAGCCTTGGGTATGAACATATTATGCATCCATACAAAAAAAAAAAAAAAATTTACTAATCAAGTTATGTTCAAATCAGACTAATCTCCTGCCACATGGAACATGTGGTTCTGGCATTCTGCTGTTACCATCCCTACGCCAAATTAAATGCACGTCTGAGGGGGTCTGCATGGCACCCAGCTGTCCTGCCCAATGTAGTAACTATGCCAGGGACAGTCTTGCCCGCTCACCATGCCAGCAGTTGCCCTGGCAACCCCAGTCCAAGGCCTCCAAACGCTCCCTCACAGAGAATGAGGGAATGGAAAATAGTAAAGGGGGGAATTAGTGTTCTAATGTTATTTATAGAATGTTACATTTAATGTTACATTTTAAATGTAGGAATTATGCCAATTATATAATGTCATGCAAACAATCGTCTTTTTGGACAAGGTATTTAAACACCTGCCAAATGAGCACTGTGTCTCCGAAGATCATCTGAAGAACGAGTGCTAACCACTAGGCCACAGGTCTGACACATATTAAAAGAGCTTACATTTTAAATAATTCAGAAAATCAGCAGAGGAAAGAAATGACTGAGAATTCAAAAACATAAAATAAGCAATAAAAAGAAAAACCAATGATTAGTCCCAAGGGCCGAGAGAATTTTACACTGCCAAATCTGATGCTGACATATATTAAATCATAAAATCAACTTTTAAAAGTACAGAAACCAACCGGTATGAGGATCCTGTAAATATATAGCTCAATAAATATAATAACTTAATATGTCACAATATTACAATGCATTTATATATGATGGTCCTGTCTATGAACGTAAGAGCAGCAGAAATTTCTAGTGCTAGTGCATGAAGAATATTAAACATTTTCACAAAAGCTATATCATGTGTCTGTGTCTGCCATTATAAATGAAGGCTGTACAATCTGTTTATTTATGCATTTAAACTAGCATAATACAATTTTACAACATATTGCCACTATAGTGCTTTTTAATGTATGGTTACAATTATCACATCTTTTCTTTGCAATTGCAGATCCTTGGTTTTGTGACTTTTGTGTATTTCTAATTTTCCCTATCTGACACTACTCAGTTAAGTTATAAACGTACTTTAAATGTCACAGAAAATGACTGCCATAATGCAATGATATCTGCCGTAAAATGTCAAAGCTTTAAGCAAAACAGAAACTAAAACGGTGGCTCAATTACCTAAATAAACCAAAGCTTTCCTTTTACTTGAAGAACTTTAACTTGTCATTTTTGGTTGGGTAGGTCAATAATGGGATAACAAATAAAAGCAATCATTCACATCACACAAGAATTAGCAAAAAAAAAAAAAAAACGGAAGCTGATTTTCAAATCACAACTGCCTTTCCAGTTCACACCAGTTACCTTTAGCCATTTCAGCACACCAAACTAAAACTGAATACAAAGCGGAGAAGTCCCAGACACTGCTGACATCTAGAGTCCAAGCGCTGCAATTAACATGCTGCTTTCATTCCTGTTTAACAGTCACTGGAGGCCAAAATTCTCCTGAGCTTTCTTAGTCATTGAGCTGTTAAAATAAAGCACTGTGATTTTAATGCTAGGCGAATCTGGGTTTTTTACTGAGTTTCATTTGATTTAATTCGTAATTTGATTCTTTGAAGTAACTTAATTGGATTGGATTTTTTTAACTCAGTGCTCACACCGAAATAAACGCAAAGCACGAATCAGAACAAATTAGCATTGAGCGCCGCTCCAATCAGAACAAAGCACCGTCCATCCTAAAATATCCCTCCGGCGGTCCAGTGGCCTAGAAATTATGGACCGGGCATTACGGCCTCAGGACAACTTCCTCTTGCTTTCAAACTCTCCATGTTTGAAGTCAAGGCACACCCTGTTCACAAACACGTCTCGAGGGTGAATAAAAGCCAGATCACAGACTTCGGGTTAATGAATAGGAGGAATACGAGGTTCAGCGGGTTTGCAGATGAAAATAGTTAACCTGTGTGCCGTCTGGCTTTCAAGAAGGGTCCCGAGGCTTGATCCCACCAGAGATCACAGCACTGCCTGGTATGCACCATTCATCTTATTGTTTGGTCCACAAGAAGAAAAAAAGCCCCAGCAAGGACCTGTTTACATGTGAAAAACGAGTCTAGATTATGAGCTTCCATCCTGCAATTTTCCAAACGCCATGTTTAATAGGTATAACGGTATGGAGGGGATGTTAGGTTCTTCAGGGATGAACGCTTTCACCACACATCGGACCATAAAAGCCTCTGTGCGGTAAGGACGGAACCGTTTAGCGTCAAATATGATGCTTGAAGAATCATGATTCATTCCAAATCAGCATTGCGACCTACGCTTTCCCTTAAAACGCCTCCAAGCCTCTGTTTAGAATCAAAAGGGATGATGGAAGATAGTTACGCAGGTGCATGCAGAGATGAGATAAGCCTGGAAAGACGAGCGGGAAACTAGCATGAAAGAGAGAATTAAAGGAAAGCATTAGAGGAGGAACAAGAAAGAGCATTCCATCAGTAGGCACGGAAGGGCATTACACAGTGCTTCATTTTTCCTCCCGCCCTCGCAACGACCCCACCGCTGATGGGGTGAAGAGCAGGTGGAAAGAGAGAGAGAGAGAGAGAGAGAGGGGTATGAGGAATAGTGCTTTTAGGAAAAGCCGGCAGCACGCTGGTTAAAAATATCTCTCTGATGATGCCACATGGTGCGTCTATGATGTCAGATGTTTACCAGCGGCCTCGCCAACATGCTCATTAATAAGGAGAAATATAAAAAGGGCAATAAGATGGGAGGAGAATGCATACGTTTCTTGGTCACATGCTCTTATATAAGAATTGTGCTTTTTCTGCCCTTTTTCGCTCTATTTATTCATGCATCCTACTTTTACTAGGACTTGCGAGCTCACACGCATACAGCATGCCCTCGGGGACCAAGTGTGATTGAGAATGGGGGGTCTGCCATTGCCCTGCCGTTGAACCCGCTTCGTTCCTCCTCCCGAAAAACACACGCTATGAAACCTCATCAGCAATGGCAGCACCTTGCTGCAGTTCTCTCGATTTTGACCTCTCCCGCTGCGTCCCATGCGTATAGACGCGTCACAATCCGCACGCTGAGAGATCGCTCCACTGCTTATTCATTCTGTACCTTTGTCTTTCACTGCTTCTAAAGGGGACAAACACTGTCCCATGTGACGTGGCACCCCATGGGGCTGCACGATTAACCGCAAAAAGACATCGCGATATGGCTTAATGCAATTATCAAATCGCAAAGAGTTTGATTTAATTGAATAAAACTAAATGGCGTGTTTCAGCTCAATATCTGGCAGTGTTTGCAGTAAATGCTGCGCCACACAAACTCTAACTCTAACGGGGTGATTTAACGTGCATTTGGGAACGTTACGTGTGCCAACCGTCTTCACATAATTCTAATGAAAAGCTCTTATCAACAAAGGAGAGTTGTAAAGGGTCCCTGTGGTTTTCCATGAGGAAATTAAGTAATATTAGAAGTGTAATTGTACAGTTTTAGCCAAACAAGCACACCAAACCTGGACTTTTTTCCACATTTATTATTATTTTTTGTTTAAATTGTGAATCAATTGTTTTCCAGCCCTAGCGCCGCATCCCTCATGTCAGTAGGCCACTCATCACAGTGGTGTGGATGACAAAATTAGCTCAGTCCTGTCAACCCTGCACACTTAACTGATAGAAGAGCATCTCAAAAGTACTTCATCCTTCGACTTCGCTCCCCAGGGGAGCGAGTTACGGATGCTTCTGTGAAGTCGTAATGGTGGTTTAAAGTGGACACGAGTGGCTGTGGCCTAATGATGCCTGTTTACGCCATCTGTAATGATTAGAAGCAGGATAGATGAACCCTCGGGCACTGCCACCCAGCCAATCAGACCCCACGGATGCAACCAACACCCTACGGTGGCTCGGATGGGACACAAGGACTCTGACCGTCAGATGACCTTTGAATCTGACCGCCGGCTGACCCCGGTTACATACAGGTCAGACGCAGGCCAAATGCATGCAGCCTACTAATTTGAATGATCAGACTAACTGATCACCGCTTGTATGGCTTTTTAGGAACATTGTAGCGCTTTTAAGGGAAAGAAGCACCCCTATGCCACTGACCGCCAGACGACCCGCATCGCGTTCTGGGTGAATTCGAGGTCACATGAATATTAATCGAAGTGTGTGAAAATTCAGAAGTATGCAGTGGGAGCTGCTGAGTAAAAGCGACATACTGCTACTCTGACGTAATCGTGTGATATTCAAAGAATCAAATCCAAAACCAAACTTTCATCACAAATATCTGGCTTGCATTCGAACACACAGACAAAACTAGGGATGTATAATATTAAAATTATGGGCAATACCACAGGCCAATGACAAATAATGCTGCCAATAAAACAATATTAATAAATATCACATTAAAATTCTATAATATTTTGCTAATGTTTTAAATGGTTTCAATGGCACATATTCATGTACAAAATATATATATTTTGCTAGAGTATTATTACATTTGTCATTTTCTATTATTTATAACAATAGCATTTGAATAACGTTGGCAAAATAGGTGCATTGAAAATTAAAAATTTTGAACATTTCGGGCAGCATTTATTCAATATTGACTGACACTGAAAATATCACACAAGAACAGATATTGCTTTTGTAATTTCTGATGCATCCGTAAACATTATTACTAAATTATTAAATGATTGCATAGCTTTCATTAATTTTATTATTACAAATTGTGATTTTTAAGACCATCTAAATGGAAAAATAGGTGCATTCAAAAAGAAAAATAATATTCCAATATTTATAAAATATTAACCAATACTGATAAATGAACAAATCTAGATAGTATATATTAACTATACTACCTGTATATAAAAGGTTTTAAAATAAATAAATAAAAATTTTGTTAAAGTAGTAAAGCTGAATTTCAGACATTCATCATATGGCGATCTTTGTTGACTGTCATTCTATTTTTAACAGGAGCTGCATGCAAGTTTAAGACACATGATCTCAAGGAATCATACAATTGTGTGCCATGGTGTTGGAGGGGAAACATTCACACGAGCGCTTCTGTGCATTACACACAGGTCAACAGTGATAATTTGGGTCAAGCCATTACACCTCATGAATGTTACCAAATGTTTAGGTTTTGCAGCATGATGCTGACTACGGAGTGACCTATGATGACAGACCAAAGCCATGGAGTTTGAAACCTTGCTGAATCATCTGGAGCTTTTTGAACGCACTCCGATGACTGCCAAATGACCCCAGGTTTCAGGTCGTGGCGGGGGCAGATATGTATTAGAATAGTGGGAACTAGGCAACATTGTCAATTTGCTACTGCTGCTTTGGGGAAATGCCTTGTAATTGACCGGTTGACGACCTCTCTGTTGATGTGGATGGAGAGGTTCATTCTAGGTTAGCTATCTGAATCATTTCTATAGCAACAACGATGCAGAAAGTAACATTAAGTGCTTTTTCAGGCTTTCCAACAGTACATTGGGTATAAAATCAAATGAAATCATCAAAAAATGCACAAACATTTTTTTTTTATTATTATCTGAAATCCAATCAGCCTTGTTCAGAAACATGAGACAACAAGTATAAACTCACACGCTGAAACGCAAGACCTGCCCTTTGATGAGACCCTCTCCATGGCTTCAGGGTCTTGAACACACCACTGATGTTGACCAAAATGTGACCTGATGTTGACCGAGAGATGAACCGAGGCCGCAGACTGACCCCTCTTTCGCCATGGCCGCCAGCTGACCTCTGCAAAGGTCACAAAGATCACAGCCTGTGGTCAGATCAACGCTGGACACAAAGAGTCAGTGAGAAGAATGAGAAAAGAAACATAGGGAGCGAATAAGAGAGTGAAAGAGAAAAGGAAGACATAAGGTCAGAAGTCACTATCTAAGCTCTTCCTTTCTCCATTTCATCATCCCCGGTCCCTCCTTTCTCTCTTCTGCACCCTCATTTTGAATGACCTCTGACTTCGGCGTGTGTTTCGGGCAACGCTTGGGCTGACCCGACCATGAACGCTGCAAATAACACTATTATTTAGCATTCACTGTAAATTCTGACAAGTTTGTGAGGAAACTGACTGCCTTATTTTTGTAAAGCAAATTTAAAGTAAAATTTTAATTAAGCAAGTAATAAGCTGAAAGTAAAGGAAGCAAACTCTTCCTGAGTGAGTAAATTAATTAAAACATATCAGTTCATATTTACTGTATTATTTCATAGTGAGATTACTGTATTGATTTTGATATTGTAATTATTTGTGTTGTATTATAACACAAACACTGTACTATTATTCTCAACATGGATTTAATCTTATATTTTAAGCTATGGAGACTTCAGTTTCCAATGTTTCTTCAAGAAAACTAGCTCAGTTTTAGTTCAACTAGTACAGAAAGCAGTTAAAAATTACCAACTGTATATTTTGTAATAAAAAGCTAGACGACTGTTTAAGAACAACACAATTATCTATCTATCACAATTATCTATTTATCTATCTGTGTTCTTGTATAAACTTACACATTTATTTATTTATTTAAAAGACATATACAAATGCAATTTCACATTACAAATATTCCTTAAAAAACAAGAAAAAATTACTATTGTTTTTTGACTATTAAAAAAAAATCTGCCAATTGTAGAGAATTTTTTTTAAATTATAATTTATGTGTTTTTTATTATAAAATTAAAGTGGTTTTTAATAATAATTTATGTATTATTATAATAATAATGTATTATTATAAATACATTATAAATAAATATATTTATAATAATATTTTTATATAAAATGACAGGACATTTACTTGTGACTCACTTAAAAAAACATATTTAAAGTAGTAAAAACCAAAGTAAATATAAATTGTGTTATAAGTGTGTGTGTGTGTGTGTGTGTGTGTGTGTGTGTGTGTGTGTGTGTGTGTGTGTGTGTGTGTGTGTGTGTGTGTGTGTGTGTGTGTGTGTGTGTGTGTGTGTGTGTGTGTGTGTGTGTGTGTGTGTGTGTGTGTGTGTGTGTGTGTGTGTGTGTGTGTGTGTGTGTGTGTGTGTGTGTGTGTGTGTGTGTGTGTGTGTGTGTGTGTGTGTACTTAAATGTGTAAGTTTTAAAACTTAAATCTTTAGGAAATATTCTTCAATTAAAAATGTGCACAACAAATACAATGGTAATTTAGGAAAATGTCTTAATCAGTATTTTTGTATTGTTTTCCAGTGCAAATATCTAAATGTACTAAAAGCAAAATACATCACCTAATGACTCTATAATCGCACTAAAGAATTTAAAAATAAAATGATTCAATTGTATAATATCTTAAAACAAGTCTTAAATATTAAAAAATGTACCCTGAAGTCAATTTAAAATGTACTAAGATATTTTCCACTAAAACTCAAGGGTCTAAAATGTTTTGACTGAGTATTTTCTCCATCATCATCATCAAAGCTGAGCAGGTTACAATCACTGATAATAGTAAAATCCAACTAAAACTTAAGACGTACAAGGCACTTTGACATCTTTATCCGTCACAAGTCTCTTTCACTGTCTATATATCTCTCCGAACTCAACAAATCATGAGAAGATCAGAAGGAATACAGAGGGATCTAATCTCAGTTTGTCCGTATGATTCAATTCAGATGTAAAACAGCACCGTGACTAAGCTGATCGATACTGCCGCAACATCTATAAGCATGCCACTTAAAACCTTTAGCCGATTATGGATGAAAAATACAAGAGAGATACAGAAGCAGGTATTCAGATAGGCCGAGGAAGAAGAACGCTGACCTCTGACCCCTAAAGCACAGCAAGAAAGCGATAGATAAAGAAGTCGTGTTTGATGTCTATGCGTGCAGTATAGTGCCAGCTTTGGCTTTTTGCAGAAGAAAGAATGTTAAAGACTTCAGCACACATGGGCTACGGATATATTACATCTCGCCTCACAGTAGGAGAAAGAGAGGAAGAGAGAGATGGACAGAGAGAGGGGTGAGGGGGCAGAAATAAAGCAAAAGAGGAGAAGATATTGTCAAGAGGATGAGATGGAGATGAGAAAAGAGTGGAACAGCGTTATGAAGAGGATGGTTTAGATTGAGATGAAAGGACTGGCGGAACAGAAGAGCGCCGCTTCCCTCTGTGCCGCACTTATCTCGGCCATTCCACACGCAGGTCTCGCAGGTCACGTATCTGTTACAGTGTCTGGGAACGGCCAAGCTGAGCCTATTAAACTTCTGCTATCTTCATAGGAGGTGACATTTAGGAATCCCAGTTAGGACGCCCTCTGCTGTGCACGCAGACAACGGCACATATTTCCTTAAAACTAATCTACAGATACAATAAAACACAAGTCTAACTAGACCAGGAGAATGCACTATAATGGGAAGATATATGAGAGCTTTAATGGGTATGGTGTGAATTAGGAATTTCATTCATTTGATGAATAAAATGCAAACTGGCATACTATTTGCACATAAATTGTATATTTATGTCAAATCTACACGGTGGGAAACTGTACTTAGGTGTTCTGCAAATATCCATGACCTTCATAATGTAATATCAAGACTTTCGGCTCTATATAAATAAATTTGATTGATTGATTAATACAGTGTAAATGACAAATAAGCATTTCTGAGATGAAAGGAAAAAATTGTTTAAAACACATTTGCAAATAACATATAAAAGTTCATAAAATGTAAAAATCAGTGTGTGTATGTTGGCTCTGCACATCAACTACTGGGAATATTTCATTTAACAACTATCAAAAATATTAAGCGGTGCAAACATTAAGCACTGAAATAATTATGCAACTCAATTTTTTTATTTACATTAAAACACCTAGAAAATAGTTTACTTTTTTCTTCAAAAGAAATGTGTTAAATATGGATGAATGTTTTACTCATGAATTTCAAGACATTTTCTTATACTCCATCTAATATATGTGAAACATTTCTTTACATAAAAAGGTCTAAATGATTTTTACTAAATGACTTTTGACATATGTGATATGCAAAATGTGTAATATGAAGAAATATTACAAAAACATATCATATATGACAATTTTAAGAATATTTGAACGCTACATTGCTCCTCTTAATAACACTTTCTTTCTTTTCTCTTAAAACAAAATCTCAATATTATTAAATCACCTAGACATTTTTGTCTTTAATTGTCTTTAATTCAGACACTGAAAACATGTTTATCCTAATTATAGATGTGTATTCCTCATAATTTTGCATAAATTCAGCACATAGTTTTTGTATAAAGCAAGAACTGACTAGAAAATCAATATGTTTCATGAATTTGGATAAAAGCGTCTGTCAAATGCATAAAAATAAAATGTAGATGTAAAATAAATTTTATTTCCAAAGTATCTTTGAATAACAAATATCTTATTAAGTAAACCTTAGCTGGTTGATCGATAAATATGTATTTATTAACATCAAATGCGTGTTGCATGTAGTGTGTGTGTGTAATAAGATGAAATTAGTTTAATATATTTATATTTATATAACTGTTTTAATCATCTATTTCACAAGAAATCAAATGATCGTGCAGCGTGACAAATGTTTATAAATAAATGCATACTATTTATCAAATATTAAGAGTTCGTGTAGTAATTATAAATGATTTAGGAAAATTTCACACAGGCTACGGCACATCCCGCCGCCGAAGACACAGTTAAATGTCATGCACTTTAACTACCATAGACTACTCCACACTCACATAATTGTCTCTCATACCTCGTTCACTCCTCTTCAGCAAAAGCATCTTTAACACCATCGTAACAACCATCTTTAGTTTTCATTAGAAACATTCGCAAACGACAGAAAACGCTCGATTTCGGCACCAGTCCACGGGTGTAATGTCATGTTACTCCCAAGCGACATCTGGTGGTGAGAGGCGGTACTGCAGTCAATCACAGCGGACAGGCGGGATGCTCCATCTCATCTGACAAGCAGGTGCTCTAGGCGGGATTACATTCCTCTGCCTCGATGATAGTGTATCGATTTTTATTCCCCCAACAGGCAGTGAACATAACTCAACGCTAGCCGATCTAGGCTTCATCTACATCAGAAAATAATTCAGTCAAAGAGTTTCGACTAAGCTACTTGGAAATCTGAAGCATGTACCAGTGAAATATTCCCCTCTCCATCCCTGAACACTTTTTGAAATCATCTCAATACAATCAAGTGTGTTGATAAATGGGTGGCGTCTGCATTTCGTGTGAAATGTGAAACGAAGTGTATGAATGCCATCAAATTCGTCGTTTATTGTTCTTACTTTAGCATTAGTTGTTAGTTGTCAAATCACTTTTTGTGTTTGTTTTTGCATTACCTTGTGATTGTTAGCAGCAGGACGTGTGCACGTGTTTAGGGAAACGAGCGGTTTCGTTTCTCACCAATAGGTGGCGAAGTAACACAACTTTTCACCAGTTTATTGACATTATTCCTGACACAAGGGGGCAGCACGACCCTGACGTCTTTTCCCATCAAGAGCAAAATGAAGTCAATGAAATTTAAAAAAAACATTTATTCTTTTTTTTTATTGCCACATTTATTAAAACAAAAAACAATGGAGATTTGATCAGAAAATTAAGCATTTAAATGTCTTACTAATCTTACTAGTTATATTATTGGGAGATATAGAGTCAAAAAATATTTATATGCATTTTTTCTAAGTTGTCTGCTATAATTAAAAATAATAATAAAAAAAATATTATTAAAGATTATCAGAATTTCATCTTTTTGTCCATATATATGACAACATCTGCACTAAATTACATATTTTTGCCCAGTTTTCGTCCTTAAATTTCTTTCAGTTTCTTCTTGCCCCATTTTAAAGAACCCTCTTATGTTCAAAAGGGTTCATACAAAACTAAATCCATGAAATGATCCCACTGATGGAACCCCTGAAAGGTTCAGTATGAAGCACCAGACAAAACCTTTGAGATTCCATATAAAACCTTTCCTTCTAAAAGTGATAGAGTTTGGAACTGGATTCTAAATAAATAAATAATCTGATTATTTCAAATATCAGGCTCTAAGGGTAACTTTTACCTGATAAAATATTTTAGAGCAGGCATTAATATGTATATTTATTATAAAAATGCCTATTGCGATTTTAGATTTTATACATTTACATGACTTTTCCTGGTTTTAGTCATTACACTTTTAATTCTTTTAATTCTTCCAGCAGGATTTCCAAGCTTTTTCTTTGAAGAAAAAAAATGTGTTGGAGGGGGGACTTCATTAACATTTATGCATTTGGTAGACGCTTTTATCCAAAAATCTTTTATCCGTCTTGCATTCAAGAAACAGATTAATATCAGTTCTTGCTTTCCCTGGGAATCGAACCCATGACCTTGGTTATAAACACCAATGCTCTAGTTGGTTATGCTCTGGTTGAGCTACAGGAAAGCTATATAAGTTGAGCTACATTCAACCAGAACTTCAACCAGTTCTTAGTTTTGTGCAAAGCATGTGGGTTTTACCTGCAAGTCCCTCTTGCTTTCCTCCTTTTTTCTTTTCTCCGAGTCCTTACAAATCAATAAGTGTGATGGATTGAATTCAATTAGTTGTGTGTCCATGGTTACGAATGTCAGCTGCTGCCATGATGCAAAGAGCTGGACTTTAAAGAGAGGCAGTGCATTGTACATTTCAGTGAACGTACAAGGTTCCTACACAGTTTGGAAAAGTATGGGATTTGATTTGAATAATTTGAATAATTTAAAACTGTTTGTGTTTACCACAAGCGAGTCTCTTTTGAACTTCAATAACAAATGCTACTCAAAGTAGCTCAATCATCTAAATCAGACTGTATATGTTGCTGTTTGGTGGTCATCAAAACACATTTACAGTACCAAACTGATGTGTCAGAGGTGATTATATGACTGTTTTAGGCTTCTTCTCATCATGCAAAGTACAAATATATGTAAATGGTGGTGTGAAAAAGAGTTTGCCCCCTTCCTGATTTCTTATTTTTTGCATGTTTGTCACACTTAAATGTTTCAGATCATCAAACTAATTTAAATATTAGTCAAAGATAACACAAGTAAACACAAAATGCAGTTTTTAAATGAGTGTTGTTATTATTAAGAGAAAACAAAATCCAAACCTACATGGCTCTGTGTGAACAAGAGGAGGACAAGACAGAGGGAACAGGGACCAGTCAGGGAGTCCTCCATGGCAGTTCAGGGAGTTTAAGGGATGATGAGGGAACAAGACACAGCTGACAAGACTAACAAGGTGATTAATGACAAGACAGGTGTGGAGAAACACTGTGAGTGCACGGGAGGGACCAGGATGGAAACAGAGACATGGCAGACATGTTACAACAGGAAAAGAGTTGAAGGTGTGTCCCATTACATCTGACTTAAAAGTAACACCGCATTTCAGAAAAAGAACACCACACCAACAGTCTCTTCTCCATGTACACCACATCACTGGGTCACATCATAGAGGAACACGGCTTCTCCTGTCATTGCTACGACAAAGACACACAGCTCTACCTATCATTTCAACCAGATGATCCAACGGTGGCTGGAAGAATCACAAGCTGCCTGACGGACATCTCGACATGGATGAAAGAGCATCATGTGCAGCTCAACCTGGCAAAGACTTCTCGTCTTTCCTGCAGATCCAACCCGACAGCATGATTTCACCGTCCAGATCGGTGCCACCACGATTACCCCATCAAGGTCTGCCAGAAATCTTGGAGTGATCTTTTAGGACCAGCTGACCTTCAAAGATCACATAGCAAAGATGGCTCGATCGTGCAGATTTGCACTTCACAACATCAGGAGGATCAGGCCGTTCCTAATGGAGCAAGCTACACAACTTCTGGTGCAGGCCATGGTCATTTCCAGACTGGATTATTGCAATGCTCTTCTTGCTGGACTTCCTGCAAGTGCGATTAAACCCCTGCAACTGATCCAGAACGCCGCAGCTCATCTAGTTTTCAACCAACCCAAAAGGACTCGTGTCACACCACTCTTCATCTCACTACACTGGCTCCCTCTCGCAGCACGCATCAAATTCAAAGCACTGACTCTTGCATACAGAACTAACACAGGCTCAGCACCTTCATACTTCCACTCACTGCTACAAATCTATACACCTACCAGAAACCTTTGATCGATCAATGAGCGACGACTCGCGGTTCCATCACAGAGAGGAAAAAGATCAATCACAAGAACATTTTCATTCACCACCCCTGGCTGGTGGAACGACCTCCCTGCTCTCATCAGGAATGCAGATTCCTTGTCAAAGTTTAAAAGACGACTGAAAAAACACCTCTTCCATGAGCACCTAACATGACACACGCACACACCTCACACACACACACACACACACACACACACACACACAAAAATTCTCTTTTCTCTCTCTATTCCCCAGGCTTGTTCTACTTGAATGTTCGAAACTTTGTATTGTAAGCACTCTTATGAACTTTTGTAGCCTCAGGACAAATTGCTTCTATACTCCTCAAATTGTAAGTTGCTTTGGATAAAAGCGTCTGCTAAATGAATAAATGTAAATGTAAACAGTAAAATATGGTGGTGGTAGTGTGATGGTCTGGGGTTGTTTTGCTGCTCCAGGACCTGGAAGACTTGCTGTGACTAAATGGAACCATGAATTCTGCTGTCTACCAAAAAATCCTGAAGGAGAATGTCCGCCCATCTGTTTGGTTCTGCAGCAGAACAATGATCCAAAAGACACCAGCAAGTCCACCTCTGAATGACTGAAGAAAAACAAAATGAAGACTTTGGAGTGGCCTAGTGAAAGTTCTGACCAGAATCCTATTGAGATGCTGTTGCATGACCTTAAAAAGACAGTTCATGCTCGAAAACCCTCTAATATTGCTGAATTACAACAATTCTGCAAAGATGAGAGGGCCAAAATTCCTCCACAGCTGTAAAAGACTCATTGCAAGTTGAGAGTAATGATGCTAATAATTCTGCTTTACCATCACAGGAATAAATACAATAGAATATATATTGCAATGGAAAACAGTTATCTGAAATTGTAATAAAAATATGATAAATGTTATGTTATATTATTTAACTTAATAATTATTGAAATTAATAATGTTATTGATATTAATAATTGTAATAGTAATTAAAAACATATGTATATAATTATTATTGTTTATTGTTTTACTTGGTGAGCAGAAGAGATTTTCAATAACATAAAAAAATCTCACTGAACTTTTGAATGGCAGTGGATATGCAATGGCCCCATAAAGAATTTAGACACTTACTAAATCACATTTACTATATAAATGTAATTTACAAATTTGTCAAACTCAGTGGGACATATTCCTTAAATGTGTGATAAACTACACTTGTGACGTAGTTAAAAGTAATTCTCAAAAAAAATTAATTATAAGAAAACCATAGCATTATCTAGGTCTAGCATCATTTGCTTGATATTTAGTTTCTTATTTTTCAAATTTTCATAAAAAGGTCCAAAAAGGTGAGATCTCTAGCTAACAAAGTTTTCAATCAAATTAGGAACAGATTAATATCCTATATATAAATAATCCTGTATGTTGAGGTCAGTCATAGTTACATTATGCATTATTTATTCTGATCTCCTATTATCTTATTTATTCTGATCTCTTTTGCATCAGTTTGTAAAGGTTTTGGAGAGAAAGGACAGAAGTTATAATGTCATATTCCCACCCTTGCAGACGCTGCATGAAAAAATATAAATCTCACCCTTTGTTTGTGGATGGTGTGGCTGGTTTGTTTGAGTAATGAGGTAATTAACTCAATCATGACACTCAGACAGATGATGAATTTTGTTAATGCTTCTCCTTTGTTCTCCACTCATTTCTGAGCAGGTCTTTTTCCTCTACATTAACCAGACATGTGCACTCAAACACACACACACACGGCATCTTCTTTGTGGAGCATGAGGTTGCAGTCATGCAAATGGCCCAGAAAGCTTAACCTGTTACTATAACTGCAACAAGGTTGCAACATATCAACACAAGATACAACAGAGGTTGTTTATTATTGTCTGTGCTTACAAGGTCAACATGCTATTACTCACTGGAGCAAAGTGCACCATTGTGCAACAGTCTGGGGATCCAACTGCAGATCTCTGACACATTATTTACCTCAAACACTGAGATAATGACAGGCTGTCAGGTCGTTTTCACACTTGGTTCACTTGTTTGGTCTGAACCAGAATTCACTCTGATTCTTCAGCAGGTGTCTTTTCACGCTGCACTTTTGGGTCTGAATCACTTTACTCTTGTGCCATCAACCTCAGCATCATGGCAGCTGATTATCACTCTAGTTAGGACAAGTATTTCTATTTGCCCTTGGTTTACTTAAAAAACAAAACCTTAAATATAAATATGAATGCACCCAAAATGGCACATATATTATCAGTAAAGGCAGTGTTTTTCAACCTTTTTGGAGCCAAGGTACATTTTTTCATTGAAAGAAAATCACAAGGCACACCACCAACCGAAAATGTTAAAAAATGAAACTCTGTAACAATATACAGTCATTCTTATCAAAGTGTCTTGAATGGGAATCAAATAAACACAAGGAAAAAAGTATTCAAAAAATGTTTTTTAGACCAATTAGGTGAAATTGAATAATTTTCACAAGCAACTTTGAGAAATTCATTATATATAATAAGTGTGACTTGTGATGTGTGATGCTTTTTATGTCATCAATAATAGTTTGAACTGTTTGCAAGCTGTGCCAAAGTTAGCATGAGCCTCAATCCAGACTTCTTATGCTCTGATGTCTCTCTTATGACTCTCAATGCTTTCAATATGTCAATCAGAATATGAGCACAGACTTTATACAACTGAATGCTTAAGTAGTCACTTACATTTCCAACAGCACCACTAATAGAATCAGGTGAGATTTCACAGGGATCTCAACCAACAGATGAAAATAAACTCCACATATTTCCGGTTTCCTTTAAACAACATACACAACAATCCCCCCCTCGTGAAAACTATTTCCTATGAAAACAGCAAACAAAAATTGTTCAGAATTTACTTCACACAGCCACATAGGACTACTTTTTCATATAAAATAATAATTTATAATTAAATCACTGTTCATGAATGCAAAATAACAAAATAACATCCAGATCGTTCAGTCCTGAGAAAAGCAAATGCTCCAAGAGCTGTCAAACTTCAGGCATTGTTTTAGGTTCATTTAGAAAATCTTCAGGCAAAAGATCAGGGGCCTTATTCACAAAACATCTCAAGACTAAAAGTAGCTCCTAAATAGCTAATTTAGAAGAAAGTCTTAGTAGTAAGATAAAACGTCCCCATATCAGTTCATAAAACATGTCAGTTTGGGTTTTCCAGTAGCACAAATATCAAGGTTTCTAAGCAGTTCAATTTTGAAATTATTGGATAAGCATTAGGTATATTCGAGGCATCATCGAAAGGTAGCAACACACATCTCTTAATTGTAACAGTGAGCGGGTACAACTACAACTCCCAGGATGCACCTCGCGCGGATACGCGCACGTACTTTCCGTCGGAATTGGCGGGTTGCTGTAGGCAGTTTGCGTGTAGCGTTACCTTTTGTCTGATCAGCAAAGCAACCTCGATAAAATAACAGCAAACACTCAACACAGTCGATAGATTGCAAACATTTGTCGACATTTAAAGCCACCTTATCTGCAGGCAACCACCTTATTTGGTGTTATCTCGCCCTTCGTTCACAGGTAAGTGTCGCTGCATGCCGAGTGTGAAACTAACTGTAGCACTGAGTGTGTATTAAGGAACGCGATTTCTTTTCATAATTAACAGGCATATGTTTAGAGTACTTCAAGCAGCTAATTGCTGTTGAATAATATGTAGTCATGTCTGTGGTAGTTTTGTTCTCGGATCCAGGTCAACATGGAGAAGTGAGCGACCATGCTTCTGCAGCATTAGCCACAAGGCTAGTCACTGTCTCGTGTTTTACGCTCATTTTTTGGGGTTATTCAGTCAAACTGAATGTGCATTGGAACGTTTTTTGCTTGTATTTGTCGGGCAGCGTAAATGTGGTTGGTGTCATGGTGGCTTTTGGACTCAAAATTGTCCGAGCAAACGGGTCAGTCCTGCCCACCATCTTCGCGCGAGACAGAAACACGCCTTTCTCGCACGCGCCGGACATTAGAGAAACTCGGGAACGCTTTCCCTCGCGATTTTTTTCTTTTAATAGAGATCTAAATTTTGTCTGCTTAAGTTGCATTTCTTGTTTAAAGTGTAACCCTTCGCCGGCTCGTGGCTGTTTGCAGCAGGAGAAACGGGCCGAATATTCTTGCGCTGTATCTGCGCATGCGCGTCGGAAGTTAAATTGTGTTTTACACATTAAATTGTTTTATTCTGTTTAGAAGTAAAAATAAGAGTGCATATGACCAGCTTTCATGTAGACGTTTAGAATAAAAAGGTGATTGCATTAATGTGATTAAATGCCCAGGCTTTTGGCTAGGACCTTAATTTGTGAGTTTTTCTGTTTTTATGCCCTTTTTAGATGACAGATCTCTGTGCTTCAGCCTGGTGAGTGTTTACTGATAGCTTCTTAAAACACGTGCATTGTTTTTAAATATGTAATAAAAATAAAACATTCTTTTGACTGTTGGTGAAGATCGTTTTGCTACAGGATGTTGAATGCAAACTTTGGTTTTTATTTCAATTTATAACATTGCAACCTTTTGCTGTTTTTACCCCAAATTGATAAAATGACAACACCTAAAGTATTAATGAGAACAAATGCGCTCTGCATTACAAAACTGCATTTTAAGCATAACAAATAGACTAGAAAGGGTTATAAATTTACAACACTTAATTTATTGGCAACATGTGCAACATATTCAGTTCCACCCTTTTAGAGGTGATTAGTAACAACTAAGAGCTTAACAAATACTGTGGAATCCGGTTATGTCAACGGCCTCGGGGTTGCAAAAAAGTGTCGCGATGATCGAGATAACCAAAAGCCAATATGGCGATTTGTTTGATAAAGCGATCGGCATGCAAAAAAAATATACATGCACTGTTTAAGTTTGCTAACAACAAAAAGCATATGTACACCAACTAACACCAGAGATTTACCAGTATACAACAAAAAACACCTTTGATTCTCGATACAAACCTTTAATTATATTCTCCAACATTACAATGACCGCTCACAGCGTAAACAGTCACAACACACATAAACGCATGTGCTCATAACAGTCATTTCGCTCTGACACAATTCTGGAAAGTGTTGCACACGTGGTTACTATGGTTTCTTTACAAACTCTAAAATGCTTTGTTGCGTTTTGCCTTTAACGGTCTGCTATCTTATCGTTATTGATGTGTTAGTGTTACAAACATTTAAATAAACCAGTAAAGGTGTACTGGGATAAAAGTTGATAGTTTGGGTAGGCTATATAAACACTGTCTAAGCTACTCCTTCCCTTCATGTAATTTCTGAAACATTATAGAATAATGCCAGTTGACAAGTTAATAACTAAGCTAATAAGTTAATAACATAAGCATGGCGATTGTGTTAGTCATGACTGAATGCTGCACAGCTGGTCAAGCGGCGAACACAATGTCTCGTTCCCGTCTTTCAGGGAACTGAGGTTACGAGAGTAACGAGACATTGCATTGAAATGCATTTGGGAACAGTGTTCAATCCTGCCGTGAGAGAGCAACAGATCAGCCTGAAAAAACAGGGAATCATACACCAATCACAGTGAAGGGCCACACAGCTCAACCAATGGCGACGCCGCAAGGTGTGCTCAATACTGATAGGTGCAGCTAAACCAATGAAATCAATTGCTGAAGCCTACCAAAATTTACATACCAGGAAGCCTGAAAAATAGCGAGCTGCACTGAATGCAGGGGAGACATGGTGCAGCGTAGTACATGATTTGTTAAAAATTGTTAATGGCTAGTGAAAACGTTTTAGAAGTGATCATGAAAATGTAAATACTTTATAGATTTATAGAATAAAATCTATAGATTGTAGATTTATATTAAGTGTTGCATATTGAAACTGATCGGTTTTCTACCTTGTTAAATCATTGTTGAGAAATCATTAATATGATTAGTGTCTTCACATAGATGAATATTGTCCTGCTCAGCATTATAGGCATCCCTTCATGTTTTGCATAACTGATGAATGTCTTCAGAAAAAAATGGAAATATACCAAATTTATATTAGCAGGATCTTTTAATTGGAGGTCCAAAGTAATTTAACAAAGACTATTGTTATTTCAACATTGTAATTCCAAAAGAAAAAACAGAAAACTCGCATGTGCAGTAATCTTGGCACCCCTCCTTAATGTTTGGTTGCACACCCTTTGGCTGCGATGACAGCCTCCAAACGTTTCTTAAATCCATCTATGAGCTTCTTCCACTTCTCGGGTGGTTTTCTCCCACATTTCCTTTGCAATTTGCTCAAGCTCTTGAAATTTTGCAGGGTTTCTTTCTCCAATGGCAGATTTCAGCTCCCCCAAAGATTTTCAATTCTATTGAGATCAGGACTCATTGCTGGCCATTTTAAAACAGTCCGTTTTTTCCCTTTCAACCATTCCTGCATGCTTTTGGAGGTGTGCTTTGGGTCTTTATCTTGCTGGAGGACCCATGATCATGAGCAAGACATTTCGCTCTAGAATTGCTTGATAATCTTGTTATTTCATGATGCCCGTGATACGGTCAAGGCCTCCAGTAGCAGATGCAGCAAAGCAGCCCCACAGCATTATGGATCCTCCACCGTGCTTGACTGTTGGTATTGTGTTATTTTCCTTAAATTCTTCATTGCGCCGTCTGTAAACATACTGTTTGTGTGCATTACCAAAAAGCTCCACTTTAGTTTCATCTGTCCATAAAACATTGTCCCAGAAGGCTTGAGGTTTGTCCAGGTTATCTTTCGCAAAGATCAATCGTTCCTTTTTATCTCTTCAGCAATGGGGTCTTCCTTGGCCTCCGTCCATAAAGCCCTGCTTTGTTTAGTGTGCGGCGTATGGTACTTGTTGAAACAATTACACCAGACTGCTCCAGGTTGATCTTCAGGTCTTTAGATGTTTGACGTGTTTTTTTTTCCACCATTCGCACCAACCTTCAAAGACTTCGGTCATCAATTCTCCTCTTCCCCCCACGTCCAGGGAGGTTCTTCATCAGTTCCATGCATGGAAAACTTCTTAATAACATTACACGCCATTGAAACAGGGATACCGAGGTCTTTGGAGATGGCCTTATACCCTTTGGAGGTCTTGTGTTTGCAAATACAGTGGTACCTCGAGATACGAGCAGCCTAACATACAAGTTTTTTGAGATACCAGCCGGAGCTTGGGCCATAATTTCGTTCAAGATACGAGCCCAAATCCGAGATACAAGCCGTGTTTCCGGAGCGTCCCGTTAGTTGGCGCGCAGGGTCGAGCATCATCCGAGAGCATCTCTCACCCAATCGCATGTTACCCACTTGAAACAAAGTGTATCTTGTGTGCTGTGTTTTTTTTTTTTTTTGGGGGGGGGGGGAGTGGGGTTTCAATCAATCTGGCTGGAAGGAGCTGCTAGTGACTGGTCACGTGACCTGTCACTTGCTGGTGGCAGCTGCCAGTCTCAACCTGACGCGTCCTCCAGTCAGTGGCTGATGAGCAGCGAGTGCAGCGCGTCTTCTATTGCTCTCTCTACAACGAAATATATTGTTTTGAGTATAATCTTAAGAACATATTCTTTCATATAATGGCTGTTTTAAGGGAGTTTATGCCAAATAAAGCGATCAAATGACCGTGATTACAACTGGAAGCTATCTACGCATTGCTGACGCCGCCTCCAGTCAGTGGCTGATGAGCAGGAGTGTAACTTTAACTATTAAAGTTACGAAAATAGTTTTAAGTTTAAAGCGCTGTTTACGTACGTTTCTAGAGTGCCTACATCCCTTCCTCCCTCCGCCTCGCCTAGTCTCGAAAGTAAGACTATTAATGCTAAATAACTTTTATTTCTTTATTTTATGTATTTGGTAATTATACATGTTTATTTGTAATTTAAAAACATATCTTTATTCATAATTTACAATGATTTGGGGATTTTTCATAGGTCTAGAACGGATTAAATCGAATTCAGTTATTTTAAATGGGAGAAATTCGTTTGAGATACGAGCCGATTGACTTACGAGCTCGGTTCTGAAACGAATTAAACTCGTATCTCGAGGTACCACTGTAATAGCATTTCTGGTGTCCTCAGACAGCTCCTTTGTCTTTACCATTGTCACACATGAAGAGGGAATAACAGGTGGCTTTTTCAAACACCAAAATGATTATTGATTGGCTAATTCATGTCACATGTGTGGAGGCAATTCATCACAGGTGGTCCTCATTTGTGATTTGCAACAGGTGAGCCAAATTGGGTTTCCATACTGATTTGCAGCAAAGTGTGCCAGTACCATTGACACGGCAAGCATTTTGTATACTTTCCTCATAATGTTTATCTTTTTAAATGTTCTTTATCATTTGCTGTTTTATATCAAACACGAGCTATCTGTAGTAATGTTGTTTCACTTGATACATTTCCTTCAGTAAATATCCCATAATATGTACATAAACGTCATGGGTGCCAATAATGGTGAGCAGGACTGTAATTAAAGGTACCGTAAATGTAGCAAATGTATTATCTCAGAAGTGTGTATCAAACTAGTGGCCCTTCGCATTAATCGGTACCCAAGAAGTAGCCCTCGGTTTCAAAAGGGTTGGTGACCCCTGCTGTAAACTGAATGCACTGTTACTCGTGCAACCTCTTTTCCCAACTGTTTATGTTCACTGACGCAAAAGCCGATGGCGTTTCAGCAAACACTCACCAAGCTGGGCATTTTGACACACATTTGACACTCAAGTCGCTTTTTAAGTGTCATACCTTTAATAATAGATGTTTTTTGGACTGTAAATCAATTCAAAGGGTATTTGTATTCATAGGTGCACTATAAAATGCTATATTTGTTAGAGCCACCAAACTGTTATCCACAGTGCTGTGTAGTTTTGTTTCCTGCCTTGTATTGTTCTTTCCCTGATATTACCTGACCCCCCCCCCCCCCCCCCCCCTTTATCCAGTCTAATCCACACTTTCACTCTGTTCAGCACTGTTGACGTTGACAAGGAACCGGAAGGTTCCGCTGAGCCTCCCCCCTTCATGACGAGCATGAGCCAACCAACAGACACAGCCAGTGATGCTCCCAGCGTCACCGAAGGTGTCTCACAACTTTCTCCTTCACTGCTGTTTATCTTTCAAATGTGTTTGGGGGAGGGTTTAACTCCAGACGTTCAGATCACCTTAACGTACAAGCCTTGAAACTATTATTATTTGTATTGAATCATGGGTTGTTGTTGGTAATGTCTGTTTTCATGACCGCTGTTTCATCTGCCATGTGATCCATTATCTGTCACTGACTAATAGAGGTGCTTCTGCTGTGTGAGGTGTGATTCTGATCTGGTGCTCTAAAAGGACTGAATGAGTGAGGGGAAATTTGGGAAGCATTTTACAATAAGGTCTCATTTGTTTGTGACACTTTGAAAATCAAGTTAATTTCTAATCTAATTGTAGTATTCTAACTGGTGAGATGTATCTGTTAACATTAGTCGACGCGCTGTGAACTAACTAACTTGTATGTTTAGTAACAATTATTTATAAATACTGCTACTTCATGGATGATGAATGCATTGATTAATGCATTAACAAATGAGACTAAATTATAAAATGTTACTGAAATCTTCCTGAACGGATGATTAGGCTCTATATCCTCATTTGTGGTTGATTAGTAGTTAATCGTTCGAGCTCCACACACTAGCTGTTAACTACTCTTGTGTATTCAGTCGTTTAGTAGGTGTTGATATTTAGGGAGTTGACTTGCCTCCAATACTGATCAAATGTCACAGCTCCATAATGTCTGTTTCAAGTTTAACTTGCATAATTGTTTAACTGTTTGAGTACTTAAAAATATGTTTTTGTTTCTTCCACAGAAAAGGCTGACCCTCCTTTTCCTGTTTCCTGCCCTGCTCTACCCGCAGACGACAAGCTGGCGGCCACACCTGGAAAGAAGCAGAACAAGAAGAAAGTGGAGGAGGTTGTAGAGGAAGAGGAGGAATATGTGGTGGAGAAAGTCCTGGACAGACGGGTGGTGAAGGGCAGAGTGGAGTTCCTGCTCAAATGGAAGGGCTTCTCAGAGTAAGGAACTGATGTCCACTAAAATGCGTTTATGTAAGGCATGGGACTTGATTTCTAACAAACTTGTTGGTTTTATCATTTTATAAAGATTTCTGTGAGGGAAAAAATTTGGTTTCGGTTGGTAGGGCAGCCCTTCTCCAAAGAAGAGTTCAAATGTTTGAGAATTTATTTCCTTTTCTTTAGTGAAGACAACACATGGGAACCAGAGGACAACCTGGACTGTCCTGATCTCATCGCCGAGTACCTGCAAAAACATAAACCTGCCAGTGATGAGAAGAAAGATTCTAGCGGAAAGAGGAAAGGGGAGTCTGACACAGATGGTGGAGAAGACAGCCGGCCTAAAAAGAGGAAAGATGAGGTTTGACTAAATCATTCCATTTGATGAATAATGTTTTATGGACTTTTGGTATACAAATGTTGTTTCTAAACTAAAATTGTGTACAAATTGACATATGCAGTGTTTATCTTGCGTACTTTGAGAGTTCAAAATGAAGAGCTCCAACCCATGTTCAGTGTTCAAATACTTGTATCTGAACTTTGTTGATATATTGTCTCAGTCTTCCTTTCATTCACACTGGTATTTCAGGAAGTCAAACAATTAGAATATAACAACAATAATACTTGTTGTTATTATTATTATTCCTATGACAGGAATAACCATATATTGTTACAAATGCACTGTAAAAAATAAATATGTATATTATTTTACTTAATCCTGAAGCAGGGAGATTACAAAACTTCATAAGTTTTACAGTTATAAGAGATAAACCCTTGAGCTTTTATTTTGACAATCTGCTGTTGAGCTTTTATTTTGGTGGAAAATTCCAGTTTCTGTGAATCGTTTTACATTACAAATCTAGTGAAATGCTATAATTTTCCCACCAAATTGTTGGAAATCATGTAAATGTGAAAATAAATGGGAACTGGTGCCCGCAACATTCCCAGAGTTACATTAACCTCACGGCACATGCAGAAATGGAGTTCACTGCATTCATCCCTGCGAACTGAGCCGTTCTGAGACAGAAAACACCGGATCACTTGCTGATCGCATGAGCAAAGTGTGCACTTTGCTTTAAAAACGCACTGCTCAAGCAGTGCTCAAGCAGACTATATACTTGTTTAATTAAATCAGTCTTTTGCAATTTGATAAGGCCCCAAAGCCGTGTCACACTTTAATATATTTTTGGTTCATTGCGAAGGCAGCGTAGAATAGACTATGGTGGGCCGTCAGAGATCAGGTAATTAATGGGAAACACTGCAAATATTGCATTTAATGCACATTGTATTTTAGATGAAACAATGACCATACTTTTATTTATGCATTTGTCATGTTCTTTTTAGCTGTGCACTGATCTTTGGAAACTTATGTCCAACAGTTCATAAAAAATAAAAGATTTTTGAAGCTTGTAAGTCTTGCAAATGTTTATGGATTCATCATTTGTGTTTGATTCTTTTTAAATTCCTTTTTTAGACATTTGGTGCTGGTTGAAAAACAAATATTATTTTTGTGCATTAATTCCAATTCAGAAGTTTTGTACAAAATTGTGAAACCATTATGTAACTGTGTGCATTTATGATACATAAAATACTAGCTGTGAACTTGGTTTTAGCAAGACACTCTTGGCACCACCTTTTTCTTCCTTGTCTCTGTGAAAACTAAAAATTCATCCAAGCCCCACATAAAGAAACTTTTACTGCATACAAATAATGCATCACTTCCTAATGTTTTGCAGCAAGACAAGCCGAGGGGCTTTTCACGGGGGTTAGACCCAGAGCGCATCATTGGAGCCACAGATTCCAGCGGCGAGCTCATGTTTCTAATGAAATGGTATGTAAATATTGAGATGTTGAAAATGTGAAGTGTGTAATATCTACTTGAAAATGAAAACTTCCCACCTTTGGCCAAAATTGTGTAGACGCTGTTGCTCGCCGTTTCAGGCTATTGATGTTCAAGCAAACAATGCAGATTTTTTTGGCATAATTAACCGACAATTATGACCTGATAAATATTTACATTCTTGTGCACTGATACCAAAGACTTAAGTTTAGTTTGGTAAACTAAACCAGTTTAGTTTTCAGCCTCAATCCAGATTGCGAAATTTGCAGAATGTTTCTTTTAGGCCATGTCCACACTAGTGCATTTTTTGTTTTTACACGTGTTTTAAAATGAAAACTATCCTCGCCTATACTGTTGTTTTTAACCGTTTTAAAGCAAGATCTCCGTCCATACTACACAACAAAAAACACGCCATGTACAAGTGTACACCTTCGCTGAATTCATTTTCAAAAGTCTCTGTTTTGGTCTGTCTACTCTGAAACAACCCCAGAGTTTTCAAACTAAAATGAGATCTGTGTTTCCAAAAGTCCTTTTTCGAGGTAGTGTGGACATCAGACATAACCGTAGCAGAAGTTTTAAAACAAAAACGCACTAGTGTAGCCTTAGAGAAAGCCCAGGTGCTTTTGTTTTAACCCCTTTCTGTATGTTGGTCTAGAGTTTTTTTTTTTTTTTAAATGCTTGTACAGTAATACCCCTGTTTACGAGTGACTTTGTATACGAGCAAATTAGTGTACGAGCATTGTATCTGTGTGCGAGAAATTATTTCCCTCGCCCACACGCTTTTTTTGTGTGAAGAAGTCCTAACGCTCAGCATCTTCGCGCGCATTTTTACTGGAAATATCCTAACGACAGAATCTCACAAAGCCTTCACCCCTTAATTCATTCTCTCAGCGTTGCTCGGTTTGGTTGCATCATTCACCACAGTGATACTTTTATAAGTGTTTTACCTCCTGTTGTTAACATTAATTGTGATCGCTATTGTTCACGTAGTGAAATATGTATATACAGTACAGCATATAGACAATGACCCTCAAGATGAGAAAGACTGTACGAAATTCTCCCTATAAGCAGTAAAACCTTCCTCTCATTTCCTTCACGCCAGCAGCGACGCTACTCAAAGCTGAAGTCCATTACAGTAAATTGTCAAGTATTTTTAGAGTTTAATTGTCAGTTATTAATTAGTATTTATATGAGATCTTAAAGGTTATAATTTTAACTGTAATTAATAGGGTAAAACCAAAACATTTAAAATGGGCATTTATGGTCGTGTGGAAAGAATCGAGTGATTTTTTTTATTTTTATTGCATTCTTATGGGGGAAAATTGTTTTGGTGCATGAGCATTGAGTTACGAGCTCTTGGAACAAATTAAACTCGTAAACCGAGGTATTACTGCATTTATTTGTATTCCTATCTGCCTATTCTCTACAGGAAAAACTCTGATGAGGCAGATCTCGTTCCCGCCAAAGAGGCCAATGTGAAGTGCCCACAGGTGGTCATCTCATTCTACGAAGAGCGACTGACATGGCACTCTTACCCTTCTGAGGAAGAGGAGAAGAAGGATGATAAGAACTAGGGAGAGCGAGAGAGGTGGCAAGTCAGAGGTGCTGTTAGACTAGTTTTGTTTTGGGCGGGGGGACATGGGAAGTTTAGAAATGGAGAAACGGAGACAAAAACTCTTAAACGCAATGCCATAAAATCGGACTGGAGATATATTCAGAGCATGATATGCAGACGTGGAGTGATCTTTAATGGGCAGATGTGACGTTAGTCAGAATACCGACCCCCATAAGGAACACAGGATTACTGCGTTTCCTCTTTCTTCTTTCTTTTTTGTTTATGGGAAATGGGGTATATATATGCTGCAGTAGTTGCTCAGTTGTCGTTCCCGGTGGTGAGCGCCTGATTATGTATATGCTTAACGCGGTGGATCTTATGTGCACATCCTCATACATTCTGTATTTTTCTGACTAGGGATTTGAAGGACATTTAATGTTTAAATTTGAATGTCACTGTCCCCTCAGTTAAAACACAGTAACTACGCAACATTCTTAACTGAGAGAAAAAAATGGATATAAAGTTTGAGTAAATAGTGATTGATTTGATATCAGTGTACACTGCTTTTGCTCAAACCTCAGTTTTGAGTTTGCAGTTGCTTTTTGTCTTTGCAGGGCAGTATGGCCCAATTTCTTAAGCTGCCTTTTTTCCTTTCCATCTGGTTTGAGATTTACCCTTCAAGTCATTTGTTGCGTAAATGCGTTTTGTCAAAACTGTTGTCACCTTATTAGCGAGCATATTTCCGTGTAGTGCAGTCTTGCTGTTTTAGCAGTATTTTTGAATTTGTATTCATGTATACAGTATTCTCGTCTTTTATTCGTTCACCACTTAAGAATATATTCTCACAGGTTTTTTGATGATTAATTATAGTCAGCTTAGTAAACTGCATTTCCCATAATCTTATGTAATTGTTTTTATTTCTAACTATTAGCTGTCAGTGTGTTTTATCAGTTGCAGTACTACCGTATGTGAAGAGGGAATGTGCTTTTTAGCTTCCAACTTCTCAGACTGACCTTTCAAGTTTCATAGGCTGATCAAGGAGTGCCAGACCTTGCTCAGAATACTTAAAACGTTAATGAAAAGTTGGACAAATGTTTGTTTTTTCCTGCTCTTTGTCGGTGCTCAATAATTACTATGTACTACACAGCTTTAATGCATCTTTTTGTTATCTTAAACCTGTAAATGTGTAGTGAAGGTTAAAAAAAGAAGCTCATCAACATTACCATGCTACGGATCAGGTCTCTTAGTACCACCTTTGCACCAGCATAAACATTTTAGTATCGGTAATGTTAATTTTAAAATGTAATTAATCTCTTCAAAATGTTTTTGCGTTGGTTAAAGTAGTTCTTGGATCACTGGATGCGTCTTTCGCTAAATATGGCATAGTGGCATACTCTTCTGATGCGTACCAGAGAAGCCTGAAGTATTTTTAGTTGTACACAATCAGTAATGTTGACTGCATTATATTTCTCTGATTGTCTGTTTTCTCTTTTAATCTGTACTGTTTGAAGCATGTTACTTTCATTTATTTTCACTTTTTCAAGGGGGAGATCATTTGTTCATTAAAATAAACCTTTTTTATTAATTGTTTAATGATCTATTATTTTAAGAAATGGTTTTTGTTTTATTAAGGTCTCATTTTACAGAAAAGTAATAGAAATTCAGGACAATAAATAGCTTTTAATTAAAACAAAAAGGGCTTGTCATCAAGAACGTACATTCACTGCAAAATATTAAACGCAAGGTACATAAACAATTGAATATAAAAAGGTTTAAATTATTTACAAAGCATTTCAAAATATCATGGGTGAAAGTTTTCCGTATTATGACGGAATTCCGTATTTTGAACCTCGCCAGGAACCGTTTTTCCAAATCGCGTAAATCCGTTGAGATTTCAGTTCGGGGGGGGGGGGGGGGGGGGGGGGGGGGGTACAGGGCGACAGACCAATGTCCATGGCGACAGACCAACAGACCAATCGTACCTACTCGGCGATCTTCGGAGATAATGTGATTACGTAGAGAATTACCCGAGAAGTTCCGGGTGGGCGACAGACGAACCGCGCGGAGTGCAGTTGTGTCGGCGATTCTGATTGGTCAGTGAGACTCCGGCGTCCAATCGTATTTTTCAATTTACACTCGCTTGAGGACAACAACAGGTACAAGAAAACAACGCTCGCAAATTTTAAAAGTAATCTGAAAAAAATGAAGAATTTGCCGGTTGGTTATAACACGAAGCAGCTTGAAGCTTTTTTGATGATGATGTAATGGATTGTGGTGATTAGAGAAAGTGAATTAAGTAACAAACCAAAATTAAATATAAATGTTAGTTATAGAACAACAGATGCAGAAGCAAAACCAATGACAGAGTTATAGAATACAATACTTCTGAAGGATTCTAGTAATAATTTAGAACTCCCAAAATTGGTGAATATTTTCTCAACTGCTAACTTGAAATACTTATTTCACACCCTTTTTATAGTAGCTGCAAGTTGCCAGGAGAGGTCGTTTCTACACAATAATTTGCAAGGAATGCAGGAGCTTCCAGGGGGCCTCCGGCGTTGCCCTGGACCTACCGGGGGCCCTGGCGGCCCCCAGCTTTAAGTTTCAGTATTTTCAGTTTTGCCAACTTTCACCCATGAAATATGAATGAAATCAAATACCAGTTTGTTATATTAACAGTTCGTCATTGAGTTAAAGAAATGCAATCTAAAATAAACCACACAAAATCAAGCACAGAATTCCAGTTTCCATTTGCAAAAATCTTTACCGTCTTATCGAATGAATGTTAATCTCAAAACTAAACGTACATTGTATGGTGTTCATTTATAAATAAGATGGCAAACCAACACTTTTATTAAACCAATATGCAATACACTAGAACCCCAACTTACGAAACGCTCTACGTACGAAGAGTTCAACGTACGATAAAAGATTTTGGAGTTTTTTTCTTGGCCGAGGCGACGATTTCCTAATTTTGTTTTGAAATTTGCGCGCCACTGACCCGGAAACTCGCACCAGTCGTCCCGCTCTCCCATTGGCTGTCTCCCAGCCAGTGTTGCCAGATTGGACTGAAGATTTCCCCCCCAACTGCAGCTTAAAACCCGCCCAATCTGGCAACACTGCTCCTGGCTCGGACACTAGCTTTCGCTGCAGCATCCTGCTCTCCTATTGGTCAGCATCGCTCCCACCAGCCTTTGCGTAGCGGCGTTCCTCTCCCATTTCATTTCACGATGAAAGTGAAAGAGAGGATGCTCTCCATGGAGACGAAAAGGGAGATAATTGAGAAGTATGAAGCTGGGATATGCTTGTCATACCACACTGAACAAGCATAGCTTTATTATAAAATTAAATGTGGTGTTTTCGTAGGACTTGGAACGGATTAGGCAATTTACATGTAAAAGCCTGACCGACTTACGAAAAGATCGACTTACGAAGCCAACCTCGGAACGGATTAATTTAAGTCGGGGTTCTACTGTATTTAAAATGCATTAAAATGTTTTCAATACTTGGATTCCAAGCATAATTCCAAACACAAGTTGCCATTCTAACATAGGTTTATTTTACAGTTGTTGTTTTTTCCTTGTAGCCAAGTGTGGTTTTTAATGTCAGCATGAATGCTGTGATTGTCTTATCTTCCCTATTGTGACATAACGGAGTGAGAGGTTGGTGGAAAGGAGGGACCCTCCCTGTGGCCTTTAGAAATGAACAGTCTGTTATGTATTGCTATGGCTGAACATTAGCATCGAGACTGAATCCACAAAGTTGGATTATGTGCCTACACAGTAAATCACATCTTCAAAGATGATCTCTGGTATAAAAAAGAAAACATACTTGGTGCAAATTCCCTTTGAACTGTGCAAAAAAACAGCAAGTGGGCATGTAGAAATAATCACCATCAGCTCATTGCAGAGTCCTCCTCACTTCTTGCGTTTTTGTCTCTTGCTAAGTTTGCGTCTGGAGTGTGAATCTGATCTGCGTTGTGATGTTACAGGGCTGGTGAAGTCTTGCTCCAAAGTAAAGTTGTTGTCAGAGTAGAGCAGTCCCTGTTCCTCCCTTAGTCTCTCATACACCTCTTGATACAGGCTATTAAGAAGCTGCTTAACCTCTCTGATGGAGCACAAGATCTCCGTCTTTTCCTTAAGCAGTCTGCCTCGGAGGCGTCGCAGACTATCCACATTACGCTCCAGTCCCTCCAAGACATCTAGCTTCCTTCGACGACAGTTCTGAGCAGCCATTTTGTTTTTACCCCTGCGGCGAATGTCTCTGATCAGCGTGAGCTGAGCCTCATTGAGATGATACTTTGCTAGCAAACGGTTGAACTCCTCAACGGGCAAGTTTACGATGTGTTCGTTGGAGAATGGGATGCTCATCGAATTTGCACGTTTCTCATCCCGGCTGGACAGATGCTCCAGCACTTTCTCTTTCGACTCCTCCTCAAAGGGATCTTTTGGATGTTTCTTCTGGCTTTGAGGTTGGTTGTAGGTATGATCGTGTCCGACGTGCTCGAGCCAAGGAAGACGGTGGAACTGCCTCGCTTCCAAAACACTTGACTGGCACATTTTGGTTTGTTCTGGCATGAAGCCTCCCACAGCTCCATCCTCTTCTTTGATATGGGTGTAGCCCACAGCACCTTCCTCGGTTACCAAACTAGGGCTTGGGCTGGAGGGTGATGAAGAGCATGAAGATGATGAGGAACTGGAAGACTCAGATCCGCTAGTGGAGATAGGGCTTTGGCTGTAGTCCAGGGATAAACCAGAGTCAGAATCTGCTTGGTTTTGCTCTTCAAATTGTGCTTGGCTAAGATCTTCCAGGGCCAAATCCATTAGTCCAATCTCATCAAGCATGGCTTCCTCCAGCAGAGGATCTAAAGGGCTTGGCAGGCTCGTCCCAGTAATGAGGTCTATGATATCAGAGTCTTCAAAAGCTACATTAGCAGAGGTGTCCAAGTTGATGTTTGGGATGGAGTGGTTGTTAATCCGACAGGGTTCTTCCATGCTGATGCTGTTTTGTGCTTCAGTGGATCTTGGCAGAGTAGCTCTGTAAAGGCTAACATCCTGATGGATAAAGTCGTCCATGGATCCGGAATTTCTGTCTGAATCGCTTGTATTGAGGGGGAAATTGCCTGTGGTTTCGGTTATATCCATGTCCTGTAAAGATGAAAAAAAAAAGATTCTCTGACTGCCAGGGCAATAAAATGCGTGACTTGGTCCATCAATATGAATTGTTGGCCCAGAAACACTGAGTTAAAAACATGAGGCCCAAATGAAAAAATTGTTCTTTATGATGTAACTATTACGGTTTTAATCCAAATCCTTGTCAAGATATCATTTAACGGTTCCTGGCTGTCATAAAAATCTTTTGAGAAAAGGGGCTAGAAACAAACAAGCGCTTCACAATGGCATTTCTCTTCGTTGTGAGAGCACTTGTTGCATATCTTCAGCTTGAGCAAGCGAAAGATGTGACATGAACGGCCCCTAAAAAACATTGTGTCGATGGCGTCCATCTACAGTTTAGTACACTTAGTATACAGACGCACAACTGTATAGGTGGCTACGGAAATCTGTAGCATCACATTAAAGAGCGTCAAAACAGCATTTATTATTTGAATTACATACTTTTTTTGCCATAATTTGAAATCTGAGAGCTTTAAAACTTAAGTTTTTTTTTTTTTTTGTTGCTTGTGTTTCTCAAACTACTCATTGCTATGACTTAAAATAAGAGCACATCACATATGTTCATTAAAGCACCTATAATTTGACCTGTTCATGAACCTATAATTTGAGACTTGCATTTGCCTACCTGTGATTCCATGATGGCCAGAACATCTTGCCACTGTTGCTCTAAGGTAAGTGCGGATTCCTGTTCAGGCAACAAGGGTGAAATGAGTGGCCTCTGAAACTGGAGTGCGTGTTCTCCTACATTCTGTAAATCAGGAGCTGCCAGCTGAACAAAATAAGACATTACGAGTTTGAAAAGTCTGCATTTCCTTTCAATAGATTTTTTTTGTCAAACAATTTATACGGCACAAATTGATGTTGCGTTCTAGATCAGGTTCTTACCTCTGGATCCTCTTCTGAGAAGTTGGCGTTGATAAGATGCAAGCATTCTTCAATGGAAAGAGAATGGTCTTCCCTGATATCTGACAACTGAAAGAAGAGCAAGTGAACTTGAGGAAATAGTTTAGTATCACTGTTATCTGTATAAGTCAAGCTGTCAAGGTCATGCTGTTCATTTGGAAGTCTTCATCAAGGTCAGCAACAGCACTGAATAGCAAAATATATGGTGCCAAATTCCACTTTTTACACAGTATTTTTTATAAAATTTTACATTTTGTGGTTCAATTTCATAACCTTAGTTTTATTTACATATTTTTCAGCAAATTGAAGAAAAAAATCAGAAATTACAAAAAATAAAGTGGCTTGTTTCATAGAATTAAAGTAAACATATGTAAGAAATACAGTAGTGACAAAAAGTGATGTATGGCCTATAAAACTGACATCTTGACCCTTTATTCAAATACTGTATTTTATAAGCATATTGCATAGCTGTGATTAGAGTCAATTGCTTTATTGTGCAGAGATAATCTTTGGCCAGGCTAATATAAAAAGAGATTATGAACACAAAATATTAATAACGGAGTATGATATATGCTTTTTTCCATGCACGCTTCTGTTTTTTTGCCTAGTGAAATACAACCTAGCTGTAGTTTGCCTTTTTTGCCCAAAAAGTTTGAGATAAATACCTTGGGTTTAGTGTTTTGTTATTCGCTCATATTTAAACTATATAAAATATTTTCCTCATATTTTGGTTTAATCAATATCCCTGTGGCCGCTACTGTATAAACAAATACTGTAGCTAAATATAAAGTACACATCTTGAAATGTAACATCTAAATATTAAATATTTGGTGCTTCAGTGTAAGTATATTCCCAGTCATACCTGTAGATCCTGTCCAAACATCTGGTTGTGAAATGGATTTGTGTTTCTCCAGCTATCCACCATAAATTCCTCCTCTTCGTCCTCAAACAAGCTGAGAGGTTGTGTTCTTCCATTTTCCAACTGCTCCTGGTGGACATTTTGCTGAAGTTCTTGTTCCCAGAAGAAAGACATTCCATCTCCTTCCTGCAAATGCAAAATGAAGGTCTAGTAAGGATGGGAAATGATCCATCTTCCCTGATGTGTGTGTGTGTGTGTGTGTGGCTGATACCGATTTTAACAAACAGATATTGGCTGATACTGTTATACATTATAGTAGTTTGTTGCATCATCAAATCATCTTCATTGAACATGGACTGGATCCATTTAACAGACAAACGAAAATACAACAGAACAAAGATACATAATAAATAAACAGTGCTTTTTCAGGTACAGAAATTGAATAAAGTTACAAAAGACATCTATTCAAACGAAGTAAGCAATTTGTTTTTCTCGTTTCATTTAACATTAAAGGATTATTAGGCTGCTGTCACTTTAAGAGCTGCAGCAATCCAATATACTGATACACACATGCGTTTTATTTCTCAGCTGTTTGTTCACTCAAGCCATAATTTGTGTTTACTTGATTACTTGCCAGAATGGGTATAGTTTTGTGTGAATTTGTCCGTTCAAGCACTAAGAGAAGCGGAAAAGAACTCAGTTCAGGGCGGCTTTCTGGGTGCGTGCTTTGCATGTGCGCATACAAAACTTATTTCACTTCTCTCTATCAAACTGAGTTCCATCATTTATCCTTGCATGCTTTTCCCGGGCAGACTGTATTGACAAGCCCTGCTATATTTTGTACAGGTTTCATTTGGTTTTAGTAAGTATTTAAGTATTTTATATAGAGAAATACATTGGCTTATGCAAAGGACATTACAGAACTCATTGCCTTCATGCAGTTAATCAAGACAATAGTTTCTGGCCTTTGTCATGCTATAGCCGTATGCAGATGGTTTTAAATTGATAAAAAATTAGCTGAAAAATATTGGTGGCTGATATGTCGATGGTTGATGTTTTGGCCTATATGGAACCTATACATTTACAGACAGCAGACAGCTCTTGGGTATAAATAGACTTAACCTTTCCATGTTTTCTAGGGGATTAATGAAAACGATTGGCCTCTTGGGTGTCTGTGCTGTTGTTGTTGGAAGTCCCCTTAGCCTCCACAGACCCCTGTGCTCCTTGTGACATGCATGGTTGACTAATACGTTTTTGGTATTAGGGGAATAACAACCCAAGTCCCCCTGGCGTATACCTAAGGTTAGGGTGTCATTTAATCATGTAATCTATTCAGTACATATCAACTCCCATGTCTGAGATGGTTTGGCAGGGTCACAGCGCCTGTTTACTTTTGGGCTGAAGGTATGTGGAGCAGTAAGATTTCTTTCATGTACTGTACGTTGAGTTCAGTTTGAGAGGATGGACCCAGACACTTGATCAGAAGCTGGTAAACAGGCATTGCGAAAGCAAATGTGCATGTCTTCTCGGATTACAAAACAAGCCTGGATGGTGCTGTGGACGCCAAGCCAGCACATGCTCAGGCACATCTAACAGGGGTCAGTTTATATTTGGGGTCACAACAAGCTTGCACAGTCAAGTACAGATGACCTTGTTTGAACTACTGTGATTTATAGAGGGGGATTTTTCAGTATTGTAATGATTCCTGACCTATATTGACCTTCTAGATGTTAGAGATGCACAATATATCGATATCAGCAATGTTACGAGTTTAATTTATTTATCAGTATTGATTAATAGTTTATATTTAATTGAGCATGTAATCCTCATTTTTCCTTTTTTATATTTAAGTTAACTTCTGGACAAATCCGTTATTTTTCTACGGAAGCCTGTTTCCGCCACAGTTGAGGAAAAAAAAGATTAAGTCGAAATAGTTTCGAGATACTAAGTCGTTATTTCAAAAAAGTTTCTCATTATTTCAACATAGTTTCTCGAGATAATGACTTAGTATCTCGAAATAATGACTTAGTACTGTCGAAATAATGAGAAACTTTCTCGAAATAATGACTTAGTTTCTCGAAATAGCGAGAAACTTTCTCGAAATAATGACTTGGTATCTCGAAATAATGAGAAATTTTCTCAATAATGACTTAATACTGTCAAAATAAGAGAAACTAAGTCATTATTTCGAGAAAGTTTCTCGTTATTTCGTGATACTAAGTCATTATTTCGAGAAAGTTTCTCGTTATTTCGAGATACTAAGTCATTATTTCGAGAAAGTTTCTCATTATTTCGACAGTACTAAGTCATTATTTCGAGACACTAAGTCATTATTTCGAGAAAGTACTATGTCGAAATAATGAGAAACTTTCTTGAAATAACGACTTAGTTTTTCGTTATTTCGAGATACTAAGTCATTATTTCGATATAGTACTAAGTCATTACTTCGAGAAAGTTTCTCGTTATTTCGAGATACTAAGTCATTATTTCGAGAAAGTTTCTCATTATTTCGATATAGTACTGTCATTATTTCGAGAAAGTTTCTCGTTATTTCGTGATACTAAGTCATTATTTCGAGAAAGTTTCTCGTTATTTCGAGATACTAAGTCATTATTTCGAGAAAGTTTCTCATTATTTCGATATAGTACTGTCATTATTAAGTCATTATTTCGAGAAAGTTTCTCGTTATTTCGAGATACTAAGTCATTATTTCGAGAAAGTTTCTCGTTATTTCGAGATACTAAGTCATTATTTCGAGAAAGTTTCTCATTATTTCGATATAGTACTAAGTCATTATTTCAAGAAAGTTTCTTGTTATTTCGAGATACTAAGTCATTATTTCGACTTAATCTTTTTTTCTCAACTGTGGTGGAAACAGATCCTTATCATTATTAGGATCTGACAAAATGTCCTTTGCTTTAAGAAATTGTATTAAAAATATGTGAATAAAAATATAAGTATGCAGACCTTAATAATGTGTACTTGTATATGTTTTTACATACAAATATAGAATATTAAATTCAATGCCCTCCAGGTCTCTGCACCAGTCACATGACTGCAAACCATGAATAGCCATCTCTCACAAAAAACAACAACTCAAAGATTAACATATCACCAAACAAACTGCATGCTTCTACTAATCTCTAGGGGTAAAATAGTCAATAGTCTGATCCAGAAACATCATGGCCGCCAGTCAGTACAGGTCAAATGTGCCATAGGGCCAAATATGCAGCCTTTTGTACGTTCTACACTAATACACAGACTGGCACTTGGTTCAGAAATAGCCCTGTGGATCATGTGTGTGGAAACCTGTCAAATTTGATCTGGTCTGTACATGTGGGGACTTGGCACATAACAACTGTTTCTAAGTACAGGGCCCTTACTCAAGGGGAATTCGAGTTCAGTAAATGCTGTTGTGTGCAACATCTTATTCTGTTTCAAAGCCCATTGGAGGAACAGAAAGCAAAAAAAAACATCCAGTAGAAATTTCCCTAGCTGTCCCACTGAGTTTATGCATGTGAATAGAAAGCAAAAGAAAGCGACTCGATGCTTCTCACAAATGTCAGTAATGTGGGCATACAGCCAGGCGGCCTTACAGTCACACTAAATAGTCTGGGCACTGTGTGCATAGGCTGGCAGTCATGTGATAAGCCAGTTTAAAGTGCCCCTATTATGATTTTTAGGATATTACCTTTCATGTAGTGTCTAATATAGAGAGCAACATTTACTTTGACCCGCCCTCAAACATTGTAGTTGTTCCTGAGGCCTGGAAGTGTTTGGTTTCTGCGGTACGAAAGCAAATCCCCTTTGCATGCACTTCCAAAGGATGAGGATTCGCGCTTGAATTGATACAGTAAAGCCTCAGATATGGCAATGGGTATTTTGTTTCCAAAATACACTGTAAGCACTTAGACCAATCACAACAGACTGGGCCATCTGACCAATCAGCGCTGACTCTCAGAAAGGAGGGGTTTAGAGAGACCGCATCAATTTTAGACTGATGTTAGATCTGTTTGGAATAAAACAATAACCTTGATATACTTTGAATGACTGTTAAGCTCTTTAACAAAAAAATATGAACCTAGATCTAATTTTGATAATTTTCTACTTATGCTTGATTCTGAAAATTATTGTTATTATTGAAATTGTGTTTGCAATACAGAAACTTACGTAACTTTCAATTATACAAGTTAGCCCCATTACTCAGGATGCTCTGGGTCTCATGAAACTCTACCGGTCAGTAGGACAAAAATCAACATGCAACACTTAAGTAACACAAGGAGGGGAAACCAGCCAAGATGTTTGAAGTTGTTCAACACTCAGCTGTGCCTCAGTGCAAAGACAGGGACAAATCAATCTGTCCAACTGAATAACAAATCCATGTGCATATCCAGACGAGACGTTTCTGGAATTCAGACATTGGCGTTTGAGTGTGTGTTTTCAGAACTGCAATTAGCAAACAGAGTTTGGTTAAGCTACTTGCGTATTAATATCTGAATAAACTAAATACATGCCGTGATGTATAGCGTTCATTAAAGGACATTTTCACATTGCACATTTCTGTGAAACAAATACATTGCACAGCTAATTAAAGGGCATTTAATTTGTGTAATCGACTTTTACATGTATTTTTACACAACAATTAAAAAGATTGGGGGTGGCAAGATATTTTTTGAAAGAATTGCTGTGACGATAAAGCTGAATTTTCAGCATCATTATTACAGTACTCAGTACAATATTACATTATTACAGTACAATATGATGATTTGATGCCCAAGAAACATTTCTGATTATTATCAATATAGAAAACGTTTCAGAATATAACTTTCTGGCAACATGTTTAGTCTCTTTTTATATGTTTAATGCATCCTAGATAAATAAAGGCATTACCTTTTCTTTTTTTTACATATTGTCCATCAAAATGTCACATAAAAACTTTTCTTTTATTCCTGTTATAGCATTTTAGAAGATTTAAAAATAACCACTAATGAGAGTGAAACAGCCTTGCATGAAGGGTGTTGCTATAGCATTAAATTCCATCCTTCAAATATTTACTCATTTGTCTATTATGTAACAAACCGCAAAGCGGGAAACAGGAAAACCATTTTGGAAGCTTTCATTTGGCTTCACTACTTACCTCTTTAATGAGTTCATCATCATCTGGATGGTTGAGGTTTCTTGACATGTGCCCCAAAGGTCCAAGGGTTGGATCCTCAACTACGTCATAACCCAGTTCGCCTCCATTTCCCAACCTCATGCTTAGCTCTGAGGGTTCCTCCGCATCTTCAAGTCCTCCAGCTTCCTCAAGGAGACCTACTTGACCTGGAATTGAGACTCCATTGTCAGGCTCCCTGTGGACCAACCATGCTTCCAACTCCGCCGCTGGAACCTGCAGGCGATCTAAGGAACGCACCCAATTCAGAAGCCTTCGGGCTGTGAAGAACCCATCTAGGTCTACGCTTTTTGGGTGCAGGTTATATCCATCCAAGATGTTTCGGAGGTTGTGGAACTGAGTCTGAGTTAGAGCTAAACTTGGGCCCTGAATGATTTCGCTAAAAGGGGGCGGGTAGGGATCCACGTCTACACGCATCCCGGACAGACTGAGAAGAATAGCCACTTGAATCAGGCCCTCTGTGAAGTACTTCTTCAGGTCTGGCATGGTCCAAACCAGTCTCAGGAGCTTTCAAAACCCTCTCCAGAAATAAAGGTTTTGGTTTATTTTTATAGTTCATAAATGGGGGAAAAAATCTATCACAAACACCTGAAACAGAAGAAAGATAAAGCCAAATATCAGAATTTAAGATACATATTATCAGTCAATGTATAATGCAAATGTGCTGTTGCTTAGATTAACTCTTCTTTTGCATTTGGTCATTTTTTTAACTGTACTCAATAAATAGCACTTAACATAGCACATGAAAATATCCTTTCACTTTCCTTTCAGTTCCTCCATTCCCCAGGCTTATGCTACTCCAAGCAAAGTCTGAAACTTTGTTTTGTGAGCACTTTTTGTGTACTTTTGCTTTTCCCTTTCTGTATTCCTCAAGTTGTAATTTGCTTTGGATTAAAAACATCTGCTAAATGAATAAATGTAAATATTACTTATTTATTTTATTAATATTGCTTAGACTTAGAAGGGTTTATTGGAAATCATATTTAAGTTATAAATGTTTATGAGAAAAATCATGATTACTGTAAAAGGCAGAGACCTCATTACATATTAAACATATTGTTAATTTCCTGCCCTCTGATTGGTCAATACAGCGTTCCAGCTTTGAGGACCACCTTTTCACTAGCGGGAGGATGTAATTGAATTCATTAACTGATTACAAAGACAAAACATTTTGTCACGAAAAAGCAATAAGGCGCGTGAGGCTGTGTTGCATTTAAGGATTTAATTCAGACATGAATAACAGACATGTGTAGGTGCGAAACTTCGAGAATCTTCTGTTATCTTGACTAGAGTCAATAACACTGAGCAAAGCTGCAATCATAAACGCGTGACACATTCTCGTTGACCCACTTACTAATGATTATTTTATTTGTGCAACAGGCGACTTGAGTCATCTATGATGTAATCAAAACGCTTATCGTGAAATAAACATGAAATATTACTGTTACAAGTGTTGACATTTTTTTAAATATATGAAATGGCACAATATGAACATTTCAATACAATAAATCATAATACAGTACTTTTTTATTTTTTGTTTTACTTTCATAATAGGTGACACAAGTAGGACAGAATTATGAATATTTATGTACCTATGTATGTACATATTTATAGGCCTACACATAATTTCTCTCTATATATATATACACACACACATAAACTACATCTTAGATGTCTCGAACATTTTTAAGTGATTAATATTTTCAAATGAACTTTGTAAAGAGAGATATTAGATCCATAACATGTCACACTGTGCTCGAAATATCTGCTATTTAAGTGTCAGTTATCGATAGATAGTCAAAACATTACCTTGTCTACGGACATAGAGTTCTCGTAGTCATAGAAAGGCGTGAGAGCAGGAGACTCCTCTCGGATGATCTGAATCACAACTTCTCATGCTCTATAACAGTGTGCGGGTGTATTTATGGGGCAGAAGTAAGTGGCGGAAAGTAATGGTCTCCTCCCAACACATGACGTGATCGGGTTTCGTTTCGTGCTCGCCCAGTTTGTCAATGTTTGGAACAGATTGCTGATTTCAGATGTGTTTTCCACAGCTTCTCTTTTTTTGTCCTAGGACCATGAGACAAGTGTCACGACAGGATAACAATACCTGCTCGGAATTATTTTGCCTACATGCAATCAAATATAATGTATGATGGCAAACTACTTTATACAATGTTTAGAGAAATAAAAAAATGGGTGAACAAACCCTTTAATTCCATATCACGTTTCAATGGTATGCATATTATTGTTGTCATAATTATACGGCATTTTAAGTAGTGTATTTACAGTAAGCGAGATCCTTGCTCCCTGAACCTTTTCAGCTTTGCTGCCCTCTGTCGCGCTAGTAAGCGTTGACTTACAGCGCTCGTTCATTATCTATTCATTGCATGTCCTGTTGGATGTGAAAGTCACGTGAAACTTTCTATGCAAAACAGGTTGCTCGCAAGAGCAAATGACATGTGGCCACAAATATTAATCTCGTTCCCAAAACTTCCCAACAAACAAGAGCTTACGATGAAAGCCGCCATTTTGGCTCCTGTGCAGCAGCGCTTCCGAAGCAGAACTCTATTGCAGGTTTGAGCCAACATGGCGGTTCATGGGCTGCAGTTGCAGACACGCCCCCTGTGAGTCAGAGGGTTTTAGGAGCGCTACTGTAATGACAGCTCAAAGCTGTCCACGTCAACACTGTGCAGCCACCATGGACTCCTCGGCTCTGGTAAGACACGCTTGCCCTTTAATCGCTGTTTTTATTTATTTTATTCATTGTAAACGATGAAACAGTAGCTTGTGCCCAGTTCTCCCTCTTGGAATCGATGGAGAAAAATGTTTTCGACCGCAACTATTTTATCTTATATATTATTCTAAGGCGTAGCGTACTAAGTTGAAACAATATTTAAGAAACTCCACAGTTGAGAACAGCTGAAAAGATGGGTTGACTTCTAACATAAATGTATTTCATTCCCCGCGAAAGCGAAATCGTTGGCAGAAACCGACACGGTTTCTGTTTACGAGCGAACGAGAATTTATGGGAGCAAACCATAACATTAATTTTCTGATTGTGAACGGATCATTGTAGTGCAAGATGCGAATGTATAGCCTTGCGTTTCCACTTCTTGTGCACTACGGGTTTGTTTGTGTTCAGTTTGTTCTGAAAGTTTTTTCTCTCGGTCTAGTCGTGGAAGATGTGGCTTTTGAAAGTGGGACGTGGATGCCACGTCCTCGACGCGTCTCTGCCGGAGCGGAGCGCGCGCCGCCGGTTTGGTGCGCGTGATTGATTCCACAGGTGGATACTTGGAGGAGATCAGGGTTATTGCTTGCCATGGACTTTTTTAATACTCTTATGAGTTGACCTATATAGACAACATACACTAACTGCAAATCATTAATACTGTAGCTATAGAAAAATAGCAGTACCTCTATTTGACGGCGAAATAAGTACACTTCTATAGGATTTTAAGCATTCTAGAATATTGAATACATTTTATCATATGATGGAATATTGTAGTTCTTTTAAAAGGGCCATGTAACAGGTTTAACATTTATTCATCACTAGCTTTATAAAAATACAAGGCTCCACATTGTCAAAGTCATTGTTTACACATAAACATAAGGAACACACAGGGAACCCAACATTGTTGCATATTTTATTGTTATATTTAAGAACTGATTAGAACGTCAATGTGTACCTTGAATGCAACAAAGTCGCTTTGGATAAACGCATCTGCCAAATGCATTAATGTAAATGTGAATTGAACTGAATATTATTATTAGTTAAAGGTTCATTGTAATGCTTTGAATTACTGTGAAATTCATATTATAATTTACAAAGGGTGAAGTTTCATTGTGTATCGAGACAGGAATCCCTTGTATTTCCAGATGATCTAAAAAGATGACCAAATGATAGTTTTCTCCTTCTGTTCGCCTGGCTCAAGTTCTGTGATACACTCCGACTTTGAATCAGAGGTAGTCAGTGCATGACAGAACTTTGGCTCGGCCGGACCCAGTCGAGTGAAAGCCAACCAACAGCCTCTTCTGGATCTTCTCCCCTTTTTTTTTTGTTCTATAAATAGCCATGAGCCAAAATTATTTTAAGGAGCGTTTATGATAGATACAAAAATTCCCCATAATGTTGAATGCTTGAACGTAATGTTGATTTATTTTCAACCAGGAACCCTCGCTATACACCGTGAAGGCTGTCTTCATCTTAGACAACGATGGAAACAGATTGCTTTCAAAGGTGCTTAGCGTCCTCTGACTTTCCTTCTTTTTGCAGATGATGTAAAATTACCTCAATTTAGTCATATATTATCATGAATAACTATTTATGCACTATGCAATTATGTATGTACTTGTGTGCAATTACAGTACTACGATCCAGAACTCTACCCTTCCATGAAAGAGCAGAAGAATTTTGAAACGAATGTCTTCAACAAAACGCATAAAGCTGACAGTAAGTTCATAATGCAACACGATTTTATGTTACACTTTACTAATCATCCTATCTAACAAAATGTGTGCTAAGAATACTTTGCTAACCTTCCCATTTAGTTCTGAAACTTAAGAACTTTTAGGAACATTATCAAAGACCAGATCACGTTGAATGGATATTCTATTAACTTGGAAGAACGCTTGTCCGTAACACAACTTTGCCTGAACATTAGCTAAAGTTCTGAGATCATTCCCCTTCAACTGAAGCTCTTCTTTTCAGATCAGTGTTTCCTATTAAATTCAGGGTTGTTTAGAGACTTTATTGTGTCTATTAGAATGAGATACACTAGTAAAATAAGAAGTGTCCCAGATTAGTCCCAGATCAAGTTTCAAACTAGTTTACAGTGGTTCATGGTCGTTAGGACTGGAATTTGCAAGGTTCCTCTGGGGCTTGTAGGTCAGATTACTGGAAAGCTGGGTGGAATTCATAAATGTTTCTTTCTTACCCTATGGGGGGAAGGAGTTTGACACCAGGATAACAAAACAACCCTGATCCTTTCACCCGTTTAGGTGTTAACTGTTTTAGCTTGGTCAAAACACACACCTGTATTTGTCTCTTAAAGGTGAATCCGATGAAAGGTGAAGCTGTGTGATATGTTTCCTTTACTTGACTGAAAAGAGGCAGAAATAGCTTCTGACCTCCAAATGTTTTGCCTCACATGAAACTTTCAGTAATCAGACACCCCGGCCTTTTAGAACGTCATCTCCTTATGAACTACATTCATAAGTAATGCTCACATAATGTTTGCAGAATGATAAAAGAGAATTTCTTTCTTTTTCTGTAACATTCTCACGTCCAAGAAAATTGCTTACAAACATTATTTTATAAACTGGATGATTTTAAGGTTCAGACAACTTTCAAAATTAATGTTTTCTTAGCTTAAAGCAGGGGTGTTGACAGTCAGTCCTGGAGGGCCACTGTCCTGCAGAGTTTAGCTCCAACTTGCCTCAACACATCTAGTAAAATCTTGGTTAGCTGGTCCAGGTGTGTTTAATTGGGACTGGAGCTAAACTTTGTTGGACAGTGGCCCTCCAGGAGCACCATTGGACACGCATGATATAAAGCAGGGGTGTCAAACTCAATTGCACAGGGGGCCAAAATCCCAAAAAAATTTAGGTCACGGGCCGAACAAGATAAACATTTATTGAAAACACTAAAACTAAACTTTAAAACTTACCTTTTTTAAAATTAGATGTGAATAAAAACAGACATAAATATTATTCTGGAATAAATCAACTTATACCTTAAATAACTTAAAAATATAAAAATATTTAAAAAAATACTTTAAAAAAATTAAAATATATCCTGTCTAAATTATACAAGTTAGAAATAAAGTAAACAAGTAAAGTAAAAGTAAAAGTTAAAAGAACAAACATTCAAATTTCTTTACTCTTATGTCATTTTATATAAAACTTAAAAAGATTTATATATAAAAGATTTTGCTCTCCATAAAAATATATCCTGTCAAAATTATACAAATTCAAAATATGGACATGCTGCATAACAAAACCTGGAAATCTAAATACAATTTTTGCTTTTCAGCAATAACAAATCAAATCATTCAGTTGAATTTGCTCTCATGTCATTTGTCTTATAGTGCCGTCTTATTAAATTATTTAATCACCGCCACATTAGCTCCGCAAATGAGACACACGGGTATACCGGTAGTATGTCAGTAAACATATACCGTATTTTCCCGCATATAACCCATGGGTTATAGCAGATTTTACAAACTATATCACAATTTTTTTTACACGTAATAATATTTCAATATATTTGTTACGTCCCTAAGGACGTAATGTTTTTTTTTTTTTTTTTTGCGCTGTATTTTCTTTCTGGCGCTTGTACTATCACTCTGACAGCTGGCGCTGATATGCTGTCTGACCTGTCAATCATGCAAGAAGACGCGCTGCCATGAGGGTGGGCTCTTCTCATCCGATGATCAACACCTGAATTTCGCGCACAAGCACTGTGTACCGAGCCTGAACAGTTATGGATAATTGACAGTAACAATCGCGCGGTACTAGCGCGAGCGCGAAGCATCATTAGCCACTTCCTGTTTAATACAGGAAGTGTTCGGCGAGTCAGCTGGAGCGCGGGACATCTCGCGGGCCATTAATAAAATGCTCTCGCGGGCCGGACATAATTACACGCCGGGCCGGATGTGGCCCGCGGGCCTTGAGTTTGACACCTATGATATAAAGGAACGCTATAACTTTTGGCCCTCTAGTGGTTAGTGAACAAAACTGCATGCATTTTTTTGGGGGGGGGTTGTGCTTTGGTTCAACATGACTGTGCAGATGAATATGATTCTTTCTCATAACTAAAAATAGAGAGGGAGATTATCCTGCTGCTCATAAAACATTAGCTGACGGCGTTACTAACTATACCCATGAATAAACAGTACTTCCTCAAAAATAAGTTCCTAACCCACAACCTAATGACCCTTTAGAATAGATAATTCTTTACAATGAACTCTGTTAGAGAGATACATCTGTTATCTGTTAATAAAATTAATCTGTCAGTACAATACCTTACTCACCTGTTGAGTAAGAAACGCCATATTTCAAATCCCACAGATCTTACCATCTCTGAACAGCCAAGCCAATGTTGATTCTTGTTTTATTGCAAGCTCTGTTGTAATAAACTGTATCTCTCTGCATTTTGTTTTTAAACGGGTGATTTGCAGTGGTTCAAGATTTAGCTGCTAATTTCAATCGTTCTCACTCACTGTGAAACTAAGTTGTGCCACTCTCACACCGTACATGCGTTAAATATATACATCTGTCTCGTACATGCTGTCTTAAAAACAACCTTCCTCTATTCTCCAGGTTTGTACTGCTAATATGTGTAATGTTTGAAACTTTGTATTGTAAGGGTTTTGCATCTTTGCATCTTTTGCACTTTTGCATCTTCAGGATTAAACGCTTTCTGTATTCCTCAAATTGTAAGTCGCTTTGAATAAAAGCGTCTGCTAAATGAATAAATGAAAATGTAAATGTACACACGTGATGAGACAGACATGTGACATTTGTACACAATTTCCTGTGAAAACCATCCTGTTAGATCTAAAATATAAACACTTAATAATAGGCTTACCATAGTTAGACAAAAACACGTTTTGGATGAATGCTTGATGATGTATTGATGTCAATTTTGAACAAAAATGCTACATGGTGTTAATGGGAATGTCAGTAAAAATGTTATTAGCTGGGTATCTATCATGTTGCCCATAACAAAACAAGCTATAAATGGTAATGGTAATTAAGACTAACTTTGTTCTTGACTGGACTGAAATTGTATAAAAGATTAGATATTTTGAGAAATTTTTTTTGTAGGTCTCTGAGGTTTTTATTACTGAATATACAGAAATTATGTATCATTCAGCATTTTAAGTCTTCTGGTTCGTGTGTGTGCACAGATGAAATTTCCTTCTTAGAAGGGATGACGATAGTCTACAAGAGCAGCATAGACTTGTTCTTCTATGTGGTTGGCAGCGCTCAGGAGAATGAGGTAAGTCCTCTATGCAAATGAGTTGGCCTGTGATTGGCTGAAATGTTTTCCATACTGGAATCTTGTCACACATTTTGCACGTGACAGTGTCTTTCTGACCATTATACAAAGCTGGTCATGTTTGGACAATATTTGATAAGTCTTTTTTTTTTTTCTAAAAGAGAATACAGATGAAGTCAACTGTGATTCATCCTATTTCCTTTTCTGTCTCTTTGTCTCTCTTCCTATATTTGTCTGATCCTCAGCTCATGTTAATGGCAGTGTTGAACTGCTTGTTTGAGTCTCTTAGTCAGATGTTGAGGTGAGTTCATGCTCTTAAATACTGTTTGTGTTTCTATATATATATATTAGACACACACTATTATGCAAGTGATATATCAGTAGGATTTCAGTACAATAAACTTTCAGATTTTGTTTTTTCAAAGAAAGTGCTTGTTTTGTCTTATTTCTCCATACCTTTTTAGATAACTGGTATCAATATCAGACAGGTTTGTTAAATAGTTTGCCAGGTCTACATGGGTAAATTGAAAATTTACTTAAAGAGGTTGTTACACATTATTAAGAAAGTCACAGTTCTCATGCAATATGGGGAGGAAGAAAGATCGTTCTGAAAATGAAAGCATGAAATTGTGCAATGTTCTGCAAAAGGAATGAAAACAACTAATGTTGTGTGAAAACTGAATGGAGGTTATCAAACTATCATGAGATTTGTGAGTAATTTACAGCATAAGATAACTCAGTCAGATAAAGGCTTATTAAGGTAAATTTATGTTAAAAAATTATTAAAATAACCGCTAAAAAAATGCGCACACACACACACACACACACACACACACACATACACACATATATATATATATATATATATACACACACACATACACACTTCTGTTCAAAAATGTTACTTTCATTCAGCAAGGAAGATTTAAATTCATTGAAGGTTCTAGTGAAGACATTTATAGTGTTACAAAAGATTTTTATTTCAAATACGCTTTATTTGTTCATTAAAGAATCCTGAAAAAGTATATCGGTTTCCACAAAGATTTTGAGCAGCAAAACTGTTTTCAGTAGTTCCTGATGAAGATTAGGAATAGGATTAAATTATAAAATATAAACATTTTAAAATGTGTATATATAAAAATTGTAGAATTTAAAGTGTAATAGTATTTGATTAAATGTATGCAGCCTTTGAACAATAGTGTTTGTTTTGATCTTTAAGAGCAGTTGCATTGCTTCCCTTTAGGCTGAGTCATGTCAGAACTCACCGAATTCTGGGCATGCAAGCTGCCTTTGGTAACCATAGAAACTGGTGAAGTGCAGCACAAGATGTCAGGGATGTCACAGTAGAAGACTTGTGTGTTCAGGTGTCTGGTTCTTTTCCAACAGGAAGAATGTGGAGAAAAGGACTCTGCTGGATAATATGGACGGAGTGTTCCTAGTGGTGGATGAAATCATCGATGGAGGGTAAATATTACATAATAGATGATTCTCTTCTAGCACCTGCACATTCAGTTAGTTGAGAACATACACTAGCATTCACAGGTTTGGGATTAGGAAGATTTATGTTTTAGAAATGTCTTATGCTCACCAAGACTGCATTTTTGAGAATCGAAAATACATTAAAAAAGTCATTTATACCTGTGATATCCTTCAAAAATGACTGTGACTTTGCTTCAGAAATCATTCTAATATGATGATTTTCTACTCAACATTCATCAATGTTAAAAACAGTTGTGCTTCTTAATATCTTTTGGAAATTGTGGTACTTTTTCAGGATTTATTGATGAATATGAAAATGTGTACAGCAGTGAGAATGACTGATAAAGGCCTTATTTTAAAGAAATGTACTTTTTCTTTCTAAATAATTAATTATGCATTCATTTTCACTAAATAACCAGCTTTTAACAGCTAAAAGGACTTTCCTCCATAAGCAGGCGATTTTATTTTGTGATCTTTTTGACCTTTTAGATTCAATTTTAATTATGGTTTTACTCCATTACAGCTGCCAACCTATATATATATATATATATATATATATATATATATATATATATATATATATATATATATATATATATATATATATATATATATATATATATATATATATATATATATATATATATATATAGGTTGGCAGCTGTAATGGAGTAAAACCATAATTAAAATTGAATCTAAAAGGTCAAAAAGATCACAAAATAAAATTTTACAAAAATTTTACAAAAGATCACAAAATACAATTTTAATTATGGTTTTACTCCATTACAGCTGCCAACCTATATATATATATATATATATATATATAGGTTGGCAGCTGTAATGGAGTAAAACCATAATTAAAATTGAATCTAAAAGGTCAAAAAGTGCAATGCAACAAATGAAGTAATAAAATGTTTAAAAATTTAATCAAATAATAACTAATATATATATATATATATATATATATATATATATATATATATATATATATATATATATATATTAGTTATTATTTGATTAAATTTTTAAACATTTTATTACTTCATTTGTTGCATGAACATCATCAGAGGGGAAGACTAGATCCCCCCCATTAACTTTAAATAATTATTGTCATTCGTATGTCGCTCTTCCACTTGTTTACAGGGTGATCTTGGAGAGTGACCCCCAACAGGTCATTGAGAAGGTCAACTATAGGGTAAGAGACTGTCAAAGATCGATATATAATTGTGTAATGAACTGTCAGTGCTTGTTTTCTGTGTCTGAGTTGTGCTTCGCAATGCTCTGAGAGCTCAGACATTCGTCACATATATATATCGATAAGTCAGCAGGTTTCTAGCTTCCCACATAATTACCTTGGCACATCATTTCAGCTCGACAGGAAGTTCCCTTTTCTTGCTGACCAGTTTGAGGGTCTTATTTTTAATGTGTAGAATGTGAAAAAGACCTAAACAGAAGGTTCCATTACGTTATTCTGTAACTAATGCGTCCCTTTCACATGAATACATGTACGCAAGACTAAATGTCCCCTCTCTTGCCCTGTCAGTGTTTGTCGGAGCAAGCGTATGGCTTCGTCCTTTTTGATTACATCACTGGTAACGTGGAGGGCCAAGGAGAGAGACGCCAGCTACTGTAGCTCTCCTTGGGAAGCCTTCCTCTCTCCCTCCGCTTTAGAGCTGGAGAGAGAGAGAGAGAGCGAGAGAGAGAGAGGGGGATGAGGGTGAGAGAGTGGGCAGGTAACTGCATGGCATGCACAAGCGTGTGTGAAGCTCACAAGAGGAACAGCTGTAAGCGAGTTAGACGATCAATATAAAGAAAACGTCCTGCTGACATCTGACCATAAACCTTTTGCTGTGGAATGAGAGACACCGAGTCACATCTTTGATTTACGCTCACATAGACTCACTCAGTCAACGACTGGGCATGATTTCAGCAGTCCACACTTTTTTTTATTTATTTATACAATTTGAGGATTTTTTTACTCCAGTGCAAGGGAAAGACACGGACTCACTTCAAATGTATAAAAAAATACCAATACATAATACAATTTAAATAAGGTCTAATCTGAAAATATAGTCTCGGACAAATGTATTTTTAAAAAAAAAATCTTATTTTTATTTTTAATTAGTTAATTTTTAGGTTAAAAATGTTTTTTTATCAGTAGTACAATTCCAAAATTGCATTGCATTAACGTTTTAGCATCTATAAAACATTTTATTTTTTTATCTTTTAGACTTCATCAGTGAGAAGATTTTGCCCCACTAAATAAAATAAATGATTAACTTTAAGTAAGACTTAAAAATACTACAATTAAATAATTTAATCTAATGTATTTTTTAAGTAAATCTTAAAATATATTTTTTATTAAATGTTTATCTAGATTGCATTTAATTAATTAATTATTTTAATTTTAGTAAAATTGCAGTCTTTTATATTTGAATATATTTTAACAATCAGGGCATTTTTTGAGATCTTTTGATATTTTAGCAATGGTTCTTGTTCTACTATATTGGTCGACCAAATATGGCTTTTTAATGGGCTGTTATCATATCTAGACAGTGATTGATTGTTTACTGAAATAATGTAAATAATAAACTCAATTATGACAAATGCAATCAAATGCATACCTATTTTACATGATATTTTCAAAAAGCAATAAAAACTGACAAACGAAAATGTATAATATCCTTGATCAAGGCTGTCGGAAGACCTCATAAAGGTGAATTAATACTTCTGTTAACTGGGCACGCTGGTATTTTCATCAGCCAGAGATATTTACAGAGAATGCAAATGTTCTCTGTGTATTTTCTCCATTAGTGCTGTTTAATAGTGATGGCAGATGAGTTGTGGTGTGTTGTGCTGTTGATCTTAACCTTCACTTTGATATAGAGTAACCTCAGTTTGAAACCTCTTGCATGATATGTCTGGCTTGGTTTGTTACGGCTTATATTTGGTTAATTTTTTTGAACTCTAATTTTTTCCTGATTTTTGGTTCCCTTACAGGCAGATGACAACCCATTATCAGAACAGAGCGTTGCACAGGTATAAACACACACGCATTTATAAAAACATACTAATGCACAGACACTATATTGATGCATTTTCCCCACCTGTTAACATGTCTGTTGTGAAACATTTTAAAGCTCCAAACTAAAAGGTCTGAAATGTTTCCCTGTGAAATGTCAGTCATTAACAACTGCACCTTCATTAACGTCATTATCATCTGTCTCGCTCTAACCTTTGCCATTAACTCTAACCTTGACAGCACATCACTGAGAAACTGGCTCTTACCTCTAATGTAAGTGCATGAGCTCTTTCTTACAAATGAGAGCCACACATGTGCATGCTGAAATACATCGAAGCTTGTAGTATCACAGACAAGGGAATCTAAGACTAATCTAAAGTGAAGTTAAATTATAAAAGAGACAGCTGTAAAAAAGCTTTGCAGTCAAATGCTGTGGTCTTCAGATGCCCCCTTGTGGTTGTTATATAAAATTGTTAGTTTATTGGGTTAAACTGTCATATAGTAACCTCATTATTGCACTATTGGTATAGTTTTCCTAATGTTTATTTAACTAGATGGCATAAAAACTAAGAAATGTAAAATGTTTTTTTTTACAACTATATTGTATTGATTTTTATTGTTATTACTTACAATATATGGAAAGCATGTGACGATAAATCATACTAACAACTCAAATGAATGTCATACAGCAAAGCACATTGATTTGATGCTTCTTTTAGAAGTGTTGCATTTATTTGGGTTGATCCTAAGAAGTTCTGTTTGATTTTTTTTTCTTTCTTCCAGGTGTTACAGTCAGCAAAAGAGCAGATCAAGTGGTCAATTCTAAAATAAAATACCTAGAAGGAATCTTCGAATTGTAGAAAGGGAATTTGATTTGTTATTTTGTTTTCCATTTTCTTAATTATTTGTAATTTAATTGTATTTAATTATAGAAATGGTGCAATTGTTTTCAGCAAGTTTATTGCTGAAATATTTATATTTTATGTCAAAATGGGGTCATTTATGTGTTTTTAAATTATATGAAATGCAGAGGCATTTTCTAACTGTCAATACACAAATACCTGTCCATTTCCTAAGCCGCTTTAAAGCTCTTTTCTTCTTCTTCTGCAAATAGGCTATTGATATGCTGTTGTTCTGTTTAGAGGAAGAATCCTATTTTTATCTTGTTGATTTTGTCATTGGTGTTTGTCATGGCTTTGGTTGCTTTATAACCTTATGTCAAAAAATATAATTCACAAAGTTCTGTTACATTAGGCTTATAACTAAATATTTTGCTATTGCTAAATGTATTTAGTTTAAATGAAAAAGAGGCAATATTATGAAACGTAAAATAAAGTAACATTTACATACACAAAGCATATATTTGATTTACTAGGATTTATTTTCTAGTAAACTAAACCGTCTGTATCTCCTGAATGTGCTAAATTTCTTTAAACGTGACAAAAAACTAATAAATATGTTTTTTTTAATGCATTTGTTGGGTCATTTCTGTCTTTTCGGGTCTGTGTGACAACGCGACACCGATGCCGCTTCTCTATTGGTGAGAGAAGAGTGAATCTGAACCAATCAGATTAGTGTTCTCATGAATATTCTGCATAAATTCTAATAATTACAAAGAGGGTGTGGCTTAGTCTGCCATTGGATGGTGTAGACCAATGGAAATCGCAAAGCCGAGTCTCCTCCTTCCTGTCTGAACCAAAGGGATCGCCTGGTGTGGGATTGTCAAAGCGCGACTGGTCCCAGTTCATGAAGGTGGGTGTTGACTTTTGGACGTTCAACACCCAATCACATTTTACTCTTTCTTTTCGGGATTCTTTCATTTAATACGTGGACAGCAGATCCCTGTCGCATCAGACATGTTATCACTAATTAAACCTCAAATTCTAGTTATATTTATTTCACGCCATCAAACATATTTTATATGAATGAGACAGACCTACTCAAAGGTTTAGATAATGCTAATAACTACTGGAAATTTAACCAAATATTTTGCTAAATAGCTAAAAAGTTAATTATTGTTTAGAGGTTAAATGCAGGCTAGGTGTTTCATTTAATAGAGGTAATTTTTTAGTGTCACCGAGAGTAAAAACAACAAATAACACCATATAAATATAGAATAATAAATAAATATAGATCCCAGCCTGCATAATAAGTATGATGCACAATTGCATAAATCTACCATAAAATCCTCATCGAGGATGAATTGAAATTGAATAAACTAATAAAACTGCATTTAAAATACATGTTTCTTAAATATGATTCTCCATAACCACGAATAAAATACCGTAGAATCGTTGGTAAAAATATATGCATTGCAAAGCATATAATAGCCTGTAACAAAAGTGGATTTATTGTTGTCTTGTAATGTAGTTTTTTGTGACAAATTGAAACTAAATCATCTGCTCTCATAACATGTTAATTGGACTATTTCTCAACGCTTTCATAGACTAAAAATGCCAGTGTTATGTATGTATTATTATCATCATCATCTTTGTTACATCATCATCTTTAACATCTGTTTAATGTCACAATATTTTAAAACGTTATTTACTTAATTTTATTTATTTACAGTTTTCAGACTTGGTTTTTAGACTTCAGATCTGTTAGGCCAGAAGTCTTCAATCCTGCTCCTGGGGACCCACTGTCCTCCTCAGTTTATCTCCAAACACCAGAACCAGCTCATCAAGCTCTTCAGGGTCGCTTGAAATTCCCAAGCTGAAGTGGGATATGAACTTTGCAGGGCAGTGGGTCTAGAAGCAGAGAAGTAAGAGAAAGAGGTATAGTTGAAGACCTCTGCGTTGAGCTATTTAAAAATAGCCTACTATAAATAGGAACTTACTTAAATACCTACTTAAACGTCAGTAATTAATGCCTTTAATTTTAAATTGGTTGTTTGTTTTTACTATTGCCAACTACATCTGTAGAGTTATTTATAGAGAAACACCGAAAGAGAGAAAGCACCGGATGTTCAGGTGTATCGGGACCACGTGACACGGAGACGCTCGTCGTCACAGCGCGCGGGTGTGAGTAGAGGATATTGATCGGACTGGCCAGAAATCAGCGGAACCTATGGCTAACTTTGACTACTTTCTCCAATAAGCTTATTTTACTGTCTTTATTTCCTACCCGCTGTATGGTATTTCTTTTTACTTTGTACCCACTTATGTTTAGTTTGGACCTCTATTTGGGCTCATGTTGTTGTTGCACCTGCACACTAATGCCAACATTTATTTATTTGTTTGTTTATGTATTCATCTTTAAAAAACAGATTAGTTTCGTATTTTGTAAAAAAAAAAAGAAAAAGAAAAAAGAAAAAAAAGATCAAAGTCCTACTCTTCACAGAAGCCAGCAATATTGGTATTGCTGTTTACCTGTTGATACATTTGTGACTTATTTGTAATCATAAATTGTTGGTTTCTTTCTCCATATCATGAAGTTCCTTCATCACAGACGTTGTATCCAAAATTCACAAGCAAGTGTTCTTTCAGACATTTTAAAACACAGTGCTCAAAAAAAAGGGAACACTTTATCATCACAGTGTAACACCAAATCTATTAAACTTCAGGGATGTCAGTCCGTCTGGTTAGGAAACATAAGTGATTGGGAATCAGTTTCCCCCGCTTTGGAACAAATGAAAGTGACAACAGCTGCACTGGAGAGGCAACAGCAAGACAACCCCTCAGAAAGGAATAATTTTGCAGGTGTTGGTCATATTCTTCCTCATTGCTAGGGTGTTTGTCAGTCATTATCTGTAGCATGAGGCAGTACCTGCAACCCAATCAGGCCGTCCTGCTCCTCCAGGAGTCATCGCAAGGAGGTTTGGTGTGTCTCCAGCACAGTTTCAAGAGGATGGAGGAGATACACGAAGACAAGCCATTACACGAGGAGAGCTGGACAGGGATGAAGAAGGACAACAACCCAGCAGCAAGACCAGAATCTGCTCCTTTCTGTGAGGAGGAACAGGAGGAGCGCTGCCAAAAACCTGACCTCCAGCAGGTACTGGTGTGGATGGAGCATGGATTCATCCTGCCTTTTGTCATCCTGCTGTGTTCTGTTGATTTGTCCTACCTTATCAGCTATTGCTACCTCCCATTAAAACAGTAGGTAGCACAATTTGACAGAGAAAAATACTGTCTCTCAGATTGTGCTACCAGCAAAATATTAATGTGGTTTAAGGGTGTATTAACATCCACACCTACCCATACCCTAATCCTTCCCTTTAAACAATGCATATATATATATATTTAAAATAAATATGATATATTGATGTACGCATGCACAGTACGTCTCTGGTAGGACAATTTTACTGGATGATATGTCCGGACACTGGCCCTCAGAATATAGGCAAATTAGTTTTTTAATTATATTTTTTACTAATACTATTTTAACACCATTAATTCGGAAAACCCCCCCAGAAAAATACCGAAACATGCCATAGTTTAGTGAAAGATAGCACTGTCATCTACTGAAAACTAACACGTTTGCTAGTGCTCACTGAATCGTTTGTGCATAAATGCTAGATGTAATTACTTATGTGTGTTTGTATTTAGCTGAGGTGATATTTGTGTGTCGTTTAACCATCATCAGACTTTTTTTTAAATAGATAAAATAATAGCATAAACACAGTGGCGAAATGGGCTGTGATGCAAATGACACCCAGTAAAATCTTGCCGAGGTCAACAAATTGGTCAGAGCTTGAGCATGGGTTAAACTCCACAGCCTACCTGAGTATTGTTGCTGACCATGTCCATCCCTTAATGACCACATCTTTTGATGCCTGCTTCCAAGCAGGACCATATCACAAACTGGCTTTGTGAACATGATAGTGAGTTCTGTATACTCAAGTCTCCTCCACAGTCACCAGATCTCAATCCAATAGAGTACGTCAAATGGAAAAACTTTACAGTATCACTAGTACCGTCACTGTTTTACCACCACAACAGGATTTTAAGTGTCTTTGTTTTTTCAAAAGCACAAGTAAGTTAATATTCTAAAGAAAGTGACTTTCAGCCCTCATAATAAGTTGTAGGTGGTGCAGGTGATTGTGTATTTTGCTCCATCTAGTGGACAAGTGAAAATCTACACTGACCTCTTGAAAAGCCAGACTTTCGCCACCTAAAGCAAGACTATGTTTGTTTTGCATATTATTATACACAGCTCTTTGCTATGTATTAAATGTGTCTTAACCCATTTAGTCATTCAGCCTGGTCTGTTTTCTGGGTTTAGAGATAAACCAGGATGTGAAACCATCTAAAACCAGCAAAGACCAACAAGCAAGCATCCGTTACAGCATCCATTCTCCAAACATGCATGTATTTTTAACCCTTGTTGAAATCTATCATTTATGGCATCACGTTTCCTGCATGTAATAATACAGAGGGGTCACACAGCGAACGCATGACACATGTGTGGCTGCATCTTCACTTCCCCAGGAAATGTGTTTTTAAGAGAGTAGCGGGTGTTAATAGATTTCAGATCGTTTGCAGCTGCTCTCACAAAGTGCTTCAAAGTGAAGAAGCGCCGGATGAAAGAACGTCCCTTCATCTGTCACAGACATCTTCATAGGACAGAGACACGCAATGCTGTGGGCTCGTCCTGAAATACAGTCCTCTGCGAGGTCACGACTGCACGCTGGTTTCCTCAAGGACTTAACCTTGAGAATATTAATCTTTTTTTGCCATGACAAAACTGACCTTGTTTTTCCTGTGCTGAGTAGCTAATTGACACGATGAAAGATAAACTCCATAATAGTCAAAGTCATTCATATAGTCAAAGAAATGCTTTCACATAAGTCCATGACCACATATTCATAACTCAAACACAGAGTTGGCACTTTGAAAGCTTTAGATTCATTAACGCAACAGCAGAAAGGTGGACTAGTTTCACTTACAATTTTCCTCCAGTACAACCAAACATTAACATAATAAACACCTGAGATCCTATTGATTTACGGTTAATTTGATTGTCTCTTGACTTTAAAGAAATGTTGAATTTTTTTTTTTACTTGAGGGGAAACAATTACAAATGATTGGCCTAGACTCTTCTAGATAACTTAAATTCTAATCCTAATAGATCTTTGCATACAGATCCCCCTTAATATTCAGCACTGACACTGTTGGACGAAGCTGAATAATAACACTATTGTCCTCCTTAAATTAACTTTAAACAATTCTTGAACTGACCCGAGTCATCGCTGAACTGAATTGAGAGGAATAATGACAACATTATCTTGCTAGTCAGCTGCACACTTAAAAATAAAGCTTCTGAAAAGGGTTTTTTCACAGCGACGGCATATATAAGAACCATGTTTTTGCCATTGAAGATCTGTTTTTTCTTAGTGTGAAGAACATTTTGTTAATCTACAGAACCTGGAAAGGTTCCAGGGTTTTTATGAGGACATGTTTTCTAACCATATACATTCTTTCTGCGTGATATTATATCAAATAAGTACATTTATTACAATGACTTCACAATGTGAATCATTAGATATTTTCATTAGACTCTTGCTAGGCTCTTACTAAAGGATCAGGCTTTACAAATGATTTTTTTTTTTTATCAAAATGGGCATTTCAATATCTTTCAGGAACAACATACCACCAAAATTGATGTTTTGAGCTGATCTCCCATTCATTTCTGACCCTGTACACTGTATATGTATATGGCTGGATAAACTTTGACAAATGTGACAAAACAAAAGCATCTCTTAAAGTAATACATGAAGTCAAACACAAGTCATGGTGTGTCGAAACAAAGGTGAGCTTTAAGACAGACAAGAGCATATAGTGATATTGATCAAACCATCAATTAGACTATAAGTTATTGAATTATGAGGGGGTTCAGTTCTGAAACATTGATTGGCCAAATGGTCACCCATAATTGGGTATAAGTGGCATCTGGGAAGTACAGGCAACAGCACTGATGCCACAACGGCTTTGTTTTTACATCGTAGGACCCAGTTGGCATATGGTGAGACCTTTGAACTGTTCCTCATATTTCACATGTTGGCAGAGCTTCATGCTTGACATGTGGAAATGTAGCGGTTCGGAATATGTTATGGAGTAAGTAGAACATAGACAGAAAGGATCATGTAAAAGAGAGTGAAAGTGTTGAGACAAAGGTGATTGAAAGTGTATATTATTACACACACACACACAAAATGACAGTTCAATAATCCAGTTTGTATTTTTAGGTTAGATGTGTATGTGTGACTGTGACTCATTTCTGTTCAAATCAACCAGATAAGACATGCCTCACATCACAGTTCAAGAAATGATTCCTTTGCTTTCATTGCAGGAGTTTAAATCCACAGTCACCAGTATAACACCACAAATCGTGAAAATGTTATCCCACTCACATTTTCAGTCAAATCATGTTGCACAGCAAGGGGTTGCTGCATATATAGGAGATGGCGTGAAGAAGCTGAGCGTGATTGGCTGGCACTTGTTTAGCATACTCTCCCTGATTGGCTAAGGAGCTGACATTGATGGATTGGCTCTTAACTGATTGGTTCCTCAAAAAAATGACGTTGCAAATGCAGGGCAGAGCTAAAACTATAGGGAGTGGCTAATTTAATGTGTGCTGTCAATCATCATGGGCTCTCCACACAAAAGAAAGCGTTTTTAACATTCTTGTACTATTAAATACATAATTATAAAGTAGTTAATCCTTATTAAATGTACACACAATTTCACTTTTAATCCACAGGAAAATGTAACAATTCCTATATTTACCTCAGTGCTACTAGAAAGATAAATATGGAAACAAAATCAGTAAAATAGCTGATGAAACCCTATTTTTCAAGCTATAACGAACTATTCATAAATCAAGTGTTCATGACATTCATGTTCCGGCCAGGTCTCTTTTAACACAGAATATTAACCATTACTCAAACTGCTGAAAGAAAAAAGTGCACAAAGCTAACATGAAATTAACTCTTTTAATCGTGCGTTTCTTGGAAGAACTGAATGGTATGGTGTACTTTGGAGGCCTGTGTTATTTAACTATCAGGGTCTTTTCCTTAAGTATTGCACCAAATTGCACCGCGCTGTCACACGGCCTTAAAATCATATGCGTTGTGCTGGATCATGCGTTGTGCTGGATCTCGAGCTCTCATGAAATGAATCCATCCATGAAGCCAGACCCGTCGCCGTTTGGAAGGCCTAGGCTCCTAGAGAGAAGCCATTTTGCCTCCTGTTTCTCGTCAGGTCGCCTGCCAACTCCGCGTCCCCCAATCAGGGCCCACAGACAAACACATGGTCCGCGGGGCTCCTCAATACCCTCGCGTGCCGCACGCCCCATTTCAAATAAACACCCGGGTCCGCTTGGCGCAGCGAGACCCGCCATCTGCCCAAACAGAGCGCGCGGAAAATAAATGCCGCTCTCCTAAACAAATAAACCCTCGCGCCGTTCAGAAGGCGCGAGATGGAAGCGCGGGATAGGAAAAAACCCGATTTATCCTCGCGAAGGGTAAACACGGCGACAGGTCTCTGAATGTATGAGGAGACCCGGTGCAATGGAGAGGTTTCACAGAGTATATAGTCAACAGAAAAGTAATCAAGAGGAAAGTGTAGGCGAGGTCGTTTAGAGAAATAAATGATAAAGTGTTCAGGCCGAAATCCACAGCGGGCAACAGTTACAGGACTATGTGTCAAACATATAGAAGGGTCCCATATAGAAGAGGACAATAGCATATAACAAACATATAGAGTACATTTAAGGTAACAATTTGCACTCAATTTGATTCGGTAGATTGTATCCCATATTTTTGAGTAAAACCTACTAAAATTTAACAGGTATGATATACTAAGCGAAATTAAGTAAAGTCTACCTAATATTTTTCAGTGCATCACACAGCCAATTACTTATATCAATTGAGTAACAAAAACTCTCTACTTAATTATTAGAGAGTAGAGTCTACCTAATTATTATTATTATTACTCAATATATAATTATGTTGTTAACAATTTTATTTGTAACCTGTTGTTTCATATTTTTCTTTTTTTAGACAGGCCATGTATACAAAAATGGTCACCGTCAGCTGTAACGGCGTTACGTCATCAGGAAAAAAATGGTCACTGTAGTTTGTTACAGTTTCCTTCGGAAAACTAAGTAATCAGTTTACAGTAAAACAAAATGTACAAAAAAAGAAGAAAGAAAAGTAACTCTATAGTAACTCTCTCCACGGTATAACCGTGGAGAGACTGCAGATAATCCGTGGGTCGGAAAATAACATTGCAGTTAATTACGGGTGGGTCGATGACAGATAAATCATGAATGTGTTGATTTTAATAAAGACACATAACTATAATTTCACAGTAAAACACAACCAACACTCACTTAAAACGTTTTCTATTTTTATTATCAATTGTAATGTGACGATTGGGTGCGAATATCTAAAACAGAGAAAATCATAAGTTCGAGTGGGTGGAGAGTGGATGATTTATGTCATCAGTGAAATCGGCTAATATTAGAACTGATATGTGCATAATTTACAACTGGTTCTGTTGCCAGTCATGAAGAAATTCAGTCAGATTAGAAATTCTGAAATGAGACCTTTTTGAGGATTTTTGTTTTCATGAAAATGCCCTAGACAATAATGTGCCCTGGACTAATAATGTGAAATGATTATTTTATTAATAAACATCAAATAAAATAGTTTCTATGAGCAGGACTTCAGAATATTGAATGATTAATGTAGAATATAAAATAGAATGTAGAATGTAAAATAGAACAAACGTTTCAAGCATATTGAAAACACTGTGGTGCATTATCATTGTCTGTTTTTACAGCAAACCTGTGCATCAGCCTTCATTCCAGTAGAGGGTGATAGAGCATCGCTCCAACAGGAGACTCTGAGGCCTTTTCTTGTGTTTCAGGTTATCCATGAAATCCCAAGAATCTGAGATGTCTGAAAGCACAGAGTGTGTGAATTCTTTATCAGTCACTTTCCTTATTATGTACTTGTTATGTTTGCTTTTAATATGGTGAGATGCCATGTGATGGACCTCATTTTTGAAAGATTACATTCACATTTATGCATTTGGCAGATGCTTTGATCCAAAGCGACGTCCATTGCATTCAAGATACACACTGACATTCTAATCAGTTCTTGCTTTCCCTTTGAATCGAACCCATGATCTTGATGTTGCAAGCGCCACTCTCTACTGTTTGAGCAACAGGAAATTAAGTTAGTGATGGGTCACATATGGACAGATTATATGATAACGTTTATTCAAAAACATAATTCCAGAATATGCTTCATGAATTAAAGAGATTTTTAAGATACGCATTTAAATGTAACATGGAGAAAGAGTCTTTCTCACTCTCTCTCTTTCTCAATCCCCAGGGTGGAGAATGATATGATTGGCCGTCTTTGCGTTTCGTCGTGCAAGAGGCAGGGCTGTCAGAGAAAGCTGTCCTTTTAGGGACATAATTGAGGCGGGCAGGACGGCATGTGTGGGCGTGATAGGGCGATTGTGTCAGAGAAAGCAAGATTGACAGGAGTGACAGCTCCATTTATTGGCTGCTAGAGTCTAGTCAGCAAAAGGGCATTCAGGGCCGCTGGCTCTGTTGGCGGCCTGTGCAGTCGGCGCCTGGTGAGTAAGCATTTAGACAGCAGCCCTCACCACTGCAATGCATGGGAGAAATATCTCTGTCAACACTGACTGTGATCTTTGATGGTGCTTCTAAAGAGGAAGGTCATACATATGAATGCAATCTCTGTCACACTCTTTTTTCACAGACAGTCTCACACATAAACACACTCACACACAAAATCAAGCCTGACATAAATTGCGCATAATGCCAAGTTGTCAAACTCTCTTGGCACAAAGATTCAGCTGTAAACAGCCTTGACTAAAGGTTCAGCATCCTAACCCTTTAAACATTTCTCCGCACTGCATATATTGAATGTTATCTTTGTGGAACGATTATAGCTTTAACACATCGGCTGTAATACAGTTTCATGTTTGACATTCTTACTATGACATTTCATGAAGACAAACATTGAATGATGATTTGACAAAGGTTTGTTTTAAAACTTTGAAAGTCTGAAGTCTTAAAGTTTGACAGCAATAGGCTGACAGAGAGATCAGTTTAATTTACATATAAATAGAAATGTATTGATTTGTATAGCATATATTATTATTAAATATATATATATATATATATATATATATATATATATATATATATATATATATATATATATATATATATATATATATATATATATATATATATATATATATATATATATTTAAAGTAATCTCTTATGCCCACCAGACTGCATTAATTTGATAAAAATACTAAAAACATAAAACCTTATTGAAATTTACAATAACGGTATATAATAATTGTTTATTGAAATAAACAATAATTATGTATTTGAATACATTTTAAGATGTAATTTATTCCTGTGATGCAAAGTTGTTTTTTCAGCATCATTACTCCACTTTTCAGTGTCACATAATCCTTCAGAAATCATTCTTATATGTTATTTGCTGCTAATATGTCTAATATGTTATATATCTAATTTGTTGCTCAAAAAGCTATTGTTATTATCAATGTTTAAAACAGTTGTGCTGCTTAATAATCTTGTGGAAACCAAAAAAAATAAAATAATCAGAATTGTTTGACGACTAGAATCTTCCAAAGCAAAGCATCCTTGTTGAATAAAAGTATTTCTTTCTTTAAAAAAACAGCCCCTAAACTCTTGAATATATTCTATGTTCTGTCTAAACACACACACACACACACACACACACACAAAATGACAGATAAATACATTTATACAATATAATCTAATACATATAAATTGTTTATAAATAGATATATGAATCGGCAAGGCATTATCTTATGAATGGCTTTGAATGGATAGTTCTGTGTTCCTGTTAATCCAGTTCGACTTCCTGTAAGGTGTGGACAGTGCAATTAAAATTCTGACTCGTGAACTGAAAAGGAGCCAATTGTTCATTTCTAAACTGCACCTGTCCTGTTTAAAATCATAGCTTTATCATCACATAATCATCACAAAATACAGAACTGAAAAGATGGTTGTACCCATTATACCTCTGAAATGTTTTAGGAAAACAGTACTGACAGTGTCATGCTTTAGTTTATCTTTTTGGGTTTCTCTTTGTCTATTTCCAGTAATGCATGAAGCCATGGAGTCATGGTAAACAGCATATCTTGTAGAGGAATTTTGTCCAACATGGAGGATGAAGAGATTTCTCCTGGTGAGTTCTGGGAACTCTGTGTATGTGATTTCTGATAAAATAATCCCGCAGTTGTAACTTTGGTCAGAAGTCCCCTGTAATTGTTGCACTTGGCTAATGAATGTCTATGACAATATTTAACTCACAATTTTGGCTTCTTTGCACACACATAAACTTCCACACACAGGCACAGATATACACACATCAAACAAAAATCTTTCTTTTAAATATATTTGAATAACCTTTCCATCAAACAAAAGTGAAAGAAAATAAACACTATCCAGAGGAAATGTCCTTCTAAAGGAAACACGCTCACTTGGTGTTATAGCATGTTTTGGAACTAAAATATTTGTGTTTCAGTTTTTTAGAAATGATGACGTCCAGAGGGTTGCGTCCTCAAAATGTTAAATCTAGAGTTGTAGAGATGCTTAGTGAAAAACTGAAGAGAGACTGTGCCTAATGGAAAATGAAAATATTTTATTCCAAATGGCATTATAGTCAACACTATATAGGAATGGTAACACACCATCCTACCAGGATTGAGCAGTGTCCTTCAGACTCATAAAAGCAGGCGATTCATGTACTTCGAAAAAGGCCACAGAAAGTACCACCTAATATCCTAAAGCTGTCATGCTCAGAGAATCACTTAATAAGGCACATAATCGTAAGAGGCGGCCAAGACCTCAGATGACACTAAATCAATTGGCAGACGGTAACTCCTCAGGCGGGCCGTGGTACCTAAGCTCTGAGTTATGACTTTCGGGGTGCCCCAGGGCTCAATACCCGGCCCACTCTCACTTCTCTCCGTCCCAACTTTACCCTCTGGACTTAATTCATTTTTCCCTTGCTGGATCTGACAGGTTGCGTGTTACTTGGCGCCTTTCAAGTCGCCGGGCCAGCAGTATGATTAAGGGGGATGGAGGAGGATTAATGGAAAAATACGAGAACGGCAAGGAACGGTGTTGACCTTAGAGGGAAGAACCTTACGTTAATTCTTAACATGCCGTTTGTTTCTGGCAGGGAAAGATAAAAGGTTATATGTCTCAAGAAACTGTAAGTGCCTCAGAAGTGTTTATTTGGTTTGTCCAAGCGTATACTGAAACAGTTGTTTGCAAAGGAAATTGAAATTATAGTACTGCATAACCAAGCTATTTGCTGTGGAGGTCTTGCTTAATCATTTCCATAACTCATGTTGTCTTTGGTGTCAATTCCCATCTGCAGATGATACCGCTAAAGGATGAATGGCAATCAGATGTTAGTTGTTTTTGAACAGAGTTGGAGAGCGTTTTCATACAGTAATCATGAGAAAATGCTGTGCCCAGAATTGAATTTGCCACAAAGAACACTTAATCCCCGTCACTTTTCCATCTTAACCAGAATGCATCTATTGTTTGCTTTGTGCTCATCCCGACAAGATGACGTTAAACGCCAAGAGAGCTTTTCCAGGTTAGCTTCCCACATTCTCCTCACTAATCAAGAGGTGCCTCGCAATAACGATAAATCTCTCATTTTGACGTGCGGCATAAATAAAGCAAACAGGCCTTGGTTTGATTACCCAGACTCCCCGTGAACAGACGGGCATTTGAGTGGTTCTGCTATTTATCAACCTGGATCTCCCTTCCTCTCAATCTCTCCAGCACTCAAAAAACGCCGTCACTGATTGCGTTTAATGTCTAACACATGGCCTGGCCAAGCATTCCCACTGCTGCCCGGGGAGGTGTTTGGACTGATTAAGAGAACTGTGTTTGCGGCCAAAGACTTGGGTTGTGAAACCGAAAGGTTTTGGCAACTCGGCAGAATTTCGAGTGTAGCTCTAGGGATTTGAATGTGGTTGCCTCTGTGGTTAGCGGACAGAGTTTCTACTCTTGGAATCTTGTCGGAGCATCCAAACGGGAAAGAAATGGCATATAGCAGCAATTACTTATTATCCCGAGGAGTGTTCTTCACTTCGGTGCTTTGCCTCTCTCTCTCTCTGTCTCACTCTTTTTCTCTCTTTCATCCATTCAGCACTTCTCCCTATTTGCCTGCTGCCTGGGGTCACATTTAACCTGGAAGTGCTCTGATTGGGCCGGGGGTCACTTCACGGACCCCCAAATTGCCTGCACCCATCCGTCACTGTCAGGCCATTATTAGTGCTATTATCATCAAAGTCACAGTCTGAATTATAGCGCATGCAAAAGCTGCGTCGCTCGGACTTAACGGCGACCTGAGCCAGGATGACAGCGAAAAGGGTTGAGACCTTGCCGATGACATCACTCTAATCCCTCAAAGGCACAAATGGCTGATGCTGAACAGAACATTGTTCTGGGAGAAAGTTTGCAGGTTGCACAGCTTCATGTCATCTTGAAACTCTCAGATTCGTGTTTACAGATGACTGTACTGTAGGCCAGGTCTTGATCAGCTGGTGGAATAGTGAGCAGTTTACTGGGGAAAAGCTCTTGTTTCTTGAAGCAAATGGTTCCTATTGACTTCAACTGTAAGTTTTGTCCATACAGTGGATATCAATGGGAACTGAAACTATTTGGTTACTATTCTAACATTTTCTAAGTAAGTCATTCAGGTTTGGAACGACATGAAGAGGAGTAAATGATGACGGAATTTAATTTTTTGGGGGTGAACTGTTCCTTTAAGTAGTTAAGTGTTCACAAAAGAGTTTTTAATTTGTGATTTTGTTTGTCATTTTACCATCAAGGTAAGATGTGAAAGTAAACAGCCTGGAATTAAACATAAATAAATTGAACTTATTGACTTGCATGAGATTGAAATGGATTTTGCTGGATTTGAATGCTTGTTTCGTTAAAGGTGAAGTATATCATTTCTGAGCAACAAAGAATTGTAAAATTAATAAAAAAAATGTTTGGCTCAGTTGTCTCTGCACACTAAACTGTAATAGACATATTTAAGCATCAAAATGAACAAAAGATTACACATTTCAACTTTAAAAATGAGAGAGATAACCCTAAAAAACTGGTTTTCCCCATCAAAGGCTCGCAAGACCCCTGTCCAGCACTCCTTCACATTCAGTGCTGCCCTGGACACCGAATGGCCTGCATTGTTTTGTACTCATGTGTCAGTTTATGTTGTCTCTCTGCGACAGATCTTAAGGCAGCGCTGTTGTCCCTCTAAATTAAGCTTCTCCATATGCATGAGCAGAAAGGGGGGGGGGGGGGGAGAACGTTGGCAACAGAGGAAAGAAGTGTCATGGTGGGGAGTCCAAACAAGTGACAGACTGCTGAGCGGCCGCAAAACATGAGCTGTCCATCAGCAATAGGTGAGTATAAAAAACAACAAGCTTCTGCATACACATCCATAGGGAAATTATACGAGGTGAATTCAATACAGACATTATAGTAAGTAAGTGTATGTTCATTTATATCATCATTCTGCCCATTATATCATTTTAAGGCTCTCCCAAGGGTTGATGGGACTAGGGTCAGAGATCAGTCCCAACGCCCCCATATGGTCAATTAAATCCCACTCAGTACCCGGGCAGGACCTCTTTCTTTATAGCACTATTTACTCTTCTATTTTCATTATGTACATAGAAGGAAAGATGGAGAAGTAGAGAGCAAGAGAAAAGAAAGTCCTTGTTGTTTACCTGCACAAGCAAAATTTCACAATTTATGTTTTTTTGGTTGGTCTCAAGTAATATGGGACAAAAAGGACAGTATATAATATATCCACAGTGTTCTCTAGTATTGTCTGTCTATCCATCCATCCATCCATCCATTGTTCTGTCCTCACTGGCATCATGAAAATCATTTTGTTCCAATAATAAAAAAAAAAAAATCGTATTCCCAACCCCATGTTGTAGTTTTATATTGACTTTAGATCAGCTCCTTTAGTACAAAGTCTCATCCTGCATAGACAAGTCTGACAGTCACAAGACAAACTTCAAAGCTGCTCTCAGACTAAATGGGGAATGGCAGCCTGTGTCCCAGAAAGGAACCTTCATGCTGTACGTGCAATTGATTTGTCAGGAGAGAGGTGAAAGGCCTTATGCTTAAAGTAAATAAAGGAATGCATATCAATATATCATCAATACTCCTCTTTGTGCTGATTCGAAGCCTCTCAAGAGGAAGAGATCAATAATTTGTTTGTCTGAGCAAGAGATGGTGGCTCTGCTGTCATTTGTACGCTGGACTGTAATAACATCTGCTGTGATGTAAGATGTGCTTTAGTCACAGATCTTCATGTTTGATCTCTGCAGATTATGAACGTCACGGTGGATCCGGCAGGATGAGTAAGTCATTTTGCTCATGTAAGTTCGAATGAACCTCTCAGTCTGAACTGAAATGGTTATGACCACCAGGATCAATGTAGTGTGGATTTCATGCTTGTCTAATCACCGTTATAAGAGAAGGGGCCAGTTCTCTTTCATCCAGTGTTTTAATGTACAGAGTCAACAGAGAAGTAATTATGTAGTCTATGCCATTTGTGTCACCTAAAAGTGAGTCTTTCTGTGCTTGTCTGTTTTAAATTAAATGAACAAACTCATAAAGAAACAGCTATGGAGTTACCATGAGTCAAAATAGGTTTTAAGATCAGTTTTGGGCAATCACAAGTGGACTAAAATTAGTGAAACAAGCACTGATGTAATAGTGACACAAGCACTAAAAGCAGATATAAACAGGATCCAAACACACTGATTTATTTACCTATAAATCAAATCATATTTAAAATGCTAATGACCAAACCACATTTTAAGTATAATCACTATTTTAATGTGCCAGGACAACAGTGGAGAACCACCTACACACATATCAATCAGTACAGGTAAACTGAGCATTATATCCATTTGAGAAGCACTTTACTGGCAGGTAAGACGTAATCTATCTTGTCCAAGCAGTTGATTGGCTCAAACAGGATGTTGTTTAACTGAGCCATATTCACAAACCAGAAGCAAGACAGTACTGGGTCACATGGCACTATTTGATTGACCTTTTGTAATCCCCTGACTGCTTTAATGAGTTACAGGATCCACTTTGTTCCAGCCCAGAGCTGCTTCCCTCCTCCTGGAGAGGCCTCTCTTTTACAACCTCAGGTGCGTCTGGATACACTTAGTGCTCACCGAATGTCACCTGGGACTGCATGGGGTCAACCCTTACCTGACCCCTCACTGCTATCTGTGCTCACACAGCCGAATAAGAGAGTACAACATAGAAAGTGGCATTTAAAGTCTCCATATACTGTAATGTTGGATACATTTCAATTCTTAAGTTTTAGATAGCATTGTTTTTTTTAACACACATTTTTTGGTTAAAGACAAGTGCATATACATGTCTTAGTGTGTAAGGTTTGTGATTAAATATTTAGATTTTTTAATTTGATATATTCTCTTTTATTTTATAGAAATAAATCCATAAATGTATGTCGTCTTCTTATTCTTACAATAATGTGATTATCATTGTTGAGTGGCTGAGTTTGACAAATGCAGTAAATGCTAAAAATAATATTAAAAATCCACGTTTTCAGAAGGAATAAAGATGTTTGATGAGTTTAAAACTATCTTTGTTCATTTTGTTAGTTAATAGTTTATAAAACACATTTAATAGGTGTTAACACAAAAACAAGGGTACTGTTTTAAAAATTTAATGGGATACTGTACTATATTTATGCAATGTGCCAGTGATTCAAAACTGCTATTGCTAAACAACAACAAAACTACAATTTTACTACAAAAGCGTGGCTAACTATTAAATTAATATTAATATTAATCTAGCCTTCATATAAATAGCAGTTAAGAGCTTAGCATAATCAAAATGCCTGGTGTTAACACTTGATTATGAGCAGTTTATGATGTTTTTTATGATTGATTTGATCAAACTGTTATGATATTCTAGCTTGCAACTGTTAAAGATGGCAACTTATTATTACATTTGCAACTTTAAAACTTTTAGAGTCTCCTTTTTCCACACATTTCTAAGTGTTTCAAGACGCACTCGTGATGCTGAAACGCCAGAGTGTCTTTAACTTTAATCGAAATGCCACGAGCGTGAAAGTCATCAGGCTGTCACGGATCTGCGCGTGGCCATGACCGGCATGATAAAGAACCGGACGCTATTTCGGGGAGGAAAACGGCTAATGGGCGAAAGATGAGGAGAAAAACAATAGCAAAGCGCATCCTGTACAATGGATACGAAGAGACACCCAAAGACACCGGAGCGAGGGCGAACCATGTTGTCAGTGTATGTAAACATCAACCTTTTATGCGAATGTGATTGTATTATATCCACTTGATATAATTATATGACTGTCTTTCAGCAACAACCAGCGAAGAAGAGAAAATGGAGAGGACTGAATGGAGAGGACATCTCATCTTATAATGCTGACTATATTAAGTTCAAAACAAAGGTCTGTTCCTTTTTATTGCTGGCTTAATATCAGTTTATTTGTGTGTGTGTGTGTGTGTGTGTGTGCTGATAAGCATCGCTACATAGATTAGAATAACTGGCAATTCTGAACGTTTATAACTTAAAGATTTTAATAATACGCTGTAATAAGATAATACAGTACTCAATACAAAACTGATTTACTGTTTTTTTATGTGAAATGGGAGCTTTTCCTTTTTTAATTAATGTATTTATTTCAGACTTTTCAGCAAATCTGTAGTTTAATGATGTTAATAGGATCACTTACTGTAAAAATGAAGACACTAGAGGCATCATTTAGATTTCACACTGGCAGAAACCTCTGGAGGACCTTTAGGCACCATTAAAAAAAAGAGAGAAGGGAAATTGGTTCTCCAAGGAACTTTCATGTTGGAACCCCCAAGTTCCTACAAGAACTTCAATGAACTGCCATTAGTTTCTCCAGGAATCCACACATGAGGGGAACGTTTTGAAGCACTTGAAATATATTGAAGTTTGTAATAATAGGAGTACATATTGGATGTCTGAGGCATCTTCATAAAGATAGAGGATCTTTAGAGGGTTCTGGCAATGTGAGGGAACCTCATATTATGTCTCAAATATGTTTTAATGTTTACATCACAAGAACTGATTAGAATGTCAGTGCGTACCTTGAATGCAATTGGATAAAAGCATCTGCGAAATGCATAAATATAAAAAAATATAAAATACTTTGTTAGCACCCCTCATCCCCCCCTCACCATCCCAGGATTAAACGTTAGCAATTTAACTTGTGTTTGCTCTCAAACAGGCTTTTGAGGTTGACAAGCCCTTTGGAGATGCAACAAGGGACGGAGATATTACTATGGAGGTAGTATCTATTAAAAAATCTACACTGAAGTGCCTTTTGACGGCTTAGGGACAAAACGTGTATTCCACTTACACTCTTTTGGCTTAAAGCAATCACAGGCATTTTTGGTAAATTGTTGATACTAGTTTGAACATCCACTTCAGTGTCTATGTTATTATAATGTGACATGTATAATCTCCTTTCAGGTGCTCAGAAGCCTCCAATCCTGTTCAAGGGCGGAGCTTATCGCAATGGTACTCAGTATGCAGAGGGAGATGGATGGCCTTCGAGAGCAAATCAGGAGCCTAACAGGTAAAGTGTTGGATTTCTGAAATGAGAAGGCAAAGTGCCCTCTCTGGGGTGTTTTTCTTGTGCATGCATTTCCATTGGCAGGGAAAGAGCTGAAATCTTGCTAACAACCGACTCATTCACAGCCCATTTCATGTTTCAAGATCATTTCAGTTTGAGGAAAAGTTCAGCAAGTTCATGAGGAAACTTCACGTCAAAGGGAGATTTAGTATTTCTGTGGTGTGCCATGTTACACAACAGGTTAACACTTGTGAGACGACTAAATTCATACTTTATCTTTTACAGCTTGTGGGAAGTTGGCTCAGACGCTTGAAGAGTTGATCGAGAGGAGTGATAAATGGCTGTGTGGCAGCCACGAAGCTGCAACTCCCAGCATTCCAAGGGAGCCCGAGAGAAGCAGGCCACCCAGTCACATTTCTCCTCCAACAGTGCTTAGTGGAAGAACAGATGAATGTGCAACTTCAGAGCAGCAGGGGTGTGGTCAGTATGAGGTCACGCAAACAATGCAAACGCAAAGGAACGGAACGCTTCTGGAACAAAAAGTAAGAGTTTAATGAAAAAGTTTAATATACATTTTCTTCGCAGAATCCCATGTGCTTATGTTTTTAAAGGAACCATTTCTTACAGTTAATGGTAATCAGTTTAATAATAGATTAATCTTCTGGTTATTTCTTTGGTTAATCAAACATAATGCTCTCCTTTAACAATGTGAAAATGTATGTTTACATTGGGTCCAAAAAGGTTACAATTAAGGTTACAATATAAAGTGGTTACAAAGATTTGTAGTTCAGAAACAGAAACTTCACAGAATCCCATCAATTGTTTTAAAACAAAAAGGTAGCTTTTTTGCTACTGTTTCATTGTAGGGGGACAATTAATGAAATTTTAATAATCAATCAATTTCTTTGATTGTCAGACATTATACCCAGTGGCTCTCGTTCAAACAATATGCAAATTGATTTTATATTGTAACCAAACCACGAGGTGTGAACAGGTATTTGTATATTAATACATTTTTGCATTTAAATATATATCATTAACTGCATTGTATATATGATTTCAAGTTCAGTTGAGGTTAATTTAAAATTAAAATGTGATGTTTAACAACTAACATTTGATTGAATTGCCTGCACAATCTTTGTGAATGTCTAACAATGGCAAAAACATTTAATCAAGATCAGTACCATGACATTAAATGTGTTTTTTAGGTCATAGAAACACATTTTTCACTACTTAATGGCAGGGTTTCTTCACCTGACTAATCGATAATGAATTTTCATGACTGTTCATTTAGTTGCAGCCCTCATTCATTGGTTGGTGTCTGCATTTTATTTTAGATTTTTTTTTACAGCTCATCCATAGCAACTTTTTTTTGTTCCTCAAGGTTATCACCGCTGATCTTCTGGAGCGCTGCAACACCGGGACCACAGCTCAGAAACTCACCAATGACCTCCTACGCAGCCTGTATGACAGAGATTGTCTGGCCTCTCACTCAATCTCAGGCATCGTTAACAGCAAGCGAGGGATGCCTAAGCCAGCTCTTCCAGCACACGAGATCCAGGCCATTCTGAGTAAGTACAAGGGACGATTTGTAACAAGTACAGAATGGTGGGCGTCCGTGAGTTAGTTTGAGAATTAATTCAGTTCCATTTCATTAACTGCAATCAGGCCATTGTGAAGCTCTTGATTAATTGTGGTCTCAAGTTTGCAGCTTTGATTACCAGTGAAACATTCTCCACAGGGACAGTGCAGCGGTTCTTCCCCGGAAAGACAGATTCGGAAATAAAGGGCTACATTCGACAGAAGCTTCAGAACGAAGCCAAGAGGCTTCGGAAAAGGCCACACCCAGCTGATGATCCGCTGTTGGGCTTTTTTAAGGAGGCAGAAACAGTGTTTGAGCATTGAATGCTGACTTCCTTTGGAGAATCCCCAATGAACATCAAAATTGAAGGTTTTGTTCAAAGTTATTAAGCTTAATAATTCAGCAAAGTTCTATCAACATTTACTCAGTTATCATTTATTGCAGTTCCAAACAGGTTTCAAATGATATGAATGTGAGTAAGGCCGCACAATTATTCTTAATAAAACCAAAATCACTTTATGGCTTAGTGTGATTAGCAAATCTCGAAGACTCTGTGCTCTTCAGAGTGAAGCGCAGCGCTGTATTCATTTACACGGGGGCAGCTCATAATCTGTTTTTTTCAGTGTCTCAGAGCTTGTCTCACCCCCCCCAAATTGTGCAGCCTTATTTTTGAGCGAACTATCCTTTTAAGATCATATTTGGAAGCTGTAGAGCACATGACAAACTATGTGTGTATGATCTTTATCATGTTGATCACACAAAACCATGACTTTGTATTGATATGAAATGGCAAAATGAACCCCGGAGTCACAGTTAGAAGTAGATCTGTGTCTTCGGCGTACCTCCCGCGTCACTGCCAGATATTGTCACACACTGTTTGTCGTGCACTAAAACTTTGAACGAAGTAGAGTAACGCTGTGAACACAGTGGCAGATGGTTAAGCATCGCTCTCCTGTAAAATGACATGGATGTCACTTGGTAGGGGGGTTACATCGTGATTGATGTATTTCAGACTTGTGGTATTTTAGTTGATCACATGTTGGAAGTGTGCTTGAATATATTGTTTGTGTGTAATGTGAAATACACCCGTGCCTCCTATATTGGACTCCTTACTGTGGCCTTATCAGTCAGAAAACACAGCAGTACGGTTCTCATTTCCAAAGCACTGTGACTATATCCATTAAAAAACAATTGGTCTGTCTTGAATGTGTGGCGTCTTTCTTTTTTAAATCTTGATTGCAGATTCTGTTCGCAGAAGCGTATTGAATCGGCTCTTGTAAACGTTCACGTTTTTTACCTTTCCAGACAGAAGCACGCAGGCTCCTGAAGGCCAACGGCTGTGTGAGTAAATTAACCCCACACTCACCAGCTGTATCACCGCACACACCCTTTTCTAGGGGGGGAAAACACATCACCGAACACATGGCACAAAGGACGGCGTGGGAACTGCATATGGTACATAATCAATAGGCCTTATCATGCACACACAACCCGAACTGCAGACGCACAGCATCGGGCTAGACCATTATCAGTGATACATGACCCTAATCCATTTATGTGTCAATGATACAACAGATTGGGCTTCTGGAAAACAGCAGCGTGGCACTGGGGACGATATCTTCACCAATCCAGCCATCTTACAGCCCTTTCCTTTATATCCACTCGCTAGATCTGCTTACAGCAAATCAATGGGCTTCTTTTGTTTCTGCAGGTTCAGACATCCTCATTGTGTCGTTGTGTTATCGGCGCCGTGTTGTGTGTAAATCGCTTTGAATGTGCCACCAGGATCTCTCCCAGAATGTTTTCTTTTTCTAATGTGAGGATGTAAACGTTGCGAGGAAGCGAATATTTCAAATGGCGTTACAGTGCGGCCATTTGATCTCTTGAAGGCTCGAGTTGATTTACGAATATGAAAAGTGCTTCAGCTGTATTTGCCAATATTTTCACTGCACAGTCAAAGAAAACTTCAAAGTTGGAGCGCAAAACGGTCCTCCGGGCTCGCATCCTTCTGTGAAGGGGCCAACGCAAACACGCCTCGGCCCTCTGTGGGGCTCTTGCTGAACCTGGGTAAAAGCAGCAGGGAAGACAACCGAAATTAAACGTTTGCAGAACGCAGGAGAAACGCCTCCTTCTGTAGGCCCGTGCGTTTCCCGCAGAGCTATAATATGTCATCTGGGCAGCCACTTTGGTGGAGGACATATCCCACAATGCCCTGCAAGGCAGGGTGCCACGGTACCCGTTGCGGCTCACTAACATGCCTCCACGTGCCATCTTAACTTTTCATTTGTCTTTTTCTACCTGTCAACCGGAGGAAAGAAATTGCTCGGAGGAAATGATCCTCCCTTACGGTTGTACGTCTGCGCAGTTAAATGACATTGCACTTTTATTCAACAACCCACAAGCACCTTAGATGAGCAGAAAAAGTATAAATCCATAATATTACGTTACAGGTACTAGACTGTTTTGCTTTGCTTGGCTTTGTTTCGACCAAACCATTGCATATGTATATCATTTTAAAATAATATTTTTGAAATATACTTTATATTATTTATTTATTTTTTCTTATATTATTTCTACAATTTTTTCTTATTACATTTGCTTTCTTATTTTATGCGTAGTAATAAAATGCTATCCATCTGACTTTCTGCTTTTGTTAGGAATAAACTGTAAGTAATATCTGCTGCAGTTAGTTATATTTTCTTGATTGGACTAATAAACTATGATCTGTTTTTGTTCACTTTGCTTTTTGTCTTGATCTTTTCAAGGTTGTTTTGTCTGGATTTTTTTTCTTCTAAATATGTAATTGCTTAAATTGCCTTTTTTAAATTAGTTTTGTTTCTCTTTGTTTTCTTTGTATGTTTTGTATCAATAAATAAGACTAAAGATGCTGTATTTTTGTTTTGTTTCTTTGCCTAGTTTTGTTTGATTTTGCATTTGTGTAATACAAGATCAAACAGACATGCTGCGTTTTGTTTGACCTTGTATGAGTCCAAACAGCTGTTCGTGTTTAGTGTTGTATTGCTATAATTTTTGTTTTGTTTGGATCTTTTGTGTGTATAATTTAAGTCTAAACAACTGTTTTGTTGTTGTTGTTATGTTGCATTTGTGTAATGCAAGATCAAACGGTAGTGCACAGTTTTGTGTAATGCACGTCCAAGCAGCTGTTTTGTTTTTGTTTTGTATTGCTTAGCTATACTTTGTTTTGTTTGGTTTTTGCATATGTGTAATACAAACCCAGCAGTGCTGCATTGTAATTATTTTTTTTTTTTAACAACAGACACATTTTTCAATAAACCTCAGTTCTGTTTTAATTAGAGGTCTTTGACTCATCTTGGGAATCTTGTTGTTCTGTCTGTCATGGCGGTAGGACAGGGAAAGACCAGCTGTCATGTTTCCAAATCAACAAAGGCTGTTTTTATGTGCATTCTCTTGGGCTGAGTGTGATTTTCCACCAGCAAGACTCCGAGAAGTAAAGATGCGACGCTCTGAGCACTGTTGACATTCATAGTCATGCGTGTAAGAAGAACATGTTTTTGCGGCTGTTCCTTTCTCTGCACGTTCTCCCGCTGAGAAGTGCATGTTCAATTAAAGCACAGGGGGTGACCATTGGTCCAAACCAAACAGAACACGCATACGGCAGCCGCAAATGCGCAAGAGAGGCTCGGGATGGTCAGTTGTCAGGGCAACACGGCCCCTGGAGAGGGACGAGGGTGAAGCAAACACCTGCCCTACTCTGATCTGTGGGGAATTACTCTGACTGAGAGCAGATGAGCATCCTTAAAACCGAGAGAGCGAGCGTGAATGAGCGAGGAGGAGGAGGAAAAACCGGGCGAAAATGCGAGCATCTGTCCAATGAGAAGAGTGGAATTTATTTATTATCAGGAGGAAGAGGTGGTTCCATGGGGTGGTTTGATTAATGTCCAACCCTCCATCTTGTCAGTCCGTTTTTGTCTGCTGAAAGGAAAACAAAGCACGGGGGGTTGAGAGAGGGAGAGAGAGAGAGAGAGGGAGAGAAGAGGGGTGGTGGAGAGGTGTTCGGTTAATGGCTGCCACTGAGGTTTCTTTTCATGTCGCTTGGGCCCGTCAGCTTTGATTGATGGCTCAGACAATGATTGGACAGACCCTTAGCTCCTGCTCACCAACCATGGGCATTATGGGAAAAGGGAGAGAAAGTGAGAGAGCAAGAAGGAGAGAGAGATCTCATCCAATTGGAGGGCCGAAACGCACCCGTGTAGCCAATCAGAGGAAGGGGGGAAATAGAGCAAGAAACCAAGCGCCTGAGAAAGAGAGAGAGAAAGCAAAAGAAAGGAACAGAGAAAAAGAAAATAGAGACAGACAGAATGAATAAAAGAGGTGAAGATTTAGATGAAGCCTGTCTGATCTCACTCAATTATATATGTGGATGTAACAGTCTGTATGTGTAACCACTCCATCCAAACCTGTTCACTCTTTATCTCTCTCTATGCGCTTTTCCGTTGGCATCTCAAACTGCATTTTCGTTTGCAAACAACCTTGTGCCTGTAAGAATCCGTTAGGAATGAAAGCCGAGTCTCTGTCTATCTGACATACTGTCTGCAAATCAGAGACTAGGGCTCTGTAAATGCGTTTGCGTGGGGTCAGTACATTACAAGTGTACCTCAGTGTTTTGTGTCATCTGAACACAAGAACAATAGCCTAAAAACCTAAAATAGCTTTTAGTGGTAATCACAGTTTGGACCTGCTCAAGGGGAAAAGTTGACGTTTTGAGGCACACCGAAATAGACAGAAACGGAAAGCAGTTTTCTTTCGGGACAACCTTAAATTCAGCAGCTGTCTGTCATAATTTCCCAAGGCTAAAAGAACTACTGAAGCATGATTCTGTTAGCAAAAAATTCCCTTTGAGGATTTCTGACAGAATAAAAGTCCTAAAATGATTTTTGTGTCATTATTTTGAGTTGCTCATGTACCAATTTTTAATTATTTATTTTTCTTACAGTTTTATATTATTTTTAAGTAATATTTTCAAAATACACTTTTTATTATTTGTTTATTTTCCTTAAATTATTTATAATAATTTTTATTTTTAGAATTATGTTTATATAAATATCTTCAGCTCTTTATGTATTCAAACGAGTCAATGTCCATCTTTCTGTTCCAGTATCACTGGGTGAGAGAAAAACTATTCCCATCACTATTTCTGCAGCAAAATATGTTTGTTCTACAGGTTTTTTCTTGTTTTTTGAATTCTTGGAACAGAATATTGCATCTCATAATAAAATCCTGTCCACCTTCTTCTTTTGTGAGCAATGAACCGTGAGTAATATCTGCGGCAATTTGTTATATTTTCTTGACTTGAAGTTTTAAAAGATGTTTTAACGAAATTGGACTAAAAACTATGATCTACATGACGGGTAGAATTGGAAGTAATCATACATGAATTGAGGTCATGTGACAACAGCGTACCATTGAAATATTAGCTCAAGAACTAGAGCATGGTGTCAGCAACGCCAAGGTCATGCATTTGATTCCCGGGGAATGCATGAATTAATAAATTGCATGCCCTGAATGCTATGTAAGATGCGCTGGATAAAAATGACAAGAATGTAAGCAGTACTACAGCATTCCAGTTAGTAAGAAACAATAACAGGAGTGTGTGGAAAGAAAACTATGGTGCAAAGAAAAGAAACTGTGTATGTGTGTATAAAACAGAATAGAGATACCTGGTTCTGGTTGTAGTGGGTATTATTAGGTTTGGGAAGAGGAACATATGTAGAGGAGCCACAGGGGCCTGGGGGGACGCTTGATCCCGTGGCGCCGCTCCTCTCTTCTGCCCCCAAATGGAAGCACAAATTGAGTTGGTAGGGCTGCGTAAATTGAATTTACAGAGGGAGCCCCCCACCATTACCAGCCCCACACTGAGTTTAGGGTCATCTGTTTTAGTTGGCAAATTGATTTTTACATTTTGGCCCCTGTCCTCTGCCATGCTGTCCTGATCTTCCTCTCTCTCAAACTCGTTCTCATTCTAGCTGATGTTTATAGTCATGTAAGATGGTAATGGTTGAACATGGTGGTTTGCATCAGTCATGTAGCATGTGTTTGGTCAGTTCATGTGTGTTTTACACTGGAAACACGAGTGCACGGCTTGGTTTATGTATCTTGGATGTATCATTTGTCGATGTTTTGTTCATAAATTAGTCTGCAAATGATTCGCAGATGTAAGGATCCATGTTTGCAAAGCTTGTCTTCTCATCTGCATTGTGAACGAACGTTTGTTCAACCTTTGAGGTTACGCTGTATGACTTTGCATGTGTGTGTGTGTGTGTGTGTGTGTGTGTGTGTGTTTCGCCACTTTAGAACAGTAGAAGTTGTGCTCTTCAGTTACTGTGATGATAGCAGCATTGTAGCAATTAATTAAACAAAATTAATTACCCTCCTTATCATCCAAGTACACATTCACGCAAAGCACTCTCTCCATCTTTCTCTAACACACATACACACACGCACACACTTTTATGTGCACGGATTCACTCATACGCCTGCTGTTTCTCTCGCTCTTCTCTTTTAGTTATTACTTATATTACTATAGTAATTATGCATAATATCTAACCTTTAAGTACATGCAGTTTATATTACTCAGTACTTATTTAAGTGTGATGTAACTACATCACATTCAAATAAAGTGTAATATTTTAGGCCATCTTGCATTCCATGTCTGGTGGAAAGAAAACATCATAATTTGACATTAATATTTAATTGCACGTATTTGATTTCAATTACAGTACATATCTTTAAAGATCGCTTTCTCAAAATGTTTTTTTTTCTCCTGCACTGCAGAATTTTATTCCTATCAAAAAAGGTTTGTACAGAAGGGTTTGTGTATATATCATTTGCTTGGTTAATATAACAACATTTTATACAAATTTTTGTAATTTATTACAGTGATGTCTTTTCGGGGTTGTTGACAGTATTTTCTGATCCATGGAGAGGGATAGAAATCAGAAAAAAGAAACAAGAATATTAAACCTGGCTTTATCTATTGTTCAGATTTCTGTTGTGAAAATGTATGCCAATCAGTTCATATTTAACTATTTAGTGCCTCATTTACATATTCAAAGAACATTCCAGAAATCTTGTAATACAAGTTCAGTTTGAGATGTACTGTGCTTCTTTTATGTCAGTCTCCATTTGCTGTCCTTTTAATCTCATTGCTGTCAAGAATTGAGATATTAAAAATATCTTATTTGCATATCTTCCCCTTTTGATACCCCATCATTTTTCATCTATTAAAACTTTTAATCTATTTTAAACTATTTATTTAAATAATTAAAAGTAGTAAACGGTTGTGGCATGTGTCATGTCACACAGATTTTGGGTGTGATCAAATGTTTGACAGTAATAAAGCGTCTTATTTTGACATCCCATGACGGTTTCTCTTTTTTTTTTTACCTGTCTCAAGTCACTTCTCGTTCTCAAGCACACACTTCAAGTATTCTCTTTAAAAGCGAACTTAGCTGGCAGTTGGATTCGGTGGGTGTGCTTGTGTGTGCCACCCTCCCACTGTGTACAATAGTGGGGTCTTTTCCTCGCCCCCGTGCGTATGGTGAACAGGATGGGGGTTTCTGGCCTGCGGGGTTGGGCCCCTCTGGTGTCTTGAAGCGGGTTCTGAGTGAGATTGATGAGGGTCGAGACCCCCACCTCCCCCCTCCTGCCCCACCATGTCCCCCTGAGGGCAGATACTGCCTGTACACCCCCGAACACTCTCGCTTGCCAGAACTGCCGTGTGCACGGGGCAAACCCAGCTGCGCCCCTCCGTTCCCAATCTTTCTCTTTTTTATCTCTCTGTTTATGCTTTTTAATTCTTTTATTGCTTGTTCTATCCATCTGATTTCTTGCTTTTTTCTTTCCTCACTCGGGACTGAGTGTCCTGGCAGTGCAAAGAACAGAAATGATGTGTGGCTTGTGCTTTCGCTCTCTCATTTTACTCTTGATAGCAATGGAGAGACAGAAGCTGAAAAAGTAAGAGGGAGAAAAACAAACACACTCACATAGATGTAGGTCCTGATTTATTTCGAGAGATCTGATGCAACCAAACAGCTGAAAGAAGCAACGAGATATTCACACAGGTACCACAGTGCTATAAATGTTGAACCGTACCTATAGTGTAAAACATGGTGAAAATGTTCTGATTTATAGGGTAATAACAAGAGATAACCAAAATCCCCTCAGTAAAAACCATTAACTTATGTCAAACAAATGATTTGACATTAGCTTTATCCAACGTTCAGATTTCTGGTCTAGAAATGTATGCAAATTATTAGAAAATATGCATCATATATGCGTCATTTGCATATTTAAAGAAAACTTTTAATACAGAAATTGTCTTATTGAGCATCTGGGAAAATGTGTTGATTTTCAGATTTGCAATCAACACTTTTTTCTTTAGTCAAATCTTTTGAGTTTCTGTAGATTAAACTCATCTCTTTCTTTGCATTGACTCAATTTTTTAGTTTCAGTGAACTCAACATTTTAAGGCTATTAGATTACTTACATTTTAAGCATTTTCTTAAAAGTGTATCAATTAATTATTATTTTTTACCCTATTTACCTGTGGTTCTTTGGAGAAATAAAATGAGTGTGTATAGCAGAGCTCACATTCAGTATTAAGGGAATCCGATGAGAAAAACTGAGTTCATTTTGAGACATCTGAATTATGAATGTGCTATGAATGCTGACTCATACAGTAGATATCAAATGTATAAACAGAGCAGAATGAATACGGTTGGAAAGTAAGTGAACTTTCCACACAGACTATTTTCAGACCTCCTTTTCCAATTCATAAATCTCAGGTTTTGATTATTTAAAGCATCCCACGGTGCACCATTCACACTAAATGGTGTGAGTTACATTCCTTCACCACGGAAAAAAAAGCCCCCAGAAGGCTTCTTCCATTACTTCTCATTAACTACGGCCCCCGTGGCTGTTGATGTTACATTTCGGTTGATTAAACGTTTGTCATTTACACTTTCATCAAGCATCTCTGTCACCCTGCAATTCTGTTACAGTGTGAACATGTCAGTTGTCGTCGCTACACGTCCGGTTGTGATGAATGACTGTTATCAAGTGACCAATCCAAACTCTCAGAGCTTGTTTGAGGGGCAGGCTGAAGTCAGCCGTGACGATCTCTGTAAAATGTTATGAGTTGTTGTGACAGTTATCGTGCCGTGTTTGTGATTTTATTGCACGGAGGCAATAAAAGTCAGTAACTTGAAATCAAACTGACAAACTGAGTTTTAACAGATGAAGTTTGGGTGTTGAGATAAAATGTCAGTTAAAGGCCTCTAAGTGTCTGATACAATTTATTTACTCCTTCAAGAACTTGCCATGACTTGCCATGAGGAATTGAAAAGATTCGCTCATTTCCATATGTGTATATATATACAGGGGCTTTTGCCTTATAAAATAAAATAAGACATCAGACTGACTGTTCTCTTTATTCATCCAAGCTATATATATATATATAACTCATCTCTTTGTTTGTATTGACTCAAATTTTTTGTTTCAGTGAACTCAAAAAATGGTTATATGGCTATAAGGTTACTTACTTTTTAAACATTTTATTAATAGTGTATCAATTAATTACTATTTTTTTTAACCCTATTTACCTGTGGTTCTTTGGAGAAATAGACACAACTGAGACCGCAAGATATGAAATAAGTGTGTATAGCAGAGCTTTAAGAGAATTTGATGAGAAAAACTGAGTTCAACGTATATACATATAAGATTGGATGAACAAAGAGAACGGTCAGTCTGATGTCTTATTTTATTTTATAAAGCAAATGAGCCTGTGGCGCCATTGTGTAAAGAACTGCGCATGATCTTTCCCTTCAAAACCACTTTTTGCATTCCCAAACAAATCCTGATTAGCCAATCAGAGACAGTTAATTGCCGGTGGATTAATGTTGTTTCTTGCTGCGGACAGTTTCAAGCTTTTCCTGGTGATTCCACACTGCTGGAGACGGAGCAGTTGTGCCTCATCCTAATTTTTCATTCTGTGTCAGTGAGGAAATGAAAGAGGTGCTTGTAATAACCCATAAAGAGGCTTTTTATTTGTGCATGGCTCCCAAGTGCTCTCTGTCTTTCTTGCACTTTGTCTTTCTGCCCTCTTTTTGCCCTTTTTTCATTTCAGACAGTTTTCTCTTTATAGACTAAATTAAATTACTGCTGTATGGATGCCATCAGGATCATAAGAACATCTGTCCTGCCTGGTGATCCTGATTTCTGACCCTTGTCTGGATTGACTGTTGACACACACACACACAATTATTTATTTTTTTTATCTTTCCACAAATACATTGAGCACCACAACTATAATAATAAGAAATGTTTCATATCAGAATGATTTCTGAAGGATCATGTGACACTGAAGACTAGAGAAATTATGCTGAAAATATAGCTTTACATCACAGGAATCAATTAATTTTTTTTATATATTCAAATAGAAATCAGCAATTGTTTCTAATTGTAATAATATTTAGCAACATTAAATGCCTTGGTGAGCATAAGAAAAGTCTTTTGAAAAATACCATAGAGTATTTGTGTATAATGGTTTTACGTCATTTGTTAAGAAGGTAAATCTATAAATTATGTCATTTATTTAGAAGATAAAGTGCGAGACAAAGAGATATCCACAGCCATGACAACAATTGTGCCTTCAATGGCTACTTAATGAAACTAAACGTCAATAACTTTTAAATATTTATCTGATTAAAATAACATGCAAAGTTCGAAACTCAAAGCGTCAATGAAGCATCACTAAAAACATCAATGGTGGAAATCCTAATGTGATTAAAAAAACATTATCATGACAAAAACATCAATTTGTCAAAATAAGGCCATCGATACATTTGGCAAAATATCAATGCCTTAAAAACAGAGACAGATTACAGGTCACCAATCTTCCCATTGTTTCCAGACAGTTAAAACATCAATTCTTCAATATTACATTATATGACGTAGAATTACAGAGACTATGTAGTATTAAAAAAGGACATGAGTATTTTTTTCCATGTGAAATGTAATATCCAAGAAGCAGTTTTCAGATAATATATTGCTTTCTTTTCAACATGTTTGCTAAAACCACATTAATATCTCTGTTGGATAAATTTAGGATAAACAGCCCTCGCGCACAGACACACACGAGAAGATTCATGCACACTCATGGACACACACACTTCCTCTAATTTTCTCTCTCTCTCTGCAGGAGGAGTGCAGTGCTGTGTGCTGTAGAGGGGAGATAATGGCCTCTGGCTCCTCAATCTCTCGGCTGTAATGTGTTTCTGACGCCAGCTAGTGCCTGCAGCCCCCTGGGAGGTTCAGGGACGACATCATGATGGAGTGTCAGGTGCTTCTGTGTGTGTGCGTGAGCATGTCAGTATGCATATCAAACAGCTCCATAATGATATCTGTTTTCCTGCCAGCCGCCTTAGACTGCAGGGACCACCTTTGCTTTCTCTGTATTCCAATCACACGCAAATGTATATAGGTGCCCTTATGTATACTTACAGTCAGTGCCTTTAGAATCTGTTTCATTGCTCTTTTTTTCTTGTCCCTTTTTATGTTACAGTTCCTGAACCAATCAAGGTGGCATGGTAATGGTAACCATGGTCACTGACTCCTGGCGGACATGATGGAACTGACCAGCCCTTCCAAAACCAATAATTGCCACGACACTTCCTGACATCAGCCGTATTAAAGGGTTAGTCGACCTAGTGATGGTTTCACGTGACAAGACTCTCACACAAACTCACATCGTTGAATGTCGGTTGAATCAGGGCTGCTGCTTAGGGGTTTAGGTTCTGGATTCGGTGGATATAGAGGAAAGAACATATTGCAAGCATTTGCTCCCAAGAATAGATTATTAAAAGGTATTTTATATATATATATATATATATAGATAGATAGATAGATAGATAGATAGATAGATAGATAGATAGATAGATAGATAGATAGATAGATAGATAGATAGATAGATAGATAGATAGATAGATAGATAGATAGATAGATGGATGGATGGATGGATGGATGGATGGATGGATGGATGGATAGATAGATAGATAGATAGATAGATAGATAGATAGATAGATAGATAGATAGATAGATGGATGGATGGATGGATGGATGGATGGATGGATAGATAGATAGATAGATAGATAGATAGATAGACTGATAGACAGAAGATAGATAGTTACATAGATAGATAGATAGATGAGGGATAGAGATAGATATATAGATTACATTTATATCTGTTTATGTAAGTATGTGTGTATATACATGTGTGTGTGTATACACATATATATACGAACGTTTTTTGTCTCACACCCTGGTTATGTTTTGGCCTTTGCCACATGAACACCAGGCCTCAACATTTAGTAGTCGCTGCACCACAGCTCTGACTAAAATCTGTTTTTGGTTTTTGTGGATGACGAAAACAGGAGGAGATTGGCATGATGGATACATACACAATGTAACAACCTTGTGTGTGTGTGTGTGTGTGTGTGTCTGGAGAGAGAGAGAGAGTAGTTTATGGCCATGGGGTCAATCTCTCTGAATAGCGAGGAGAAAGGGAACCCCTCACACACTCACACACATAATTCACAAAGACAGATCATTCACGGAGAGATATTTCACTCTCCTCCTCGTCTGCCAGGCCTACGGCGTCTCGGCGAGGCCGTAACTCAGCCGCGTGATTGACGGCTGGCATGGAGAGCTGAAAAGCAGGCTGGACACGTCAGATAATCTGGCATGTAGGAATGCCAGAGCGTCTGACTATTGTCTGATCTGGACAGGGCAGGCTGTGTGTTAGGGGACGGGAGAATGTGTGTGAGAGTCATTCAGTCATTACTAAGACATCGAGAGCCCTCACAGACAGATCAGAGAAGGCTCGTGTGACGATGTGAACGTGTGTTATCTGATCGGCACGCTGTTTGTTACAGGTCGCTGAGTCACACACAGACCCCCGCACATACATGCACACTTCACACCCACACGAGCCTGTCAGATATACATCACTGACAACCCCGTCCTGAATTTACAACATGGACATCAAACGCCCCCTCAGACAGCTGTCTGCCACCCTCACCCTACCTGTCACCTGATATCACTCACTCACTCACACACACACACACACACACACACACACACACACACACACACACACACACACACACACACACACACACACACACACACACACACACACATACACACACACGCATACATGAACTATGAACAAGGCTGCATTTATGTCATCAAAAATATAGGGAACATTTTTAATATTGTTACAATTAACTACAATTGTTTTCTATTTGTTTCCATGTGATTTATTTCTGTGATGACAGCTGTATTTTCAGCATCCCATGATCCTTCAGAAATCATTCTTATAAGAAACCTTTCTTATTATTATCAGAGTTAAAATAGTTGTGCTGCTTAATATACTTGTGGAAACAGATTATTTGATGAATAGAAAGATCAAAGGAACAACATTTATCTTTTGTGACATTATAAATGTCTTTACTGTCACTTTTGATCTTTTAAAAATGTAAGTAATGAAAGTATTCATTTCATTTTACAATAAATGTTACTGATCTCAAACTTATGAACATAATATCTTAACACACACACACACACACACACACACACACACACACACACACACACACACACACACACACACACACACACACACACAGCTATATAATTCTATCATACCATATTGTCTGTCTGGAGTTCTCAGTGAAGTATCAACTTTATCTCAGATGTTTCTCCTTAAATTTTCTTTAATTGGCACAAATGGATTGGAGTAAGGGTTAAGAACTGTAAAAGTAAACTCAAGTCATTTGATTTTGTTAAAAATTTGACTCTGCAGTCTTTGGTTTGTTAAATCTGAAGAGCCATTGTTGAGCACTGAAGGAGACACACGTGACATTACGGTGACATGTGATGAAGATTGTTTTGTTCTCAGAAGAATAATCTAAAAAGCAGATGACTAAAGCATGACTTTCCATTCGCTCTCCATTAAATCTCAGATTTAAAGAAGTCGGATTCAACTGTTCTTTCCTAAGAGTTTGTGTTTGTCATATTAAGTTTATGCAAGTGATTGTTTGTAAATGAAGATTCTGTTTGACGACCTCATTTTAGTTGCAGCAGTTCCACAGTGGTAACAGAACAAAACTGCAGGGTACTGGGGTATTTTGGCAGAATCTTCAGTTACCATGATACATTTAGTGTATAAAGAATGTTTAAGTCCAGTCAGTTTCCACAAAGTTTGAAACAGTTTGTCATAATTCTCAGCTCAGGCTCATGAGAAATGTCTCTCAAACTGTGTTTTTACATCGTGACTTTCAGCAGAATGAAACGAGAGACGCCACCCAGAAAGCCATGACCTCTGACCTTGCCGTAATGCCAGCCTCCAGGCGTGCTGACTTCACAGAAGCAGATGCACACAGCTCTTTCTGTTCTGTTCTTCAGCTGCCAGGCTCTGGAGCCATGGGGAGAAAATCTCAAGGACAGGGAGAGCGGAGACGGAGCCCTCCGGGCCTGTTCTGGACGCCACTGTCAGCTACAATGGACAGCTGTTGCCCAGGTAACAGGACAGGCGGGTTTATGGGATAATGTGGGCGGCTGGTGTTCTGGTTTGTGGTTATCAATGCACAACATACCCTATAGCGTATAATTAAGTACATAACCAACAAGATTATAAATATATAATCAAAGCAACCTTGAAGAGGAGTCCAGTACAATAAAAACAGATATTATAAACCTAATGAGCCCAAGCAGCAGCGAATATGCTTGTGTGTGTTTGTGTGTTTGTGTGTGTGATGGTCTGACAAGCTGAAGAGATTCCACTTTGCTTTAACTCTCCAGATGCCATCACCATGGCTACACCAGGCTGGGAACCTGACCCTTGGCCCCTCAAAGGGTCACTAAGTGACCCCTGCTGTTTGTACAGAGAAACTCCTTAGTGACAAGAGAGGGAGAAAGACATCTGGTAGTGCGTGTATGTGTGTGTCCAGTGAATTACTGGGCATAATGGACGAATCTTAACTCTGCATAAAAGTTTTGGACATTTACAATGATAGAGTGGGGTTTTGAATTTTGATTCCGTGTGATGCTTGTGTCTAAAATAAATAATATTAAAACGTCACTTGTCTCCATTTCTCTAATCTGACAAACCAGCCTATGTGCGGAAAAAAGTCTATCAAAGTGCTATTTCTTTTATACTCCCTCACTTTTTTTCTTCTCCATATTCATTTAACATGGCATGCACTTGTTGTGCTCTCTCTCTCTCTCTCTCTCTCTCTCTCTCTCTCTCTCTTTAGGTCTATGACACCCACATTCTCAATGAATCTCCACCTTTTATTATTCTCTCATACTATTGGACATTTCTAGCCACACCCAGTTCTCTCTCTCTCTCTCTCTCTCTCTCTCTCTGTCTTTCTCTGCCTGTCTTTTCATATTTATATACTATGAGTACTAAATAGTATCACAATGAATGCATCCTAGATAATTGTATACTACAGTTTAACTGTTTGTGCTCAGTCTTATCTTTTTAATTTAACCTTTTCATAAATCATAATTCAATTTCAAATAAATGCATTTTTTTCTATTCATCAAAGAGTCCTGGATAAAATCACGGTTTCCACAAAAATATGGTCAGGACAACTGTTTTCAATACTTATAATAATCAGAAATGTGTCTTGAATATCAAATCATCATATTAGAATGGTTTCTGAAGGATCATGGGACACTGAAGACTGGAGGAATTTTGCTGGAAATTCAGTTTTACATTACAGCAATAAATTACATTTTAAAATATATTCAAATAGAAAACGGTTATTTTGAAATACAATAATATTTCACAATATTACACTTGTTTAGATCAAATAAATGCAGCCTATAGGTGAACATAAGAGACTTTTTTCAAAACATCAAAAACTCCTACCAACCCCAAACTTTTGAAAAGTAGTTCATTGAAAATGTGATGCCAAAAGTGCCCATATGGTTATTATTTCTGGTGAAATTTGGAAATGTGTACAAATATTTAGTTAAATGTTCCTGTTTGTCAGTATTTTTTCAATGTTATAAATGACTTTTATTGTATTAGTTGATTAGTTAGATAAATGCTTTAATTGCTAAATACATAGTGCATAATATATAGGTATGCACAATGAAATGCAGACTTTATCTTTAATTTTTTTAAAGGCTTTTCATCATTATTGTAATTTCTGTAAATAATGAAAAATGCTCTGTATTCCAGACAAATCTGCTATTAAACTCATGGACCTTGAGTCTTGATTGACTGGCAGGCTCAGAAGGAGTCCGAGGCCTTGCAGGCCACAGGGCAGTAGTGCATGATAATATACAGAACAGAAATACACAGGAGTCAAGCAGAGCCCAAACATACATCCTGTCTCCTGTAGGACTCCCAGGTGCTGCGGCGGATCACATTTCCATGTTCACTCCCCAGAACACTGCCAGTCAACGTGCCGAGAACTCGGAGCGAAAGACCGTCTGTGTGTTTCAGGGTGATACAGCACATATGGCCCAAATGATCTGGCAACTCTATTTATTACACACAAGAAGTTAAATTGAGCCTTGTGAAGAGTGTGTGAACATACAGCTCTGGCAGCGGCCAACCAGTGTGATGCTACGCAGGCCTGAACGTGTGTGTGTGTGTGTGTGTGTCTGGAATTTAATATAACATAGTTAGTGGCCATTTCTCTCTCCTGAGCACACTGAATCGAGCTCTGTCAACTGATTTAAAAAAGTTTTCCACATCTTGATTACTGCCATCTTCAATCACATCTCATTGGACAGCCATAAGGGAAGCCGCATTTTAATTAGTCATATTAATTAATACAGCTGTTAGAGTCTCGGTCTAGTTCCCATTACCATCAAATCATTTCACATGCCCAAACTAGTTCATGCAACATTGAGTTGTACTTCTTATATTTGTTGTTGTTTTTATCTCACTTTCAAGGTGTAATTGATTCAGATCAGTTCCAAACTCACATGGAAATTTGCTTAAATCTTAATATTGTTTGTAGCCAGATGAGTTTCATCAATATATAACCATCTCTCTGGAGTTTTGGTCCCATGAGCTCTAATGCAATAAAGCATCTTTAACTACCATCTGTCCTGAATTATGGTCTAATTACCTAATAACCTCCAACATAAATGAAGAGAATATAATGTTGTAATGTTTTAATGTAGCACCTGCATCTAGATACTGACATTTGCAAACATCTGAATTTCTTCTAGAAAAGCACTGTTGCTTTAGTCAATGATGCCGAGTTTTATTGTGAATGAGTGATGCTGTGTTTTCATAACCGAGACAGATCTTCAGCACTTACCGCAGATAATTCAGAGCGTACGTTCACCCCGTCACTTTATTACACACATTATTAAAGCACTCTGACCAGAGATGAGAGGCTGCAATATCCACACCATTATTTTTCTTAATGCCTGCGATCTATCTCTGTGCATTAATGCACCCGCAGAGGATTCCATCGAGTGTGTGTGTCTACAGTACTTGTGTAAAGGTGAGATTTATGCATTTAAAAACAATAAATAAATTAAATATAATAAAATGATTAATTAATAGGAAAAAGATTAAACTATAAATAATACAAAACATACATAATAATATCTAAATAAATATTTAAATTACGTCGATTGTTTCCACTTATTGTACATAAAATAAAACATACATTTTATTTATTTATTTGCTGTTTGTATGTGACATCACAAGCTTTTATGCAAATGTGTCCATTCTTCATGTATTTAGATTGATACACGTCCAGAACATCATCATTTCCAGCTGTGCGGATCCGGACTCACTGATGTGTGTGTGTGCTCATGTACACCCTACATTATGGGGACAAAAAGTGGGATGTGTGTTGGTGCCCATGAGGAAAACTGCTTAAAAATCATACTATTTTATGATATTATTTTCTGTGATAGGTAGGTTTAGTGTAGGGGGATTGAATTTACAGTCAGTTTGTACAGTATAAAAATCATTATGCCTATAGAAAGTCCCCTTAAAACATTAAAACCCAACGTGTGTGCGTGTGTGCTAGCAGCTGAGTGAGGTGAGGTGTGTGAATCGGGTTTGCTGATGTATGTGTTTGGCATTCTTATGGTAATGGTGTCAGATAGCATGTAATGAATTCATTATCCTGCCTTATTGCACCCTCATCTGCAAACAGAGAGCCACCCAGGGACATACTGTATGTGTGTGTGTGTGTGTGTGTGTGTGAGAAGTTAGTTGAAAAATATTATATGGCATTATCATTCAATAAGATAATAATGATCCTGTTTTTGTTTAACTATAGGGAATGTTTATTTTTATTTAACGACAAAGCATTTTAATGTTTAAATTCAGTTACTTTTTCTGAAAGCATATCGTTTCTTAAAGCCAATCTCATATATGGTGTAAGAGGTAGTTGTGCAGTCATTTGTATTGTGTAGAGTATCCCGGGTCCCATACGGTTGTACCCCTTGTTCTCCAGTTACGAAAAACTGGTTGAAACATAAGAACGGACACAGAAACGTTTAAATTAACAGTTGATTGCAAAATGGAAAGGATCAGTCTCAGGCTTTGAATGTATTCATTTATTTCTGTACTGATTAGTAACATCCCAAACTGCACTGTGTATTGCTAATTATTACATACTATATACAATTATTCATTACTGATGATGGTGAGGATAACAGAGGAAAATCATTTGCGAGGGGAAATGAAGGTTGATGGAGAATTAGTTACATTTGGAATGGAAAACTGGCACACTGCACAATATGTACTGTTGTACACAATATGTATGACACTGACAGGAAAAACCCACCAAATATTTACATAAGTGGTCAGTCTGGATGAGATTTTCTTATATGATTACATTTGTTCCACCTCAGACCTGAATATGTGGTTACATACTAGCTATAAAGCCTGCTATATTTTAAATAGCACACAAAATGCAACAAATCTTTCGAAGAGCAGTTTGCTACGCTGACCTCAACACAGGCACATTGCCTAGAGGCATTTGAGAGGCGAGTGCCATCCGGTTATTATCTTGGATTAAACCAACTAAGTGTAAAAATTACTTTCCTTTTAGCAACCTGATCAAATAATGAATCAAAAAAGATGAATTTTGGTCGCATATTGTGCATGACCTACAGCATTTGTGAAAACATTGAATGAACCAGAATTAATACATGCAATGTAAGTTGCTTTGGATAAAAGCATCTGCCAAATGCATAATTTTTTTTTATTTTTTAAAGAAAAAAAAAAGGATTTATATATATATACGTATATACAATTTTTTCTTCTTTTTTTTTTTTTTTTTTTTATATGCATTTGGCAGAGGCTTTTGCCCAAAATGATTAATTCTGGTTCATTCAATGTTTTCACAATTTATGCAGTAGGTCATCCTGGTCTTCAATGCTTGGAGAAAATGTGCATATGGTGCACTGCGCACTATACAGAAGTAATACACTGCAGTACTATAGTACTATGCTATTTGAACAAAGCCACTGAGTAAAGTGGCTCTCAGATTAGACTGAGAGTAAAAAAGTCAAGCACTTCACGTTTGAGTAGGCCTGTACACACAAACTCTTTTCCTCAGGTACTCGAACACACCGAATCTCCTTCCCGCTTGCTCTGCTTGGCTTCATATTTCTCCATTACGCAGGTTTTTAAACACCTCTTGTACTCCTATTAGAGAAAAAAGCAGCAGAAGAAGAAGTTCTGCACTATTTATCCCGTCAGACTATCAATCACTGTCGCTCTCGCTGCCCCGTCTTGGGCGCAAAGACAGCGTTACTCGGCCAGCCATTTGTCAAAGCGGCCCCGGAGGCTACGCATGGCTGTGTCCGGGGAGGACGGCCTGTCGTCGGGCCGACGTGGATGAACGAAAGCGCTATGCAAATTAGCGGCTAATCTGTGGCGGAACACAGGCGCGCCCGGCTCGCAGGTTCCATTACTCCTCTTTAGCTCGGTTGATTATGATTAAACTGATGCCTGCCGATCGGTTTTAACCCTTTTGCCCGCCAAAAAAGCAGCCCGGTGCGGATGCTTCCGTTCAGCTGGAGGCGCGTGGAAGATGAACTGTCTGTTTGTATAAATAAACACGCTAAGTTTGAGTCGGGATGGTTCCCCACAGAATCAGCAGACACGCGTGAAACTTCCCTCTTCGAACTTATGTTGTGAAATAACCTCATAAAAATGAGAGAGGTAGGAGAAAGGTAAAAGAATGGCTCATGTAGTGTTGACCCACTTGACAAAACCTCACGTAGATGAATGTGGAGGTGTTAAAAAAGAAGCCTTAAAGATTACATATAATGATAGCTTGAAACGGAAGTTGCGATAGTCTTTATTTTTATGATGTAGCCTATATACTTGAGCAAAACGGCTTCTCAAACAAGAAAAAACGTAGACGGGAGTTTTTTCCATTGGGAATTGATTGGATGATTGTTCCCATATTGCACACCTGTCTGCAAGATGTCTGTTGAAGAGCACTTCATATGGAAAGCATCTGCTGTGTACAAACATCTGAGGAACGTCTTTAAGATGTTAGTTTCACATGCATTGTAAATCATAAACACAAAGATTTTCTGAATGTCTATATGTATAATGTCTGACTGGAAACATGTTGAAGACCATAAAAATCCGTCTTCCAGATATAAACCCTGACAGCACACATACATCTCAGAGATGTCTGTTTGACTATATTTTGCTCATCTACATCTACATTTAAAAAGTAACATCTTAAAGATGTTTCTCAGATGTTTGTACACAGCAGATGCTTTCCAGATGAAGCACTCTTGCAGACGTATGTGTGCCATCTGTGAACCCGCACATAAAATAGACATTTCTGAGATGTACGCGTGGTATCAAGGTGGTTTATCGCTGTGATGTCATATCGCTGTGAGGTCACATCTCGCCAGTAAACACGTCATCAGAGAAGAGAAGAGATGTAAAGTTGCTTTGATTGAATTGATTACAAATTTTAAAGAAATAATGATGTGGTCGAATAAATAATTTACAATACATACTGCAATATTCCAGTAAAAAACTTCATGGTGACTTTAAATGTGCCTCACTACAAAGTCTGAAATGTTGGAAGTTGTTTATTTTATTCATGAGGCATTAAGATTATATATGTCTTGAGCTGGAAGATGCAGTGGATAAAACGCGATGGAAACAGAGATGTTTTGATTGATGGATTCTTTCATTCAACTTCCCTTCTTCACATCGACAAGAACAAGTGTCTGTGTGTGTGTGTGTGTGTGTGTGTGTGTGAGAGGGTGAGTGTGTGTCTGTATGTGTGCACGTTGAGTAAAGCTCAGGTCTGGTAACCACAAAAAAAAGGAGGGGGGGAGCTTTAAGCAAGATTTCTGGCAGAATGAGAGCAAAAACCATACAACTCTATTCATTTCATTAGAAATATGTGATAGACTAATTTCTGTTTGTGTTTTGATTGTTTTACCACCCCATAATAATCCTTTTCAGGACCCATTGTTTTCTCTTGTCCCTACAATTGTACTCTTGGTTTTCTTTTATACTTGAACAATGAAATCATTATGTGAATACTTTCCCTGATGCATCCATCATATAATGCGCATGGGAAAATAATGGAACAAGGGGAATTGGAGATGTGAAAGAGAGAGGGAGGATTCTATTCAGTAGCATAAAACAAAAGAAACAGCAAAATAACTGTGTCACTCTTTTTTCTCCTCTTTTAAAATCATTCTATCTGCACCAGTGGCCCATCTGTCCATTTCCTTCCCTCTATGGACTGTGATATGACATAACTTGATTCTCTCAATAGATTGACAGTAATTTCATTTTCAATTTGTTGTGGTTCAAGGCAGTAATGATGAGTGACGGGAGCTGCTGCCACCTGGTGGACTGATAGGTAAAACCTAATTCTTTCCACAGGGCGAACCTGTTGTTCGAGACTCTCGCCACGAGGAGGCGCACTAATACAACAAAAACCTCGCTTTCAATTAACACAAATGTAATGCATATGGATTGTGCCGTGCATTCCACAACTATGCGAATTGTTTTTGAGAGCAATGCCAAGTTTGAAAGGTAACAAAATAATTTCATGAAAAACTACTTTTTATGCTATGCAGGTTTAAATTGAGATTGATCAAATTTGTAATTGAGGTATTAACATAGGTTGAATTGTAATTTCAGTGTGAATAATAATGCAGAAATGTATTGGATTTAAAAGAAAGCAATTTTTCTGAATATTACATAGACAGTATATGGTGTATTCCCAAAAACATTGCTATAGCATATCAATAGCCATCAGTAGAAATTAGCATTTAATTATAATGCCATTTCAAAAAGTGCACAAAAATGAATTAAAAATAGATTTAATAAAGAATAGACTTAATGGACTACAAAATAGAAATCGTACACAGAACACTTGAGAAGTTATCTGCCTATTTTGTTGTGTTGAAGAGTTTTCTGTGTTGTGTGTTTGTCTTGAATTTCTTTCAAATGCAATTCAGTAAATCCATCCTCCTGTCATTCCAGTTCTGCACCCTATAGCCATTTATATTCAAATTCCAACTCATTCATTTAACGGTTGACAATCCTTAAATTCAGAATTTTTATGCACTGCCAAATGTTCAAAACTAAAGTCATACAGCCCACCTGTCAGAGATAGGCCAGATGCTTTAGATGCCCAAAATGTTCCCTTTAAAATAAAAAATTCAGCCAGGCCAACTGAAGCTTCTCATCAGAAGCTATAAGATAATGATTAATGGTCTGTGTTCTGCGGACTGTGGAGAGGCAGATCTAGGCTGCCATGAGCAAACGACCAACGCCAGAGCCCAGCTGGTGCTGAACAGCCCTTCGAGTGGGCCGTGAAATGTGGCTTGTTCTTATTTAATCCGCATGTGTATGAACCCAGCATACCCTGTTCTACCGCCAGCGCACCACATGAACCAAGCAGACCCCAGACAGAGGGCAAGTCCTCCTTAACACAACCAGCTAGAGCGGCGGTCAGCCATTAGTATCCCTCAACCAGCCTAATCGCACCAGTGAGCATCCTGGCATCAGACACTTCTCTGGCCTGCTCCTGTTCAAACTAAGGGCTGTGCCAGGATTGCTGAGTGTTGCCTCTCGATTAAATAAGACTGAGAGTCTGCCCTCTACTGGTTAGATGTGAAATTGTTCTTTCTTTCTTTCTTTCACATATATATACACACACACACACATTACTGTGCAAAAGTCTTAGGCATGTTAGTGTTTTCACACACACACAAAAGGTTTTAAGCCAGTTATTTATATATTACGCTGAAGTGTGTCAGTAGGAAGTTTATCAGTTTACATTTCTAAACATTCCCTTTGTTACAAATGGTATCTGTCTTGTCTGTTCACTTCCTGGTTGCCCATGTGCTGTTCTAGTGTCATCCAAACCACCTGTCTTGTAAATCCTTTCTTTACTTTTCTGTATTTTTCCATAGAATAATGATGAATATTGTCTGGACTTCTCAACAGATAGAATATTATCTGACTGTTTTTAGAGTCTCTCTGTTGATAGTTGGAGAATGAGCCGAGTTCAGCCTTGGAGAAGCTGTGTATCTGTGTGTGTGTGTGTGTTAATATGGTCTGTATTGGTGAGGAGATTAACTGGCACCATATGTTCTCGACAAGCCACGTCACTAACCCATCAACCATGGTCTTGTGTGGAAAATTACTAGTTTTGTTTATCTTTCTCAGCCAATCAGAATCATTTAACCGTCATCATTGACGTAGTTAGCACCCTCTGTTAGAGTATAATTGCTGTAACAATGTTATTGTAAGTGGGGCGGCCTACGAACTCCTTTTGAGACCTGAAGCTTCTGCTGATGAAACTGCAAACTAAACGTCACTAAAATTTCTTCTATTGACTGCACTTCTGACTCCTGGTCTTCACTCAACATATCTGGTCCTCGGATCTTAAATGTAAATCTATATAAGTTTGTTTATCGTCTCCAACTAATCAGACACATTTTGCAATAAATTACAGTATAATAATCCAGTGAGATTTTTGTATGCACAAGGAGTCTGATAACAGCCGGTATGATCTGATCTCACCATCATCAAGTCGGTCTGTAATTTAATGAAGAAACAGAAAAAAACTGATACAGACTAAATCCAGAAGAACTGCAGCAACATCTCCAGTATGCTTGAAGAAACATTTCTGCACAGCGACCTGAAAAACTGTGTGGACGTGTCCCTGGACAAAAACTATTTTAAACACAATAATTTATGGCATTATTTTTGAAAGCATCCTCACTTTACAGCATTTTTACACAAGTGCCTAGAATGTTTCACATACTGTAGCTTTACTGGAAGGTTTCTTCAAGCATCTTAGAGACACTGAGACAGTTCTTGTGAATTTAGTCTGTCTTAAAGCTCTGGATTTAGTTTTTCTGGAATAGTTTTAATTTAGGTGTGGAAATGCTTGAAACAGTTTTGCAGACAAATATAAGTTGTGCCTATGGATACATTTCATTACAAAAGTTGGTTGAAGCGAATGGTGATGTAAATTGTTGAAGTGAAATAAGCCTCAAGCTGAAAATGCAAATGTATGCCTTTAGAAAGCGCAGCTCAAACCGTTCAGCTGTGCTGCCACTCTGAATTGCAGAAGAAGGAGAAGAAAGCTCCAACAAAAATGAAACAAATGTGATGCTTACCTAAAATAATTTGTACTCATTTGTATGGTTAAATTGAATCATTGAAGATCAACAGCAAATATATTGGCACTAAAAATTAATGCATAAAGTGTATTTGTATTATTTAGCATATTAAATTATTGCAGGCTTGCATAATATTCTGCGTTTGAGTTTCACAATTTTTATTCATATTGAGGAATACTGAATCTGTTTTTGTGCAAGTGAGTTTAGTAATAGCATGCTTAATATAATGGGCTGCTGAAATGACACTGTTTTTGAAAATAAAAAGAGCATAAAACCTTATACATTTTGGCTGCATAAAATATTTAATATTCATCAATATTATTTATTGTCCTGCTCTTCTAGAGCTGCGGTACAGACAAAACAAACTTAGTTGCATTATTTTCATGTTACCTCTGTGAAGCTGCTTTGAAACAATCTCTACTGTAAGAAGCGTTATATGAATAAATGTGACTTGACTTGAGGATAGGCATGCAGTGTTTCTTTAAAAAGTAAAGTAAAAAAATTACTTTACAAAAAAATATTTCAATTTTAAGTACATCATTGTTGTGTAAATGTACCCCACATTTAATGTTTACTCACAACGTCTGCGCACCTTACTCTCAATTTCTCACAGGCAGGAGAGTTGTCAGCCAATAAATGAGAAAACAAAGTAACTTGTGCTAGTCATTTGAAAAATGAAATCTTATCTGTGTTAATTACTTTACGAGTTACTTAAAAAAAGTAATCTGATTACATAACTAGGTTTACTTGTAACGCATTACCCCAACACATGATAAAGAGTAGAGTAGATAAGTCTGAACATTTGACTGCTAGTATGTCTTTATATCAATAAAAATTGCTGTTGAACACAGTTTTTGAGAGCAATGTCAGTACAGTATCTCAAATTACATTGAATGCTATTTACTTATTTATTTTAAAGAAAGAACAAGAAAGCGCTGGATGTTCCAAAGCCGAGAGTTTTAAAAAAGAAAGAAAAAAGTCACACCCTACTATTATTAGCAAAATCCCTGCAGATTACATTCCCAATTTCCATTAACTGTATAACCTCTTAAATATTAGCTAATGTAATATCAAAAGCTGATCCAGTCATTAATCTTCTACATCCAATCCAAGTAGCAATTGTTCTATGAAGCTGATGTCACATGACATAAGTCTGTTTATTCAGGCAGGAGAGGAAGAGGGAGGAGGAGCCTGATGGGTGTCTGTGTGCCTGCAGGTGGGAGGAGTCACGCACCTGTGAATCTACACCTGGTTGCCAGAGAGAGAGAGAGAGAGAGAGAGAGAGAGAGAGAGAGACAGCCAAGCCGGAGAGGAGGAGAAGAGAACGGATAGACAGAATCAAATTAAAATCCAAAGAAAAAGCTAGGTCCTATAGGGCGATGACCTCACCTGCTGGACTCAACTGGACAGAGAACTGAACCAACAGATAGTGACCCCTCCAAGACAGATAACAACTATTTCAACGAACATACATTCACCTGAACAGGTGAGAGAGGCTTAATACCAGAATTCACTGGAGGAGAAAACTCTTTAAACTTCATGGAATATCATCCAGTAGTTTGGTTCATATTCTTTCTTTTACAGAGATGCTTGCTAAATGTAAAATCAAATGTAAATTATTACTGCTTTCTAGAGAAAACAAAAATATGCTGATAAAATGGGACTTGATATTAAGTTCTAGAGAAAAATGCTTATGATAGCTGTGAATTTTAATGACCTTTGGACAGAGACACTTTTGATTACACATTCATAGCAAACAGTGAACCTTTATCACTGACTAATCGTGCAGAATGAGGAGCCTGAGGTGTGTGTGTGTGTGTGTGTGTGTGTGAGAGAGAGAGAGAAAGAGCTGGTGAAGGGGGGATTATTGCAATTATTTCAATACTTTGAAATGCAAAACGTTTCTTTTTGTGGGGCAAGTTGAACGTCTTTTGATTTTGATTATTATTTTGGTCAAGTATATGATTATTATTTGGATTTTGAATTTGCTTATTAATCCTGACAAAAACATTACATTGGGAAGGAATCCAGCCAAAAAAGTTCTGACCTCCTGAACTCATCGATCTGAAGTGAAAACAACCCACAAACATTATGAATAAGAAATAATAGACCTTATTCACAACAGAGCCATCTTTGCTTTTTAGCGGGAATGAAAGCAAGGCTGTGAGGGAAAGACATACATCTTGTCAGTGGGTTGTACTGTTATGTAATGTGTTTTTGAATTGTTCTGCTGACAAAACACTGAAAAAAATCTTTCCGGGAGATTTAAGTAAACGAAAAGTGATTTAGGAGCTTTAAACAGCTTTTTACAGCTTATGCCATTGTTAACATACTCTCACATCCTCACTTTTGTACTGCTCTGAATCAGGCCCATCACTTTAAAGTGAGTCTCCGTAATTAGTGGTATATTCATAGAAGAGTAAAGTGGACAAGGAGAGAAACAAATGACGTTATAATTTAATTACAAGCAAATTCTATGGAGTTTAGTGCCTCTACTCCTTACTTTTATTTGTTTACCATGTGCTTGGGTGTTTGTATTCAAACACAAAATCTCCCCTCTTCCCACTGGAAGGAAAAGTGGGATTTTGAGATCTTTTACTCCTGAGAAAAAGCCCAGATGATCTAAAACGTGTCTCCTCTACAGGTTCAGTTTCAATCGTGTCTCAATCTATGCTCAGATTTGCTAAGTCCAAAGTCTGCGATGACAAGTCAGAGATCTCACTAAAGATCTCACGATTATCCGCACTAAACACATTCTTGTTTATAGCAACTCTTACTTTAGGTCAACTATTGTCTTATTTGAGTGTGTGTGTTTTTTTGTTTAAGAAACGTCTGAATTGAGATCTCCAGATAGCCTTCTGAGCTCTGAAAGAGATTCTAAACAAAATATTTTTCTCTGGGGAAATTTGGGACCAATTCCCTTTTCCTCCTTTCTCTTACAAAAATTCCAAAGGGAAATTTTTCATGGTGACGCCCTAGTGAAACCACATGAGTTCCTCAAAAAACCTTCAGTGAACAGTTATAGAAGAATTATAATACGTTTTTATAATCGTTTCTCAGTGTAGAAACATCTTAATAATCTACAGAACCTTTTTATAGTATAAAGAACGATGGAAAGTTTCCATGAATATTAAAGGTTCTTCAAGAAACTATCAATACCAAATAATAACCTTTATTTTTAAGTGTGTATTTTACTCTCAAAAACCTGGACATGTTTCTAAAAGATGTGAGAGTAAAACCCCATAAAAATAAACCTGAGCTACTTTGTGAAATGGATGCCAATGCACGTTTTGGGCCTGTAAAACAGGAGTGTGCTTTGTCATTTGCACTACTTTTACTCACTTTAACCCCTTCAAAGTTTGACTGTTCCCAGTGAGAAGCTCTCCAAGGACCTCCAGTTAACACCTGATGTTTTTTTCCACCCACCGACAGGAATAATTAATTAATCAGAATGTCTAGAGAGATTGCTTTTTCTCGTGGGAGCTTCTGTTGAAACTAAATGTACTTTGTGTCGTTATTATTGTGATGCCTGAAATAAATTGATATGCTTTTAGGGTAACAAGAAAGATCAGAAGCTGTTGTTATCTTATCAAATCCTTGAATAATCAGAGCACAGACAGTTCTAGCTGGACATTGACATGTTCCCGGAAAGCACTTGCTTTTCCCTCTGAACAATGATTTCCTTGACCCTTATCATTTTTTTTATCGTCATATGAAAACCACACGCTAACAACATGGAGTGCACACGCAAGACAATGTGCATTGATTAGAAGTTACTTTTGCATGCAAATCCTGACTAAACCTTAATATTATATGAGTGCATTGATATTACAAAACGTTTCAAAATCCATGTTTGCATGACAAATTGTGCTTTAAACTTGTTTAATATAATTGCAAGTGATAAATGTGTAATTAAATGACAGGCTTTATGTAGTTTGTGACATGCTGGCATCACTTTTTGATCAACCAAACCAAAGAAACATGCCTTAAATAGAAAGGTAATGCAATACGGCATATTGTTAAAGCTATCTGGATTAAACGCTTTCTTTTTATAAGGTTAAAAGCGACACAAATACAAGACTGTAAGGTTGAAAGGGCGCTGGCCGCCACCACCTGATCTCTGTTTGCTCTTGTAAACATAAAAGCATTGGCAAGAGTCAAAGCCCTGAGAGCGAACAGAAATTAGCATACTGTATGAAAATGACCACTTTGTTGCTAAGCAACAGAGCCAAGCCTTTCCCATGACTGGATATTGCCACTCGCTACAGCTGTTTTGTGCGAATTACAATGAGGGAGTTCACTTTTACATTTCACAGATTCAGTTCGAGATATGGTCATGGACAGTAAAGCAATAAAATATTCCAGGATATGCAGCTCTAAGTTTATGTTTATTGTTGTCTTTGTTTGAATAAGTGTGGGGTAAACCTCACAATATGATGCTGAAAGTTTCATTTGGACAGTGTTTCACCGTGTATGTCAAAGGTGTGTTTGCTTTTATTGTAATGGCTTACTTCAAAGAAGCCATTCTAGCATGTGTATGAACTGTAATCTGTCTCTGTGAGCTCTTAACACGCAAATGGACCATGTAAAATCGCACAAATGACTGGATTAATTGTGTAAAATTTACAACACGCTGCATATTATGGCTCAAATGAAACCAGCTGAATCAATCAGACCTGAGAAGTGAAGTCTCATGAGGGCAGATGCTGTAATGAATGTTAACTAATTTACACGTTTTTGCAGAATTAGCCTCTCCCATGGCTGTTTATTAATGTGATCCAGCTCCATTTAATGTTTTGGCATATTATTTGGTCCATTTAACAAAATGTTTAGTCAAATTAAGATTTCAAAGTGAATCGCCACAGTCGACACTTATAGTACTTAAATACAAATTAACCATTCATAAGTTTGGGGTCAATAAGATTTCTCTCTTTTTCCTGTGAAATGAATTTATATTTTTTATTTAAGGACCCAATAAATTAATCAGAAGTGACATTTATAATGTCACAAAAGATTTCTATGTCAAATAAAGTTCTTTTGAACTTTCTATTCATCCAAAAATCCAGAAAAAAATGGATCACGGTTTCCCTAAACACTGTGACACTAATAAAGAAATAAACTACATTAAATTGTAAAATATTTCACAATATTACTGTTTTTACAGTAATCTTGAAGGAGCATAAGAGACTTATTTCAACATAAAAAAATAATTTCAAGAAACTTTTGAAACGTAGCATGAATTGTCTATTTTATTCATTCAAAAAGATAAAACGAGTTGTAGTAATTGTGAGTTCGAGTCATGTAAGAAAGATCATATTTACGAGTTGAACCCACATGGTTATTAACACGAATGGGAATGTTTGCGAGTTAGTGAGAAACAAGGAATATAAATATTTATTTTACAACTAAATGATTTCCTGCACAAAATATATAATTGTAATGTAACAATACTAATAATATGTATAATAAAATACATAGAATAATATACAGTGTTGGGGAAAGTTGCTTTGAAAAGTAATGTATTATCATTGTGTTGCTCCCTTAAAAAGTAACTTAATTGTGTTAAGGCGTTACGTTACTTTTGTGTTACTTTTTCTCTTATCTGGACTGGGCTGGTTTGATTGTTCTGTAATAACAAAAACTTTTTTTTTAAAGTTTTTTTAAATTATATTTGGGCAAATGAAGAGACATTTTCAAAACAAATATTTATATAATAAGGCTGAAGCAAATGCAGATTGATGCGTGTTCATTTGAGTTCAAACAAATTTTTTAGCTGCTGCAATTCTGGATCGCAATAGAATAAAGTTAAACCACCAATAAAAACAAAAAAAATTTAAAAAGTATTTTTTTACTTCTGGTTGAACTGAATCGTCAAAGGTCAGCAGCAAGTGCATCGGTCCACAAACAGATTAAACACATACAAATATTTTTTTTATTTAACGTATTTAATTAATGGAGGTTTGTGTAATATTCTGAATTTGCATTTCAATGATTTTATTCATTTTGAGGAAAACTGAATCTGGTTCTGTGCAAGTGAGATTAATAAATGCTCACATTTAGTGTAGAGCTACAATAATTGTCATGTTCACACACAACGTTTTTCCTCATCATGGGAACAGAAGATTGATGCGTGTTGAAGTCTGTCAATAAATGGGAAAACAAAATAACATGCGCTACTTTTTTGAAAAAGTAACTCAGATATTTTGCTATAAATTTAAAAGTAATGCCTTACTTTACTAGTTACTTGAAAAAAGTAATCTGATTACGTAACTCAAGTAATACTTGTAATGCGTTACTCCAACACTGATAATATGTAACGATAAAGTTCACAGTGGCTTCATAAATTAATTAAAAACATAAAAAGCAAAACACGCCTGATCCACATTCTTTATTCTTCATTTTAGAAGTAGTTTAAAACCTTGCTGTATTTTTGTGTAGTTAATTCAGAGAAGGTACACCATAAGCACAAGCGCTCTATCATTTAGCATTAGCACGGTCTACATTTAGCATTGCCATCCTCGTAGCATATAGCTGCAGTGTAGAATGTGAAATTTGAGGCCTGTAACCAGAGCTCTAGGTAAAAACCCTATCATACCTCTGCCATATGGTGTTTATCGAATTACACTAAAATATTTATTAGCGGCTGCCCCTTCTAATGCAAGACACCGATCTTACATTAGCATTAGCTCTGACTCTCTCGGGTCTCAGCTTACACATTATGACTATTCTTACTTTTTTGTGTGTTCAGTTGAAACAGCAAATGTTTATAGTTCATTTTCTTATTTAGACATATCTTTAATCATAAACATAACACTCTAATGCATACATCTCTCTTTCTGTCCGCCTTGCAGAGTCTGTTTTCATCTCGATGGCGACCGCAGAACCTGCACCGGCCTGGTGGAAACTGACCTTCCTGCGTAAGAAGAAATCAGAGCAGAAAGTGTTGTATGAAATCCCTGGAGACCACATCAGCAACGCCGGGGAGACACCCGGGACACCCGACGCAGCGGTGGACAGCCAGTTTAACGCCCGCTTAGAGCGCATCGTGGACAAAACAGCAACAAAGGGACGCCATGTTAAAGTTTCACATTCAGGCCGCTTTAAAGAGAAGAAGAGAATCCGCTCAACACTAGCAGAAAACCCTGAGCTGTTCCCTGAGGCCGAAACTACGACTAGCGAGAATAATACAACTGGAAAATAGAGTCACTGTGTAAACACATGTAAAACGTGTGTGTATGAAACAGCTTGAGAGGGCCTTGGTCCATGCATTGATGTCCTCTGCCGTTTACAATCACCTGAGGGTGAGCCTGAAGCAAGAAAAGGATTGCTGAATGAATTAGTCAATGATCTATACTAATGCTTGGGAACAAAGACAGGCATAAACCCAAAGATCAAGTTTCTTCACAGATACACATGGCAGCACTGCATTGTGGTCATCTGATGAAAGGCTGACATTTAGCAAATGTTTAGCAAAGAGAAATCCACTGAGGGAATCAAATCAATCATATATAAGCACAAGATATTCTATTTTAATATTCTAATCTAATCTATTTTATATGGCAAAGACTATTACAGCTACAGCACTTTTAATTCAAACGATTTAAGGAATATTATCAGCAATAATAAGCTACTATATTAAAAGATCTTATAGAGAATTGTATTCCTGATTTAAATTGTAGCTAACTGTATGAAATAGATGGTTATTATTATTATTTTAAATATGATAGGAGTCTGAATGTGACTACATGTTATGGCCTCTGCACCAACTACTAGACCAAAAAATAAATAATAATAGCCTACACGTGCCTGTTGAAATAGTACACTATTTTATGCCTTTGTTTATGTGGCAGATTTAATTATATTTGATTGTGATTTATTGTACTGAGAGTTAGTCAAATTTAATTCAAACATGGTGGGGTTTTCATGCCTTATTATTGTGATTTTTATGTGGAAAGAAATTGTCGGATGTTTGCACAATGCCTAATTTAATTGTTTGCTTAACTGGGATTTTGTAAAAATAAAAAAATGTAAAATAAAATAAATAAACGTGTTGTTTGTAATATACCTCTGTAGAAAATAAATGAATTAATTCAAGATATGAGTTGTCTTTTATTGTGTATCTTCCTGTGTTGAATTTCTCTTAAAAATGTCTCTGATTCTGGACCACTAAACAAACTACAACTTGCCCTTCTTGTTTACTACAGCATATTTCGTCTCTTTATTTAGTTTTGCCATCAGCAAGAGCAATAGTCTTTTCTTTCCGTTGTCTTTTTTTCCATAACAACAATTCCCGTAAAAACAACCGAGGCCAAACTCGCCCTGTTGTTCAGTTTTCATCCAGCAGAGGGCAATAAACAAAACCCGACATGCGGAGAACGAAACCTTCCGTAAAATGTTTGTTATGACAGACTTTCGTCACGACATCAGACAAATATAATGCTGATATACTCAGTCTGACTCTGATTATTCTTTAAAATGCTGTGTATTAGCATATAATATCTGAATTAATTATTTTTCCTACTCACAATGATACAAATTGAGTAAAAGTGATGGTCTATACGTCGTCTGTGCCCAGTAACACAAAGCCAGACGCTCTGGCGGAGGGATATGTCTGAGCAGAACTGCGGCTCTATATAACCCTGATCTCGACGTCATCACCCGCAGATCTGTTGTTCTCCCAGCTGATTGTTTGTTGATACTCGAGCAATTCTGCTCTCAGCCGAAATGGCCGTGTGAACCGCAGTCTGTAGACAGCGCGCAAACTCCTCAGTGCATCAACATAGTGCACTGGCTCCCTACATTTATATCAAAATGGCGTAAGTATACTTTTAATTGTTTTTGACGTAAAATCTCACGTCGTCTCACCCACTAATGGCTTCTGGTTATTTACTATGTGGCCTATATATATTACTATATATATCTATATATATAGTGGATGTATTAGTTTTAATAGATCGTGAAATTGTTTGCGTCTCCGGCTCGGCGCGCCATGTGTCTGCCAGACAGTGACGACATCAGTCGATGAATTTGTAGTCGTTGCTATTTTAAAAATCTACCATAATGTTTTTATTTTGTATTGTGTATGTACCTCCAATCGGTCTGAATATGTTTAACTCAAAATAAACCAGGTTGAGACCGTTTAATTGCCGTTTCTTTGTCACCGCGTGCTCCTTATAAAATGGCGCACGTTCCTGAAATGGCGGAGTTTGAGTCCCAATCATGGTTAAACAATACAACATCGCGGTATCTTTTTACCTCGTACAACAGTTTCAGCTGACTTTAATATTTTCTAAAAAGCAACGTAATTTTGCCTCTGATATTTGAAACTTGACATTTAAAAATGGTACCCAGTCTCTTGACTGTAAGGGCGGAAGACTGTCACGTGGTAAATACCCATATATGGGCGGGGTGTGGGGAAATGATGTCATCATGACTCAGGAATAACTGAGGCTTTATTATTATTTTTTTATATATATTGCAAAATATTTTTCCTATGTTTACATTGATGAAGCTTTTATACAAGTGATTAACTACTTTTAATATCTTTTTTCCAGGTCCTTTGTGGCAACTCTGAACTTTGCTGTAATTGACAGCACGAAATTATTCGAATTCTCAGTAGAAGACTCGTTGATTCCACTTGAAATAGACAGGCATGTCTTTGATGAGCTCACGGTTTGGCCAGGACGATATGGAGGTCCTTCTTTGGGACCCATCATCACCGATGGCTGACCCTCTGGGGTCCTTCCTAGATAAAGATGAGGAGGTTCTTCCTCTCGGAGGCGCTGAATCGCCCCTCTCATCTTACTCTTCCTCTCCACTTCCCTCTCTCTCCCCACCCTCCACTCCTCCCTCCACTCAGAGGGGGGAGAAGGCTGGGCTCAATCAGCTGTCCCTGTCCTGGTTCCCCTCAGATGAGCTGTGCCTAGAAGATCATGGCAAATGTAAGGCGTAGCAATTTATTTTAATCATATATATATACAAGTTTCAGCGTACTGATATATTTTTATATATTTTTAAGTATGCAGTCATCATATTACATTTTTCCCCCATTCCAGATAATTCGTTCAGTGAAATGGATTGGATGACGGAGCGAATTGATTTGAGCGAGTTTGATCTGGAGTCTTTGATTGGCTCGTATGATTCTGAGGATCCACCCAGTTCTCCTGAGGAGCTCATCGCTTCTCTAGAGTCACAGATAGACCCGGAGTCCCAGCCTGTAGCTTCTGATAATACGCCTTCACCCTCTCCTGCAGCATCTGTCCCTGAAAACGATCAACTTTCCAACCTTTCAATCGCATTGAATCCTCCAGTTGCTACTCCCTTTATTCCCTCATCACCCTGTGAAATATCTGATTCCTCCTCTGTGGTCCCTGAACCCCAGGCGGAGTTTGAGATAAAGTCTGAACCGGCATCCCCGGTCCCATCACCTTCCATCCTCCCACCAGAGTCCCCTACTGATACACTTGAGCTTGGTTGCGAGGTAGACGTAACTGAAGTTCAGAGTCCACCCCCCGTTGAGATCCGCGTGCCCAAAATAGTCCTGTCCCTCACCCCTACCCGCATTGTTCTTGTACTCTCTCCCAAAGAGGAGGTTAATGCCATGGTTACCAATCCAGGTGAGGTGGTTGTGGAAAATTCCCCAAGTCCAACTTCCCCCAACCCACAAACCCCAACCTCTCCCAAGTCTCGCTCCTCTAGGGTAAAGCCCTACCCCACACCTGATTCTAAGCCCACCCAAAATCTGCAGTCAGAGTCGCCTGCCCTTGTAGGTAGAGTGAAGTCAGCCAGTGGCTCAAAAGTCGTGGTTGAGAAGAAAAAGCTGAAGAAAATGGAGCAGAACAAGACTGCGGCGACCCGCTACAGACAGAAGAAGCGTGCAGAGCAAGAGGCCCTCCAGTCAGAGTGTACCGCTCTAGAGGAGAGGAATCAAGAGCTGGCGGAGAAGGCACAGTCTATTGCTAAAGAGATCCAGTACCTGAAAGAGTTAATGGATGAAGTCAAGAGGGCTAGAGAGAGCAAAAGTGCGAGTTCATAGAAAGAAATGGACACAGAGGCTTGAAGCTGATAGAAATGGACGGTTTCAGCACAGCCTGAAGTGCAGAATAGTAGGGATGTTGGTGCTAAGAGAAAGTGTAGTGTAAAGAGTTGAATAATAAAACAGTTTTCATTCTTCCCCAGTGTCTAAGTAGAAACTATTCCTTTAGTGTGTCAGCAAAGCCAGATATTCTTTTATCAGTGGTTTTTGTTTTATTATCCTGTGAATCTACTGTATGCAGATATGCATTGTCTATTAATGATCTCAAGATTCAAGAGTTTTTATTTGTCATATACTTTGTCAGTATATGTTTGACAAAGTCATATATCTTTGTCTTTAACCTGTGTCAATGCTTATTTAAACTCCCATCTTTATGATATGGTGTGCATTTATTAAATTGTTATTAATCTTGTTTTGTAGTTGTATGGGCCTTTCAATGTATATCAGTTAGCTTGAACTTTTTTTAAAATATATAATAAACATTTACATGTATATATTGTTTAATCTTTTCATTATGAAACTGATTTTTATGACACAATTCACTACCTCTACAGGTATAAGATATAGATGCAATTCTTTTGAGGAAATTTTGAATACAACTTAAAATTAGTTGAATGTATAAAAAAAGTATGAAGCATGTCAACTCACCAATGAATCTTAGGCTCTACCCACCCACCCAATTTCCATAATGGCATAACCCCACATGTTGTCCTTAATGACCAAGAACATGTGGCTGGCAGAAAAATAAGTGGCTCTTTTTGATTGAGATTTCACAAATCAAGATCAAGGAAATTATTTATGCTTCTTCAAAACTTGAAACGGACAAAAACAGCTTTATATCCAAAATTATTCTTTATTAATATGAAAATATGAAGTGAAAAGCTAAACTCTTCAGCCATTTCTATTTTTCATCAAACCAGTTGTCAAATTTGAGGCTGACATGGTTGCTCATGCGCTTGGGATTTCGTAGTATATTCTCATATTGCGACAAATATTTGCTATGTCCTTCTCCTTAGTTGCTAATTATATCAAATTCATAACAAAATACCCTGAATATTCTTAGGTGCTCAATGGTACATTCAGTTCAGTCTGTTGAACAATTTAATATTTGAGAATTCGGGTACAAATAATCCCAAAGTAATTCGACTATGATAATCTAGCGAGTACATTCAACCTACATGAAAGCAATATTCTAACTTTGTAAAATTCAGTTTGAAAAACTAAATACATGATGCTCTGAATGCATATGAAAAATGATGAGGATGTGTAAATACAGTAAATTACCGGGTATGAGAGTCCTGCATTACACCGTGAAAATTAAGTTATTTGATCTGTTTGTTTCCAGCATGCATTTTACAAAATACTTAAATAATTATCTCTGAAACTATTGCATGCAATGGTTGATAGTATTTGTGTAGTTATTTGTGGTCTGTAGCTCAGGATTAGCAAAAAAAAAAAAAAATTATTATGTATAGATCGTGTCGTTAGAAAGTGCTGCGTGCTTCTAGCAAAGGTGAAGACTCTTGATTTAACACTCTGAAAATCTTGTGACTATATCTTAACACTCAAAAAAGACAGTAATGTAGGCTGTAATTCTGATGTATGATACTGAATGTCAACATAAGTATCACACACTGACAATGTAGTAAAAAAGCAGTAGAATGTACAGTTTAAATTCAAGTCAAGACCACATACATTGCCTTATAAGTAATACACAGTTGCATTAATGGGAAGTTGTGGCCTAATGGTTAGAGTTTACTTTTAACCCGAAGGTCCAAGTCTCAGTGCCAGCTGGAAATGTGAATGAACTGAGTGAATGCTCTCTTCCATTCTCATTACTGCCTGTTTGCCTCAGCAAAACAACTTCCCTCTGCTCTGTGTGTGTTCGGTATACACTGCTGGGTCTGTATCCTTGAATAGTTGAAATGCAGAGCGCAAATTCCGAGTATGGGACACCTTACTTGTATACACGTCACTTCACTGAATCCATAAAGTCTTAGATTTACCAGAGTTGCACTTTATGTTGTCTTATATTTCACTGTAGAATGCATCTTCCACTTGTTTCCTCCTCGTCTAGTTCTTGATTTACTGTAGAATAAGGATGCAATGATCAGGTTTTACATGCAGTATATATGAGAAATATTAATATGAACAAATTAATACACAACCTGACGTTTAAACCAGGAATTATATTAGCATAAGATGCAAAACACTTACATTTGACAGGTAAGAAAGGTTTCTGTCCATTCTCAGCTACCATTTCCTCAATTTTCTGCAAGAGTTCAGTCACCTGTGTCTTGTCCTTGTTAGCTTTGGTACAGTCCAGCACGTGATAACAATTCCAACAGTGCTGCATCAATTTCAGCAGCTCACCTCCATCCCGTTGGATGTGATCCTCGATGGATGTGCCATAGAGCCAATCGCCACATGAAAACAAGACCAGTGTGTGATGACAGGCCTCCTCGCCAAACATTTCCAAATGGCTCTTGAGGGCCTGCCTCTTTTTGGGAGTGAGGGTTGAGACCACAGGAATGACTAGCAAGAGCGCATGTGGACCAGGATGGAGAAGCCCTGCTCCTTGTTTGATTTCTTTTCGAACGTTGCTGGGTGTGCGTTGGACGGAGAACCAATCCCAACCTGGTGTGTCAACAATTGTGAGGCGCCGACCAGCAACCAATGCTTGACGACGGACAGACTCCTCAGTGGGGCGTCCTGATTCAAACACCCGACAGCCCAGTAGAAGATTACCTGCAGAGCTCTTACCTGCTCCACGCCAGCCTACTAGCAGAACCCGTAACTCTATTAAAAAGAAAGTGGGAGATTGCAAAAAAGCTAATTCAGACAATGAAAATGCACTTTGCATGTTCTGAGGAGACAAAACAAAGGCAGGAGAGAATGAATCAGATGCTAACTCACCTCTTGGTGGAGATCTAAACATTGCTGCTGTCCTCTCCACTTCTGGGACTCCATCCTCTTCTCTTTCCTTTTCCATCTCTTCATCATTGAATCCAAGACTGACCATTTCAAAGAACCAGCCTTGATTCTCCTGAACCATTTCCTCCACCTTTTTTAAAAGTTCTGCAACTTGACCACTTTTGTCCGAGCAGGTGTTATCCAAGGCATGGTACCTGGACCCACACCTCTCCACCAATCTCTGCAGCGCTGCCCCGCCATCCACAATAAATTCCTCAACCCCCTGTTCCTGTGGCAACTGGTCTGCACAGGTGAACACAACCATGGTGTGCCTCCATATCCCTGCTCCCAGTGCTCTAACTCGGGCCCAAAGACCTTGCCAGTGGTGTTCGGTGAATGGAACTCCGATGGGAACCACCAGCAGCAGGGCATGGGGACCAGGAGAACATTGGTCGATGATGGACTGCTGGTTCTCTGGGTCCATCTCATCAGTTGTGTCTTCGGTTTTCAGATTCCAACCAGGAGTGTCAATGACCAACAGTCGCCAAATGAGTATGTCTACCCAGTGTTCTTGGTCTGTTTGGGAATTGTCAGATGGGGTTTTCTCCTGGCTCAAGATGGTATTCAGTGTTGAGGTCTTACCAGAGCCCTGGAACCCCAGCAACAGTAGGCGCCGTATGGGTGGAGAGGATCCCTCTGCTTTGAGAGACAGAGACGAAAGCAAAAATTATATTGCAGGTGATCAAAACTACTTGCAGTTAAGTCCATGCAGACTGCATCCACAACACCCATTTGTCTACACTGACATTCTGAGCAACCCCAGAGCATTTACAACTATATCCTTGTAACCTGATGACGACTGACGTAGAATATAAATTGAAAACTTGTGCATGTAGTTCTTAACCAGTCTTCTGATTGTAAAATAACAATCTATAACACTTATATCTGACAGGTAGTTCGGACGCCTGTCAATTCTCTGCTACCATCACGTCTATTTTCTACAAGTGTTCAGTCACCTGTCTTGTCCTTGTTGGCTTTGATACAGTCTGACACATGATAGCTTTTCTAACAATGCTGGATCAGTTTCAACAGCTTGTCTCATCCCTCTACTAAGTAACTCTAACATTAGCCTTATAATCTCATTCTAATACTGAACCAGGTTCACATGTAATGACATTTGTGTGGGCTTCTGTTTTTGTGTGATGGTAAACTGATCTAGATATAGCTTAGACTTTCCTGTCTGCATTAGAAACCCCCAGAGACACAGAAAGCGCATGCAGAGGGGAAGTGAGTCAGCTGCCCGTGTAGGTGGAATTTGCAAGTGGAAGATTGTTTGACATATGAATGAAGTTAAAGTTTAATGTCACTTACCAGCATTTAAATCAGAAGAGACCGTAGCCATCTTGTATATAGCTGGTATGTTGTATCCTGTTCTCGGTCTCTATTCCCCTCTTTCTCCTTCTCTCTCTCTCTCTCCTTCCCTTTCTTGCTGTTTTATCTCAAGTAGCCAGATGCCTGTGCTCAAAACATGGCTTTCACCCCTCGTATCTCCCTCCTAATCTATTTCCCTCCCTCTCCCAGTGGTTTTCTGATTATACAACACCCTTGCAACCTTTCTCTCTGCTTCTTTTTCATTTTCTTTCCCTCATGAAATGATACAAGCAGGAGGAGCTGGAAGAATGAGGCAAGTAGAGAGCAGAGGGATGTAAGGAGGGAGTGAGAAAAAATGTGACTTGTGCTTAGTGGGCTGAGCTTGACAAATAGTATACGGTAAGCAGCCTCCCACAGTTCTTAGTTAGTAATAAATAATAAATGTGGAGTGATTTCCCATTCTTTCATTGTGTAGGGTTGAGTTTGGGGGTGGAGCAAAGGCTGTCATTAGACCAATGAAAAGATGGAAGTACCTAGTTTAGCCCCACCCTCCCAGTTCTGCAGTATGACCTACACCCAACAGTTTCAGCTAGAGCAAGTAAAGCAAACACTGGAAAGTTATTTTTTTCTAAAGTGTCATACATTAAATAGGAGAAAGAGCTATAGTGTATTATACAGCAGCCTAGTGACTATGAACAGCAATATTTATATAATAAAATAATTGTTAAAAAAAACCCAGAACAAATAAATAAACCAAACAATTAATTAATCAAGGGAATTTACATTAATTTGAAAAGCTTTATGAGTTTCAAAGTCTAGTGTTCGGTGTTTCACACTGAACAAAGTTTCAATACTCATCTTAAATTCTGTTTTACAAAAGTAGTATTATTTTTGTAAAACAGACTTTAAGATGAGTATTGCAACACTTGCCTTGCGAACATAACATCTTGCTAAAAATAATTAGAAGATTAAAAGCTCTGGACTCTTGTGGATCCTTGCATCTGTTATTAGATTAGCTGGGACAAGCATCTCTATACAAAAGAGACTTGAGGGTGAGCTGTTTTATATGGGCCAGTGAGGGTAAAAATCAAAGAAAGAAAACTGTGGGGGACCATTCGGAAAACCATTGCTGCTTGTATATTATTTTATTTTTCCTCCAATGATTTGTAATGAGTGACTTATTTTCTATTCTAATGATTTGCAATGAGTGATTTATAATCAAGTTAGTGATTTATAATTCATGTTTTTAAAATGACTTTATGTACACATTATTCTCCCCTATAAAACGATTTGTTAAAGCCTTTATTTTGCTTTTCTGTATTTTTCCATATAATAATTACGAATATTGTCTGCACTTCTCACCATGATAGAACATTATCAGAATGTTTTGAGAAGTCTTTCTGTTGATAGTTGGAGCCTGAGCCGAGTTCAGCCTTGTGTATCTGTGTGTGTGTTAATATGGTCTGTATTGGTGAGGTGATTAACTGGCACCATAAGGAGATTAAATTACTTTTTCTCGACAATCTGATTCCTAGAAACGCTTTTCTGCAACCTGAAAGGTAACGTAACACGTAAACCAGCATTATCAGCACGTGTCAACCACGTGATCGACGAAGATATGCTTCTGACTCTCTACTCTTGTGTGGAAAATTACTAGTTTTGTTTACCTGTCTTTGTTTCTTAGCCAATCAGAATCACTTAACCTTCAGTAATGACGTAGTTAGCAGCTTCTGTTACAGAGTATAATTGCTGTAACAATGTGATTGTAAGTCAGTACTTCTCAAATAGTGGGGTGTGCCCCCCTTAGAGGGCTCGGAGCAATACCGAGTTGGGGGGGGGGACAATAGCACACAGCACAGAGCAGCAGATATGAAGTGCAGATAACAAACCCTTAACCCTTTGATGCATACGATCACACTGGCGTGATTATAAAGTTCAGTGAGTCACGTGATCAACTGCAAAATTCAAACGTGTTTTTGCTCGATATCTGGCGCTGATCCAGAGACGGACGCGCTCAGAGCTTGTCATTTATCACAACAATTCAGTGTTTTCAACCACATAAGGTTTATTTTAGGTTTCAAACATTTAAATACTCACAAGTAGCCTACTGGCAAAACAATACATTTATAGCTTGAAAAATACACACTGATGTATATAAAGGGGGAAATTCGTTCCATCCGTTCAATTAAAATTGACGATGTGTTTTATTCATATCAAATTTGCAGTGTATTGGTAACTATAAAGTAACTATTACTCCACTTACTGTCATGTATTTCGAGAGAAGTGACTGAATTTACATCTTGTAAATCCTACAAATCAGATTTTTTGCAGTGCAAGCTAACATGGCGGCACCCATCACGCTTCATAGATCGGCTAACATGATCCTTATGTAACAGAGTTTAAAATATTGTTAATCTTTTGTCATGTTTTGTGTTAAAAGTTTGAGCTGAACTTGACGCGCGCTATGTGCTGCGCGCGTGACGGCGCCATTTTAGGTCCGTGTTTTCTGTCGTGTTTCCTTCATTTATGATTATTTAATTTGTTTGGTTTTATGTACTGTTCAATCTAAAAGAATGGAAAAACAGTTCTCCTGAGTCGCATACCTGTCTGTATCGTGCATCGTGTATCTTCTGTGAGTGTGTCGTGACCAATTTTGTGGATTTATGTTAACAGGCCCAGTAAATGAGAACTGAGTGACCATCCACCTGTGTCCAGTGTCATTTCATCTCATCAAAACAAACACAGTCACATTGGTGCCGTGACCTGTTTCTTCAAGATGGTTCCTGAAGCGACCGAGGGTTCATCTTAAAACTTTCACTGGAGTCAGGTGGACACAATCCAGCTAAGGAACTAATATATGTTACAAAAAGAATAAAAAGAGTAACTTTTCATTCACTTGAGGAACTTTTTCAAAAAAAAGAAGGGACAATTCATATTCAAGTCAACAGTTTTCTTTGTTTTATTGTATATTTTACATGTTCTATTGCTCAACATGAATGGTTTTGATAAACACCACACTCCAGTTGGTGCAAGTAGGGGTAGAGGATGGGGTTTATTGAATGTGCCAAGATCATTGCAGTTCATTGGACCTGATGTACAGAGTGATGGTCATGGAACCATAGACAGTAGTACTCCCAATTCAGATCCATTAGTTTGTGAGGGCACATCCTCACGTCATGAATCAGATGTTTCCCCAGAGAAAAAGGGTGTATTTTCATCCACTCCATATCCTAACACACAGCCACCAGAACTGATTACTGCAATGACTGAAATAATTAGCCAGGTTGGTCAGCAAATTGCAGACAGCATAGTCACCCGATTAAGCCCAACACATACACTTGACACTCATCCAGTCTGCAGCCCCCACAGTAATGTGACAGCAGAAAGCACAGCTCCGCAAATGATGGACTTGATGCAAAGCCAGTTATCCTTTTCCAGAAATGTTAAAGAACCTCCTTGCTTCAGAGGTGAAGTCTCTGATGCTGTTGATTTAAGTGAGTGGATTGATATCATGAGAGATTACACTAAGCGACATAATCTTAGAAAAGAGCAGCAAGCAGAGGAGATTATGGTTCATCTTAGAGGCAAAGCAAGAGATGTGGTCAAGTTCAGCGTAAGAAACGGTGGTATTGACATTATGCATAACCCTGATGCTATCTTCAGTATTCTCAGGAAACACTTTGAAGCTGCTGCTTGTTCTCCCCTTCCACTGGCTGACTTTTACACCACATTGCCCAAACCAAACGAGGATGCTTTCGAGTACTGGCTCAGACTGAACCGCGCAGTCGACATCGCTGCTGACCGCTTGAGAGAACAGGGTAAAGTACTGGACTGTCCAGGAACTGAGGTAACCCGCATGTTCATCAGACACTGCCCTTGCAAAGAGCTTGCCATCACCTTTCGATCTAAAACAATCGATGCATGGTCTGTGCGGGAAGTTCAGGATATTTTGAATGAATATCACTCAGAGACTAGTCTTGTACCTGCGGTAAGACATGCAGCACCCACTAAAATTCCTGTGAACAGATCGGAGGTGGAAGTGTTGACTGCAGCTCTCCCAAGTTCTTCTGATGTCCAGCAGTCCAGGTCTATGGAAGCTTCTGCATTAGAGCGAGTCATGGGTCTGCTTGAAAAAGTCCTGTTAAAAGAATCTGCCAGCAAAGAACAAGGTCCACGTGCTAGACCCAAAGTAAGTCTACCTAGAGTGAAGGGACTCAATGACCTACCATGCACTGTCTGTTCGAGCCCAGACCACTCTGGCCTTACACATTGTCTTGAGAAAAAGTTGTGCTTTCAGTGTCACTCTCCTCATCACTCCTGCGTCGTTTGTCCTGAGAGAGTGAAATCTCAGTCTTCTCAAGAGCTGGGAAACTAGATGATCTGCACTCAAGGGAGGACAGTGTGGATCATGCGTTCATTCCTCCTAACCAATGCTGTATGACTGATCCTGCATCTATTTATTGTCTTTCTAATTCAGTTGAGCCTGAAGGAAGAAAAGTAATTTTTCAGAACACGCACAGAGTACAGAGAATCGACAGTCTGTTTTACACACCAGCGACAGTATGGGACGACCTTCATCTGAAAGCTATGATCGACAGCGGCTCCATGGCCTGTACGTTAAGTGAAGCTGCTGAATCTCTCTTGTTGCAACGCAATCCCGACCTGCAAAAGTTATCGGCCAGTGATGTTGTCATAATTGGTTGTGGCGGACAGCGTGTTACACCAAAAGCGATGTATGAACTTGAGCTCTCAGTGTATGCATGTAAAATGGTCGTTCCAGTTTTGGTTGTTCCAGGTCAAACCGATGATTTGATTTTAGGCAGCAATGCTATCAAGTGGCTGATTCAAAAAATGAAAGAGACTGATGGATACTGGAGACTTGTGTCCAGCCCAGATAATTCGAGTGATGTTGAATGTCACCAATTTATTTCTCTCCTTTCGAATGTAGAACGATGGAAAGGTGAAGACGTGCCTGATAAAGTGGGCACAGCCAAGTTGAAAGAGAAAATAACTCTAGAACCACACCATGAGCATCTTGCTTGGGCTCGACTCCCTGAGTCATCGGCTGTTTCAGTAGGTACCACCGTCATCGTTGAACCAACCTCATGTAAATGCCGTCCACGGAATGTGATTATAGGGAGAGTTATTACACCTATGTGGGGCAGTAGATGGGTGCCATTCAAAATAATGAACCCTACAGACAAAGTGATTGTTCTCAAGAAAAACACAAAAATCGTGGATGTTTTTACCTGTATAGCCGTGGAAGAGTTGTCTACACCTGAGTCCCTGCAGAGTAATGTTCAGTGTGCAGTGAGTCCTGTAGGTCGTGTGCTGACCAGTGACGAAAGGAGGAATGTGCTGAATACGTTAGGACTGCAAGATCTGGACCTGGATGACTGCGAAGTGTCAGAGGAGTGGAAGGATAGACTTCTGAATCTCATTGAGAGGTATGAGTCGACCTTTTCTCGTGGAAAAATGGACTGTGGGGAAGCCACTGACTTTGTCCACAAAATTCACCTGTTGGATGAGAAGCCATTTCGACTACCTTATCGTCGTGTGGCCCCCTGTCACTATGAAAAGCTTCGCACTGCCTTGGATGAGATGGAAGTGAAGGGTATAATAAGGAAGTCTCAGAGTGAGTACGCATCGCCATTAGTTTTAGTTTGGAAGAAGAATGGTGATCTTCGTATTTGTACTGATTTTAGATGGTTAAATGCAAAGACAGTGAAGGATGCTCACCCACTCCCACACCAGGCAGATGCACTTGCAGCCCTGGGAGGCAATGTTTTCTTTTCAACAATGGACTTGACTTCCGGTTTTTACAATGTGCCCTTGTTTGAAGAGCATAAAAAGTATACTGCCTTTTCCTCTCCTTTCGGTCTCCACGAGTACAATCGTCTTCCTCAGGGGTTAACCAACAGCCCAGCAACCTTTATGAGGATGATGATGTCTATTTTTGGTGACGAAAATTTCACAAGCCTTCTTTGTTACTTGGACGACCTGATGGTTTTTGCACCAAGTGAGCAAGTAGCTCTTGACCGTCTGGAGCTGGTTTTCTCACGCTTGTCCAAGCACAACTTAAAACTAGCACCAAAGAAGTGCCAGTTCCTCAAAAGATCAGTTAAGTTCTTGGGACATGTTGTGACTGAGAATGGTGTGCAGACTGACCCAGAAAAGGTTAAGGTGATCAATGACATCCAGATTGCAGATCTCATGGAAGCAGATGGTATAACTCCTTCTCAAAAGAAGATCAGATCTTTCCTGGGTATGGTTTTATACTACCAGCACTTCATTAAAGACTGTTCTGCCAGAGCAAAACCTCTTTTTACTCTCCTGTCTGATCAATCGAAAAGTAGACCTCAGAGGAAGTGTGGTCGTATGAAGAAGCGGATCAGTGTCGTGAAGCTTTCACCCGAGGATTGGAATAGTGAGTGTCGAACAGCTTTTGAAACTCTAAAGCAAGACCTGCTGCACAGTGTTACTCTAGCTCACCCAGATTTCAGTCATCCCTTTATTCTCTCTGTTGACGCTTCGTTCGATGGCATAGGAGCTGTGTTGTCTCAGGTGCCCCATGGTGAGAAAATTGCGCGCCCAGTGGCGTTTGCAAGCAAAACACTCTCAAAGTCTCAGATCAATTACCCTGCACACAGACTCGAGTTTCTGGCTTTAAAGTGGGCCGTTTGTGACAAGTTTAGCCACTGGCTAAAAGGGAGACATTTCACTGCGTGGTCTGATAATAATCCTTTGACCTATATTCTAACCAAACCAAGATTGGATGCATGTGAACAGCGATGGGTGGCGAAGCTTGCTGCATATGACTTTGACCTGAAATATGTGCCAGGCACGAAAAACATTGTTGCAGATGCTTTGAGTAGAGAGCCTTTTGTTAAGTCTTGTGTCAGTCATCGCCTGTTGAAAGAACCATATGTTTCTCTTTTGGATGAGGTCAATGGTATTGTTACTGGAACTGTGCAAGATGCCTTTCGTGTCACTAACAACTGTCAGAATTTGCAGGCCGCCAATACTGCTGAAACTGAGACTGAGCCGCAAGATGGTGAGAATGATTCTTGTCCTGGATCCTTTGATGCAGTGGAAGTTTCTGCTGTCCTGGGTGCTCGCTACGATGGAGGAGTTAGTCCATTGTCCATGACCAGTCCAACGTCACTCCAGCTCCCTGCTGAAGATCCGTCTGTTGCAATCCCATTTTCCAGACTCGCCAATCTCCAAGGTCAGGACAGTACAGTCGGCAAAGTCATCTACTATGTTCTGAGACGTAAACGTCCTTCAAAAACTGAGAGAACAAAGGAACCTCGCTCTGTGACAAACCTTTTGAAGCACTGGAAAAAACTGACGATTCGTAATGGTGTGCTGTACAGAGTAAAGAAGGATCGGTTATTGAATAAGAAACTCTTTCAATATGTTGTACCTGATTCCTTGAAACGTGACGTTCTCCATGGTGTTCATGACACTGCCGGACACCAGGGGACTGCGAGAACTCTCTCCCTCGCAGCTGAGAGATTCTTTTGGCCAGGCATGAGTAAAGACATCAAACTTCATGTGAAGAACTGTCAGAGATGCGTAGTTGGGAAAACTCCAGAGCCAAATGCTCGTGCACCTCTTGAGAATATTCGGACTTCAGAACCTATGGAATTGATTTGTATAGACTTCTGGAGTGCTGAACAGGCGTCAGGGAAGATCGTTGATGTCCTAGTAGTAACCGATCACTTCTCAAAGATGGCACATGCTTTCCCCTGTCTCAACCAATCTGCTAAACAAGTTGCCCGTCGCCTTTGGAATGACTTCTTTTGTATTTATGGATTTCCAAAGAGAATACATTCAGACCAGGGTGCAAATTTCGAAAGCAAACTCATTAAGAACTTACTTGAGATGGCTGGTGTTCAAAAATCACACACCACACCATACCACCCTATGGGTAATGGTATAGCAGAACGGTTCAACAGGACTCTGGGAAATATGATAAGAGCTCTCCCAGTCAAATCCAAGGCGAGATGGCCACAGCTTCTAAAGATGTTGACTTTCAGTTACAACTGTACTGTACACGAAACAACTGGGTTCGCACCTTTCTATCTCATGTTTGGACGTATTCCAAGGCTGCCGATTGACATCATGTTCCAGCATGTTCTTTCTGATGAAAGGGTGGTCAGTCACCATGAGTTTGTCAATACGCTAAAAAGAGACCTGAGTACAGCTGCAGAAATTGCCCGACAACACAGTTTCAAAGAGCAGAATCGTCATGCCATCCTTTACAATCGGAAGGTCAAAGGTTCACCATTAGCAGTCGGCGATAGAGTTTTGCTGGCAAACCGTGGAGAGAAAGGGATGAGAAAAATTGCGGACAAGTGGGACTCAGTTCTGTATGAGGTACACTCAGCGAAACCAGAGATTAATGTGTACAGGATTAAGGATGTTCAGACTGGTAGAGAGAAAGTGGTACACAGAAACCTGTTACTTCCAGTGAATTTCTTATCCTGGGATGATGAGGAGTTATCATCAGTCCAATCCGGTAACACCAGTGCTACTTCTCTTGATGCCGCTTTAATGGACGATCCTGATCCTGTTTCAAAAACATCTGAATGGTTACTACGGATGGATGGAACACAAAATAGTGATGTTACTCAGGATGCCACTTGTGGTGGAATTTCGGACATCATTGATGAGTTGACAATTGAGTGTTCTGACAAAGATTCACAAAGTGAAGAAACAGAGCAAGTTCCTGAACTAGAGTGTACAAAGAGTTTACCTGTGTCGAAGCCTGAACACAGTTGTTTGCAAGAACTTGACAACAGAGTTGACCCTGTCATTTGCACACAGCCCACAAGCACACAAACAGACCAAATTACTACACGATTAGGGAGATCAGTTAAACACCCAAACAGACTTATCTGTGAAATGGAAGCTCAGAAAGTTGTGGAAAATGATTCAAACAGTGACGAACAGGTTATATTTCAAGGAACTAATTTTGTTGAGTTGATAAGAAACATTTTTGGTTAACATGTCTGAGAGAATGATTTGCATCACATAATCTAGTGTGTGTTAAGAGAATGATTATGAAGGAATTGTATTTAATTTTTTTTCCTGAGAAAGTCTGTGGACTTTATAGTGAAAATGTAATTGGAGAGCAGAAATACATTTGTAAACATTAGGAGTGTGTAGACTGCACCTCTTATAGTCTGTGTTAAGTGTGGAACCTGGTACCATTCCATTCTTGCGCACTTCCTAGAGAAGAGATGAGTTATCTGACAATATTGTATTGTAAAGCTCTTGTACTCTATTTTTCTTGCTTTTTCCTTCTCTCTCTGTAATTTCTACTGTATATTAGTTGTTACATATGCTGGTTCTAGCCCAATTTAGCAGAATTTAAGGGGGGTGTATGTAACAGAGTTTAAAATATTGTTAAATTCATTAAATTGGGAAGACATGCCATTGGCTGTCACTAACAGATTTGCATGCATGACGTGGAGGGGGCGGAGTTATGTTAGCGCGGCAACAGTTCTCCTGAGTCGCATACCTGGTAAGTTGCATCAATGACTGCTCCGAGTAGATATTGAATATATATCGAGTATAAGCGAGCGGTTGGACTTTTGTGGTGCGCGCACTGTTTCTGTTGTCTTTATATTCTGTTAAATGTATTATTTGTGAGAGTATGTGCGTTAACTCAGTTGTAAACTCCTGACCTCTGCTTATTTCAGTCTGTATCGTGCATCGTGTATCTTCTGTGAGTGTGTCGTGACCAATTTTGTGGATTTATGTTAACAGGTATGTTTTATTCTTTCTTTTGTCATGTTTTGTGTTAAAAGTTTGAGCTGAACTTGACGCGCGCTATGTGCTGCGCGCGTGACGGCGCCATTTTAGGTCCGTGTTTTCTGTCGTGTTTCCTTCATTTATGATTATTTAATTTGTTTGGTTTTATGTACTGTTCAATCTAAAAGAATGGAAAAACAGTTCTCCTGAGTCGCATACCTGTCTGTATCGTGCATCGTGTATCTTCTGTGAGTGTGTCGTGACCAATTTTGTGGATTTATGTTAACAGGCCCAGTAAATGAGAACTGAGTGACCATCCACCTGTGTCCAGTGTCATTTCATCTCATCAAAACAAACACAGTCACACTTATATAGGCTTTTAATCGACAAAACTCATTCACTTCTATATATTTGAGAATCTGAATATCAGGTAGTTGATGACATAGCCAACAAGATGGTGAATATTTTGAATAAAAAGAAAAAACTAAATAATTCTATCATACAGTGCTTTTGTGGCTGCGGTGTGTCACATGACAAGAATGACGTGCCACCTTGAAAACAATAAGGGGTAACGTTCTGAAATAGGAGATTTGGGGGACGCAAAATGTTTACTTCTTTCTAGGGGGGAGTAACAGAAAATAACTGAGAAGTACTGTTGTAAGTAAAGCGGCCAAACAAACTCCTTGTGATACTTTAATCTTCTGCTGATGAAACTACAAACTATTCTTCACTAATTTTTCTTTAATTGACTGCTCTTTTGACTCTTGGTCTTCATTCATTGTATCTGGTCCTCGGGTCTAAACTGTAATTCCCCTACACATCAAAGAAAGCAGTTCCAGTTTCATTTGATAGTACAGTATTTGTGTAATATTTATTTAATTACACATTTAATATTAATATTTATACTCATATAACTTATTTCAGTCTTTTTAAAATTATACTGTTTAATACTTTTTCAAGGAAAAACAACTTAAAACAGAAACACCAGAGTACCCTGTACCCAGCAGTCGTAACGCTCTGTGCCGTCGATTGGATTGAAGATTTCCAGCCCAACTACAGCATAAAACCCGCCCATTTAAATGTTAGGGGTTAAAGGGGTTAAAGTTTGTTTTAATGTTGAAATTTATATGCAAAAATATGAAATTTGGGAGGGTTTTTATGCATAAAAAAAACCAGCCCAATTTTTATCAACCAGCCCAATGCATTTTTACCCGGTCGGACGTGACCAAAAGGAGCCCAATCTGGCAACACTGGCTGTCGTAAATCTTTTACGACGCTTTCGAAAGGAGTGCATGCGACTGCTCGATCCGTACCGGCGGAAACACGATTGGTACCGCGCATGTGCGAAAACGCGTCTACTTCACCCGCGTGCAGTCTTGTGTTCTCGGCACTGAAGCGCTTCACGGAACCGCTGTTGTGATGGAGGGATGCGGGGACGAGTTCATGAAGTACCGCTCACCGCTGGTGTCCCGCTACGCCAGCAAAGAGATGGCCTATAACTTCAGCGACAGGAAAAAATTCACAACTTGGAGAAAGCTGTGGATTTACCTCGCTAAGGCCGAGAAGGTCTGCATACTTCTCTTGCGTTTATTTCTATATGTCTATAGATGGTTTTTGTTGTTATTGTGATATTCTGAATGGCGAGTCTGATTCTGCCTTTATGTTTCTGACCTTGAGTAAGTGGATATCTCAAGTTGCCAACTCTCTTAGTCTAAAAATAGTTTGAAAGGTTGGACTTGAGCTGTAATATGTAATGCTTAATATTTAAAGTGCACCAGGCTGACTTTCTTGCCCATACAAAAAGTACTGTGGTGATACCATGGTATTAAAAAGTATTTAAAAATTTTTGAAAAATTATTTAGAAATGTTGTGATGGCCCAGTCCCCTTTAATGCTCCAAATAAAGTCTGCAGTCTGTTTGATCAGCACTGGGCGATGTTCTATTAACACAGTCATCTGGCCACATGATGGTCATCTGCTGACCCGATGATGAGACAGACAGGTTTCTGTTAGCTTAAAGTAAAGTCACGCTGCAGAACTTTACTAATCTAGTTCTTGTGGCAGAAACCGTCCTACACAAAGCCCTTAGGAAAGAGTCTACAAGTGTGTGTTTCCAAAATAACTAATGTAAATGTCAGGGTAACAGGAGAGTTGCACTTGAGGGTTTACCTTTATACTCCCTCTGTGAGTCGCTAAAGATTAAACAAATATATGTGGTTGCTAAGGCGGCACATGTACTAAAATTGAATCGATACTGAGTAGATTAGCATGGTCGCTGCGAAAGGATGACACACAAATCTGTGAAGCGCTCCATGTTTTTTGAGGAGCAGTTATGGCCTAATGGTTAGAGAGAATCTGACCTGTAAAGCTAAGGTTGCTGATGTGTGCATTAACTTGGATGGTTACCACACGTGGTCTTCACATGTCACTTAAACAAAAATATGCGTTAATGTAAATGTGTTAGAGTAAAAATGATGTAAGGATGCAACAAAGTTGCAGTTCTGTTCAATGTAATTCAGTGTTTATAGGAAAGCAATAACATAACTGTTCAGGCTCGGTACACAGTGCTTGTGCGCGAAATTCAGGTGTTGATCATCGGATGAGATGAGTAGAGCCCGCCCTCATGGCAGCACAGCCAATCACGTCTTCTTGCATGATTGACAGGTCAGTCATATATCAGCGCCAGATGTCAGAGTGACAGTACAAGCGCCAGAGACAACAACACTCGCAAGAAAGAAAAACAGAAAGAAAATACCGCAAAAAAACCCTTACGTCCTTAGGGACGTAACAAATATATTGAAATATTATTACGTGTAAAAATGTGAGATATAGCCCGCACCCTTATATAACCCGCGGGTTATATGCGGTAAAATACGGTAAATACACAGAAATAGTATGCACGTCACAATACTGAAGAACAAATCTTTTGCTCATCATGTTGTTTCATCGTGACTTTAATGCTTCTCTCTATCCCTCTAATATCTTGTCTGCAGACGTTGGGTATCTCCATAACCGATGCCCAGGTGAGCGAGATGGAGTCTCATGCGGAGGACATTGATTTCGTCATGGCTGCAGAGGAAGAGAGGAAGTTGAGGCATGATGTCATGGCTCACGTGCACACGTTCGCTCATTGCTGTCCCACCGCTGCTCCCATCATCCACTTGGGTGCCACTTCCTGTTATGTAGGAGACAACACGGTGAGGCACGAATATTATCACGCCACTATCTGTTATTGTTAATTGAATTGGTCTGAGCAGTGCGACTATAGAGGGAATATGCCTACAGATCATGAATTAAAATAATGTTTAATCTTAGTTGCAGTTAAAAACGGGATGCAATTTTAAGGCATCATGCAAAATCCTTTTAAGAAAAAGCATGATTTAAAGTCAGTATATGTAAGAAACTGCCTCCGTCCGTCTGTTGCTGCTGCACTGAGACCAGAAACAAGACTCAACAAACCACACGAGTAAAATCAATCTGGTTTATTCAGCGTTGCTCGACAATTCATACAAATGCACATACATTTATACTGCAAAGCCACCCCTTCCCTTCTGCTTCTGCCACGTCAGCAAGGTGTTGGAACATAATCACACATCAGACCCGAAGAACGGAAACAGAAGAGGAACCGAATGACTTACAAAACAGCAAAAATGTATCACAGTCGCACCTCTAAAATACAGGCCTGTGTCCTTACATGACATGCAGATAGATTAATGCGTATGGATAAAAAGAATCACTAAATGAATAAAACAACAGATACATTCTTACAGTTTATTATTTTAAAATGGTCTTATTGAAGTGTGTGTGTGTTTTATCTGTAGGATCTGATAATGCTGCGTGATGGATTTGATATTCTGCTACCTAAGGTTTGACTTTCTGTTATTTTCCAGCTTATAACTGATTCTTATGAAGGTGGTTAGGAGAGCCATTTAAATATAAAAAGAAGAAATCAATTAAAAAATGTATTAATTATTTTAACAAATAAAGTGTATTAAATGGTCTTTATTATTATTATTATTATAATTTTTAAATGAATTGTCATTAATAAATTGATAAATCACTGGTCAAATTGACAGATAAATTCATGTTTAAATAATTTTTTATTCACTTAATGCTTCAAATTTCAATTAAATGCTACAATAAATTTTTTGTTGCTCAAAGTCCTCCATAACTTCTAATTATTTATTGTTTTCAAACACTCTCTCTTCCATAGTTGGCTCGTGTCATAGACAGGCTGGCTAACTTTGCAGAGAAATACGCTGACCAGCCGACTTTAGGCTTCACCCACTATCAGTGAGTAAATTTTGGGGTTCAGTGCGTTTACTAAACTTCACAAATAAGTATTTAGATATTATAGCATGTTTTCACATTTCTACCATTTTCTTTTTTTCCTCCCAATTTATCATCTCACTCATTCTTCAACACCCATTTATTTAGTCACCCATGCAACATTATTCATTTTCTTTAAACCTCTTATTTTTCATGTTCCTTCTTTTAATCTTCATTTAAAACAACAGTACTAGACTGGTTTTGTGTTTTATTTTCCCTCTCCTCATCCTCATGTTTTTCCCAGACCAGCCCAGCTGACTACTGTCGGGAAGCGTGCGTGTCTGTGGCTACAGGATCTGGTCATGGACATGCGCAATCTTCAGCGTGCGAGAGAGGACCTGCGCTTCCGGGGTGTGAAGGGAACCACGGGCACTCAGGCCAGCTTCCTGCAGCTCTTCCAGGGGGATCATGAGAAGGTGAATGCAGCTGCATGACAATCAACAGCTGGATCTGTCAATAGATTCAGTCAACATTGGCATACGTTGTCTCCAGTATGCATACTATACACACTAACTAAACATTTGTGCTCAGTACGAGTTAAAAATAATTAAAAATGTAATAAATTAATACTTTTGTTCAGCAAGGTTGCATGAAATTAATTAAAAGTGACCATAAAGACTTCAGGATTGTATTTGGGATCTATTTGAAATAAATGTTGTTCTTTAACTTTATATCTATTAAAGAATTATGAATGAAACGTTGCAAGGTTTTCACAAATATTAAGCACTATTGAATAGTTCAACCTTATTGAACCTTAAGATAATGATGATAATAAGAATTGTTTCTTGATCATAAATCGTCATATCAGAATGATTTCTGAAGGATCACGTGATGACACTGAAGATTGTTTTAATGATGCTGAAAATTCAGCTTTAACCATAGGAATAAATTACATTTTAAAATATATTAAAATAGAAAAGTTATTTTGAAATGCAATAATATAGTTTTTTCACTGTATATTTAATCAAATGCATGCAGCCTTGATGAGCGTAAGAGATTATTTCATAAATATAAAAAAATCATACTGACCTGAAACTTTTGTACAGCAGTGTTATTAAATATGTATGTCTGTGTACTTGGAGGAGGGTGTGAATAAGGATTCACTATTGATTAAGCACTATCCCGTCAGGGTGCAGGATGAGAAAGATTCAAGAAAACAACAAAAATTGCTGTATTATGCTGCCCGTCCAGTTAGTTTACCCAAGTTAACCTTGTAAATAAAGACTGTGCATATAGACTGGACATGTAATATGTATGACATGTAATAATATGTAGTTTTCATGGAGACAAGAAAAGTGTCAATAAAAAAAACCTTGCACTTTGGATTATCCTCATGGGTTTGATTCCAGGGAAAGCAACAACTGAATAGAATATCAATGTGTTTAATGAATGAAACGAAAGTCGCTTTGGACAAAAGTGTCTCATAAATGTAATTGAAACGTGTTTTCAATAGTTTGCATTTTCAAGGCCCCCCAAAACACTGATGTAGTGTAAATGAACGGATAAAACGCAAAAAAAAAAAGTTGTATAAACGTTCCCATAATCTATAAGTTAAAGTTAAACTCCTATTGGGATTGTTACCCCAAAACATCAGCAGTGACTCTTTTATTACATCAGATATGAAACCTGAAGAAAAAAAGGCCAATAATCCAATAAAATGTTGTTGTTTTTTTCCATTGTTGAACTGACTTTTGACTCCTTTCTCTCTCAGGTGGAGGAGTTGGATAGGATGGTCACTGAGATGGCTGGATTTAGAAAGTATGCACAGGCTCTTTTAATTTTTTCTGCTATCGTTTAATAAATGTTTCATATTGCTTACATGTTGTTGTCTAGAGCAGTGTTTTTCAACCACTGTGCCGTGGAAAATTATTCAATTTCACCTCATTTGTCTAAAAAAAACATTTTTTGAAAACGTATTAATCATAAAATACTTTTTTCTTTGTTTACTTGATTCCCATTCGAGACACTTTGATAAGAATGACTGTATATTGTTAATATAGGCTACAGAGTTTAATTTTTTAACATTTTCGGTTGGTGGTGTGCCTTGTGATTTTATTTATTTATTTTTTCAATGAAAAAATGTACCTTGGCTCAGGCTAATCAGTTCTACATCCAATTTTTTAGGTCATACTTAGTGACGGGTCAGACTTACAGTCGTAAGGTGGATATCGACTCACTCTCTGTGCTGGCCAGCCTTGGAGCCTCAATACACAAGGTCAGAAACGAATAATGAACTCAGATCAGCTTTATGCACTTATAAATGAGCTGCTATAACAATCCACAATGCTCACAGAACAACACATATGCGTTGTTTGATTAGAACAACCTGTTTTTGTTTTCTCAACTTTTATGCTGTAGATTTGCACTGATATTCGTCTGTTAGCTAATATGAAAGAGATTGAGGAGCCGTTTGAGAAAGAGCAGATTGGTGAGTTTGTTTGTGTGAGACAGGATTTTGATCACATTTGAAATCATCCTCTGATCTGTCGTGGTTTCCTCTGTTTCTAGGTTCCAGTGCCATGCCTTACAAGAGAAACCCCATGCGTGCCGAGCGCTGCTGTAGTCTCGCTCGGCACCTGATGGCGCTGCTGTCGGACCCTCTGCAGACGGCATCAGTGCAGTGGCTGGAGAGAACCCTGGACGACAGCGCTAACAGGCACTGCTATGACATCTGTTGTCTGACCATATCATATGGCACTGCACCGTGAAGACACAACTTTATCTTTCTCAACATATTTTTGTGTGTGCTCATTTAGGAGGATCTCATTGCCAGAGTCCTTCCTCACAGCTGACATTATCCTCAGCACTCTGCAGAACATCACTGAAGGGCTGGTGGTGTATCCTAAGGTGTGTGTGTGCGGTGCATTGACTTCTGGGTCATCTCTTTTCAACAAATATTTAAAGTTTTCATCAGAGCTGGCAATTATCTGTATCAGTTTTTATCAAATGAACTACATGAGATGCTGATTAGTTAGTTCAAATTTGTATACAGTGCTTTAAAAAAGATTTAAGTTTTGTTTTTGAAAGTGCTCACCAAAGCTGCGTTTATTTGATTAAAAATACATTTAAAAACAGTAACATTGTAAAATATTACTACAATTTAAAATAACTTTTTTTCCCCTATTAGTGTTTTAAAATATAATTTATTCCTTTGTATTTTTAGCATCATCACTCCAGTCTTCAGTGTCACGTGATCCTTCAGAAATAATTCTAATATGCAGGTTTGCTGCTCAATGAACATTTCCTGTTATCAATGCATTTATTAATGATATCTAAACCACATAACAATATGTTCTGACATTAAACATAATTTGTTATAGAAAATTGTCACATTAAATTGACGGTTCTACATTTTATTTTAAACTTTTTTTATAAGGTTCATGAATTGAAAAATTACAATTTCCTTGGTCTTTTGACATATAAGAGGTCATTGTATTATAGCAATGAAGTTTTGAGTTCTGAAACTTACAGGATCAAAAAAAGATTTTATTGACCCCAAGGTGCCAAAACGACTCGTTTCAGATTTTGTCGCGGTACGAATGTCTCAGTATTTTGTCTCATTGTAGCGCATTGAATGACCTCTCAACTATGTAATAAAAACACCTTTCTGGAGCATCTTTATACGTTAATATAATGTCATAACTACCTCACAAATACATAAGGATTAAATATAAATAAAGAGAATTAATTGGAACGCTGTTGCAGACTGGAGTATCATTGGTGTTTGAGGTGTAGCTCATTGTCTTCTGATTCGGGATCAAACGTGTATGGCTGATTTCACCTGTTGCCTTTTTCAACAACAGAAGTTTTCAAAACTTTTGCCCATGTGTAATGGTGGGAACTTGATTTGTGTAATGGTGGGTGCATGATTTGAATATGCAAAACTGTTACCCAATCATAGAAGTGGGTGTTCCTCTTCCAAGTCTTGAGTGTTTCAAAGAAAGGTCCGAAAATAGACTATTACTTCTAAATGGATGAAAAATAAACTTAGAAAAACTATGTGGACCTCAAAGAACATTATGATTAAAAAACAAAACAAAAAGCAGTTCATGACCCCTTTAATCATTCTGTCTTTCTCTTTTTAAAGGTAATCGAGAGGCATATTCGTCATGAGCTGCCCTTCATGGCTACTGAAAACATCATCATGGCCATGGTGAAAGCCGGAGGAAACCGACAGGTCAGAACGATCGGCCATTAATGAATACGAAAAATCTTATCTTGTAATCTTGGCCCAAATGTTTGAATACATTTCTTGCTGTAAATATTCTTTCTGTGAGCACAGCAGATGCTTATACCTTTTACCATTGACTTACTTAAAATCACACTCAGGACTGCCATGAGAAGATCCGTGTGCTGTCCCAGCAAGCTGCGGCCGTGGTCAAACAGGAAGGGGGAGATAATGACCTGCTGGCTCGGGTTCAGGCTGATCCGTACTTCATCCCCATTCTCGGACAGCTGGACAGCGTTCTGGATCCCAAAACCTTCATCGGCCGAGCCCCACAACAGGTACAGACACACCTAAATATACTACTGTCCTATTTATCACATGATTAACATAACGTTTTAGTAAGGAGGCAGGCTGTAATACCCTTTCAATCGCTCCCTTTCTTTCTCAGGTTGCGAGGTTTTTGTCTGAGGAGGTCAGGCCTGTTCTTGAGCCATACAAAAGTAAAATGGATGTGAAGATTGAATTAGAGCTTTGAGACGCACTTTGAGACCCTGTGACTGATACGTCAGAACTGGATGACAATGAATAAATGTCTATCTGTCTAACTACTTTTGTCGTGTTCTTTTGTGGCATTTGGACAACATTTAGTTCTCATACACCTTCTGACAAACAAAATGACACATTCTGGCTTTTGTTCTTGTATTGCAACGAGTGAAATGCCAGGGGAGACAATTTCTCCAATAGTTTAAATGAGTTAGGAATGGGAACATTGAGGTTTTGTGATCAGAATAACCTCTTTAATGGTATTACTATACAATACAAGGGTAATGCCATGTATAGCACTTTTGTTTATGGGTTTATATTTTAAATACACAATATTTCTCAGGTGATATGAACCGGAAAATCAAAATGACAATAAATGGTAAACCAAAATTGTTGAAATTGAGTCCTAAAGTATTGGAAATATGTTTTGAAATATATTTGTTCTTGTCTATGAAGTAGTTAATCATATACATGTGTTGTGTAATAATGGCACTATTTAGATGTTTAAAGGTTTCCTCACCATGGCAATTAATAGCTTAACTGGCTGTATAATAAAAAATAAAACAACAGATTATCCTCTTCTGTGGAAGTGATATGGTGTCGCTTTCAAATCATCCTGACGGGTGAGTGTAAAAATGTGTAATAGTACAAGGTGGAGCAAAGAGTGTACACACAGACACAAACACACACCTCTAAACAACTCTCAGTAGTTATGACTCGTGCAGTTATAAATCAATAATGCTGGACAAAGTCCGTAGTCACACAGGTTTGAAAGCTGCTGTACATTTACTACACTGTCAGTTTGAACCAGTCTGACGATTCTCCTCTAAATTTGTTGATTAACATGGATTCATTTGCATATTCAACATAAGGATATTGTTTTTACAAGGATACTCGAACTCAAATCATCCCATGGTAAGAGTCGCTTCTCAGATCATATTTAGTTTACATTTTAACATTTGGTTTAAACACTTGGCCATAACTGAAGTCATTTATCGCTCTCTCAATTGGCTGATTAGATATTTGCATTAACAAGCAGGTGTGCCAAGTGTAAGAGTGAGTGATATTTATTTTCCTCCAAAACTAAGGAAATGCATTTGTAATATATACATTACCTATATTATGTGAGTTTTGGGAATTTGTGTGAACACACATACAGAGAAGCAGTGTTGTAGGAGAGCGGTAAGTCATACAGAGTTTTTCATTTGCACTTCGCAATTTACCATTGCAACCTGTACTGGTAACTGGTACACATTTTATGTTTATTTAAAAATTTTTTTGTTTTTGATTGAAGTCTCCTCACTCAGCAGGACTGCAACCTATTTATTTGATCCTAATTTGAAGCATCTGCTAAATGAATCATTGTAAATTCTGGGATAAAGTAATATTGTAAAATATTTTTTACAATTTAAAATAATTGTCACATGATCCTTCATAAATCATTCGAATATGATGATTTGATGCTCAAGAAACATTTCCTATTATTATCAAAATTGTGCTTTTTTCAAAATGTTCAGGTTTTAAAAGAACAGCATTTATTTGATATATATATTATTTTGCAGCAATTTATACGTCTTTACTTTCACTTTTGAATTGAATGCATACTTTCTGAATAACAATGCAAAAAAAAAATTATATAATAGAAGAAATCTTACTGACCCAAACTTTAGAATGGTAGCCTCGTGTATGTTTACATATGCATCTTACTTCAATGAAGACTTCAATGCTCTTTCCTTAAAGTTAAGGTTTTAAAATCACATAAGTTGTGGTTGTGTTGTCTAGTGTGTAGTGGTTGTGTGTTTGACATCTCAATGGATACTGGTGTAAGAAATCCTTTGGTTTCTCAGTCTCAGATTAATTTCTAATAATGGTCATGAAAACAGTTTTACAACATTTTAAACGTCTGTAGTTATAATGGTTAGGAACAATTTCCAGAAAAGTAAAGAAGAGACCCTGAGAGGAACCAAAGCTTGAAGGGGAATGTCATTCTACTCTGCTGGCCTGAGAAAATAATAAATGAGAAACACTTTAATATTAATTCCCACTGAAGCAGTAACCGTAGTCTCTATATCTGCATACCAGTCTTTTGAAGAAAAACTGGCAAGCGTACAGCTTGGAAAAATGCTGAAAGAGAAAACCCTTGTTTTTGAGGTTTTAACCGTCATAAAAGTAAGAAGACTCGTACATTTTCTGTTAAGAATAAAATTCACGTGACCTTCAACACCACTGTAGCCAGGAGCAAAACGTGACTCTCAATTAAACTTACTGGTTCTGAGATAACTTTTACTGGTAGGGTTGTAAAAATCTAAGCTAACTCTGTTTATCTAGAGCTGCTTTCTGATTCAAAGGTTCTATTCTAAAAACTGCTAAATTAATATACGTGACATGAGTATTGAAATAGATTGTGCAAACATAAGCATATCGCTATGATCAGATGCTTTCTAAACTGCTGTTTTCTCACCACTCATTTTTTGGTGTGTTTTTCACTAATAAATGTGATACAGGTGATCTGATTGGTCCATCATGTGGGCGTGGGCGTTACTTCCTGTCACTCTGTCTGTGTTTGGAACAATTGGGCTTTGGGTTGTGTGAGTATTTCTATCAGTTTCATGCACTCTGTATAACAGCCCTGTTTTGTAGTTGTTGTTTTTTTTTTTTTTTTTTTTACTCTTTCTGACTTTTTTATGTGCAGGTATGCCATCGCAGTGTCTAATAACAGTGTTAATATAACTGAAGAATTCCCTTACATCAGGTATGTTCTGTAAAGTGGAGTTTCTTGAGTAGTTGTTCTTGACAAACGTCTCGGGGTTACGTATGTAACCCTGGTTCCCTGAGGGGAACGAGACGCTGTGTCGAAGCACTAGGGGAAATAGCCTTGCGTGAGTCACGTGAAGATCTATGCAACCAATGAGAAGCGAACGCGTGTGAATGCGTCACTGCCGGCCGCAGCCGGTGACGTCATGAGGAAGAGCATAAAGTGCGTCTGAAACCGGGGCGCGTCAGCCATGAATGCCTGAAGCGGGCCCGGAGGCGCCAGGAGCTGAGGCCAAGACACAGCGTCTCGTTCCCCTCAGGGAACCAGGATTACATACGTAACCCCGAGACGTTCCCTTTCAGGGAACTCGAGCTGTGTCGAAGCACTAGGGGAACGCTATGCCAACGCCACCTCAGCGAGGTCAGCATCCGGGTGTGTCCCAGCTCACTGAGAGAGCACCCTGGTTCCCGGGGCAGCATCGAGGTCTAGCTGGTAGAACCTCATGAATGTGTGCGGTGAGGACCAGCCAGCCGCAGCACAAACATCAGACAAGGAGACTCCGGAGAGGAGAGCCTTGGATGCCGCCATGCTCCTAGTGGAGTGGGCTCGGACCCTCAAAGGAGAAGCATGACCGGCCGACTCGTAAGCTAGGCAGATAGCCTCGACTATCCACCTGCTTAGAGTTTGCTTGGAAGCTGGGGCACCCTTGGGGGCCCCAAAGCAAACGAACAGTTGGTCCGACTTACGCCAAGTGGCAGTCTTGTGAACGTAAGCGTCCAGTGCTCGCACTGGACAGACCTTGTTCTTGTGCTCCTGCTCATGATCGTCAAATGGGGGAGGGCAGAAGGCCTGCAGCGTGATAGACCGAGCCACATTAGTGGGAACCTTGGGGACGTAGCCTGGCCTCGGGTGGAGGAAAGCTTTCGCCATCCCGGGCGCAAACTCAAGACATGAAGGGGCCACTGAAAGGGCCTGAAGGTCCCCGACCCTCTTAAGCGAAGTGATTGCCAGCAAAAGAAGGGTTTTTAGCGAGAGGTACTTGATAGAGATACCCTCTAGAGGTTCAAAGGGTGGCTGGGACAAGCCTAGGAGTACCACGGACAAGTCCCAGGCAGGCACCCTGGTCTGGGCCGCAGGTCTCAGCCTTAGTGTACCACGGAGGAAACGAGTGACTAGGGGGTCCCTGCCCAAGGACACCCCACCCAGAGGTACGTGGCAAGCCGCTATAGCAGCCACGTAGACCTTCAAGGTGGAGGGGGACAGCCCTGCCACAAATCTCTCTTGCAGGAACTCCAGTACTTTGCCAATTTGACAGGTTACTGGGTTCACCTGCCTTTCACTACACCAAGAAGTGAAGAGCTTCCACTTCAAGGCGTAGAGTTTCCTCGTGGAGGGAGCTCTGGACTGAAGGATGGTCTCAACAACCTCGGCTGAGAGACCGGCCTCTATGAGCTGGGCCCCCTCAGGGGCCAGACCCACAGTTTCAACAGCCCTGGTTGCGGGTGAAGAATGCAACCTTCCGCCTGGGACAGAAGGTCCCTCCTGATCGGGATCTCCCAGGGGACCCCGTCGAGGAGGGACACAAGGTCCGCGAACCATATTCTGGACGGCCAGTGGGGGGCCACTAGCGTGAGACGGACCTTGTCCCGGCGCACCTTGGCCAGAACTCCCGGGAGCAGAGCGATCGGGGGAAAAGCATACAGGCGCAACCTCGGCCACGCCTGTGTCACGGCATCCCGCCCCAGAGGCGCTGGATGTGTGAGTGAAAACCACAGAGGGCAATGGGAGTTTTCTACCGAGGCAAACAGGTCGACCTGTGCCTTTCCGTACCTTTCCCAAATTTGCTCCACCACCTCGGGGTGGAGTCGCCATTCCCCTGGTCTCGCCCCCTGTCTCGACAGGGCGTCTGCTCCCACATTCTGGACCCCCGGGATGTAGGCCGCCCGGATAGAGAGCAGCTTTCCCTGGGCCCAGAGGAGGATCTGTCGCGCCATCTTGTAAAGTGGTCGCGAACGCAGACCCCCCTGGTGATTGATATACGCAACCGCAGTCATGCTGTCGGTGAAAACAGTGACATGGTGGTCGCGAAGGTCCGGTAGGAACGCACAGAGTGCTTTGCGGATCGCCAGTAACTCTAACATGTTTATGTGCCAGGTCTGGTGCCGACTGTTCCATAGACCTTGTGAGGAGCGGTCCCTCAAGACCGCCCCCCAGCCCGAGAGGGAGGCATCTGTCGAGAGAGAGACTCTCCGAGCCAGAGCCCCTAGCACTGGGCCTTGAGACAGAAACCAAGGATTCTTCCACATACTCAAGGCGCGTAGGCATCGCCCCTTGACCTTGATAATGCGAAGCGGGTTCCCTTTCGGGGAAAACCCCTTGGTCTTTAGCCACCACTGCAGGGGTCTCATGTGCAGCAGGCCCAACGGGATGACGCAGGATGCCGCTGCCATGAGCCCTAACACCCTCTGGAAGTGTCTGACAGTGAGTGGCTGGCCTAACTTGATGCTCCTGACGGCTGAACAGATAACTTGGATGCGCCCGGGGGAAAGCCGGGCCGACATCGCTACTGAGTCCCAGACGACTCCCAAGAAGGTGGTTCTCTGAGCAGGAGAAAGAACACTCTTCTTGGCGTTCAGCCTCAACCCCAGCCCCTTTATGTGTGCGAGCACTACATCTCGATGTTGCTCCGCCAACTGCGGCGACTGGGCCAGAATAAGCCAGTCGTCTATATAGTTTAAGACACGGATGCCCCGTGACCGCAGGGGAGCTAGAGCAGCGTCCACGACTTTCGTGAACGTGCGGGGTGAGAGCGCTAGGCCGAAAGGAAGCACCCGATACTGGTACGCCTTTCCCCCAAAGGCGAACCTCAGGAACTTCCTGTGTTGCGGAAGGATGGAGACATGGAAATAAGCGTCCTTGAGGTCAACTGTGACAAACCAATCCTCGGATCTGATCTGCACTACGATCTGTTTGAGCGTTAGCATTTTGATACTTTAGACGCTTGACCGCACGATTCAAGAGACGTAAATCCAGAATGGGCCGCAACCCTCCATCCTTCTTGGGAACTATGAAGTACCGGCTGTAGAACCCGGACTTGCTCTTTGCGAGGGGTACATGCTCGATGGCCCCTTTCGCCAGCAAAGTGTCTACTTCTTGTTCCATGACCAGAGCCTGCTGAGGGCCTACAGCAGACTGTAGGACCCCCGAGAACCGGGGTGGTGAGACCCCGAACTGAATGGCGTACCCTAAGGTGACCGTGCGCAGGACCCACTGAGAGATACCGGGTAGCCGTGACCACGCATCCCGGAACTCTACTAGGGGAACCAGCCTCCCGGGGCTGGCCTCTGGTGCTAATAGCATGTCCACCACTGGGCCGGGATTTCCGGATTCCCGGGTGGAGTGCTCTAGGACCCTCCTCGGAGGGGGTGGTTTTCCCATGGCGGGCTGACTGGTCAGCTGCTCCAGGGATACACCACCTTGTTGCGGCTTGGCGTCAGGGCCGCTTGCTCTTAGCCTTCTTAGCGCTCAGGACAACCCTCAGATCGCCCCTCTTGCCAGAGGCTTGAGCCTGTCGACCCGACCCCCCGGGGTTAACCGGAGGAAGACGGGTGGCGACACTTCGTTTTTGAGCGGCCCTGTGTGAAGAGCTTTGAGACCCCCTTTGACTGGCGGTCTCACGTGGAGGGCGGCGGGGAATAACTTTACTGAACGCCACCTGCTGTCGTGCAGCCTCCTGAAACTTGTCGACAACGCTTTTTACGGCGTCGCCGAACAAGCCCAAAGGGGACAGAGGGGCGTCCAGCAAAACAAATTTGTCCCTATCTTTGATGGAAGACAAATTGAGCCAAAGATGTCTCTCCGTAGCCACCAGAGCTGCCATGGAGCGACCGACAGAGTAGGCCGTCTCCCTAGTGGCCCGGAGAGACAGATCCACGGTCCGGCGCAGCTCTGCCACTGCCTCCGGACCGATACCACCGCCCTCGTTGAGGTCCCCCAGCAACTCAGCCTGATAAGCCTGCAGCAGAGCCGTGGTGTGCAGGCACGCTGCGGCTTGACTAGAGGCTGAGTAAGCTCTCCCCACCAAAGACGACGTGACGCGCATCGGCTTGGAGGGGAGCGCCGGAGCTTTAATGGAGGACGCAGATTGGGGCACAAGGTAGCTCGCAAGCGCCTCATCCACCTTCTGCATCCCCCCATAGCAATAGCTTTGAGCCCCTGCGAGATTCGTATACATCGAACTATTTCGTGTATGAACTCTCTCAGAGGCTGGCCTTTCCCACGATCTGGATACCTCGGCATGCAAATCGGGAAGGAAAGGCATAGCTCGGCGCGGGGGAGTGACGCGAGCCGGCAGATAACGCTCGTCCAACATACTTCTTTTAGGACGGGCGCTTCTGGTCTCCGCCGGCCATTCAATACCCAGACGAGAGACAGCTCGCGCCACAACCTCAACTAGCTCTTCGAACGCCGGCGAGGAGAGTGGCGAAGCCTCCTCTGCCGGGTCAACACTAGCTAAGTCCATCTCACTATCGGAACTCGACAAAGCTAATGTTGGAGTCACAGCACGAACATCTCCTGAGGAGTGTCCGTGACTGGAACCCGTTTGGTCTCGTGAGGGCTGAGGTAAGGACGGACCCACCCCAGCAGCCTCAGCGAGATCCATTTGTGAACCCCAGGACTGAGAGCGCCGCAAAGCCTCGGCCGCTGCAGGTCCCGAACCCCGGGGAACACTAGCCTGGGCGGCCTCGTTACAGACCGCCAGGCGGGAGCAGAGAAAACTGCTCACAGTCTTTACAGCCGACGCCCTCAAGAGCCGACCGTGCATGTTCCACTCCTAAACAGATAACACACATAACATGTGTATCCCTGCCCGTTATAAAACGAGGACAGGGATAAACACACGGTCTGAAACTCTGTTCATCTCTCGCCACACTTTTCACACTCATTCTCTGATTTTTTAAGCTATCACAGTCTCAAAAAACCACTCTCACACAGACACAGCACGCTGAAGGCATTCAGAGCTGACGCGCCCCGGTTTCAGACGCGCTTTATGCTCTTCCTCATGACGTCACCGGCTGCGGCCGGCAGTGACGCATTCACACGCGTTCGCTTCTCATTGGTTGCATAGATCTTCACGTGACTCACGCAAGGCTATTTCCCCTAGTGCTTCGACACAGCTCGAGTTCCCTGAAAGGGAACATCATAACTTTTTAGGAATTTGTACTTTAGTTAAGCATAGTAAAGAGAACACTTGGTACTCTTAATATATTATGTATATATTCATATATACACATACATGTGGATTTAAAGGATTTAATTTACCTTAAAAACTGTTGTCTTCTGGTATTAACTTAATTTGTGTTTGTAAGATGTTCCAGAGCCAGAAACAAATGAGTGTATGTTTTTTTTTTTATATAACATTGAAAATCTATGAATATTGTTGTTGTTTTTTCAGCACGTGTGGCTCATACAACCCCCAGAGCTGCCTGTTTTCTCAGATCTGCAACATTTGCTGTGTGTTGGGTGAGTCATTTTGAAAATGGGCCTTCTATTCATTTGGGTCTTCGATGTGACCTCTTTTTCTTTCTTTAGCTCTATGGATTGTCACGATCAGATTTCAACAGATCCGGGATTTGGGTCGTGCATCTCATTTAAACACAGCCGGTCTGGTGCTTGGCTTCATCTCTAGCATTGGCATTTCCATTCTAGGAAACTTCCAGGTACCGTTTATGTGTGTGATGAAGGAACGGATGTCACTTGATTACTTATACATTTTGCTGTTCTCAGTTCTGGTTGCTTTTGAATTAAATCCCTTATATAGTTCCCCTATTATGTTTTTTTAAATGTTCCCTTTTATGCAGTGTGTAGTATAGCTGTCAGTGAATGTAAACAGTTTGTAAATAAAGTTTGTCTTTCTACCCAGTAATTTTACACCAACTTGCTCATCAGAATCATAATCTGTACATATTATCAATTATTGATGTATATATTTTTAAAGTGTGTTCAAAATACGTAGTTTTGTGTTTTATATGTTGTAAGTTTGAGGCTAAGCAGCTAACTCACGTTATTACGGTCTTGCTGAAATAGTTAATGCTGATCAGCTATGGGCCACTATTACCTAAAACTGTGTCTATCAATACAGATTGTATGTCGATCTTATTACTTTGAGTAGTGATAAAGAATGGAGCAAGATACGTTTGACAAACTTTAATGTTACATCAGTCGTTCACTTTAATGCTTGTGAATGTATGCATCGTTATTGTTACAGTTCCCATATATGCATTGTAATAAATTAGAAATATACAATATACACGTTTGTTGATGAATGCGCTTGTTAATGCTGATGGTGAGGAATTAGAGTTGCAACATCTCATAATGTATATCAAACTGAGTATTATATCATGGATCCCGCTCAAGTTATATCATGGATCCCGCTCAAGTTGTCCTTGCGATGGAGGTTTGGGTTGAATAACTATAGTTCTTCCAATTTATCATCGGACTCGCACTCAGATTGATATGGTAAAATCAACACCAGAATTACTGTCTTCACAGTGTGTAGAGGACTGAGGAAGCCTCCAGAGCTGAGTGGCCATTTAGTTTCCGTAAGCGATAGACCAATCATAACAGACTGGGGCATCTGGCCAATCAGAGGAGAGTAGGCTTGACTGAATCATCTGACGAGTCGCTTGATAATCACTGGAAAATGTGATGTGCAGCATATATTATGAAAAAATGAAAGTGTTTTTTGACCTTTGATGCATGTGAACCTGTTGTAGAAAACCTTCAAAACAAAATTAGAATCCTTTAAAATTGTATAATATCATAAAATAGATTTAGTGTCTTAACTGCTGTTTTCTCACTGATGCCATTTTTGTTGTCTATTTTACTATTGAGAGGAAAGTGAGCAGCTCATATTTACATATGCGTTTGAAGCAGCTTTTGAAGATTTTTTTTGGTCTACTTCACTTTGTCATGCAGGTCCTATTTAAGTGATTTCTTGATTGAGAACAGATGTGGCAGTAATCAGGCCTGGATGTGGCTAGAGAAATTGATAAACCACAGTTAAGTTGTGTTTTAACAGCAAAGCAAACACTTTTTCACAGCATTGAATGTGTGTGTCCATTCAGCCATCTGTATTGTTGGGGGTTCACCTGCTTGGGGCGCTCTTGGCGTTCTTCCTGGGTTTGGTTTACTTCTGGATCCAGGCGTGGCTTACATACTACAGCCCGCCGTCACGTGAACGCAGGTGGGTGGTGCCTGTGCGTGTCATCCTCTGCAGCCTGTGCACTTGTTTTGTCATCTGCAGTATCCTTCAGCTTTTATAGACAATACACTTTCATTACTGAAATCAGGTTTCACTACATTTTATCATGTGTTCATTTTGTTGTCCTTAACCTATCTTCTCAGTGCTTGTTCTCCATAGTACAGGGTTTCGCTCTGAAGCTGCCATGTGTGAGTGGGCGCTGGTCATGTGTTTTTTTGCACTATTTGGGATTTTTGCAGCAGAGTTCAGACACATTGACTTTCACAAGCTCACCGTACAGAAGGAGGGGATAAAAACCACCAGTGATGCTAATGGTGTGTGGACGATACAGCAGATTCACTGAGGAAGAGCTAGCAAATTGTGGCTGTGGTAATCAGACAGATACAAGACACAATTGGAACAAGCTCATCATATATAATATGGACACACCGCTGGACTACAATCTGCACAAAACACACATAATATAAAACACTCGTTGGGAGTTAAACTGTTCAAATCTACATTTAATAACATAAATTATGTTGCAGAAATGCTATGCTGAATTCATGAGCATATTGTTTACATATGTTATATACCTTAACATGAGATAATAGTGTATAATGTGAGAGAATGGGAATTAATGTAGCATTCCACTTGTTTACGTTATTACACTACAACAAATGTTCATAATATACCTCAAACCAGATACCTTTGGTCTGTTTTGTAGCTTTAATCATTTTGTTTGCATAATATTATTAAATATATTCAGTTATAAATTATTTTATTGTCTCTGACAGTTATCAAAGAAAAATGTTAATAATAAATAAATAAACGTGACAATTTTAACACTTACTGAGGAACAGTCAACAAAATAAACATTTAAAGCAAACAAATATGATGGTGTGGTAATCTAACTGTTTAGAAATTCACCTCTAGTAGTAAAATGTGAAATGGCAGCTTGAACAAGAATAACGTTTTAACTGGTTTAACAGCCAGTTAAACATTTTGACATTTTTCTGTACAGAAAATGCTACCAATCAGAGAGTTGAAACAAGCAAAACATGGCAAAAGAATAATGTAGAGTCAAACTTTCTACACTGTCACATGTATATACAGCTCTGGAAAAAATTAAGAGACCACTGCAATTTTTTGTTATTTTGACCAGTTGTGGCTTTCAGCAAATAAATGCTCTCAATTACAATATTTGTTTGGAATTTGGGAAAAATATTGTCAGTAGTTTATAGATTAAAACAAAAATGTAAATTTTACCCAAACACATACCTATAAATAGTAAAACAAGAGAAATTGATCGTTTTGCAGTGGTCTCTTAATTTTTTCCAGAGCTGTATAAATATATTTGTATATTTAGAAAAAAGCATGGTTGCTTTGTTTATGGCTTTTTTTTTTTATTCCTACCTTAACCAATGCCACTGAAAAAGTTGAAAAACTGTTGCACTCTATTGCTGTGATGTCATGTGAGTGACAGGTTAAAACCATCAGAAAATGGAAGAGATGTCAATGCAAAAGGAAGGGGAAGTTATTTTGAGTTTGATTACAAGGTCACATAAATAAAAGAAAAATGTCATAAATCATTTATAATAAATACTGCAATATTCCATTGAAAATATAAACTGATTTTTAATTTCATGGTGTCCTTAACCATGTAATAAAGTGCATTTACACAAAGTAGACACCAGAGAGTGCTCTGGGACTGAGATTGGTTGCTACACATTTGTGTCACTTTTTTGCACGTGCTCAGCTAAATGTATGTTGTTTTAGAAAGTCACCTCCACATAGTGTTATTTTATTATATATTTTAATTTAGGTTTATTGTGATGAGAAATTAGAAATACAGCCATAGGTTAACTGAATGGCACAATCTGGGCTGTTGTCATGTGTAAACCAATCAAATAAGTCTAAAATAAATTTGGGCACAACAGAGTTGGACATGATTTTCAGATGGGAAACTGCAGCAGAAAGCAGTCTGTGCGTCTCATGATGACATTCTTTCACATACGCATTGCTCTCAATGGGTGGGGAAAAAACAGAGAACAAAAAAAGGAGAGAGGGACACAAGGGGGCAAATGAAGGGAACTTAAAGGCATGTTAAAAAGTCCTGGGAATCAGTTATTTCTTTCTCTTTTCTATTTTAATATCCTTTCATGATCAGTGTTTTTCTAAAATCCGAGCAATCTCCTTTGAATATCTGCTTGTTTTGTTTTATGTATTTTTGGCGAATAGGGTCAACTGAATACTTCTGTCATCTAAACACTGATGAACTCGCTACAAAAGCTTTAATATAAGATACAGTTGGTTCGTAATTCAAAACCGGTAATGGTTGTGGGGTAGAGCAAACTTTGAATTCACTGGTAGCTTAACATGAAGATAAAATCAATTCAATTTGCAAGGATGAGAGATAAATGATGGTTAAATATAGGTACTGGACTATAAGAATCATTATTTATTGTATACTAATAAGTTGGTGAGCTTTGATCTGCCAGTTTGTTTATTGAAAAGATGTTTGGCCAATAATGGGTTTAAACCTCAACAGTTGATATCTTTACTCATAATATTGCATTGTTAATTATAAATGATTTATCTGTGTTCATCATTATTTTGTTCAATTCATGCACCTTAACCCTAACTCTCCTCTCCTCTTATCTCATCTCATCTCATCTCTGCCATGAGAGCGGGGCAATCTGTCACTCATATGACATCACAGCAATAAACTACAACCATCCAATCAAATCCCAAAGGACAAAATAAAGTCTATCACGACTTTTGTTTCATGCTGACTGATTTATCTATTAAAAAGAAGTGCAACATCATATATTACTTCTGTTATATATTAGTTGCACATTAATGTCCTTAAACCTTAGAGTGCCTGCACCTTTTCTCCCCTTTCCAACCATACAGTGTCCCAGACTGCCATCCTTATCCAACCCAAATTCACACATGGCATCACTGTGACCTTTTAACTCATTTTAACAGACATTTAGTTCAGAGGCAAACCCAAAGGGCTCTGGAGTCAGACATGGGGTAAGTGCTGTATTTAGCTAAAGGGCATCAAGTCTGGCTGGCACTTATGTAATGCCTCTGTGAGTCTGTATCAAGCGTGCATTCGTTATATCTTTGTTTTAAAAGTGCAGCAGGCCGCAGGTCCACCGAGTCTTTTACCTCGACTGTAATCTCTTTTCACGCCGGCGTTATTCCAGATTAGTCCTATCCCTTGCACAACTCCTGCTGCACAACAATAGCACCACCGTACTATCTGCAAAGCAAACGTTATGCCTGCCACTTCATACACAGACAGCTTATCAGCAAACAGCCAAATCCTGCCCTGAAAGAGAAAGCAAGTAGAAGAAAGCGAGTCGGTTCGATGAGTTTAAATTGTTCCAGCTATGAGGGCAGGAGCACAGCAGAGGCATAAAATCTGATTTAGGCCTAAAAAACTTAATCTCCTCGATCCATAATCTAACAGGTCTGGAATTCCCCCAGCTGTTAGGAAAGAGGGAGCGAGGGGGCAAAAGTCATGCCTCTGTATCCAGCGAGTGGGCATCTCCAGTCATGATCTCATCCCGCAGCGCTGGCACTCTCAAGCGGAGAGCTGCCCTTTCACTCAAAAATGCCAAGCGCACCACATTCCTACACACTCTCTGAAAAGTCCCTAATCGCTGAGATACACATTCAAACGGCCCGTTTGCCCTCTCCTAGAAAACAATCAGACAAGACTTAATGAAATAATTATATGCGACCAGACCCCCGCACACAGACCGACACAGTTCGGGATGTTTGTGACTGTGCTCGAGGTTTATTCGAGGAGAGGAGAGTGCAACACTCATCTGCCTGTGTGTGAACAGAAAGGATCTTTATCAGAGGTTATTAAGTGTCTCTGTTGTGTTTTTCTATGTATGTCACACTTTAGCGTGCTGCACTGATACAATTTTGCAGATCATCCCGGATGTTATACGTTATCATCACCCTGATTCACGCTACAAAAACTCAATTGGATTATTATAGAAAATAAGATATGTGCACAAAACACTATATTGTGATTCTTACATGTTTTATTAAGATTTTTCACAAATGAAAATTGTTAGCTTATAAATAACAATTACAGTGGAACCGAATTTTGTCGATGGCCTCGGGGGTTGCAAAAAAGTGTTGAGATAACCGAGGATCGAGATAACCAAAAGCCAAAATGGCGATTTGTTTGATGAAGCGATCAGCATGCTATAAAAATATACATACACTGTATATGTTTGCTAACAACAAAAGGCATATGTGCACCAGCTAACAGCAGAGATTTACCAGTATACAATAAAAAACATCTTAGATTCTCGAAACAAACCTTTAATTATATTCTCCAACATTGCAAACACAATTTCGCTCACAGCGTAAACACACATAAACACACTCGCTTATAACACAGTCATTTCGCTCTGACACAGTTCTGAAAAGTATTACATACACGGTTACTATTGCTTTTTGCCTTTAACGGTCAGCTTAAACAAATGCTTCTAAGCTTCTATTAGTAACGACGTTGATGGCAGTGTAATCTGGGAATTCCTGGACAGTGATGGCGAACTCCTGTGCCTCCTCTTCCACGATAGCATCTGTAAAGCTTGATTTTTGCGCGATTTTTATCTGCGGCCGCACGGCACTGCGCCGCAAGAGTGAGTGAAGCGTCAGTGGAGTGAGCGACTATCCAGACTGATGCACGTGCAACGTGAACTCAGCGCATGCGCAGTAAACTCGGTACTATCATTAGTCACGGGGATCGAGATAACTGATGTAAATAGTTGAATTTGTCCCCTCTTTTGTGCTCGAGATATTAGTGTTCAATGACATAAAAGAATCGACATAACTGATAAGAAAATGCTTAGAAAAATAGGGAGTTTGGTGGTTCCACGTCAAAAACGTCGACATAAGAGGGTTGGCGAGGTAACCGAGGTCGAGATCAGTGGATTACACTGTATTTTGATTTGTTTTTTTAGTCTACAAGTAAGAAAGTTTGAGCTGGAATAGAACAGGCAAGATTGCAAGCAAACATAATGAGACTGTGAAAGCGAACTAGTGAGGAGATTATGTTTCTTGTTTGAAGTGATGATATTTACTGTCCTTGTCAAGCTCTGCAGTGCCATCTAGCCACTTGTTAGCAACCGCCTTTTACAAGATGCGTAAAAAATGAATGGAGTATTACTGATTCAGTTTAAGCCATGGAATAAAATGTGAAAATATTTTGAGCTTGATAACCACATACTTATTTTTAGGCATTTAACCAACAATCATTCAATAAACCCAATGACTTTCCAATGACAATGAAACCAAATGCAAAGATGCTAGCTTGTTTCCAGGTTTTAGGGCTGTAGCACACAATTCTGTTTTTGCTCGCTCCACAAATCTGCTAAATTTCTTTTTGTACCCATTCTTGAGGCCGCAAAGCTTGTGCTGTCTGGGCGCTTAACCCATAAAACAGTCCCAGTCCAACACAATACCTCTCCTCTCTGTGGGCTTCAGTTTCGCTGTTCCCAACTCACCCCAATTAAATGTACCGTAGTATATCTCAACCTTAGACAACTAATCTCAGTGCATCTCATCTCATCTCATCTCATCTCATCTCATCTCATCTCATCTCATCTCATCTCATCTCATCTCATCTCATCTCATCTCATCTCATCTCATCTCATCTCATCTCATCTCATCTCATCTCATCTCAAGTGAGCATATCTGAAGTCATTTACTCAAATCAACTCATTTTAGTTCACCCAAATATCAAAGTTATGTCATTTATGTACCTTCATGCATATCATTAATACAACCCTCATGACCTTTTTCTTCTGTTGAATACAAAAGAAGATGTTTTGAGCATGTGTGCGCTCGCTCCAGTGTTGTTTGGACCCCAACATTGATCAAAATATCATCATATTGGGTTCTTCAGAAGAAAGAAATGAATTCAATTTGGGAACGACATAGGTAAATGATGACAATTTTTGGGTGAACCAGTTTATTTCAAGTCAATTCAACAGATCAATGTCATGTCCTTGCAACTCAACTCAACTCCACATAAAGGAAGAGGTATTGTGTTAGACTGGGAGTTGGGGATTTTGGGGGTCAAATACCCAGACAATTATGAGGGTGCATTTTGGGAGAAGAGAAAAGGAAGTGGGTGAAAAAGATATACCGTAGTTAAATATGGTAAAATGCGCAGAATGATAATGGTTGTGATCGTTGGCGTATGGATAAAGAAAATCACGCATAGCCGGAGACATTTATGACCTCTGTGACTGATAAAGATCCTTTCTGTTCACCCACACACAGATGAGGCTGGCACATGCCGCTGTTGACTGCTGGCTCACTGTCAGATCTCCCAGTATGTATTCCTCTGTAGGACACTTATCGGGACACAACAAGCTTTTATTATCATTTGGACTTCAGCGAGTAGAGAGTGTTTAAGTTCAGTTCAAACTCCATTCACTAAATTGAATCTCTGTCTTTCTCCTTTTTCTTCTGGTGGTGGTGCAATAAACAATAATTACCCACTCAGGCCAGAATATGGGTGTATCTGAGTAAGATATTCCTTTTTAAACATCTAAAGCTCCTGGCTTCTCTGGCTTGGTTGAAGCAGTCATGTGGTTCATCAAAGTCCTCTGGCTAGACCGGGCTCTTGTTTAGTGGTAGACACAGGGTGCACATGCTTTGAAACGTCTCTGCCACAGGCTCTTTGCATTCATGTTTGATGTGTGGCATGGTGGTGGATTCACATGGATCTCAGTGGCTTTAAGATGAGTATATTTCGCTTTCTTTCTGGGAAACTGGAGCAGCTCAGAGTAGTACATTTCAACTTGTTGTACTGTCCTGTTCTTGAGAATGTGGATTGTGTTACTATCAATGCATGCACATCTAGGTTTAAACATGTAAACATGATTAAACAGATTGTGTAAAGTAATTTTGATCCATAAATGAAAACCCCATTGGTTTAAAAAGCTTGCTTAATTAAACTTTTTAACTGGTTAAAACCCTTAGTTTCAGTGAAAAATGAACCAGTATCTGATTGCAAAACTCCCAACACAAAAAAGTCCAAATAAATGTTCATCCATTTTCTGTGATAACCTTTGCGAGACGCCACGGTGTGGTTGAGACCTTTTTCTTTGAATACTGTGACCTTTTTCCCCAGACCAGATGCCTTGAGGAGCAGCTACTGAAAATCTCAAGCATGTTAGATATCATAATGAAGAACGATTCCATTATGCAACTATGATGACATTTCAAAAAGTACTGGTGGGTCTTAAAATTAGACCTAGGTTTTGTCTCAACACAGTTAGTATAATTAGGGTTAAATTAGGTACACTTTATTTTATTTTTTTAAATAGAAATTTAGATTTTTTTTCGTCCCAAGTTTCTTAATGATGGCTGCTTGTCAGAATGTAAAAATCATACTTTCAAAGGCAGACTGTGCAACACAATCACATTTGCAAAATGCATTTTGACAGCGTTGAAGGGAGCACAAGAGTGTCACATCAACATAAACGGAAGAAATGGAAATGGTGTTGCACAAACTTCTGTTAGCAATGTTTTGTTATGGAAAACAAAAAACACAATTGAAGCATCTGGACGAATTTGTAGATATGCTAAAATTGGAAATTTATGTTGCATATCACATAGTGTCAGGGTTCTGCCACACTCGGTCTAATCATTTATCTGACACTACCGTAATGTCTTGTGTTTGGTGTGTGTGCACGCGGATTCAACGGTTCGTGTGGCGCGCGCTCTTGTCTGTGTAACATCTTGTGTGCGGGTTATGATGTCCGGTCCCGATACTTTGGTCTGGTTCAGTTTCGGTTTTGGGTCGGGATTCGGACATTCATAACTCGTGTGTTCGTCCTTGTCGTGAGCCGAGTGGTTGCTCATTTCATGCACGCTCTACGTTATGTGAGTGGGTGCGGTTTCAGGCTTTCAGTACTCAGTACTCTTTGTGCAGTGTTGTAAGCACGCGGTTCGTGTTTTCATCGGCCGTGTGCTTTCATGTTGTTTTGGTGTCGCGCGCACAGTTTGGTCCGTCTTTGTTTAATGTGGACACACAGCTGCACATCTGCATTGGCTGTGTGTTCGTGTCTTGTCATTGTGTTCTCCTCCCTCCTTGTTTCCTTGTCATTAGTTTGATTTGTCACAGCTGTTTCCCGATCTATTATCCTTCCTCCTGTGCTATTTAATCCCCTCGTGTTTGCTGTCCTGTGTTGTTTCTTGTGTCATGCGTGTGACTGCTTCTTGTCTAGTCTAGTCCTATGTTTTTCCCCCCCTCGGGGTGGTTTTGTTTGGATTTTTGTTTTTGTTTCCGTTTAATGCCGTCTGTGAGGGGGTACTTTTATTTTTTATTTATGTTTTATTTCATAATTAAAGTCTGTTGAATGTGGCGAGTTCTTGCTCACCACAGTACTTTTGTTTGTAACTTTTTGCAATTGCTCTGTGCTTATTGGCTCTTAATTAGATGGCTGTCATGGTAGTCACACTGCCCATCTGTACAAAAGCAAAGATTTATCACAAAGGGAGTTAATCAACCATTGGTGAGTATTTCATACTACATGATTGCCTTATGACTAAATAAATGTTTTATGGTTTATAGAACTTGTAGAAATATATATAGAAATATGTGGCCAAAATCCTTCAGGTTTTGATACTTTTTTCACCCACATCGGCCTTTTTGAAACATAGCATCTGATTGGTACAGGTCAGGTTTTTCATTATCTTGTGATATTTTGTCCCAACCACATGCAACATTAAATTTGGATGCATTTTAAGTCAATCCTGTTATGATTCATCATCAAGACATCCAGTCTGAGAACAAACCCTTGGGATTGTTGGAATATGGAGCGCTGCTCTCCCAGGCTAAAAACCGCTCACGTCATACAGACTTTCCTCCTTGTACTAAAAAAGACAAGCTCCACTCTTATTAGTCGACTGCGGTCCACTAAAGGATGATTTTGAGAATAATGGAATAGAGGTCTGTGTGTGCTGACCTTTCCGAGCTAAACTTGGCCTGCCGGTGTGAATGTGCTCCTAGGGTCTATTGTGCTCACAGCCGTTATCATTGTATTGCAGTTTCCTCTGTTCGAGATAGAAAGAAAAGGAGAGAGAGAGAGAGAGAGAGTGTGCATACTAAAGCTAGTGTTGAATTTTAGACATGCTGAAGTTGTTAGAAATCTGGAAACATAATTGATATTAACGAGACCATTTTAGATTCTAGAGGAAGGTTGATTGTACAGGTTAGGTTCACCCTGATTTGGGCCAATATTTTCTAATCTTTTGATTATATTGATTATATTATACCTTCCTAGAGTTATATTGCTCAGATATTGCTCTTCGGGCAGTTAGTTTCTGGGAAGACGGCATCTTAAAAAAAAAAGAAAATTAATTGATTCAGAATTTTAAAGAATATACTTGTATCTACTTTCTTGTAACTAACTATGTTAGTTACAAGAAGGCATGCCGCATGCCGAGTGCCTTGGCATGTTCTTAGTGCATGAGATTTAATGAAACAGCAGTTGTCTACTAAATTTCTACTAAAAATTAGGATGAAGGAAAATAGAAAACGGAAATTTGTGTGTATGATTCATATAATTTTATGGCAGTTTTATGAGACATCACATACTTTTGATTCAAGACTTTGGTATCTTGGCAAATCTGAAACCATTTTGTGAAATCCCATCTGAGACACGTGTGACACAAATCCAAGAATTGAACTCAATGGGACTCTGTTTGCTCTCCATTTAATTTCATTGCTGTCTAGAAGAAATAGAGGTAACACTTTACGAAAAGCTTGAGTTTGTTCAAATTATTTATATTTTTAACAATTTAACCTTAGTTAAAGTAATGTGATTGTTTTTCATTTTTAAAAGCATCTGCTATAATCATTAAATGTAAATGCATTCGGTATCATAAACTAGCATAAATATATATATATATTTTTACAACATTTATGAATCTAGTGTATACATAAGTATAGGCTGCTGCCATTTAAATGTTTGTGGTCTGTAATTATTTATTTATTTATTTTTGAAGAAATTAATATACTTTTATTTAGAAAGGATGCAACAAATTTATCAAAACTTACAGTAAAAACCTTTATAATATTACAAAAGATTACTAATTTTTTAAGCTTTCTACTCACATTCAAATAATCATGAAAGAATCATCACTGTTTCCACAAAAATTGTAAGCAGCACAACTATTTCAACACTGAAAATAATAAGAAATGTTTCTTGACTATCAAATCATCATATTAGAATGATTTCTGAAGGATCACGTAACCCTGAGGACTGGAGTAATGATTACGTTTTGACATTACAGGAATAAATTACATTTTTAAATAGGAAAAACAGAAACGGTTATTTTGAACTGTAGTCACATTTCACAATATTACTGTTTTTGATTACATAAATGCAACTATGTGTGAATAAAGGCTTTTCAAGAACATTTAATTTTTTAACAATAGTGTATATATCATTAAACTTTAATATTAAATACATCAACGTAATGCATTAATTTATTGTACGTTTAATATTAAAATGTGTTTACATATGTACAAATATAAAATATAACATGTTAAAATAAACAAACAAACAAATAAATAAATAAATATTAATTTCTTTTAAAGGGCACATTTAAACACAAACGAAATATACTAAAGTGCTGTTCAAAGACAAAAAGAATCACAATGAATTAATATGGAAACAGATAGAGAAATAAAAAGGTTCTTAAGGTTCTAGAAAGAGTTTACGGGAGCAAGAACTCAGTTAAGTATTGAAGTTCCAGGTTATTGAGGTTTTTTGTAGACAAAATGTAAGTTTAAAGTCAATCCCATATTTGACACGGAGCCAGTGCAAAGGAATTAAAATAGGTTTAATGTGGTCTGATCTCTTTTGAGCAGTCTTGCAGCTGCAGACGAGAAATGCACAGCATTCAAGCCAAAATGTCTTGCAGTTTCAAGATTGCTTGTCGTTGATAAAAAGGGCTTAATTTTAGTAAGAAGGTAGAGTTGATCAAAACATGACAACAGCAGCGCTCTATTTGTCAAACTTTATGCTGTAGTCAAACGAGATGCTCAAATTCCTGGCACACTGCTCACTGTATGGGATAAGAAAGCTGAGATCAAAAATCAAAAACACTGTTGACTGAATTGGATAACGATTTGAATCTCTGTTCAAATTTTTCTTTATTTCTCGTGGGATAGAAAGAACAAGAAACAGAGGCAGTGAGTGAGAAAGAGATGTGATTGGCTGAATTTGTTTTCTGTGTGAGTCTATGTCCACCTGCAGATTTCACTCACAATGCGCCCACAGGCCTACTCTCTGCTCCGCCAACAGGGGGGGCACTTGTGCTCGGTGGTATTTGCGTGACTAATTTCGCACTTTCTCCCCTGCCCACTCGCTGCTTCACTGTCTCGTTTTTCTGTCTCTCAGTCAGATGTATGGACAAAAGACATGGTGTCAAGAGTGTGGGTGAGACGATGGGACTGTTGCCATTGGCAACCTGGATACCAACACAATGATGACCCAGGGAATACCCTGTGTCTAATGGAATAAATGGAGGCATTGAAGGAAAGGGAGAGAGAGAGTTTATGGCTGACACATCAGAGGGACTGTGTGAATTGAAGACCACCATTGTCTGCCGTATGAGCCTTCGGCTCAGAGATGGCGAAGATGGACTGCTCTTAGACCTGTGTGTGTGGCCTTATATCTGTCCACAGCTGACCAAACTGACCCAAAGTCATAGTATTGTGCAGCCAGTTATACTCAATCTAAAGAAAAGTGCTTTAATTGATGGCATAAGTCAAGATGAACCCCATGCTCTCATCATTATAAACACTGACTGACATGTACAGGAGTTTTAAAAAAGATTTTACACCCATTAACAGACTGCCAGCTGCCAGAATTACAGATTGTGCTTTTATCTGGAGGTCTTAAGGCATTTGGGGGCACTTAATGGGTTTCAGGCCTTTCTCACACAGAACAGGATTATGGAAGAACAATAACTGGGATTAGAAAGCTAAATGGGGAAGCAAAGAGATGTCGTCCTATCATTGCCTTTTTAATAGATTCACATTTTTACTTTTTACATTTGCCTATTTAGATTTATGACATTGTATAATTTTATGAAAAACTATATGTATCTGTATATCTGTGTACATTTGTAGTTTTTATTTTAAGCTTTAATTTGTATATTAACAGTTGTTTTTTTTTATTGATTTTATGTGCTTTTGTCATATTTAAATATTACTTACTATAAGGTTTCATTTATTTTGTTTCACTTTTTTAGTTTGGTATGTTTTAGTTTTTATTAGTCATTAGTAATTTTAGTTTTTTTTTTAAGCTGAAATAAGTTTAATTTTAAAACATACTTTCTTTTATTTTATTTTAGCTTTATTTCAGTTAACTAAAGTCATATAAATCATTATATTTTACAGTATGTGTTATATGTGTACTTACAGTCTACTTACCTAATTAGCTACATGGGTTAAGGTTAGATTTAATGTTCAGGATTAGTAAAGTTATTGCAAGTACTATAAGTACATACTGCATAAACAGGAGTGTAAATAAAGTGCAATTACACTTCATTTTAAGGTGCCATTGTAACACTATAATTCTATTTTTAAGTACTGTATATTAATTAATTAATTATTAATTAACAACGTGCACTTAATGTAGTGTTAAGGTAAGTTTAGTCAAATTTTGTTTTACATTTACTTTTGTTTTTCCTATGGTAAGTACACATAACACGTAACAAGGAGAGTGTAAAATAAAGTGCTACCTTTTTTCTTTTTTTCCCATTCATCAGAAAAGAAGAGTCCATAAAGAAGTGCATTTTAGTAGTTCATCCTGACAGGGTTGCTTGTCAAGATGAATCTATTTTTGTCTAATTTGTCCAAGTGGTTTCATCTTGACACATCCTAATATTTTCCGTCTGACAAGGTGTGCAACTTCAGTTTATAAAGTGATTGTATATCGTGTTAAGTGTTTCCCGTTGACGAGGTTGTGGCTCATTGTGAGTAAAAAGCCCATTTTATCAAGCAAGAATGACAACTCAAACTACTGGTAGATCATCCTTAATGAGTATGTTGGACTTTCAGAAAACTAGGAGCTTAACAGCTCAGGACAGCTAGGCATATGCTAACATTGGCTGAGTTTTACATGACTACCACTGCTTTACATTACCTTTTTGTGTTAGAAGACATTTGATGATATACTTCATACAGAAAGTCATCTGAAAAATGCATGTTCTTTTTGTTTCAGGAACACAGACCCTTCTCAATACACTGTAGCAGATTACAGGCCAAGATAAAAGCACTCCTGGAGCAGAATCGCACACGCCATCAAAGTTATCCTCCTATTGTCCTCCTAACATACAGGAAGCCAGCATGTTGTGTTATTGTTGGATAACAAGAAGACAAGCGAGGGAGAGGAACAGAGTGGAGAAGGAAAGTGGGATGAGAAGTGAGAGAGAATAATGAATTTGGGCATGATTCTGCTACCTTCAACCAAGCCCTGAAAGTTTTGAATCCGTTCTTTGCAATTGAACCAGAGCTGTGAGGACAGTGAGATTTATCTAAGAACAGGAAGGTGCAAAGGATGATGGGAAAAACAGCAGCAGGGATAATGGTGGGGAGAGTGCCAGAAATGTACTGATTGCATTGGTTACTGTAGAGGTTTCTACTTTATTTTCAGCGTGAGCCACCTAAAAGCAACCATAATGGAGGTGAACCCAGATGGCTGAATCACAAGACCACAGAGCATACTTTTTTTTAAATCCTAGGCTACATGGAACTCAAATTTAGCCAACAAATAGGAAGCATTTGCATATATAGCCCAATTTTATGGATCTGTCCTAACACAACTTTCATCCTAGGTTTATTCTCAGTCTTAGCACCGATGTCTTTAAACCTACTCATAGGTCATTACCTCTCTCCTGCAGAGTTTATCTTCAAACTGCTTCAGCACACCTTCGGATTTTCAAGCAATCTTGAAGACATTATTTATATGGTTCAGGTTTATTTGATTAGGGTTAGAGAAACTCTGGAGAACAGTAGGTCTCCAGGACCAGGGTTAAAGACTTCTAATCTTGGGCCATCTACTTGTTTGACTCCCTTATTTAACACACTAGATTCAGCTCAGTAGGTAGGGGCTCCATCCAAAATGGTCTCATTATTGGTAGATACAAGGGTCTGTGGCTCTACGATTGCAGAAGGTGAGATGGAAAGATTGACGGCCAAATTGAATCATATGTGCTTTGAAAAGCAATCACATTACAGCCTTGACGTCATTTAATTTGTGCGACAGTCAATCACTTTTTGTGGATACAAGTGAATAAGAAAGAAATGACAATTACCATAATCGTCCTCCATTGACAACCATTAAAAAAAGCCTCTGTTCTCCTTCCCTCACTTTGTTAGCAGGCATTACGTTTTTTTTGTGTGTTTTTTTTTTTTGATAACCTTGCAGGCTTGCCTTTGGTTTTTGTCAATTAAGAAAGTTGTGTATCGGATCAAAATCCCGCCAAAAGTATTGCGGTCGTAATTCAAAAGTTTAAGTGTATTTTAAAAAATTGCAAGTGTAAATCAAAACTTTAAACGCATAAAAAACGATTCTGTGCGCAAAACTTAAACTTGTTTGTTGTTTATTAAACATTACGCTTTCATTCCTCAGTTTTTTGAGTTCTCTTACATTTTCTGCTCGCTTGCAATCTTTTCCTCTTCGCTCTCGTTTCCAAGTTCTGCGCTTGCGATCCAAAAAGTTGCAGTTCAAGTTTCATGTAAATTAGGGCGGGCGTAAGCGTCACCATTGGTCCACTGGTTCTAGATTGACAGCTCGCCTCCAGCCAATCAGTGGAAGAGGGGAGTTGACGTCACTCCAGTGCGACTCACGGCTGCTATGAATAACTCATACAGACTTTTAAAGTAAACTACACAATCTTTAGGAAACATAGTACTTGGAGACAGAAATATTATAGACCAAGTGCTTTATTCTTTACACATGACAGTGAAATCTCCAGATCACAGCTCTTTTATGCACAGTGATTATTGTATTACTGACAATACAACAGCGAGGTTAAGTTAGTTCTGTTTTCGTCACACATTCAGCATAAAATGGCAATAACTCTCAACATATGTAATATTGTTTCACAAGCTTCTTTTTCATTATTTTCGCTTGATATAATGAGCAGTGACCCGTGAAAAGCGTCTTAATGTGAGTTACTCGGGGAAAGCTCGCTGTTTGACGAGCTGTAAGTGAGGGACCGTGAGAAAAGTGCATGTTATTCGTTTTGTGCTATAATTTCTTAAATGTGCGTTGACACAAAAACCACTGCCAGAAATGACAAGAGACATGATATCAAACATCAGGAGTAAAATTTAGGAAAAAATATTAAATTAGAGGATGGTAGATTTGTTTTAAAAGTGGATTTTACATAAAAAGCAAACACTTTCCAGTGTGTGTTTGTTTGTATGTGTGCGTATATATATATATATATATATATATATATACACATACACACAAAAAGTATGTATACATTTTTGCATATATATATAAATCCAAGATTTAATTCCTGATATAAAAACAAATGCAGCATTTTAACAAACTTTTCAAAAACAATTGTCAAAGTGTTCCACAGTTGTGGTTTCAAGTCTCTATGTCCCTAATGAACACCAATAGGGTTGAAAAGAGAGGTTGTGAAAGTTGTCCACTGTCCCCTTTGACTGAATGACAGTGGTTTCATGTCTACGTAGTCAACAAATTATAGCAGAAAACGATTTAAAAAAATGCACTTTTCTCACGGTCCCTCACTTACAGCTCGACAAAAAGCAGCTTTCACCGCGCAACTCACATTCAGACGCTTTTCACGTTTAATTTAGTACAGAGTCTAAAACGTTTCATTGAGTCTTACACAGTATATGTTGATAGTCATCTCAATATCTCCTGACACAATCTAGAGGATCTTCTGGATCTCTTGAGGCATATGTACACAATTTTTGTGTGTGAAGTGATCAATATCAAGTCATTTGTGCAAATAAAATATAAATAATCCTGGTCCAGAGGCGAGCGCTGCATGGCTTCCAGTAACCGTGACAAGAATCTCACTAAAAGCAGCCTTAACACTGCCTGTGAAAATACACAACATAATAAGTGACATTATCAAAGCGATCAATTCCTTTCACCTTTGCTAAATTCAATAAGACTAACCTGTCACTTAATAACAATATATTTGTTAAATTACATGAGATTGTCCGGCATTTGCAGGCTGACGTTGATTATCCATCTTTACACTATTATGAGTGAATCACAGAAGCCGTGACTGTCTGAGTCCCACCTGAGTGACGTCAACTCCTCTCTTCCACTGATTGGCTGGAGGAGAGCTGTCAATCTAGAACCAGTGGACCAATGGTGACACTTACGCCCGCCCTAATTTACATGAAACTTGAACTGCAACTTTTTGGATCGCAAGCGCAGAACTTGGAAACGAGAGCGAAGAGGAAAAGATTGCAAGCGAGCAGAAAATGTAAGAGAACTCAAAAAACTGAGGAATGAAAGCGTAATGTTTAAGAAACAACAAACAAGTTTAAGTTTTGCGCACAAAATCGTTTTTTATGCGTTTAAAGTTTTGATTTACACTTGCAATTTTTTAAAATACACTTAAACTTTTGAATTACGACCGCAATACTTTTGGCGGGATTTTGATCCCATAGTTGTGGAGAGGACCGAGCTTAAAAATTAAAAATCTAAGTGCACATGTAAATTTCTGTAGAAGTGTTGATCCAGGATCATGTTCCCTTTCTAATTAACCCCTAGAATCAAATTAAAAGGTAAAAATGAACCACTTTCTAAGTTAACAAGGTTAATATGAAATACAAACAAATAATGAACTCATATCCTGAGATTTGTTTTACAGTTAAGGTTGCCAATCCATCTCCTGAAGGTCCACCTCGAAGTTTAGAGTAGTCCCGGTGTCACAGTCTTGTCTTGTCGCGTCTGTTCCTTTGTGCATCTTCCCAGTCCTCCCTGCACCTGTCTCTGTCTAATCACTGATCGTTAGTGCCGTCAGCTGTGTGCCATCTCATATTTACCTATAAATGCCCTCCTGTGTTCACGTGTCTTTGTCTCTTGTTGAAGTTGCATGTGTGTGAATGCTGGCCCTATGTCTCTTCATGGGTTTGCACAATTATGTGCTGTTTGCATAATTATGTGCTGTTTGCATTAAAGTGTTTTGGTTTGTGGTTTCCAATAAATTAGTTCACGTGTGAACCTGTGGCTCCTCATCCTTCTCCGCATCGCACAGAACCCCCGTCAGCTTGACACCCGGGTTACCTTGATTGCCTTCATGTGAGTTTAATTCATACTTGATCCAATCTCTGCAGGAATGTAGTCCTCTAGAAGCACATCCTTGGAGACTAGACGTTTCTTGTAGTCTTGAAGACCTTGATTAACTGGTTCAGATAGGTTTATTGAGGATTGGAGCAACACTCTGTAGGAAAGTGGTCCTTTAGGAGAAGAATTGGACATCCTTGGGGAGTATTTCCAAAGGAAAGAGCCGAACCTTCAGTCATTGGTCATGGCCAGATCCTGAGAGTAAAACGTTTTGAAAGGCTTGACCAAAACAACGCCAGGAAGAAGTCTGGAAGAGGATACCTCCAATTTTAGTGTTTTTCTATACTGCACCATTTTGGAATTGAGTTTTTAGACCCATATCTAAGATGTCTGGAGATTATGTTGTATATTGCATTGTGCTGTATTTTGCTCTATTGAAGACTATTGTCTGGCCATCTCAGGGTTGTCTAAACTAGGCCAGTCAAGGCTTCTCTGCCCACCCTCCCTGAGACGGTCAGACAGCTAGCATTGTTTTCACATACAATTTGCTTTGTGTTTGAGTGTGAGAGAGCTCTGTAACCCCACCGTGGAAAGCCTCTGAGAGAGCCCTGCCTTCAAGCTTGAAGGCTTCAAGAAAGCCCTTCCCTGCTGATGGAAACCTCAGCGAGCCCTGCCCTGACGCCAGCTAACTCAGTGTATTTCCTATTACTCTTCTCTCCTTTGCAGTTTAGAGCTGGTTTGATGCTGGTCAAAATGTAGCAGGTCAGCTAGTGTCACTCTTAGAAGAAACGCTTCTATATAGAACCTTAAATGATTCTATTCTGTGTTTGAGTTTTCCATTAAAGGATCTTTTTTTTATATAATTCATTTAAGTGACATTTTATGAATTAAACACCTCCTAAATATACTCAGTATAAAAATTGAAATAACCATTAAACCTAAAAATAGTTTTTGCAACCATTTTGCAAAACATTTGTCAAAGTTTGTTATAAAGTCTTAAAGCTATAATAACAGCTGGATTGTAAGGGTCAAGTAGTTGGCAAAAAGTGCAGGAAATCTTGACTGCTATCCTAAATGTATTGGTTTATTGGCACAATTTTTTCACTATCATCAGTATTCATTGTATTTTAGTATCCAAGTATTCAAGTGTTTTTAAAGGAGCATGCAACTTTTGGCATTCAAGTGATTAATAAACAAAATGGCATATATCTTGTAGAAAAACATTGTAGTCAGAGCTACTTTTCTCTGTGTATGACGAGTCACACAGTCTAAAATAGATGGTCTAGAATAGTCCGATAATAAACACTTATTAAAGGTGTACCGTAGTGATTCATGATGAGACAAAAACACAGTTTGAAAATGGATTCATGATGTAGTTACTCATTTAATAATAATAATAAAAATAATAATTATTTTTGTAAAAAGTGTATTTTTCATTTAGAACATTGATATGCTACTAATAATTGTACTTTTTTAATATTGCTCCTCCAAATCAGACATAATGGGATAGTGTTCTAAAACTTCTTTTAGTCCACTAAACAGGACAAAATAAGAGGCTATCCATCAGCAGAACAGGACAGGTCACAGGAAGTTGTTGTGCAAACAGGAAGGACAGAAGGAAGAGTGGGAGATGACGTCCATAGGAGGAAATACAACTGTGTGCACCTGTTAGTTTTCTCTCTCTCTCTCTCTGTCTCTGTCTCTGTCTCTCTGTCTCTCTCTCACACACATATACTCTCTTGATTTTATGTGCCACATATCTGGTTTGATCGACCTAATGTATTTTGATATATATATTTCAGTGAGCATCATCCACTGCAAAATCCAATCCATCAAGCCAAATTGCAAGCCATACATCCGTGATCTAAAACTGCAGGCATGTAAGCCAAAGTTTGGAGTGGTATCCATGTCCATGTGCACAATATACATTAGAAAGGAAGGTGGAGGGCTCTTGAGGAGGTGTGCTGAGGTCATGTGTTTCCTGGCAGAGGAGTAACCCTGCAGGCATGGAGGCATGAGGATATTAATACCACACAGTGTGGAAGTCCCCCTCCCTCACACACACACACACACACACACACACACACACACACACACACACACACACACACACACACACACACACAAGAGAAAAGACGAAGAACACACATCCTCAATTGGTTTTGTGCCACTGTCATTAGCAGTAGACAAGCTCAAAGTAACAGATCAAAAAGGTGTGTGTAAAGCATCATAAATCGTCACAGATATACAGACCATTCATGTTTCTCCAAAGAGCTCAGTGCCACTGTCCTGAAGTGAACACAATTTGTACTTCATGCTCAGTGAGTGACGGCTTGCATTTAGTTTACAGGAGCATTTTAGAATCAGACATGAATATTGCAGTCCATCTGGGCTGGCAGAGACACACACAATGGTTTTCAGAATGAAATGTTGAAATGTTGCTTTTGTGTCCGTTGAGCATTAGATTTTATCCACGTCACAATGGTGGGAAACGCACAACAATACACTGTAACTGGGTCGACGTAGACAGCTTAAAATAAAGATAGATTGCAAGATGGCACGACTTGCATTCTGGCCAATTTTGACCTACAAACTTAAATTAATTCTTCTTATTTATTCAATTAATGATGATGAGTATTTTTTGCCTGGCAAATATTATCTATAGGAGGGACTAAAGCTTTCTTCAGAAAAAAAGAAGCATTTATCATAATAACATTATTTTTATTTATTTATTTATTACATGATCTTAACTTAAAACACAGACCGTAGGAGAAATGCCATGAATTGTTTAACCGTCAAACAAATCTGTACCTGCAGTGGACACAGTTTGAACACAAAAGTGGTGGCCTGAGGAGCTCAGCATTTGGTTTGGCTGTCAGATTTCTCAGTTTCTGTGGTAAAATCATTTCTCATTTCACAGGGAGATAAAGCCACATTCCTCTCAGTGAAGGAACCAGAGATGTGGTAGAAACAGAGCAAAGAAAACAGCTTGGCATCCATCCTCTCAGATCATCCAATACCAGAGAGCACGTGCTGGAGGAAACCCACAGCCAGAACTAATGGAAGAACATATGCAGACACTCAAACCCAGAAAAAGTAAGATGTTTCTGTATTATCATGTCTATTTTACTTCTATATGAATTTTGAGATATTGCAATACAGAGTGCTAAACGAAAAGATGTAATTAAAATGTGCATAAAAATGTATAGTCACAAATATATTTTTCTGACCTGCACATTAACAGCAATGGAAACACAGGCTGAATTCAGAACAGAATGCTAGTACACTATAGTATACTGAGGTATGGCAGAAATAGCAAGAATTGTAATTTAATCACATTTACTTAAAATGTCTAGATGTGAAAAAAAAGTTGTGAGTTTGCCCAAACAAGTCCCGTGACAATAATTTGTTCAAAAGACACTATTTAGTCACAGAGTGTGAACAATGGCTATAGCGCTGTGCATTATATGCAGGGGAGTAAAAAGTACTGAGAAATTGAGCTTAAATTAAAGTACAGATGAAATGTCAAATTCCTGCTTAATTAAAAGTCTGTATACCCCCACCCCCCAAAAAAACCTTGAGTGAAAGTAAACAAAAGAATTTACATTTAGGTTGATTCTACCATTGCAAGTACAGTATTTAAAAGTTGAAAAGCTAAACAATTTTCCAAGCATTATAAATGGATTTTTTTAAACCAAAGAGAGTAGAGATTGTCTATTTTTGTCTTGTTTTTGTATCAAAATCACTCTTTTTTTCTAATAACTCTAGGACACAGCAGATGTTAAAGTGAACCAATATCCTGAAACCTGGTACCTGAGCAAATATTTTTAGATTGGTTTGACATTTGATTATGGTAATATGACTAAAATTAACATTCTGTCATTTACTCACCTTGGTTTTTTAAAGTCACACTATAATCATTTAAAAAACAATACCATTTTTTATTTTGAAATTGAGGAACCATTTAAGTCATATGATATGTGTACTTTGTACTTTTAAATCTACACGTAAATGCAATGGAGTAAAGTATATTTTTTCCTTTTAAATGTTCAAGTCTTTCAGATGTAACTGAAGTGCTGTTTCCCTAAAATAATTCTTAAATATAGTAAAGAAGCAAAACTCTTGTTGGCCAATTTTACACCTCCAAGTGCATTCACTGTACTTCATTATCATCAAGAACAATACGTTTTATAATTAACATGGAGCAAAAGACACATGATTGTCAGTTTATGATCTGTGTGAATCCAGCTTCCGTTAGTTTTGGTATGTTTGTGTGTGAGAAACTGAGAATGCATTTTTGTCTCTGTTTGGTTGGCATGGTGGGAGGAACACCGGGGGAGGGGTTTTTGTTGCTGGGGATTTTCCCAGCGAAACACACACAGGCCTAAAATCAAACAGAAGGTCTAAATCTTACAGTCATTCCAGCGAGACACCTGCAACCTCATCAAAAACCCACTGCCATCAATCATAACTTTGCTGGTGACAGCTTTATGACCAAGAGCAATTCATTCAAAATCAGACATTGCACAAATTTGTGTATAGTTCATGGTTGCCACTCAAACATTCACTATACAGTATATGAATGACAGGGATAGGAGGGAGGCAGTGCCACCTCAAAAGAATTGGATGAGAAAATAATCAGCAGTACAAAATAAAACGATGCAAATATCACTAAAAAGTATATAAATAAGGATGAATGGGAGAAAATCACATGATTGGCTGTTTGTGCGATAAATCCTGCCTCTTGTTTCTGTGTGTGCTGTGATTCAGTTTCAAACTAAAAAGAGAAAACCTTTTTTTTTTTTGGCTGTTCATTTACATGAGAAATATATTTAGTTTTGATGATATTATGAAATCAGAATGGACAGGTTTTTTTTTGTTAAATATTCCAGCAATTTTTTAAGTTACTATTTTTAAACTATATTCATGTATGTGCATATTGAATACTAAAGTATGTTCACATCATTATTACTATTTTTTTATTATTATTAATGTTCCCTCATAATCTTCAATCAAAATAACTCCATCTTGTAATATCTCTTCTCTGATGATGTCATTCACATTACATCACAGCAATAGCAAATCTCAACCATCCAATCAATTCACAATGGACAAAGTTAAGGCCTGCCCTAAATTTTTTCTTGTTTGAGAAGCAGCTTTACTTGGATATACCTCAAAATAGGGAAGAAAACACTATTGTTTAATGCTGACTTTAAAATTGAAATCTGTATTGTTTTTTTTATGTAGTAGTCTTATAAATCTACTCAAACACGTTTCAACAGTAATCCTATCTGGAAAATGAATTTACAATGGATAAAAAAGGTAAAAACCAGTGAGGATTTTGCATCCTTATTTCAGAACTCAGCTGTGTGAGTGATACAGCTGTTAAAAATATTTTTTTCTGGCCATAAAATCTTCAAACACCTATTTGAAAAGACATTCCTTTGCTACAGATTTACATGCACCTACAAAGAGACAAGATACTGTGGCCATGAATTAAGAATTTGTTCAGATTTAACAAAATTAAAATGAGTGGATGAATTTATATATTTGGCATAATATAGCATGTTAAGTTAAAACTATGCTGTGTTAGTTAGCACATTGGCGAAGACACACTTGTACAGTTTGTGCTGTATCATACAGTGTGTCTTGATGATCTTGCTCTTTAAGACAGAGAAAGCTTTATCTGTGGCTGAATGTGAACTGCACTCACTAAAATATTTGAGATCTTTTAAGAGTCTCAGAAGAGGTCAAAGGTTTTTTGGCTCTAACTTGCTATGGCACGAGTGAGTCACTTTTCAACACTGTTCCCAACTGAATCTAAAAACATCCTCGAAAAACATCCAGCCACAAATAAAATATCTGTGTATAATTTAGATAAAAAAACAGAAGATTTTATGGAGTATTATTTTGTGAATTCAGAGTTAAAGCCAAGTTGGTTGTTTGTTTCTTTCCCATCCGTGTGTTTATATGAGGATCAGGGATACAGGAGAGAGGGAAGAAGAGAAAGAAAATGGGAAGAAGAGGAGCGAAGGGAAAAAAATTCCATGAGTCCCATCAACATTGAACTATGAGATGAGTCAGAGGGGATTCTTGTGGCCACTATTTAATTCGTAAGCAATATTAAATTGATATCGGCCCAATTTACAAATTACATTTTTAATCAATATTTTTTTTTAAATTGCCCTTCGAAATGATTTCCATATTCAATTTGTGTCACGTAATTCACATGTGGCTGTTGGATAAAAGTACCCTTTATTCCTTTAAAATTCACACATATGGCACATTATGGAAATAAATTCGGTAATAAGCAGGTTTTGGACCAAATGTTGGACAGGTTGTGAAGAGTGTGTGTTCTTCTGGGTGAACACCTCCTTTGTAATGTGAAAAGATTCCAGTGACACTGCTCAGCATTGTATGTGTTGAGGAAGTGCTGTTCAGGTTAGGCAACGGAAAACTCCCTTTTGTCAGAGCTAGTGTGCTTTGAGAGGAGATGCACACTCACTCGGAACAAAGTCACCAATTCGGCCGGAAGAGGACAACAATAACATGTTGTTTGATGAGAACAAATCAAGGAATATGATCCAAAAAGTCCCAATGAGAGCCTTTTCGTCATAGCAGAGATGATGACAATTGGTCCATTCAAAATGCTCTGCAGCGAAAGGTCCAGTGTGCATGAGTGACCATTTGTCAAAACTCATTACTTCATCATATGTGAATAGTATGATTTATTATATGATCTCTGTCATTTCATTGTTTCCTTTCTCTCTTCCTTTCTCTGTGCAGTTCTCCTTTGTTTATATATGTGTATGTATATATATATATAGGAAATTATGAATTTAAAAATGATAGGGCTCTTCGAAGATTCAAATAATTAAAAGCAAATATATGTCACACATAATCATTCCAAAGTTTGGTGTCAGATTTTTATTTCAAGGAAGCTGAAAAAAATTCCTAAATATTTTTGGACCTGTTTTCAACATTGATGATAATGATGCTAAAAATTTAGCTTTACATCACAGGAATCAATTACTTATTATATAAAATATAGAATATATTTAAATATAAAACAGTTATTTTAAATTGTAGTAATATTTCACAATATTATTGTTTTTACTGTATTTATAAGCCCATGCAGCCTTGGTGGAATTTGTGTATGCACTTTTAAAGATACATTTTTTAAAAATATTATTCAAAATAGCTAGCTATAGGATTTTTAAATGGCTATTGTGAAGCAACCGTCTGTTTCTCAAACTTCAATATTGATTGCTTTGAATTATTATTAAAAAGTATGTAATATGTGTATGTAACATTCGTGGTAAATTTAAATATCTAATATAATATTAAAGTTAAAAGTAGTAGATTTCTGGTTTGGTGTTGCTGTAAGTTTACTGGAGCTTTAGTGATAGACTGTTGGGAAACACTGATCTAGATTTCTGTGCACCATGTTCACTGGACTAGATAGAGTCCTGAACGGAGTTTATAATTGATCTGCCACACTCTGGCTGTGAGTGAACACACCCATGAGTCCCAACAGCTGGCTTTGTGCTGTAATAGCTCTGCAGTTCTGAACAATAGTGTTTCTCTCCGGTCCTTATCCGGTTCATTGAGCCCTGCTGTTCCTCGTGTACAGCATCCTGTCCCGGATAGTGCTAAGATGGTTATGATGACATCACAGCAAGACAGCGCAAGACATACCCTTTCAGCGACATACTGTTACCAAACTCCCTGATGCAGCCCTCACTGCTAAAAGTGGCATTTAGAAGAATATGTAAATGTATGTTGCGGATTCCTCTCAACAGCAAAAGCTAAAAAGCAGTGAGAAAACAGCAGTTAAGAAAGCATCTGATCACAGCGTATCAGAATATATGTTTGTTCAAGCTCCAGTCATGTCACCGAGTTCATGTTTTTACTTGTGTCTGACCTCGACAGACCGAACTGAAGAAATTATATTTCCATATTAAAGAAGGCAAAGCATACCTACATAATCTCCATGAACCAATGGTAGTTTGAAGGTGTTTACCAGCAGTACAAGCTTTGGCAAACTGTTTTGAACTCCTGAAACTAACTCCAAAAACTTGGTTTTGGCCTGATTTAGTTTGAAATGACACCAGTGCGTTCTTTGATTTTTCTTGAAGTATGTCGTGCTTTACTATGGAGAATATAGGCCATTTTGCACCATTTAAGCAATAGATTTCAGTTGCACAATCAAGTGTATCAGTCAGGTTCTGGAAATAATAACTCCATTCATTTTCTCCATAGGGAAATTGATTTTTAACGATAACTTAAACAACTTTTCAAGACAGCCTTACTGTGAGCTACAAGGTTGTTAATCTATGGTATTTGATTCAAGCCATAGCCTGCATTATTAACTTTTTTTAAATTACCTTGTTTAACAGTGAAATTTGTGGCAGAAAACTACATTACCCATGATGCTTTCATGATGTACAGAAAATTCCACCAATCAGAGAATTGAAACAACCAAAATGCCAAGAGAACTCTTGAACTCTTTCTATTAGCTCTTTTCTCTTCTATTCTAGTTGAACCTAATCCAGTCATTTTAAATTAGTAGTTTTATATTTCTCTATTGTTTTATTTCGATTATGCACAGCTTTATGGGATTGTAGTTCTTTCCTTCACTAAAACCATTAAGTACACTGTCTTGTAGCTTTGTATTTTTGTCCAATTTTCAGATCCTTTTTTTGCATCAAACTAATGTTTGTAATATTACGATTCACCTTGTAGCTCTTTGGCTTGAGTCACGGCTTATGATGCTTTAACAAAGACTTTTAAGAAAAGTCAGTATAAGAGAAATGGATGGGGGAAAAACACTTCCGGAAGCAACACCGCTAAAAAAGTGTGTGGGTACTGTTGCACTCTATACCTAAAATTGAGGAGGAATTGGACTTTGAATTTGGTCCAGTAAGAAACCACCTAGAAACCACCCAAAAAACCCTAGGAACCACTTAGCAACGCATTTAAAGCCATTCAGAACACCTTAGTAACCATTTAAATGTCCTGTTTAAGAACGCAATTTCTGCAGCACTAGCATCACCAATTGGTTGATGTGAAATACATCGATTTAAAGAGTAAGCATTTGGTTGTTTGACTGCATTCCAATAGCCTTTCTGATAGAGTTTAAACCTCGGCATGTACAGAGAGACAGAAAGAAAAGTACATAATCATGAACAGACTTGAACAAATGGTTACATATTACAGATGAAAGAAACCAAGGAATGGTGCAATATCAAAAGGATGAAAGGATGAGAAGGGGACAGGGAGGAGGTGGAGAAGGAGAGAGGAAGCAATAGACAAAGAAATGGAAGGAGAAAGAGGGAGTGTGGGAGTTACAGCTTGAGATGAACAGAGAATGAAAAGATGAATGCTGCACAATTCTGTGGAAAAGAGAAGAACAGAATGGGGAGCAGAGAGATGAATGAGATATTGGATTAGTTGCGAGAGGTTGTCCAGCCGGCCTTGTTCACACTTGACCTCTTGACCTGTCCTTTTCCTAATAAGACAGATGATATCTGCTCACACACGCGTGTCAGTGATAGCTCTCATCGTTCTGTCTGACCACAGTGCTCTTTTGTTGGAGGCCTTTGGCAGCTGCCCACACATTTTTCTAGTAGACTTTTCTCATAAATGTGGTTTATTAACATCTTTTAGTTTTAAATGTAAATGTTTTTAAATACACAATTGAAGTTCAGTTGATTAAAGTGCTTTTGGTTTTTAAAGGTATTAAATCTCTTCAATTTATGGACATTTTGTTCCCAGACCTTTCAAAACTTTATGCTGAAAGGCTTGTGATTACTTTAAGATTCCAAAAACGAGGAGTTTCACTGTGATGCGATGGTTCCATGAAGAACTTTTAACTATGGAACATATCCATTGAACATAAGTTTCTTTATAGTGGAAAAGGTTCTGTAGATTTATTAAATGTTCCTCGCACTAAGAAAATAAATCTAGTAGACAAAGATGTATGACTTTTGTTAAAAAAATGTATGTATATGTCATTTTATGTATATATGTTAAATGGATGATATTGATCACAGATGGGTGAGCATTAAACATATTTTCTTAAATCTGAACCTTAATACAAGACATACATTCATTTGTTTCGATGCATTTTTAATGTAATGTAAAACTATCATTTAAAAACTGAGTTTCAGGCCTTTATGCACTTCAAGTTCCTCACCTCAAGATATTCGCTCAACACTCTTAATAATAAAACATCTTTATTGGAATTTCCATAAATTACCTTTATAATTCATGAAACCTCTCCATTGCACAAAAAAAGTTCTTTATTATGGTTCCATGAAGAACCTTCAACATCCATGGAACTTTTCCACTGGACAAAAGGTTCCATACACTCTTGAAAATAAAGGTTTCAAAAGAAAGTTTTAACAGTGATGCCATATTAAAATTATTTTGGGTTCACTTTCATTCAACAGTTCTTAAATTGTCTTATTTTTTTTAGTGCGAAGAACAGTTGAATGATCTAAAGTAAATTTTTTCCACTTTAAAGAACCTTATGTCCAGTGGACTTGTTCCATGGATGTTAAAAGTTCTTCATGGACCCATCGCATCGCTGCGAAACCCCACTTTTGGAATCTATATTTTTAAGGGTGAAAGGTTCTTTACTTATTTATATTGGGAAAAAATAATTAATTTAACTAATGCATGAAGATTTATTTGAAATTATATATAGCAGAGCTGTTCCTGTTACATTCATTTTAGGTTGCCGACCTCTTAGTTTCATAACTCAGACACCCATTGTGCAAATCTGAAAGGTCATAAGATTTAAAATAGCTGAAGAGTTTTGGTATTTAGACACACCTTTTGATTCCATCACCATGGGCAATGCTGTGAAAACATTTAAAAAAGCCCTGGCTGGAGAGAATATGTCAACCACCATCCCATTCATTCTATGCAAATGACACATGAACTTATTCATGTTATGTCATTTTTTTTCATTCTTTACGAATGGTATGAAACTTTTTTGGGGGGTTTTACAAAAACGTTTCTTGCAAAATCATGCGAATGTATAAAAGAACATATTAAGCAAAAATAACCTTCATGTCTGAATGAGTAAACATGCAATAAGAAGGCTGTTCATGTGTTGAATATACTGTAAATATTTAAATAAGCTATTTTTAGTACATCTGACAAAACATATAGATCAACTGAATGCCTTCAAACCTGGAATACAGTGAATGCTTTTAGAAAAGAGCAGCATGAACATTATGCAGAAGTTCCTTCAGAAGAAAGCAAGCAGAGGAACAACATGAGGGTGACTAAAATGTATATCACTTATTATATTGTCAGTGGATTTAATGGAAAGCTGAAGCACGTGTACATCAAAAAGATGTTTCATTAAAATGTGCACCTCGTCTGAGCTCCTCACCCACCTCCCATCCTCTCTCTCTTTCTCAGTGAGTGCAGCCCTGCCTTTAAGGGGAGGGTAAGATAAGAGTCCACATACAGACCCCTGAAATCCTCCTCAGAACCACAGTGCCACAATCAACAGCGCACAGACAGCGCGCGCGGGGCCGTGCACGCGCTAGACATTGATAAGAAAACTGCAAGACCAAGAGTTTTAATTTAACTTCCATTAATGTCGCTTTTATTAGGGGCAAAGCGAAGACGAAGGGACCCTCGTGCATTACACATGGAACATCTTGGACTGGAAAGCCTTTTTTATAAATAACTTTTTATACTTAATCAACGGTGATGTGGAGTTGATAGTGATAATTTTGTACCAATACTATAAGATATTTTTAAAAAGTCCTGTTTACTTGCTAAAACCTTTTATATACATTAAATAAATTTTTTTTTTTAATTGCAGTGACTGAACAGGTATTTTAGACGACCGTTTTCTAAGATAATATTAAGACGCGTCGTTATTGGACTGGACCATGAAATTAATGATTAAATAACCGCCATCTGAGGAATCCGGGATTTTGGTGCTTCGCCTGAGGGGGAAAAAAAAAAAACCTTCACTTTAATCCACAAACTGCCTTTCAAAGGACTTCAAATGGGCCACTTGCTCCTCAGAAAAGAGACTCATTCTGCCGTGGAGGGCAATTTGAATGTTTGCGCACTGAGAGGAATGTCGAGCCTTCAGAGCCGTTGAGAGACTCAAACTGCTGCTTAATTAACCCGATATTTGCTTGCAAGTCGGAGCCCAGCGCCGAGCGTCTCGTGCGCGTCTCTCTAAATGCGCGCTGTCCCGCGGAGCCCCGCAGCGGCACAGCAGCAAGATGAGAGCGAGGATCCCGCTACTTCTCGCGGTACTTGCGGCGGCGTGTCTGCGGTTTGGCAGTGGGGAGGTAAGAGACACTCAATGGACATTATAATGAGTCTCAACTGGCTGTCTGGGAGAGTTAATTGGCTCCTGATGCATTCTTATAGTTCTGTAACAAAACACAGTAAAACGTTTTGTTTTGAAATCATAATTAAACCAATTTTTGTGTGATAATGACGTGTTTTATAAAGTGGATATGCATCTAAGATAAATAATCATTAATTACTCAACCTTGTTGAGTTGGTGGCCACATCTGTCAGGCCCCCAAAATGACAAGAGCAGGTACAATTGTTCCATATGACAGAAAATCTCCCTCTTTGCTGGCGAGTCACGTTTCTTTAGCAACCTAAGTCAGAAGCCATAAGTTGCATAAATGCTGATAAAACAGACAAGATGCGTCTGCATGCTTTAACCTGAATGTTGAAAAGCTTCCCTCCACTGCAACTCCTACATTTCATTCTAGATTTCAGATAGTAGAACTGTTGCATAGTTTGTTATGATTAATTGACCAATGGAAATTGGCATTGTCAATGACATCAATCCTGACGTGATGTGTTGGCAAAATTATTTGAAATCTTATGATCGAGGCTCATGAGATTTTAGAGCTTTTTCAAAGTGCACGATTTAAATTTCAATCTGAATGTCTTCAGATTAGTACACAAGAGTCTTATGGAATAATTGTAATAAGTTGTCCTGCATGGAAACTCAGTAAACATTCTATTTCCTTTTGTGTTACACGGAAGAAATAACAATATACAGGTTTGGCGTGATTCATTTTGGGTGAACTTTTCCTTTTGTTGATTGTTTGTGAAAATCTGTGAATGTGTAAAGGCCTATTTGTGTGCAGGATGGATTTTCAAAGCCTGCTTCAAAGCCTCTTTGAATATTGTTACTGCCACGTGAACTTAGTTGTGCGGTGTATCCAGTGGCAATCCACTCTCGTACATCATAAATCACCCATGGAGAATCATATGAAGAATTCTCCATGATTAATTTAATTAATCAGTGATCTGATCCCTGAAGGCTCCAGGAACTTGAAATCCCGATTGGTGCACCAAGGATTGTTGACATTTAGCACCTGAGATCTTCAGGTTCTAATGCGTTTGCCCTTCCGTTGACCATTACAGTTGTGTTGCATTAGGCACTCAATCAAAATATGACATTTATGTGTGAACCCTGCCCCCCACCCCAACGCCCAAACCTAGAGACATATCATAAGAGATTTAATCCATATCTAGTTAACTGGCATCTCGACATCATGCACCTTTTTCACTGCATGTTTAAAATTGAATGCTTTAAATGTAATTCCTTATTCGAAGGGAAATGCACAATCAGAACCTGTCATCAAAAAAGCTATGATTATGATCTCTCTAAACTTTAAGATGTACTTTTACGGAGTTCCCCATGTAAGAACATAATTTTTCATCTCTTTATGATGTTTGATTCGGATGGAAAAAGCCCACTGGGTAAAAATTAGACAAGTACGACATATTTACTTGATTATATGTTTTCATTTACAGATAAAAAATTAAAACCATACAGACATGCAATATTATTTCTTGCAGCTACACAAACCGATGGTTGTGCATATTTACATGTGTTTGTAGATGATATGGGCACGTGCGTGTGTCTGTGTGAGAGAGAGCATTGTCTGCAGATGTGCAATTATGTATCATTACTCCCCAACATTGCCTGTGCATTCCAGCACTCCTCCACAATCCCAGAATGCCCTGGGCCTGTCCTTCACTCTCTGATGATATAGCAGCAGGGCTCAGGGGTTGTGTAGTTCAGATCTGGTGGTCTACTCCACCCTCCCACAACAATCCATTGGTTTGTTTGGATGAGGCAACCTGCAAGTGGCAGTATCTTATTTGGCAAAAAAAAAAAAAATTATATATATATATATATATATATATATATATATATATATATATATATATATATATATATATATATATTGCAACATTCCCATGTTTGAATAAATGTAACAATGTTTATTTTATTTGAATTTTATTTTATTATAACATTTATATTGTAATAGTAATATAATTGAATTGATTCATTTGAAATATTTTTATTGTTTGCATTATTTTAATTAAATTTGCAATGCAAATGTTTTTATACAGTGAATCAGTTGAATCTTTTTTTTATAGTCTCAGATACAATCCGATCAAATTTGTATTTCCTTTCTCAATATATCTCAATAATCTCACCAAAGTCAAACTAGTCTGAAATCTGAATATGTACTCAAACAAAATGTACTAAATTATCTCAGCTATTCTGTCCATGTATGTTAACACTTGCCTCATTTGTAAATGTCTCAAATGAAGATGATGCATAAATGAGAGCAACATTATATCTCTTGAGCTTTGAAATGGCAACCAATATAAATTTCCTCTTGGTCTATTCTATTCTATTCTATTCTATTCTATTCTATTCTATTCTATTCTATTGTGTTTTAACTTTTTTGTATGCCATCTATTGTATGCATATGTGTTTGTGTGTGTTTTGTCTAAGTGTGCCTGTATATTTATATTTTGTTGCAACGAAGCAATTCAGTGTGTTTGTGTGATGTATTATAGGTAAATAATTAGTGTGTGTCAAATTCAAAAGTTTGGGAACAAATGAATCAAAATTCACAGTAAAGACATTTGCTGTCTTACAAACGATTTTCAGTTTCAAATTATTATTTGTTTTCATTTAGTCTTTCTTTTCATCAAATAATCCTGAGAAAATGTTTATATTATAAACATTTATAATAATAGGAAATGTTTCTTGAGCATCAAATCATCATATTAGAATGAGTTCTGAAGGATCATAACATTGAAGACTGGAGTAATGAAAATTCTTTACCATCACAGCAAAAAATTATATTAATATATATTCAATTTGAAAATAGTTATTTTAAATGGAATATTCTATAATATTACAGTATTTACTTTAATGTTAATAAAATAAATGCAGCCTTTGTGAGTCTTCATTCAAAGACATTTTGAAAAATATTTTTAACCCCAAAATCTTGAACGGTATTGTATGTTGTGTTTTCATTCTATCCATTCTGTCATTAGCTTAGAAATCACCATGACAACATTTTATCAACATTCAAACAACGTTTACCTGCCTATTTCTGTCCAAGCGTGCACTATAAATTGCACTGAATTGAAATCATGCTCTGGAACTTCATGCATGCACAACTGGATGATAGAGTGCTTGAGAATGTGATAAAGAAATTAAATATGGAAAACTGATGATTCACAAGATTTATGTATTTGGACAAAACAGGATCACTGTGCTTCTCAAAGCTCCCAAGAGTGTAAAATACACCAGTGATTCACCATGCATCTATTTCGGTTGAATTATAAGTGCATACGCAAGAGGTGCGGCAAATTTAGGATGTTTCTTAACTTTTGGCACGCTTGTATTCCTGCATTTGTTCTTCCCCTGAAAAATTGTCTGAATCACCAGCCAGTAATGTGAGTGATTTCCCTTATAAAAAACGATTACTGAAATACTCCATCCTTCCGGTATAGCCTCCCTCATCCATCTCTCTTTCTCCTCCTCAAACTCACCTTTTCTCCATCTCTCCAACCCCCACTTCCTCTCTGCCCTCTTTCCTGTGTCCTGCATAAATGCTGCCAGATGAGACGGAGGAGACGAGGGTCAGTAGCTCCTGTCTGGACATGCTGTATGAACAGGGCTATTGTGTCCCCAAGACCTCTATTGACACACTGAGACAAACCAGCATCCATAACGCTCTGTCACACATGCAAACACACACACCACATTCACATTCGCACTTAATTCTGATTGGTTATTCAGAACTCTTCACTCAAATGCTGTTAAACTTTTAATTGACTCTTATTGCATTCAACTGACTTGGATATAATTTACATTTTAAAACTGTTTTATATTTAGTACAATTATACTTGTGTATATTTTACGTAAATTCAGTGTTGCGCAAAAATATCTAAAAAACATTTATCCAGTCTACAGTGTCACATGATCCTTCAAAAGTCCTTGTAATTTCATGATTGTATGTTTAAGAAACATGATGCATAATGTTTTTTTGCAGAAACTCTGATAATATTTTTTTGATGAGTAGAATGTTCAACTTTTTGATCATTACATTTTTTTTCTCTCACTTTGAAGTGATGAATTGAATTGATCTTTTCTCTCACTTTGAAGTGATGAATTGAATTGATATTATCATAATAATTTGTTTTCTGTTTGCTGAATGAAAGAAATAATTTTCTTAGTTAAAATCTTACTGACCCATTAACACACTTTTTTCAGTGCAAACACGTTGGATATTAAAACTAAATGCTTAATTTCCTTTTCCTCTCTCTTCCAGGCTAATCCACTCCCAGCCGCTGTGGTTGAGTTGGTGAAGGGCGGATCTGTGTCTTCTTTTCAGGACCTGGAGTTTCTACTGTTCTCTGAATCCATAGGTAAATCAGCTCTCTTTGGATCGCACACGTACTGGAAACCCCTCGTCTCATGCATGAGCCATTCTTCTTTTACAGAAAGATGCCACAATCATACATTTGGAGTGTGAGGAAATAAAGTTCCTCTATTTATGTATTATATCATCTGTTCTTATTTATATATTATTTTCTAAATCTAATTTATGGGTTTAGGGACTCAAACGGTAGTAACCTGCACTGTAGCTGTCAAATGTATTTGGTAATTTAGGGGTGCATGCTGTTTAATATGTTCGTCTGACATTCCTAGGGGCAATTATTGGACTTTAATTTTATTTTTTAATTATGACTCTGGGCTACAGTATCACACACTTCATAGAATGCATCTTGAATACTCATTACGAAGCACCTTTTTGTCTGTCGTCTTAATTTCAGGTTTAAGACATTAAGTAGACGCTCATATCCAGAGTTACTTAAGTGCTTCTTAAGCTTCAAGTGATAAAATGTACTGTGCAAAGAGCCCATCCAAAACCACAAGAACACATCTTAACCAATGCATGATACTTTTATCCCCCCAAAAAAAGAAGTTGCAATTTCGGCAACACTTTATTTTAAGGTGATGCAGATACAGTTACACATGTTTACTAACCCTGAAACCTAAACCTAACCTTAACCCATGTAGTTATCTTATATTACCCAGTACTTTCTTAGGTAAGTACACTATAAGTACACGTACTGTAACCTAAACGTAATGTTATAATAAATAAATTAATTAAATTAATATTACTCAGTGCTTATTTGAGTAAGTACAATATAACTACATCACCTTAAAGTAAAGTGTAACTACAATCTCTAACAAGGGTATGCCAATAAGAGGTTTCATGCATATTGACCACTATTCTGCTACCTGATCATGATTGAAAGTTGCTGTTATTTTGTTCTCCAGAGGTTGAGCCAGACAGTCATCATGAAAACGACACTAGCAACCGTCTCCCACGGAGTCTTCTGGGTTAGTTCTTTGTTCTTCTTCTATTTCCTGCTTGTTGCTGTATCATCTGTTTTAATCCACTTTATGATACTGTTATTTGTTAACTGTGTGTTTTTTTCTGTTAAATTTGCTTTTCTATCCTAGCTTAATAGGTAGAAACTACTATAAATATGCCGTGTGTTAGTTCATTCCCCCTAAAAGTGTATGATACACTGTGGGTTTATCAAAAGAGGCTACTTGTTTTTTTATGAACCAAGGGTGTAGAAATTATGCATTTCCCATAGTCTATTTCCTAAACCTATATTTATTTTATTTTAATGGCTCAATTTTTATGAACTATTGTCAGTGTATTTCAGGCTTTCAAGTAATACTCATCACAATAATCTTCCAAAGATAGCAAATCTTACTCATTATCAATTTTACCTGACAGGACCATATGCAGGGTTTTAGAAATACAGAGGTCTTATAGTGTCAGTGCAATGTCAACTTTTTTTATATGGCACAATTAAAAACAACAATTATTGACCAAGGTGCACAAGTGACATAAACACAGATAACTGACCAGAAACTAGACAAACCAGCTTTGATTAAAAGCCAGAGAAAAAAATAGATAGATATTATGTATTGTAGAGGTAATTCTAATAAAAACAGGTAAGCTGTTCCAAAGTTTTGGTGCAACAATGGGAAAGGCACGATCACTTCTCAATGTCAGCCTAGCTGAGGAACGTTAAGCAGTCTCCGGTTGGAAGATCTTAGAGACCTTACTGGATTGTGAACAGATAGTAAATCAGACATGGATGCAGGTGCTAATCCACATAAAGATTTAAAACCAGTTGCAACACTTTAAAATCAATTATTTAGCCAGTTGAACGCCAAACCGGAGGAGTGCTCTTGTTTCTACACACCAGTTAGAAGCCTAGCAGCTTCATTCTGCAGTTAGGCAAGAGATGCTTGGTTAATATATAAAGGGAATTACAACAACCAAGCCATGTCAAAATAAAACCATGAATCACCCTTTCAAACTAACCTCTTTGTCAAATTTAAGAGCACTATCAAAGAACACACCCAAATTCTTCACTAATGGTTTAACAAATGGAGACGAATGACCAAAGTTTCAACAAGGTGGGATAACAGCTTCTGAAGATTTAAAACTATAATCAAAGTTTTGCCTTCATTGAGCTGAAGAAAATGTAAGGACATCCAGGCCTAGAATCAACTAGACAAGACAACAGAGTATCCAATCCCGTCTTGTTAGATCCAAGGGGCAGATCGTTTTGGATATCATCAGCATAACAATGAAAAGATATGCTGTGTTTCTTAAAAATACATCCCAAAGGAAAAATATACAAGGAGAATAAAATTAGAACAAGAATAGAGCCTTGAGGAACACAGAAAAGCGTAACTTTTTACTAACAGAAAAGTGTATATTATTAAAATAATAGAAGACGGTGTCTCACCAACCTCTCTCGAAACCTGTGCTGTCATGCATCTTCACACTGACCTTCAACAGATCACTGGAGCTGTATGAAGTCCCTTAATGCTTCAAATGCTGAACAGTAGAGTCATTCAGGTTCCTGGGCAGTACCATGTCTCAGGACCTGAAGTGGGACAACTGCATTGACTCATTGTGAAAAGGCCCAACAGAGGTTATACTTTCTTCCTCAACTGAAAAAGATCAACCTGCCACAGGCGCAGATGACACAGTTTTACTCAGCTTTTACCTGAGCATGTCTATAACTGTCTGGTTTGGGTCAGCCAGCAAATAAGACATAAGAAGACTACATCAGACTGTTAGGACAGCTGAGAGCATAATTGGTGTGCACCTGCCAAACCTCTAGAGTGAAGACACAGGCAGGCAACATTATCACACAACACTCTCACTCCGGCCATAACCTGTTTGCACGGTACAAATCTCAGTGCACTGGAACACCTAGGCTTCAAATTAAACATCTAAAACAGCAATTACCACCTGTTTTTATAATTCATTCTTAGTACTTGAGAGCCAATAATTAGATATTGTGTAAGTACATGTACATATTATATTTATACTGCTGTATAATACAGTACATAATGCACAAATTTGTGTATAAGTCCTCTGTTCCGGATGTATACAACATTATCATTATTAACATTTAAATGTTCTTTCTGTTCTCATGCATGAATGTACCAAGAGATCCTGAAAAAACACAACAAATTCCTTGATTTCACTTGGCAAATAAAGCTTAATGTGATTTTGATTCTAAAAATAAGATTGAAACCATTTAAGAGCATTTCCCTGAATGCTCACACAGTGCTCCAAATGTTAAATGAGAACAATGTGGTCAATTGTGTACTAAAAAAACGGGGTCCGGGTGAAGTATGGGGGGGATCAAGAGGCCCTTGATGCTGGGCCTGTGAGCAAGCACCTGTAAATATCGAGTTTCTTTGCGATGTGTTTTCTATGTAGTTCATTGTGTCTGTATGTTTCTGTGTTTATCTGCAGATGCTCAACCTGCTCAACAAGCAATCTGTAAGGTCAGGACCGAGGTCGTCGAGGTCACACGCTCCATGTTGGACCGTAGCAATGCAAATTTCCTGTTGTGGCCTCCATGTGTTGAGGTGCAAAGGTGTTCGGGCTGCTGTAACACTAAGAGCCTGCAGTGTGTTCCTGTACTTACACACACACGATACCTACAGGTATACACACACTCCTTCAAATGTGTAACAATACATTCATGTCACAATTGTCACTGTCCACATTACGTACTGTTGTATTTCTCTATTGAGATATAATGTTGACACAGTATACTATTACAGCCCTAGTACTTACCGTACAGTTTCATTAAAAAGGCACAAAAGCTATCACTGGGGCGGTACCCTTTCAAAAGGTACTAATATGTACCATTTATGATACTAGCATGGACCGTTTATGTGGTGAACAAGGTACAAAGGTGTACATTTTAAAAAGGTAGCCCAGTGACTGCTTTTCTATCTTTCTATGTGCATATACACCGTTTTCACTTTTCTCTCCTCTTAATCCTCAGGTGATGAAGATACAGTATGCGAACAAGCGGCCGCTCTACGATAAGGCCGTTGTCTCCGTCGTCGACCACGTAGAGTGCCGCTGTCAGCCGGCTCCTCGGCCTGCCCAGCGTCGGAAATTATCTGGCCAAAAACAGGATCGTTCGGGGAAGACTCGGCCCAAAGATGAGCTCCATCGCAGGGATGAACTCAAACACAACCAGAGGTTAAGCCTGGAGGACCTGCTCAGCCAGAGCTGGCTGCCCAAAGAGAGGTTTTCTGAATCTGGAGCACCAGACACTTTCCATTTCGGTCGTGATGGCTGGGATCGGAATGAGACGCAGTATGGAGGGGGAAAAGGTCTTCACCGTCACCCTGCGGACGTAAGGAAACACGGTGACACGAATGGCACGTCAACACAGGGAACAACTGCTCCACTGCCAAATCATACTGAGCAGGAAGAAACTGATTCGCCACTTCCCAATGCTACGCAATTCGTATCACAGAGTAATGCCAACCAAAGTACTGCAAATCAGACATCTGAATATAATATGGGGTCATTGGAAGTAACCAATCAGACTTTTAAACACCAGTCAAATCTCACACAGGAAATAGAACAATTGCGAACAACCAATCAGACAGACCAACTTGCTTTCAATGGCACAGGAACAGCCAGTCAGAATATGAGAGATGTAGAGGAGAATGGAGGGAAAGTGAGAGGTGAGACTACAGAAGTAGTGGTGAAGGAGGAGGAGCGAGAGCAGAGACAAATGGACAGAAAGGCCAAGGAGGAGGAGAATGAAGACTTGCTGCTAGAGCACAAACTCCTAGATGAGCTGAAACACAAAAATCACCTTAAAGTACAACAGACGAATATACAGCCGGATGAGAAACTACAGCAGCTCCATCATAAAGAACAGCACAGTTATACAACCACACAACGGACAGGTAAAATATCAAAACACACAGACAAACTGATAATGAGGTTTTTCCATTCATCCATGTTGTATCATTGTCTAAAATAAATTAGTCATAATCAACTGGACAAAACAGTTTTGTTAAAGTAGCTCATTTGAATTAAGGACAAAAGCTGGTGAGGTTTTATTGGCTGTTCATTAAAATCTTCAGAGCAGAATTTTGTCTTACTGTATATGTGAATGGCCCTATAAATGAATATTTTAGAAGTGTGCCATGGTAAGGTTTGCTTAAAATTGCATTAAGAAAGCAAAAGTGGTCAAGGTTCAATTTACTTTTTATTTTTAGCTGTATTAATCAAATCAATGAATAAAAAGATCTGATTTTTTTCAGATGTTCCACAGAAACAATTTACAGGATTGCAGCTTGTATGTGAGATAAAAACTAAATAATAAAAAAAGATAATAGTACAGTACAAGCATAATCCGTTCCAGGGCGGAGCTCGTAACTCGAAATTCTCGTATCTAGAATCATGTTTTCCCATAAGAAATAATAGAAAACGAATTAATCCGTTCCAGATCCGTAACAACGGAAGAAAACATGTTTTTTATTGGTATAGACACACACACACACATAATTATAGTACATGTACAGTATAAGGATTCGTGTGATATCAAATAAAATGTGGTTTTAATTATACGTTTTTATAGACAGTAGACAGACAGGTGCGGAGGAGGGAGGGGGATGGTACGTCGACACTTGATTCCGTATCGTAACTTACGTAATAACTTGCGTTAAATTAACATAACTGAATAACTGAACATAACTGACTTTTCTATTTTATATTATTGTTTCTTTTCTTCCCTTTTTTCGCCTGACTACCCTCACTTTCACTTTCACTTGGCTCAGACCTAACGGAATACCTATCGAGGGAGATTTGTTTCTGTCTCCCTTTAAAAATAAGTAAGGCACGCGTCGTCAAAAAGCGCCGAAGCACGACCAGTACACGGGTGTTTCTTTTCAATGCTGAGCTCTTGCAACACTGTCAGTGGAAGTCAGTGAACACTGAAGTGAATGTGCGTCGGCCTTGGCGTCAGTACGCGTGCTCGTATCTCGAAAATTTACTCTTATCTAGAAGCAAGGCATCTCTTGCTCGTATCTTGGAATACTCGTATGTAGAGACGCTCGTATCTTGAGGTATTACTGTAGTTGGCAATGGACAGACAGACAGACTAGCTGAGTTGATAGCTGATGTTTTAAATGCTTTTTTTATAGTCGTCTTGACCCATGTTTCATCCAGATTTCATCAGATGTTGGGATTTATATATGTATTTTAAAAAAGTGAAATCTCTTCCATTATAAGCAGGAGTCAGGGGGAAATCCCTGTGCATTTTTTTTTTTTTTTGCCATTTAAGAACAAAGACATATTTGGAACATGTTCAGTTTGATTCTGCTGTCACCAATACCTATAAATATCTCAGTTGACTTTGAAAATATGTTCAGTGCAGTATGGATAGCATATATCAAATGCAATACTTATTATTGTGCAGAATGGGGCTAATGTAATTGGAGTCAATACAACTCAACAATACTGCACAACACTACAAAATCAGAATAGACTATAGCTAGATTACAAGTTGATTACTCTTTTGTTGAAAACAGGAACTACATCTCCTCCTCTGAAACATCTCCCTCCACACAAGCCTCACAGGCCACCTCCTCACCCCCCGAAAAGGAGGAGAAAACAACGTAATCGTATCAGCAAATCTGCCATGAGAGCCCTTCTCATGTAACACAAACATAAACAGGTGAGCTGCTTTACTAATATATAGTAAAAATGTTTCGAATGGTAACGGTAAGGGTAATGTAATGTGATATCCTGACTATGTATTTTTTGTTCACTCTCTCTCATGTAGATGTTCAGAAGGATGCAATTTCATCCATATGAATTCTTATTTATGTAACCAGTGACTCCTGGGACATTATGAGTTGCAGCACTAATCACTTTTTAAGAAAACAAAACAAACATCTGCAGCTCACTTCTCACAAGCTGCTGTTCTCTGCTCAGAGTCATGAGGAAAAGGACAATCCTGACACAGAAGATACTTGCATGGCTGAATGTTTCCTGAGCTCCACTTGGAGCTTTGAATACTATGCTAATCAGGAAGTTCAGAACATCAGAACCAGGAAACCTCTTTTGAACACTGGAGAGAGAAACTGAGTATGATACTGGGTCAGTATGCAGTGAGAAACAGTCTGTTCAGCACAGAACTAGTAAAAGGTGGAAGAGAGCAGCTTGAAAAGACTATATTTCGCATGATCACTTACCTTAAAAGACAAACCTTTAGTTGCTCCTCTGCTACATCTCACCTTTCCATTTGAATCACACAAAAAGCGGTTGCCATTGTTAGCTACGTTGTGGAATCAGTGCTGAAATTGAGTCTTGGATTTCATGATGCAGCTGATAAACAAATCATAGTTTTTCCACTGGTCCAGTATTAAAAAAGCACATTATCTCCCGAGATGCAATCAAAACATGTTATTTTACATCGTGTTTCAAGCCATGTGCTTTTACCTAAAACATACAGAGACAGAGAATGCTTGAACAACTTTGTATTTTAATATATTACGAGTCAAGTTGTTTGAAGAATCATGTTCTTATTATTTAAGCGATTCTTAACACTGGAAATTCACACAGGATAAAGCAAGGGAATGCATTTCTGTCTCAATTAATTCCTCATACCTCTAAGAGTGTAAAGGTGCTACATTATAACACAAAGCAGTAAGAGTTTTATTCATTAATATTATTTATTCTTTTGTAAATCTGTTCTGTTTACAGCAGCCCCAGTGTTTCATCACAGTCTTACAACACCAGAAGACCAAAATGTGGATTGTTTTTAGGATTGTATGTTCATTTACAGAGGGTCTGTTTTGGATCTTTACTAAAACCTTGCAGATTGTGCAGAATTTGCACCATTTTTATATTAAGAATAAAATTTAAACACTAACCATCAAGGTGTAATACACGGTCTCATTAAGATGTTTTTATTTCTTGTGTAATTTTAAATCATTTTTAGAAGGTTAGGAAAGTTATTTCCTCTACCTTCAGATAAGAAACAAGTACAAACCTATTCAGATCTTCACATGCGCTTCAATTACAGCCATTAACTCGTTTGGCAGACACTTTTATTCAAGCGTTACAGTGCGTTTCCTGGGAATCGAAGCACGAACTTGGGACTGTCAGCGCCATGCATAGCAGTTGAGCTCCATAAACACTTGTTTTCAACACGGTGCATTAATAACAGTGTTTTCCCTCTGTTATCCTGATAGAAACTAGCTTATTCCCACCCCATTTGCCCAGAAAACTTCACTTCTGTACTTACGGTATCTGCCAACAGCATTTAAATTTTTATTTTGGCTTGTTTATGATTGGATTTGGCAGGGGGATTTGATCTCATGTTTAGCACATTTTACACACACTACCAATCAAAAGTGTGTGGTCTGTAAGTTTTTGTTATTATCATTATTAAGCAAGGACCCATCAAAATGATGAAAAGTGACAAAGACATTTATAATGTTACAAAACATGTCTGTTTAAAATAAATGTTCTTTTGAACTTTCTATTCATCAAGAAAGTAACTTGTTTTCTACAAACAATATTAAGCAGCATATAACAGTTGCTTCAACATTAATAATAATAATAATACATTTTTCTTGAGCTTTAAATCATCATATTAGAATGATTTCTTAAGGATCATGTGACACTGAAGACTGGAGTAATGATGCCGAATATTTAGCTTTGCCGTCTCAGAAACAGATCACACTTTTAAATATAATCAAATAGAAAACAAGCACAGAAGGTGCGAACGCACATATTGTATCACTTTTCTTCTACTACTTTTGAAGAAAAATTATGAAATTTTGTATACAGATAGAGGGAAATTGTGCCACCAACTGCCCAAATTAAAATTTTCTGTTGCTTCTTTGAATCAAGACGATCAAATCAAATCTTTTTTGACTCCTCCTAGAATGCTAATTTTCCATATTGACACAAAACATTTTATGTGCCATTGTCACCTCATCCTAACCACACTATATTAACCTGGTAACAGCCGCTTATTGGTCAAAAGTGATAATCAATTAAATAGTATTACTAGTGATTTTTTATCCGTTCAGCATAAAGTAATCAACAAAAGGGTCTTTCATTTCTCCTTGCTGTACTTGGTCTGATGCTCCCAAACATTGTGTTTTTAAATTGCAATATTTCACTATATTATTGTTTTTACTTGTGCCTTGGTGAGCGTGAAAACTAATTTAAAAAACATTGACCTTAAACTTTGAACTGTAGCAAACGCAATAAACTATATCACGAAGCTCAAGCCAGTTTGATGCAGTCCCACGCCTTGTAAATGCTAAAGTGGGACGTCCCAGAAGTCCATTTATTTCTCTTTCACCATTTATTCCCTACCAATTCCACTGGTAGCTGGAGGTCTTTGGTGTTCCTGAAATGGGAGGAAAGTTTATTGCGTTGTTACTCAAGGGAGTTGTGTTGTTTGTATTTGTTTTTGGGAAGGTGATAAATATGTTCCTGGACTAAAGAATCCTGATTAAAATTCCCCTCTTCGCCTGAGCATAAAGTGGCCAAGAGGCTCTTTCTCAAGGGCACTGTCAGATCTACACTCTTCAGCTAAATAAGTTTTCTGGAAACAAACAGTGGATTTCTGAAGGTCTGTTTTAAAAACAACAAGACTGGATTTTTTTCAGACCCCTGACCTCTAACAATATTAAATAATCCATTAATGTTTGTAGCAATACATTATGCTTGACCATCATTTATGCAATGAAAAAAGGCCTATCATGTAGTTTGTTTTTGTTTGGTCTGTGTGTGAATGGTTGTGAGTGTGCCCTGATCTGCTGCGGCCCACCCGGACAGATGGATGCACTCCCTCACTTCATATCTGACTCACTGCCTTGATAACTGGAATTTATGTGGTGAATTGATGCAATTAATTATGCACCCCTGCATTCCTGTGGGAGGAGAGAGACAGTGAGAGTCAGTAAAGTGGATCAGCTCAGTGATGGCATTGTAGTTCGTGACTTTAGATGAGTTTGACATTTTGATTCTAGAAGATTCAACTCAATCCTATAATAAACGTCACTCCCAGTGGCAGTTAAACACAGTTATACTGTTAAGTAGCATTTTTTGGCATGCATTTTAATTTTTCAAATGAATTTACATATTGGCATCTGAAGCATGTAGACAAGAGTCTTTTTTTATACACCGTAAAAAAGTGTGTTTCAGATTATCAACTAATCTAAATATTAGTACAACAGCAAATGCAGTTTTTAAATGAAGGTTGTTATTTTTAAGGGAAAACAAAATCCAAACCTACATGGGCATGTGTGAAAAAGTGTCCTCCCCAATGTTAAAACATAGCTTAACTGTGGTTTATCACTCCTGAGTTAAATTTCTCTAGCCACACCCAAACCTGATCACTGCTGCACCTGTTCTCAATCTAGAAATCACTTAAATAGGAGCAGCCTGACAGTGAAGTAGATCCAAAATCCAAAGTAATTCAGGAACAAATGAAAAATTAAAATAATTGAGAGCGATCATTCTGGAAAAGGTTGTAAACCCATTTCTAAAGCTTTGGGACTTCAGTGAACCACAGTTAGAGCCATTATCCATAAATGGCAAAAGCATGGAACAGTGGTGAACCCTCCCAAGAGTGGCCGGCGACCAAAATTACCCCAAGAGCGCAGCAACGACTCATCCAAGAGATCACAAAAGACCCCACAACAACATCCAAAGAGCTTCAGGCCTCACTTGTCTCAGTTAAGGTCAGTGTTCATGACTCTACCATAATAAAGAGACTGAGCAAAAATGGCCCGCATGGCAGAGTGTAAAGATGAAAACGTCTGCTGAGCAAATAGAAATAAGGCTTGTCTTATTTTAGCCAGGAAACATCTTGATGATCCCCAAGACTTTTGGGAAATTTCTCTGAGGACTAATGAGACAAAAGTTGAGCTTTTTGGAAGGTGTGTGTACCATTATATCTGGCGTGAAAGTAACACAGCATTTCCCTCAATAGTAACAATCTTCTTTTAAAAACTGCATTTTGTGTTTACTTGTGTTATCTTTGACTAATATTTAAATTAGTTTGAGGATCGGAACAGGAACGGGGCAGATTCTTTTTCACACCACTGTATTTCAATTACCAAAAATAGTTTTAGTAGTTTTAGTTAACAATAACAACCCTGCTGGAAAATTGTGGAAATATGTTTTTGTTGTGTTTTGTTGGCAGTGCGGTGTTTTAGAGTTAAAGGTAAGTTAGTTTTAAATCTAAAGGTAATCTTAATGAGTAACATCTTCCATTTTGTTTTCTGCAGGTTTTTTAAAAGCAGTGTATAACATCTACTTGAACTTAATTCAATTGTTTTTACTCTCTTTAGCCCAACGATTTCATTCATGCATTTTTATTACTCTAAAAGGAAGATGTATGTTTTCCAGCAGAGCAAAACAATCACTGAAATATCATGTGCCTCAGTATTACGCTAGAAATTATTACTGAAGCCAAAGCAAAGATATTTACAAATAAAATCACTTAAATACTTGGCAACCATAAAAGGTCACATACTGAAAAATAGCCCTAAGACAGAGAGGATGAGAAGGAATATTCCTTTCCGCTATTAAACTAAATTCCCTTCAACCACACTTAAGCAAAGGTGCAGTAAAGTTTGTTATTATTATTGCTACAAAAGCATGATGTACAGGCACTCAGCGCTCATGTTTGCAAGAGTTAAAGCACTAAGAGCAGATAAATCTCATGCATGTTAACAGAGAGAAGAGTTTGGGAGTTTGCACCCTCCCTCTCCATGATTTAGCCTCCATTAGCCAGCTAGCATAACACACATATAAACAGACATGCACAGGTTGTCCACAAACTCACAGCACTTTTCAGTGGCAACAAGATAACGTCTGGATATCGTCATGCTCCGTCCAAGTCTGTTGATGTTAGAAATGAGTGTGAAATTTAATGATTTGATGAACAGAACTGAATAAAATCATGCTAACAGCTAAGAAAAGATGTTGAAAACAAGTCACAACTTGCACCAAACATCCTCACACATGCAGTTTATATATATTATTATGAGGATGTACCATAAATATATATTGTTATTAGAGTAACTCATGTTTATTTATACTCTGGGCTGCTGTTGAAAGCTTTAATCTGACTGGTTATATAAATGTTTTCAGTTGTTTCTATGGTCCTTATAGACTATAACAGCTAAAGAACCAAAACCTACAATGACACCGACCAACCAAGTAAAGCAAATTATTTCCATTATTTCCCCCCCCCACAAAATTATGTTTTATTGTGAATGGAAAGGGCATATTCTCTCTCTCCCACTCAAACTCACACACATACAGTATGGACACACATTCGCACAGACTGTTGTAAGCCCTGCTCTGACTATTTTTTTCAGTAAAACTTTAACAACCTAGTAGTTATGTTTTGTAGGAGGGTTACAAAGATTTTTAAGATTTATAACAAATTAAACTCTAAATTAGAGGAACCGGAACAAATCCCAGGCAACATGTAGTTTCTCAATGTAGACAAACTCTGTCGTCCTTTAAATGTTTGAAAGTCAAAATGATAATTTTGAGATTTAAAATTAATAGTTGCAATAGTCTTTTCTCCCTTATTTTTATGTATGTGTGAGTGAAATGCCATCACAAACATTTGGATATTTCCAAACATGCCACAAACATGCCATCACAAACATTGGGATATTTCCAATCGGGAATTGATTGGATGCTTGTGTTTCGCCAGCGAACACGTCATCAGAGAAGAAATGATAATGCAAAATGGAGGGGAAGTTATTTTGAATAAATTAGCTTTTAATTTAAAAATAAATTTATAAAAAAAACACTGCAATATTAAATAAAAATAACATTAAGATAATTGTGACAAAATGGATGTTCTTTGCACAGGTTGTTAAGCTGGTTTCTGAGATGTAGGAGAAAGACAGCTAAAGATTGGATGCGTACAGTCAGAAACAGCTCAAGCTGTTTAATCAAGCTTGTATAGTACAAATAGTTCCTTGCACACAAGCACAAGCCACAGGGCTTTAAATAAGATCACAGGAAGACGGTGTGTGCTGCCAGTACAGATAAAGATCTGATCTATTGTGTGTGAGCTTGTGCATGGTTTGGGTGTGTGAATATGTGTGCTCTTCCGCAGATGTTTGTGAGCGTGTGTATGTTTATCTCTGAGCATATTTGTGTGACAGTGAGCCTCAAATAACCTCCTGCCCCAAACCTTCTGAGACTGACTGTATTTGTCTCGTATACAGCCACAGACTTTACAGCTGTTACCCCGATGTGCATCTCAACTGAAGCATGATTATGGACTTATGTGATCAGCAAGTGCAAACGTTTTCTCAATGTTAAATTTTGGCTGCAAGTATTGTATTTTGCACAACAAAGTTTTAAAACAAAATGGTGTATATTTATAACTAACAAATGTTTGCCTATATTTTAGCTGTGATTAATTATTATAGTAATATATTTTAGTTTACCAAAATTCACTTTTGGCTTTTTGAGTGTAACATTTGAAACATACATTTCTGTTGAAGCAATATCTATTGGGAAAAGTGAACTACAAATAAACATAAATTGAACGGAAAATATGTATTAATTTTATAACTAAAATTAAATGATCCATGAAAAGATCTGGTAGATTTTAAAGCAGTCTAAAATTAATAGGTAATGTATTTTTATGATTATTATTATTTTTTTTTTGTGAATTCATGCTAACCACATCAGATCTTTATTTACATTATAAAATATGCTAAAAGCCCCACTGACATATTATATATTAATGTTACATTATTACAAAATACCACATTTTTAGAGATGGTCCTCACTGCGGAACACGAGATCCAGGGGGAGGAGTTGGATCCAGATCCAACTCCTCCCATTATATATACTTCGCCCCGCCGCCGCCCCATCACACATGGTCATGGTGTGCGAAGACACCCAGCCAGGCTTCTGCAGCGAGTTCTGTGAAATCTGTGCTGAGCAGTGTGAAAGGATGGATGGATGGATGGATAGCTAATTGTGAATGTCCTGTGGTTTCCCTGTAATGTTGGTCTAATTCTGTGTGCTCCCAATGTCGTTTTCCTTATGTTTTGCCTTCAAAGTTTCCCTACTGTTTTCAAAATGTCTGTTTTAGCTCGTGTGTTAATAAAGTTTTTTTTCCAATTTAATTGCGTTGGTAATACATTTTGCATGCATTTATGTAAGTGAGATGCTCTTATGCTATTTAAATGAAGTCAGATGCTCTTGTGAAGTCACTTATAAGTGACTTATAAGTATAATTAGTGCTGCTATAATTTAGTCACATACAGTGTCATAATCAGTAGTGAAAAAAGCACATTCTCTACTTGAATTTAAACTTGAATTAAGTGCCTACTAATTAATATACTTAAGTATTGGAAATCAAAGTGCATGTGGACTACTGAAAGGGGTTAAAGATCAGCCAATCAAAGAATACAGTGAATCTACGAAATTTGTAAGTAATCTTTTTTGTTTTAGATTATATTTAAACGTTTCTCCAAATTAATAAAATACGTGGCTATTGTCCACCACTACGTGTAAGTACGTAGTGGTGGACAATAGCCACGTATTTTATACAAATTACCACAACGTATAAACTACAGTGTTTGTAACTATTAAAAACTTTAATATTTGTTTTCGGCAAGTTTGTTTTTACGTCAAAAGAATAACTAACTAGTTACGACTCGATGCTGAAAAGATAGAGCAACAAGTACGAAGTGTGGGGAATCTGTTGACCAATCAGAATGCAGTGGAAGGAAATCCAACTCCGCCCCCTGGATCTGGATCCAACTCCGCCCCCTGGATCTTGTGTACTGCATTGAGGTGCTACTGCATTTTTACACATTAAATAACTTGTTGACCGATTTAATAAATAATCGTTCTGTTGAATGCAGTATTGTTACTGAGTGCTCTGTTATTAGTTTTTTGTTTCATCTATATCTATAATCTACAGCTACATCTATGTAGTTTTTGTTTCATCTATCATCTACTATAATCACTAGATTATCATTATGTGAAAGTTTTTTGACAGTACATTTACATCAGAATTCAGGGACTTCTTTTGGGTGGGCGAGTTTTGTTCCGACTCACTAGTCCATATCAGTACTGCTCGAGAATGAGCGCTTCACTAAAGGTCAGAGGTCAGTTCAGGGGGCAGGATATCTGAGCTAAACAGATTAGCTAGATTTATTTATTAAGCTATTGGACAATTGGCCTATTGATGATGTATTTTTTTTTGCCCTTATAAGGATATAAGGTAGGATCCCAAGTTGTTACAATTGGATAAAATCATATGTATACTTTTTATTTTCATTTTAGTACAAATGTTTTTAAATGCTAAATCTTACTTTCTTTGTCACTTTTACTAAATACTTACCAGAACAGTTTAACTTCTTTATGACCTTTGACCTCTTAAAGCGTGACACTGTGGCATCTCCCCCAGCTAGTGTTTGGACAGCCTAAACTTTAAAGTGAAATAAAAATATTTGTATTAATAATGTTCAATAGAAGGTATTAGTGATCTATTACAGTCCATCAAAGAAAACTGACCTGCACACTTTTAATTTAAAAAGGCTTTGTTAGATGGCTACATAAAAATAAAAAATAAAATAAAAAACCTTAACTCGTTTCTGCCCATGACTTCTTGGGGATCATTTAAGTCGTCTGATTAGTTAACAGCTGGCATGTGACCAACATCTTTTTAAAGCATTTAACATTCACCAATACATTCAATTTCCATACTCAAATACACCACTTCAAATTTCAATGAAAAAAGATATATATTCTAAATAAATAAACAACCACTTTATTCTCCAACTATTCTCTATTGGCCTCTTCTATATATTTATCTAGATTTATATATTTATCTTCTATATATCCCCCCCCCCCCCCCCCCCCCCGCCCCCAAAGTACACTTGCAACTCCTTTTCAGCTCTTTTAATGCCACTTTTAATTTTCTATTTTAGATAAATAGCTTTTTTATCAATATTGTACAAAAGGGAATATTCAATGTACTCTTGGACATTTGAGTAGCACTTTCAAAGAAAATCTAAGCAATTTCATGTTGTTGATTTGTTGCTGGCTAGTGGGATCCCAGCATGCATTGCAGCATGAATAAATTATGTGGTTTCTGTTAAATGGTTATTTTTGTTCAGTTTGATTACTTGCGCTGGCTTAACCTGGTATCGTAAATTTCCTTCTTCCCACTTATGAAGTTGAGATTACGAGTATTTTGTTATCAGAAAGAACAGGATTCCTGGAGGATGCCTAGTTTCTTCTTGCCTATTTTGGGGAAAATCTTATTAAAGTCATTATTATATTTACCGTCCCACATTAATTGACAATAATAAAAAGAATCACTGCGCCATCTAGATAGTCAGATTGTTGACAAGTCTGTAATTTTGGCTGTTTTCACTGTGTAAACTCAATACTCTTTAAGTGATTATTAATATACTGTATGTAAAACATGCACTACTTTAAGGGCAAGACGACGTAGCTATTGTGAAAAATAGTAAATAATTGCAGCAATCATTCTCCCTTACAGCATGTTTAAAGTTAATGACTTGGGAACTTGGGTGTCCGATTGATCTCTGAGTTTTCCAGTGGTAAATATGAATTGAGAGGGAGTTGATGTCCAATTTTTAACTAGGAAATTATGAGAAATACTCTTTTTGTCATTACTATTGGTCATTTGCTGTGTGTTGATATTTTGTGTGTTGACTACCACCATCCAGGTTTATGTGTTAATTGAGGTCAACGTAAAACCATATTACACACCTGTTTATGTGCTCTTAATTTACAAGATATCTTCTCCACGTAGAAGAACGCATATAGTAACAAGAATTGTTGTGTTGCTAATATTTGATATCTGAGATATCGGCGGGATCTAAGGTGGGACAACCTGTCACTCACATGACATCATAGCAATAGCAAACCACAACCATCCAATCAATTCCCTATGGACAATATGAAGTTCAGCCCATTTTTCTTATTCGAGAAGCTGCTTGACTTCGATATGTAACAATAGGGAAGAAAATATCACTCGTGTGCATCTTGAGACAAAATAATGGCACTGACATTTTTTTAATGTTATTTCAGTGCAAGCTGCTTTAACTTAAAACAGCTCAAACATGCATTTTATGCTTAAGAATATGGACTATGCTTGCAAGAGGCCTATACCTTTAACTTTACTTTATCTCTTTCGTTGCCAGCGTTTTTTGTTTTGTTTTTAGTTTCCAGACAGCACCAGCATTTAAAAAAAAAATCGAAATTTTAATTTCCCCCAGAATATTTTGCTGTTTGTCTGAACATATCTGAACACACATTACCTATGTACATTATCAATGAACTACACAAAAATTCACATACTCAGAATTAGGAACATGTGTTTTGTTTCTAAATCAATATAATAACCAAAACAGACAGTTTGTAAGACTATGTGAAACAAGTTTTTAATAAGCTACTCAATCAGACACAATTAGCCAAACATAGAAAAGACTGAGAACAAATATGTAGACTATAGACAAATGTACAAATAAATCTATCACTTTATATTAAGTATACTTAAGTGTATTTAAGTATATTTCTAAGTACATAAAAAGTAGACTGATATTTCTTATTTCTAGTTTAAAAGTAGTACTGTAATAGCACACTTGAATAAACTTTTTTTTTTGTAAGACAATCAGTCTTTGTCATTTGTGTACATACTGATGACTTTATTAACATTATATTTAAAACGCAAATTTACAGTGTGGCAGTGTCCAAAATAGGTTTTTATTTTACTTTAAATATTCTCCCGGTAGGCATGAAACTTTGTTTTGTTCTTCAGGTAGATATTATCGACCATTGAAGATATTTGAAGATGCATTATTGCAGTACTAATATCATATGGAGACCCTGTGATTGCATAATGCTCTCATATCGCCATAGACTCCAAAGGCCTTGAAGGCTTTCCTGTTTATTTACAACAAAGCAAAGGGGACATGTTGACTACCAAGAAAGTCTTTCTCTCATTCATTCTTGAACAATGGATCTTAAAGTCTTTGTGTGGAATGTGTCTTCTTTCAGGAGCAAGAGCAGAATTGATCTGAAATATTTATGAAAAAGCAATTAGTGTGTGTGTGCATTCTGTCGTCACGGTCAGTGCTATAGTAGTGAGGAAATGTGAAAAGTTGTAAGTGTTGGAAACTCTTTTTTTTGGTGACTTGTGTTGGTATAATTAAACCTAGTCAAACACACACTCACACACATACAAGGCCAATATGAGGTGCAGAGTGGAGTAGATTAGTCTGTGATAAATCACATCTGCTCTGTGTGAAACCGATGATACAGACATACTCCATAAACTCCAGTCTGCCAAAAAACACACATGTGAAACACAGAGAGACGGAGATAAACACTCATAAACAGACACTAAAATTAAGTATGTGTAGGAGAAGAGGCACTCTTGAGCTTTAGACAAATCTTTAATACATTGTGCTTGAGAACAGATTGTTTGCAATCACACCAGCGTGAATAAATAAACTCTTTTAATACATTCTCCTTAATCAGAGACAACTAAGTAAGCCATTCACTTCCAAGATTGTTTCTGTGGCTCGATCAAAACATCAGTGTTTTGTTGGGAGCATCGGAACCAACCTGAGGCACGTGACCGTAACAACATGGCAAATGTTGTATGTCTGATTTACATTCATAGTACCCATATTCATACTATATTAACAGTTGAAAGTCAAGTTCAAATTCAAACGCAGTACCAACTCAGAAAGTATGCAATTTCGGATGCACCATGTGTTTTTGGATCAGGCAGTGATGTGAGCTTGGTGTGGGTCTCTCTATTTGGTCGACCAATAGAACACACTGGGAATTTTTGGAAATCCATACATTTTTGATCATCAAGTTATATTATTATAGTTTATACAAGTTATAATATTTGGTGAAAACAGCCAACCCTAATTAAAAAGCACTACTGCAAAAAAAGTAATGAACAAATAATTAAGTTGCTTTCTGTACATCCTCATACTGTATCATTTCTGTTCACTCCTGCAACACTATGATTCTCAAAACCAGTTAAAATACAACAAACAATTTTATTTATGCCCATACTACATGCAAACGCTCAGAAATATCATTTTGTAGGCTCACATAGCCTAGGTTTTCCATTCCTGACTTGACTTTCATATATGACTTGATTCTAAGGCCACTGATAGTATGTGATTTATTTACTTGCTTAACATGTTTGTTTGATTTCATTCACGATTGATATAATTGTGATTTCTGCATGAACACATTGCGGTTCAAAATGAATTAACGACAGAAGAAAAGCGGGAAACATTCAATGTGGTCAGTTGCCTGTGAGTTAGGCACAGACAAAAACATTCATTTTTGAATAATGCATTGTTTGGAGCAAACAATATAAAACCTCTCACGTTCATTTAAAGCATTACTGCCATCTGTTGGTGAGACTGTCCCAGCACAGGAGCTTTAACAGGACACAAAGTCCTCTTGAAGCTCAAACTAATTTTTCACCAGCATTCATTGTGAGCATGTGAAACATTGTCTAACTACAATGTACTAAAAGTGACCTTTTAAATAAAGCAAAGATTTGACCTGCAGTTATTATGCCCTAAATCATGCCCATTTAAGCAATGGCCCTTGCTTGCATCTTCGGGTCCACCTTTGAGCCTGTAATAGGCTCTAGGTTTTTTAATTTTAAAGAAAAGCATCAAACTAACATTGAGTCCTTGATCATTATGTTCCAGATGATCCTCTCTGCTCTGACTGTAGCATGGCAACACATGGCATCGTGAAGTAGCCAGATGGATGAGGGAGGACCGTACAGCCCTGATCCGGGTTGGGGGTGTACGCAGGGGGTTCATCTGATGGTTTATTGGTCGGGCTGTCAACAGGGGCAGGGTTTTGAGTGGCTGGCATGGCGCTGGGCGGTTTAACCACATAGCCTCCATTTATTGGAGCAGAACTTTCAGACACAGATGTGTGATCACTGTCTGTAGACCCGTCCTGTACTTTGTCCTGAGTGCAGGCATCCTCACAGCACAGAATATAAGGCCCGCTGAAGTTCATGCCTGATTTGTCTTTGCACACGCCTTCCCCCACGTAGGTACACAAGTGGGTTGATCCACACGATTGTCCCGTTTTAACAGCATTAAAACTCACATCTTCAGTGTTGAAGTAAAGCGACTCAGAGGTGACACTGTAACAAAATTATGGGTAAAAGTAACACATTGTTAGACATAGAGATTTAAGATGCAAAACATAGAACTCAACAATACGCAACCCACACCATACAACATCTTTTTGTTTTTCCCCCCTGAGGAATTGGTGCATTAAGGCAGATACAAAAGTCATTTCAGAGCAATGTTACTATGGTATTAACACATTTTTTTTATTTTAATTTTTTTGTTACATTTTTGGGAAGTGAAACAAATCTCAAGTCACCTTTATTCATATTAGTACATAGTACTTTATCCATCTTATTTTTCAGGTAAGCGTGGGCATGGCCATCTGTCATTTTAATGTATCTGGTTTCCGATCTCATTTGCTTCCAGTTATTTTTTTTCATATAAAATGCTGGTTTATAGTGCAAAGACTTTTACTTTTTACTGCATTTTAATATATTGTTCTTGATATTTCCCTATCTTAAGTTTCACACATTCACTGAAAATACCTTACTTCCACATTGTAAAATAAAAACAAGCAGGTTACAAAGCAGGTTTACAATGACGACATGAAAATGATTCAATGATACAAAGTCTTCATTGTGATTGTACAGCAGCTATGAACGAAAATAGTGTCATTGTTCAGCAGAAATCAGTTCAGTGTTGAGTCAGTTCGTTTTAAAGATCATCAATTATTAAATGAGTTAATTTTAAGTAAGAAATAAAAATAAAACTACTATAGCATTACGGATCATAATAGGAATAAAAACACTATCACAACTTTTGTTTCATGCCAACTTTAGAACTGCTTTATTTTGAAATGTTTTCACTCGAGTGAGAGCTCACCTGCTTTTGCTGATACTTAAATTGTCTGTAGCCAGCAGAACACAAATAGAGGTTGCCTCTTTCTCAATGATTTGCGGCCAACTGGTGGGAGACTTCTAATTGAAAGAGATAGAAAAAACAAATGTAATTCAGTCAAAACATAACCAGGTCCAATTTAAAAGAGTGGATTATTATAGCACTTAGACAATGACAAAACTTGCTATCGTTGTGCTCCAGAATGCACATTCCCAGAATTTATAATATATGCACTTCAGAATTTCCCCGCAAGTAATAGGTTATCCAGGTACTTTCGCCTACTCTTTTATGAGTAATGTTTTTGTTTGTCAAAAATAAATGTTTCAGATCATCAAACAAATTTTATATTAATCAAAGATAACAAGTAAACACAAAATGCACTTTTTAAATGAAGGTTCAGATTATTATGGGAAAAAATCAAAACCTACATGACCCTGTGTGACAAAAGTGTTCCCCCCTGGTAAAACAATTTAACTGTGATTTATCCTCTGTAGTTCCATTTCTCTATCCACACCCAGTCCTGATCACTGCCACACCTGTTGTAAGTCAAGAAATCACTTAAATAGGCCCTGATTGACAAAGTAACAAAGTGAGATCTAAAGAAATTCAGGAACAAATGAGAGAGTAATTGAGATCTATCAGTCTGAAAAAGGTTATAAAACAGTTTCTAAACTTTTGGGACTTCAGCGATCCACATTGAGAGCCATTATCCATAAATGGCGAAAACATGGAAAAGTGATGACAACCTTCCGAGGAGTGGCCAGCTGCCCAAAATTACTCCAAGAATGCAGTGACAACACATACAAGAGATCACAAAAGATCCCACAACAACATCCAAAGAACTGCAGGCCTCACTTTCCTCAGTTGAGGCTAGTGTTTCTGACTCTACCATAAGAAAGAGACTGGGCACAAAAAAAAGTTTCAAGACAAAAACCACTGCTGAGCAAAAATAACTTTACGGCTCTAATCTAATTTTTGCCAGAAAAAATCTTGAAAGACTTTTGGGGAAAAACTCTGTGGACTGAGACAAAAGTTTTTTGGAAGGTATGTGTCCCATTAGATCTGTCGTGAAAGTAGCACCACATTTCAGAAGAATATCAAATCATATCAGCAGTGAAATATGGTGGTGGTAGTGTTATGGTCTGGGGCTGTTTTGCTGCTTCAGGACCTGGAGGACTTGCTGTGAATAAATGGGACCATGAAGTAAGTACAAATGAGAAAGAAAGTGAGCCAAACTTTCTCCACAGCTGTAAAAGACTCATTGCAAGTTATCACAAATGCCTGTTGCTACTAATGGTGGCCCAACCAGTTATTAGATTTAGGGGGCAAGCACTTTTTTCACACAGGGACATGTAGGTTTGGATTAGATTTTTTTTTTCTTGACGACCTTCATTTAAAAACTGCATTTTGTGTTTGACTAATTTTTTTACTTGTTTGATGATCTGAAACATTGTGACAAACATGTAAAAAAATAAGAAATCAGGAAGGGGGCAAACCCTTTTCCACATCACTATACTTTTTTTGTACTTTTACTGGTTTTCACCTACTATACTGATTTCAGATACAGCCAGAGTGATGGCATTACAAAAGACATTACAAAAGCGAAAAGGCCAGAGGAATATCACTGAAAAAAGAAGGATTAGCATTAAAATCAGCATTAATATTAGAATTTCCAGCACTGAAGAGACAGAAGCAGGAAGGCCTGAAAATGGACGCAGAGATTGCATTGTTTCTGCTCCATATGGGAGTAACATTGGTTTTGTTATGCTTTTCAAGACCAAGACATGCTGTTGTTGTAATGTTAGCTCTCATAACTAGGCAGTTTTGTACAATTCTTGCTTGTGTATACTCTTGGATACTGGGTGTTGTTTGTATTTAATTGTTGTTCATTCATCACATTCACTTTATTTTTTTAAATAATAATTTTTCTACCGTTAGAACAAAGTAAATACAACTATTACTGAATCTTAAACTGAAGCAGTATTTATTTTCTTTTAAGTATTGAAATGGCAAAAAAATATATATATTTAAATGCATATTGTGCATCAAAATCCAGATTCGAATTAACAGTACAAAATTGGACTTTTGTACTGTTCCAGGGTCAGTCAATAAAAACGTACCTTGATAATGCCCTCCAACACATTGCTCTTTATTGGCGATGGAACCGATCCATTCCACAACTTGATCCTTCTGTCAATAGAATATGCATGCATTGATAAATAAACACACAAACAAAATAAATGCATGTAATGAATGTTCCAGTAGTTCAAACATCACAAGCTAGCAATACCAGTGTAATAAGTTGGATTTCCAGGTAATGCATGAAGTGATCAAATGTCGGATAGATGCATAAATGACATAGTGTAGCGCGTTTTACCTGTGACAGGCAGGAAGGGCATTGTAAAAGATGACGAAAAGCACCACCGCAAACACCGGAATCAAAATGTAGATGAGAAAGCTGGTGTTTGATAAAACTACACACAAAAAGAGCATCATTGAGTTGGATTGAGTTGTGCCCTGTGGGTATTGATTGCTTTTGTCCTATAAGCTTAAATAATGTCACAAAAATATTCTCAGAATGTTTCTTACATCACTGTTATATTAAAGCTAAAGCTTTCTATGAATTTATGTATGAAAGTAGATATCGTTTATGCAGCAGGGTGATCTTATATGCACTATGCCACTTTTTAATAGCAATCTCAATGTAAAAATCCACCCCATCTACCCAAATTAAACTTGTATGTCAATATTAATCCTTTACTTCTCTGAAACCTTAATCAATGATTTCGTGTGTAGTTTCTGGTTTACATTTGATTACATTGACACGGAAGAATTATTTTATATTCATTATTTTAAGCACCATCTTCAATTCCACATCTCAATTGGACTATTGGAACGTTATCCAAATTTTTCTAATATAAAATTAAGAATATATCAACGATAAAATCGAAGTGTATGATCAGAAGTGCATAGCATAAGTCGAGGGTGTTACCTGGCTTAGTGGTGAACGCTGTTGGCTGCGACCAATCTGATGGCTGAACTTTAAACTCATAATCGTCGTCTTCTACACTAATAGGCACTAATCTGATCTGAGCCTGGTAATTAGTTGAATGACTTAGATTCATAGAGGCAATCTCAAAATTGTTGCGCCCCCCTGGAAGGGTAATGTTCTTTGAAATGCCGTCCTACAAAAATAAAGTAAAACCAAGCATGTGATCAGTCACAGCTACAATAAATAATTTAATAATAATGCAACACAGATACTGAAAGGTAACACACCTCATTGGTCGAGATCTTTAGCTCGGTGGAGTAATGAATTTTTTCCACTATTTTTTTGGGAAGAATTGGTGCAGACCAGTTCATTATGAAGGTGTCGTCTTTTTCTATCACATGAATCTGGTCAGGTTGTGAAAGTTTAACTTGAAGAGAAGAACAAATGTTAATGTTCCTCCAAAACTCCAGAGGGCAGCACTGGCACACATGACTCCACAGAACAACACTTTAAAGAGACTCACTGTGTTCACAAGTTCTGAACTTCCTGCTGTAAAGCACTGGTCTCAGTTCCACAGTTAACATGTAAGGGTCGGAGACATTCACAGAACACATAAACTCAGATAGCTTAACATCACGGGACTGCAGCTGAGGATCTTCACAACAAGCATAGGCTCTAAGAGATAGAGAAAAGGATGTCAATGTACAGGATGTGACCGTAGATCAATTATTAGTGATGAGAGTTTGTGATGGAGGTAGAACTCACTCAACGTTATCACTGTCGTGGCACCAGAGATGGTGAGACATCAACTGATAATGGTTTGTCTTCATTTGCCAGGTACACGTCACCGTTTTTTCTCCCACTATCACACACTGCAGGTTAAAGACTCCATTGGCATCTGCAAGAGGTCATCGATGTCATTAAAACAGGTATTTGCAGTATTAGAAGGAAATAGATTTTAGATTATTAGCAAAAATAAACAATTAAAAACCACACCATTGTGAGTCTTCCAGGACACCAGGGGGCTCCAGTCACTCCAGAGTCCCACAGGACCCCGGGCCCTCACTCTGGCTTGATAATCGTAGCCAGGCAACAGCGACTCTTTGTCAATCATATACTCGGACACATTGATGTTATTCACAGTCTGTTCCAGTAAAACAGAATGAGAAAACTTAGCAACGCTAATATTTCAAGAGCATGCAAAAAAAAAAAAAAAACTGATAATATTAATAACTTTAAAGATAGGCTTTCTATGAGTTCTGAGACAGTTAATCAATTGTATATCCCTTTTTTGTTGCATTATTCAACTTATTTTCACATTCAAAGTAATGCATTTAACAGTTGAATTCATGTCAAAATGTATACATATACACACATTAATATTAGATTAAAGAGCAGACTGTATTTTGATGTCATAAACCGATCAGTCTGCAGCGCCGCATCACGTCGACCACACTCGTGACTAATTAATTTAATTACTTTTATTAATTCGTATTTTTTATATATACTGATTTACTCCACTGTGTGTTTTACAGACAAAAGCAATATTCGATTGTTGTGTGACTCATTGTCGTTGGCAGAGCAAACGACTTTCAATATTGCGTTTCTCAAAATTGAATTCCCCCTGTAGTAAGAGAGCACACGTCCAAAGCAGTAGCCTATGTTAAATTAAATTTTTTATATTAAATTAATTCATCACACTGGAAATATGATTTGTCATATGCAAAATACTGTAAAACACTGTTGTGTCAGCATACTAAAACACAACCACTTATTTTTCCATTAGTGGCAAATGCTGATTGCTAAGTAGCTAATGCTAAGTATTGTGAATGTGTAAACAAACAATGCGCAGTTATGCCAACTAATAATTACACACACATAGACTCACTCAGCATTCACCCATTTAAATATCCAAATCTTGACAGTGGATCTACCCCCGGTTTCAAACCGCTAGCATCACTCTTTCATGTGGAGGCTTTATCTTAGTTGGGAATCTTGAGTTTGAGGTTATATTGACATTTCCTTACAGTGTCAGATTGTGTTGTTTGATAGTACAGAGAAACAAAGCTGCTGCTGCACAGATATTATATCCAGACAGTGTATCCACAAAGCATCCTATTAGAAAATGCTGCTATATCAGATAATATCTGAGTATGTGAGTGCTTTAATGCCATTAGGGGTTTGGTGTTTTTTTTGATGCATTTTTCTAATTAAAGACGATTTTTTTTCATTTATTTCTTTCAGAAGGGAGAGTATATCCTCAGGCAGACCAGCATATTAAAAACACCACATAGACAAACCTCATTAAAAACTTGATTTTCACCACAGCCTTCAACTGAATGCAATGATAAATGTGTTGGTACCTTAATTAAATTAATATTCGCCCTGTACAGTATTTGCACTTGTTTTGTTCTGACAATTCGCTGTATGTGTGTGTACTCACAGTCCAGTCATGCATATATTTATACTGAAGCTGGTACTTGAGAGTTCTTGTGATATTTGAGGATGCAGGATATGGGCTTCTCCAGGACAGCAGGTGACCTCCACCTTTAGCCAGCGTCTCTGTCAAGTCAGTCGGAGCCTTAACTTTTCCTGAAATCACACGCACAGAACGGTTAAATGCCTTTCCACACAGAAATGCTTTAAAAGGTAAATGCATGTACAAAACACACACTCACCGTACTGAGCAACTTTGAGAGTTGTGGCTGTGTTTTCACAGGGTACTTTGAAGTAAAGAGTGTGAAATGTATGCGCTCCAAACCTTTGAGTTAAATAGCGACACTCGTGCAAGATCTTCCCATTGGGTAAAAGAACACTTGATCTGTGTAAGTTGCAAACTGTTTCTTTTCTACAGAGAAGGAGAAAGAGAGTGAGAAAGTTAACAACTTAGTTGTTTGTTTGTTTTTCTCTCTTCTACTTTGAGCTTTCTTCTACCTCGGCTTGTCCCAGTAGTAAATTTCAAACATGGATATGTTTCCTGCAGCTTGTGGATGTACATGTGGATCGACCTCCCAATTGCAGTGTCCATAAGTACTGTAGTCATTGTAGCATTGCAAGGAATCAATCAATGGAGAATCTAAAACAAAAGATCAATAGTCATATTCTTGCTTTCATGCAAATAATACCTTAAAAGGGCTTAATTTTGATTATAGTGCCACAAATATTCCTTTTACATGTCAGAGACCCATACAATTTCAACATACCTACATATCAACATTTATATTGATACAGGTTTAAACACGGTTTAGCATCAGAAGTATTATTTTTTCCAAAGTTGTTCTTGTTCAAACGTAAATTATGGACTGTTGTTTTCTCCAGTGAATTAAAAAAGAAAAAAGTTAATTGCGATTTTAATCAGAATAGTCACCCCCCCCCCCCCCCCCCCTCAGAATTGGACTTTATAACTCGCAATTGTGAGTTTATATCTCACAATTCTTAGAAAAGAAGTCAGAACGGCGAAATATAAACTTGCAATTGATAGAAAAAAGGCAGAATTTATGAGATAAAACATCGCACTTATATATATTTATTTTTTTTTAATTTTTTTATTTTTTATTCCATGGCAGAAAAAAACGTTCATTTTATTTTATCGTTCGTTCATATTAAATGACTGCAATGTGACAAATTAATATTCCTTTATTTTTTTGTAAATGCAAGGTGTATTTCATAAAGATATAAGTAAATAATTACTTAGTAAATAAAATAACAAAATTAGTAAATTATTTTTAGCTTATGCTTAAGGCCTGTCCATACCAAGGACAATAACGATAAAAATACACACACACACACACACACACATGTTCCTTGAACGCAATGCAAGTCACTTTGAATAAAAACGTCTACCAAATGTATAAATGTAAATGTAAACTTATATAAAAACTATAGCTCTAAAAATAATTTGAAATATAAAAGATCACATCATAATTATAATGTGTGAATCCATACTGTTTTAAGAGTTTGAGCATTTAGAGCTGCAGACAGAAAAGCTTCAGTACGCACTTTTTATAAACGGAACAATATTGTCATCTAATGTAGTTATAGTTTCTGGTTTTAGTGTCTATAGCAAGTCACATTGCAAGACATGCTTCCCGAAAGCATTTAATGTGAACCATTACACGTTAAAATTGCAATGCATGAGCACTATGGGTAAAATTACCTGTTCAGTGATGATCTGATGAAAAAGCTTATTTTATGTTTCACAGACGTGACCACAGACAGGAACTTCAAGAGGCTTAGATTGACAAAGTTCTGGGTGATATCATTTTTGGATTGCTAAACATTAAGGGATTTTTTACATACTATTTTTAGTTTCGGCAAGGCTCTCATGATTACTTAGAAGTGAATTTATAAAACCAGTTCTTCAGAACTGCTTTACACGGGCTAAAGAAAATTTCTATTGGCTGTCTAGTTAGGTCCAAGATAAGAGATTATTTGTGCTTGGATAATAAAATGTATGTGTGAGTCCAGGATGGAGGCCACAATACGATTAGAGAGACCACTGATAAGGTCTATCTTGTGGACACAGGCCTAAACTACACGGGTTATATAAAAGAGAATTGAATGCAATAATATCTGATGGTGTTATCTTTCTCTCTCACCTTTCCCAGGCTTGACTTCATAATGAGGACACTGGTTGTTACTCATGCCCCCTCTCACCAGCAGAGTGAATGAAACCATATGCAGAATCCATTTGGAGATCATTGTAGCTGAAATGCACGACCAGAGGCCAGACGCCTTCTTGCAGCAGGTGATTCTTCTGGTTACTTCCGAGATATCTGTATATTTACAGATCAGTGTTAGAGCCATTCAGTTTAAAGGGACAGTTCACAAAAAAAAATCCTTTATTCACCCTCCACTTTGGGGTACAAACACTGGACCTCAATGATTAAAAAAAAAGTACTAAGCCATTCTTTAAAATATTTTATGTTCGACAGAAGGAAAAAAAGTTATCCAGTTTGGAACAAAGGATGAAGGCAAGTTCATGATTACACAGTTTTAATTTTAGGGGAATTGATCCTATGCTGTTATAAAAGCAAACACAAAACACACTCCATATATATGCTTGTGGGAAATTCTTGCTGCTTTTCAACACAAAATTTCTCAAAATGACATTTTTCCTGTCGCTAAAATTAAAAATTTATATTTTTAATTCAAGCAAATTCTGCATCCAACTATAAAAGTGTTTTTGAAGTTAGTTTTGCGCTACAAAATGTAACTAAAAATATTTTCAAATATGTCTTCTGAACACTACTCCCGTCTACCATGGGTCCGACAAACAGATCCTGTGTAAAAAATAAAAACATATCCTGTCCGCTTAAAACTCATACTACATCGGTTATGTCTAGAGTTAGAAGTGTTTTAACATAAAGAATGCAAGGTTCAAATGACAAAGCTATTTTGAAAACAGAGCAAGCCTCCCAAAACTGAAAGATGTACACAATTCTTAAAAATCACAAAGTTGCAAATTTTAAGTTGCTTACTATTTGAGACAAAAGCATGATGATCTCCAAATCGATCTTTCAGTTGAGATTTCAAAATCCATATTTTACTTCACTTCAAGGAACGGATGCAGATCTTGATAAACGGCACACGTAACATCTCTTCATGGCACATGTTTTGTACAAAACCTACATAAAACTACGCTTCTGCGGTGAACCTGACCATCTACCCATAACCCACTAATGGAGCTGTGCAACGTAAAACACAGACGCAGTGCTTTTGTCACTGTTCTCGCAACTGCCAGGAAACTGTAAAGAAAGGGATTTCCCTACGCTTAAAAGGCTGTGAGGGGCGTTGGGGGAAAGAGACGTGCTCAAACTCAACATGTTCTGTCGGAAACTATCCTTAAAATGTGTGTACTTTGAAAAAGTTTGTTTAGTTTCTTATGTTTTTCTGCCATTTTTTTAATCTTACACTTTCATTTAGAGGTTGCGGGCGTACGGCAGGGCTGCTATGTTTAGCTGCGGTGATTTAGACGAGTGAACGTAGGTGAGCGAACTCATTGACAAGGGAAAAGAAACAAAAACATGTTTTACCTCACTACCTCCTACACTGATATTAAATGTATTCTCCATTTGGTGGTCTCAACTCTTGGTGGTTTTCCCATGTGAATGCACTCCAAAATCACAATTCTGATTGTACTTATCTCTAGTCTTTTAGTTTCTGATTATCTGTCGATAATCTGGGTATTTTCCAATGTTCTAACCCAAGCTGCTGCTTCAACAAATGATTATTAAGGTAGACCAGGATATGTAAAGATCAGGATAAATCAGTGATCAGTGCTCCATTTCTTGAACTCACCCAATTATCTTTAAACATATCATAGATATATCTTTCACTTCTGTCATTGGTGATTTTCAAATGTGGAACACTTCAATACTATATAAAATATATATGGCTGGGAATTTCAATCGCTGAAACACAGTGTCATACTCATCTACATATATATGTAGAAATACATTTACAAATATATTTGTTTAAAAAGAATCTTACCTGTATTTCTGTCATCAAGAGCAGGTCAGTAAACATTCCATTTGTCAGATCTTTTGCAATCAACTTCAAATAAATATGCTTTCCTTCTGTATGTGTGTGTGTGTGTTTGAGGCTGTTCTCATGACTGAAGTTTATATGCACGTATGAGATCACTTACTTGAAGTAGTTCAAAACCAAAAGTTCCTTTTTTTTCTCAGTTGGGTGAAAACCATAGTTGTTTGGTCATCAAAAACTTTTAACAGGAACAGGGTTAACATGCTGCTGAATATGAAGCAAGAAGTAAATGACTGCATAATGATATCTTGATCAATACATTGACTGTCTTCGCCTTTACAGCATAAATGCCACCTTATTATACATTGTCACAGAAAAACCTTTACTCTATATACTATATTTACATCTAAAAACACATGCACACTTTCACACTTCCACATCCAGTTGCTAAAACGTTAAAATACACCAATGAACTCACATTTGCAGACTCAAACAGCAATGAGTGCTTTCCAGTAAAGGACAGGAGATCCTGAAAGTGTCCGAAATTTCTCACTCTTTCTCTTCCTCTTTTTCTGTGTGCAAAGTCTCTGTATCCACGCATGACTTATTCTCAGCTCTTCTTTTTGAATTCATAGTGATCATAAACGTTCAAATCAAGCGTAAGTAATTTGCCTTTTGATCCGTGTCTGATGGAAACCTGTTTAAACATAGTTAGTGTTTATTAGCTTAGTGTACATTGCCGTGATGTTCTCCGAATCACAAACACAGGTGTTCCTAAACAAAGTCAGGATGATAAAAAACAAAACGACACTAGTAATTCTGTTAGAATAGAAGGTGTCAGGTATGGGAGAGCGAGGACTCAATGCAAGAGATGAGGATTTTATTTTAACAAAAGGCAAACAACAATTCAGCAAAAAACAACCCAGAGGGGAAAAAACAAGACTCGTCTTGACTAGGAAACTGCAAGACAGGACACAGGAAGGCACAGCCATGAAATTATGATTTCATGGGGTGCGAGCGAGAAGGATGATGAGGCCTGGTACCAGTTCGTCTGGGGGTTGGGGACCACTGCCATAGATCATGGGGGGGGGGGGGGGGGGGGGGGGGGTGTAGTACATCCAAATTTCATTAAAACTACACACATTTATACTATATAGAACATTAATTTTTAATGCAGGCAAAACCTTTTTAAGACAAATTTAATATCTACTACATAGTATTTGATTATAGACACAACAAATGCATTACTAACCACCATGCCACAACCACAGAGAATGTCATTTTAATAAATTCAAAGGTGTCTAGGAATACTTCACTTCATAACACTGCTAAAACTTGAATTGAAATGAAATTTTCAGCTATAAAGACTTATATTAAAATGCTGAAGGATTTTATTTCATGCTCTAACGCTTTGGGCTGTATTTCTGATGTCTGAGTGTATGCTGGTAGGTATGATCTATGAATTATACTGTTCACTTATGATAAAGTGATGTGAAACTGAGTTATTTCCTAACCACAGGGGACAGGCTATAAATGAGACCCTGATCTCTCTGCCACTAAAATAGTTTGTCAACATTTGAGCTTAGGTTGGATGACGACCGGCAGCTTTTGTAAAATTTGCATCCACATTAACACCGACATTTAATCGGTACACTTTAATACAGCTCTTTCAATACCATATTTCGAGAGTTTTTGTTTTATCAGATTGTTTGTTGTCAGTCTCCAAGCCTTCTGTGGAAATTGCAGGGTGGGCCGCATCATTGGGAAGGAAGGAAGGAAGGAAAAAAGAAGAAAGGAAGAAAGAAAGGACCAGGCTAAGAACTGTAAAAACAGCATGAGGCTCGTGGCGTGATTGATGATGCCTTTTGTCTTAAGGAGGAGTTTAAGCATAAAAGGAGCAGCGAAGGACGAGAGAGGACCAGGCCTGGACATTTTACATTGTGTTTTGTTTATGTGGGGGCAGTCGTCCATGAGGGGTGGCCACCATTGCTTTTATTATGTGTTTGGGTGTTTATTTTGTAATTAAAATGTTGACTGTTTGCCAGTTCCCGCCTCCTTTATTCCTGAACAACATTCAACGATACATTGGTGCCAAAACCCAAGAGGAATGAGGGACACACTGTTGGAGAGCCCTCACTGATGGGATGGGTTGTGGTGATGGGAAGAGGTCAATGGCTCCCCAAAGTGTTTTTGCTGGAGCGATGGAGGATATGGGACGGCTCACTGCTGTGTTCCTGGGAAAGGTGGTATGGCAGTAAGTGGAGTTTCTTCCCAGTTTCCTGTTCCGCCCCCAGGTGAACGATGTGGCAACTCACTGTCTACCAGAGTTGCTGCCACCTGCCCTCAAAAGAAGGAGACATTGCTATCCACCAGGTTGTTACATTTTCTTTTTTCTTTTCTTTTGTGGTCTTCCATTTTATAAGCTGATGAACCACCCTGAACTGATGAGCACCCTGAACCGTGACACTGGGCTAATCTTGATCCAAGATGGAGGGAGACTGATACCAACTATGCCTGGAGTCGAGGAACGCTCCCTGGTTCTGGTCAGGAAGGTCAGAGCGCGTGGGTACTCTGACAGCTTTGCGTTTTGGGACTCTTCCCTCTGACTTGCGCTTTGTTCAACTTCATAACCTTGTTCGATTGGAGACAACCCCTCCTCAAGCCTGTTGGGCTTTTGGATAAATTCAATGCCACTTCCCTGTGCCCAACCTGAGGCACCCTTCCAGCTTTGCATTTTTGGACGTAGTAAGTTTTTCAAGGAGGGGTTTCCTTAATTGTGTCTTATCCTGCCCTGCACGGTGCATTCTCTCCGGGGTTGGACATACTGCTTCACTGACCTAGGTGTTCGCAAACAACCGGAGTCTACTCGCTTTCTTAAGCCGCCCAGAGTCCCCTTTTCTGGGCCTGTAGGCACATCAGCTCCTTGTCTGATCCTCTGGATCTTTTCAGTCCATGTTCACCTGGATGTCTGCAACCAACCGAGTCTACTGGCTTTTCAAGCCACACCCAGAGTGCACCTATCTGGGGCTCATGCATGTTACTGCCTCTGTTTCTCTTTATTCTCCATCTTTCGGGAATCTCGTTCAAGCAGAGAAAACCCCTCCTCAACATCCTGATGGTGGGGTTTTGGATCGAAATTCAACACTACTTCCCTCCAGTGAAGGGAGACTGATACCAACTGTGACCAGGAGAGAGACACCCTCCCTGGGGTTGCCAGGGAGGTTTGCGCGCATGGAGGATTACGGCAGCATTGCATTTTTGGACTCTGTCTGTTCTTCCTCCTGACCCTCCAGAAGTTATGGAATATTACAACACAAAATTTCGTCCAACCTTTGTTTTCCCACGTAATATGCAAATGAACAGATAGATCGATTTCTTGACAAATTATAGTCTGTTTACTTGGACTTCTCATGAGAATAACTGTCTGTCAGACCACAGGTTAAAAAGAAAGAAGAAAGAAAGAAGAAAACAACAAAGAGATTGTGTGAAGATATGAGAAATGTTGTTTCGGAAAGGATGAACAGTTTTTGTTTTTTATAGATGAACAGAACAAGCTTCTCTAGATCACAATGTTGTCATGTGAGAAAACACGTCAAATAACATCTGAAATGTTTTCTTTTCTTTTGTTGTCATCCATTTCTTATGCAGATTAGACTCATTGGGTGTTTCTCAATCAGCATACTTAATGTATGAAGAGTTTGTGCTGCACTGGTGATGAGGATGTGAGTATAGTATGCACACAACTGCAGTAAAACAGTAGGCCAGGATATTCTACTGTACTGTACCTCCATTTAGGAGTTTGTGACTTTGAAGGCAAAAAAGATACAGTTTTGCTCATGCACACTTCATTTACTTGCTTTTAAGTGCACAAAATCACTCATGATATGAATTTTGGTGGTCATGGTCACAATGACCTGCTAGAATTTATGAAATATTACAACAGGCAATTTTAGCCAACCTTTGATGTTTTTGCACGTAATATGCAGATGAAAAGATAGATAGATTACTTGACAAATTATAGTCTGTATTTACTTGGACTTCTCATGAGACTGTCTGTCTTTCAGACCACATGTAAAAAAACTTTTAAAAAAAGGAAAGACAAAAACAAAGAGAGATTGTGTAAAGATATGATATGTTGTAGTGGAAAAGATGAGCAGTTTTTTTGTTTTTGTTTTACAGATGAGCAGAACAAGCTTCTGTCGATCACAATGTTGTCATGAAAGAAAACACAGCTTATAATATTTTTAATAATATCTGGAAAAAAATAAATCTTTTGTTGTCATCCATTTCATATGCAGATTAGACTCGTTGTATGAGTCTCAATCAGCATATTTTACGTATGAAGAGTATGTGCTGCACTAGTGATGAGAATGTGAGTACGGTATGCAGTAAAACAGTAGGCCAGGATATTCTACAGCACTGTACTGTACCTCCATTTAGGGATGGGTTTATATGACATTGAAGGCTAAGAAACAAACAAAACACTGATGACACTATTACTGTTTGTCTTGGCTCTATCATCGATGGTACAGAAAGACAAGACTGTGGACTTTGTTTTATGACTAACTGTCGTATTCGTGTCGTTTTCAGATCAAGATTGGGGTTTGTGGTTTTGGGTTATGTTTCTGTCAGATAAAGATTTGAATGGTTAGCTGCACATTAGCTTATCGTTAGCATTAGCCAAAGAAGGCTGGTCATACTATATCTGGGTTTTTATTCAATCTTGTTCTATTTTGTGATGGATTGTATTAATTTACAGAGGAGTTTTATCTTCTCAGAATCATGTGTGAAAGTTTGCATATCATGCATGACTGATATCTGGATTCCCCTATTTCTAATTTAATTTTAGGTTGAATTTCACACCTTCATGCTTTTGATGTGTGTGTGCGTGTGTGGTTTGACAGAAAATATTCAATATCCCTTTGTACTTATTATTCTTTGAGCATGTGTTTAATGCAAACGTTTGAATGTACTTTTTAGTGAGTTCAATAACATTTGCAGTATTTTAAGAAATTCATTCTTTCATTCACAAGGTCTTTCCATGCAGGTTCTTACAACATTTGTTAGTCATTTTGCTGCTGACATTATACGACATTTGAAACTATGACTCAGTCCAGAAGAAAATGTTTAAAAGTCGCATGCTCTTGAGTAGAAATGTCTCTTGTTGGCCTTTCATTTCCTTTTTATTCAAGGTCACTCTGCAAAACTCTGTCCTGTGAGTAACTTTTCATCCATGTTTTGATTCTCTCAAAAACTCTTTGAAAGTTGTGTGTTCTCAAAACGTCTAAACCCAACTTCCTGCTGTCAAGTGTCAGCTTGAACTTGAAAAACCACAATAAATTCAGCATTTCCTCATTTAAATATCTTCAAGAACTTTTTCCACCCCACTGTTCAACTTTTAGTTTGGTTTTAATGTAGCTTACTTTAAGATGTTGTTATTTTTACCATAAACCCAGACAGTGACTCATGAACAGGTAGGAATGTTCTGTGACCAAAAACTACTTTCACTTCAAGTTAGGTGTTTTACAGGAATTGCTTTTGATGTGAATTTGTTTCTTTTTCTTTCTTTTTTTTCTTGCGTGTTTTCTGCAGTGTATTTAATACCTGAAGAAAGCTCTACATTACTGTTCTGATGACCAGATGAGAATGCAAAAAGTATTAAACTGTATTTAGGTATCAAACAAGGAGAGGCCTTTAAAACAACTAAGCATTGGTAAAATATTCACAATAAGATTAAAAAAAATATTATTTGTATGTTGCATGGAAATTCTAAATGATAGCTTTCTCCAGGCATTGTACTTGTTGTTGTTCACCTGTGTGATAAGTGATTTGAAGCTGGTCAAATGCTCTTAAGAAATGAAGTTTGTCCCCATAGTGCCACCTAGAGATATGTCCTTCATATTTTAGATTACACTTTCACAGTGTTGTTTCTTCCTCTTATTCTGAAAACAGATCTTCTAGTAATGCAACTGAACACACACAGACACAGACACAGACACAGACACAGACACACACACACACAGACACAGACTTTCCACTGACATAATGATTTTTACAAATTGTACAAACTGCATCTTCTATCCCATGAACCCACCAATCACAGAACATTTTCTACATTTTGAAAAACATCACATAGTATGATATATAAGCGGTTTTATTCATTTAGACCAGAAATGTCTTCACAAGGGCAAGAAATAGGAGAGTTACTTAACAATAGTTCCTTGGTAATACAAACTTCCTTAGAAGTTGCAGTTTCCAAATGATGTAGAACAGTGAGCACAGACTTCCTTTTTTTATTATTATTCAAACCAAAATGAGGCAGATTATCTTGTAACTTCTTTATTATAATGTTAGCATATTTTCCCTATAAGGAGAGACGTTTTCTCATTCGGTAGAGGGAAACCATCCTTAATGGGACTTTTTTTGTACCTGAAAAGTTGTTTTGTGTAAAGTTTTGTCATATCTAGCACTTACAAGAGGTTCCAGAGCCATTTTTGCAGCTATTAATGCTGATTGAGGTCTAATGTGCTGTAATGTGTTGTGTGTCCTTTCCTGTTCTTTAGAAGCTTAAGCCGTGGGCTGTGATATTGCACTGAGAACATTAGTGTGTGTGTGTGATCCAGAGGGAATTATGCAGCCTTTGTCCTTCATGCTAGAACTGCACAAATGCACCTGACTCTTCGGCAGACTTAAATGGACTACAATTCCCTTGGGATTGTCCACAGGATACTGCATCCTAACTATACTTTGTTCATCTCAGTGAGCTGGTTGAAGGCCTTAAAGGGGACCTATAATGCCTCAGGTGTCTCCAGAATATTCCTGTGAAGATTAAGCTCAAAATACCCCACAGATCATTTATTATACCATGCTGTAATGTGCATTTTTGAGTGGAAAGAACATGCTGTTATGTATGGGAACGTAAATAGTGTAAGATGTAAGACTCCGGCATGCTCACTCTTTCAAAAGAGAGTTTGTACTTCAGGGTATTTTTCATGAAATGTTCACTTAATATTCAAACTGATTAACAGAGCACTGCATTTGTCTCATGATTTGTAGGTTCAAGGTTTTCTCAGGATAGCTTTTTCCGTTTAATTATTAATAATTACATCACTGGGAATATGTTTGTGCTTAAAATTGAAACGAGTTGAGATTGTTACAGAAATGATTTTATGACATTGTGACTTGACAACAATGTCAGTTTCCTTGCAGTTTCTCTCCAGATGCAGTAAATGTGATCATGGTGTGTGTGTTGAAGGCTTTGAACTGCCCCTATGGTGCTGGAGATGCTGATGAAGTCTTTTGTGACGAACTGGATAAGAGATGAGCTCATTATAATCTGCTCTTTTATTCCATGTCTAAATGGATTTAGGACTCAGCTTAATGCACATTAAATGAACAAATTCCCTTATGGATTCTAAAGCAAACTAGAAAGCGAGCTTTAGTAGGTTATTCTGTTAAATCTGCCAACTCTCTCCTTTGTACACTGCATCTTTTTCACATGAAGAAAAGAAGTGTACAGTACATGCATCCCTCACTATGAGTCTATACATATGAAACTCTTTACACCAGATTAGGTTTTCAGATGAGTTTGTTTCCTGTAATTTTCAACCAGTTGAGTAATATATGCTTGCGTACTAATAGCCAAATCAGTTTGTGTAAATTGTGTAAACAGTGAATCAGTCTGTACATTACAAAACAACTGAGGTAAACCTTAGCTGTATATGTATGTATTTTATTTTTAAGCCACATGTAATGTAGCTTGTTTTAGTGCTTCCCGTGAAAGTTGGTTGCAGAACAGCATGTTGCTTGTGATATTGAACATCATTACCGTTTAGCTGATCAGGGAGCTATGTTGGCCGTCAGCCTAAAAGCTTTCTTTCATATATACCAAAGAAACCCAGTAGCCCAGCGCAAATCACTGCACTCAAGTATGCTTGCTCTAAAACACTGAAGAAAACAAGTAAATGTGTCCCTTGATAGGTTGAGGCACTTGACAAAGTCACTGATTATGTCACTCACTTCACATTTGTATTACAGAAAACTTTGTAAAGTCTTCGAAATCTCAATTTTTGTTTGAAAGTGCTTTTGATATAGTCAAGTCACCTTTATTTATATAGTGCTTTTTACAATACAGATCGTTTCACAGCAGCTTTACAGTGGTCACAGTAAAACAATAAAAACAAAGTTTATTTTGGCTGAACAGCAGCTATAAAAGAGCAGGCCAATCAGGAATACTGATGAATATTAAGTGTTAAGTTTCCCCAACTAAGCAAGCCAGAGGCGACAGTGGCAAGGAACCAAAACTCCAGCAGGAGACAGAATGAATGAAGAACAGAAAGGAGAAAAAAACCTTGGGAGAAACCAGGCTCAGTCGGGGGAACAGCCAACCAGTGCATGATTATTATATTGACAACAATTCAGGTCAAAGTATCAAATCCAGTTCGGTCTGGTTGGAGATGGGTTCATGATCTTCACAGCGCAGGGTCTAATAGAGTCACGGTCTCTGCAGACACTTCAGGGCTGTGTTGTGCTCGTGTTGAGGTGCAGGTTCTTCATCTGATCCAGATGTGGCCCGGATCCGGCTGACCATGGTAACCTCGGGATAAACAGAGACTGATATCAGTGTAGATGCCATTCTTCTTCTGATGTAACGAGTACATCAGATGTTATGGGAATGTTCCCGGTTCTGACTGACCTAAATTATGCAACCATTATGCAATCAAATAATCATTTTACATGTATGTATGTATATGTATAAAATCTATGTATAATATGTGTTGTGTATGCCAGGTTGAAAAGATGTGTTTTTAGTCTAGATTTAAACTGACAGAGTGTGTTTGCTTCCCGAACTGGATTAGGAAGACTGTTTCAGGGTTTAAGAGCTAAATAGGAAAAGGATCGACCGCCCGCAGTTGACTTTGATATTCTAGGTATTATAAGCTGGTCAGTATTTTGGGATTGGAATAGACGTGAAGGACTATAATGTGTTAAGAGATCGCTCAAGTACTGGGGAGCTAAACCATTTAATGCTTTGTAGGTAATTAGCAAGATTTTTAAATGTATTCGGTGATTAATAGGAAGCCAATAGGTAGACAGAACTGGGCTAATATGCTCATACTTCCTGGTTCTAGTGAGATCTTGAGCTGCTGCATTTTGGACCAGCTGGAATTTGTTTATTAAGCGTGCAGGGCAACCACCCAGTAGAGCATTACAATAATCTAGCCTTGATCTCATGAACGCATGAACTAACTTGTTTTGAGAGCATATGTCATAATTTAGATATATTTTTAAGATTGAAGAATGCGGTTTTACAGATGCTAGAGACGTGGCTTTCAAAATGAAAGATTGGTATCAAAGACACACCCTGGTTTCTAACTGACGACGAAGACTTGACAGAGCAGCCATCAAGTGTTGGACAATAATCTAGGTTATTACGCGCAGAACTTTTTGGTCTAATGATTAGAATCTCTTTTTTAAGCAATAGAAAGTTATTAGTCATTAATTTTTTTATATCAGTTATGCATTCTGTTAATTTAGTAATTAACATTGTCATTTGCATAACTGTAAAAAATAAAATCAATAACATTGTTTATATTTCCAAATCATATACAGATCTTTGTTGTCAGTGCTGTAAACAACATTGGTTGTTCTGTTTTTATAACCAGTTGACAATTTTTTTTAAAGATACTGAAGTGCAAATGATACTAAATTCATTCATTCATTTCTAAATCCACCCAATCTAGTTTATCAGTAAATGTTATTGATTTGACTGTGAATGATGCATCTATGCATAAGTGTTTTTTTTTTTAATAGTGCTTTTTTTGTCATTTTGGAGTCAATGACAATGTAGTCGCTATATCCTTATATTGTTGGAAAAGAGCTACAAGGTAAATGATGACAGAATTTTCATTTTCGGGTTGCATGTAACACAGATGTTGTTGTCATTTTGAGACGGGAATGAGAGAAACAACAGAGGTGTTGTGATATGACCAGATGGAGAGAAATATGGCTCACTGGAGCACGTTTGCAGGACTGTGAACGGCAGCAACAGGCGGCTGGGTGTCTGTGATGCTACATTTATTTTTGTTGTGTCTGAAGCGCTCTCTCACATTCAACCTCTTATTCATGCTTTTATTTTTCATTCAAAAATGCCATATGTGCCTTTAGGTCATTCTGTTATAATTTAGACTCATGCTATTCTCTGTACCCCTCCTGGGAATTCATTCCTTGTTTTTTGGTCATTCTTCCCCACTCAGCAGCTTTTTGTCTTATTGTGCATGTTCCAGTTTATTAATCCTTATTTTATCAATTTAATTATCATTAAATTACCCTTTTCTATTCTAATTACCCTTTTCCATTTTACAAAGAATGTAAAATGAATGTGGACAGCATATTGTTGGATCACATTGCTTTTTACATATATGAGTTTGACTTGATATATGATGGAATATTAATTTTTTTTTGGGTGAAATAACCCTTTCAGTGATTTTTCCATAACTTGTTTGTTTCTTTTTAGACTGAGCAAATCATATTTTGTGTTATCATATTTATCTGTTAAAATCATATTCAATCCTATTTATTCATTCAAATCTACTTATTCAGTTTTCAGTATTTTATTTGTTTTTCATTGATGCATTAATTAATTAATTCGCTTATTCACTGATGCATCCATTAATTCGTTCACTTAATCATTAATTCAGTTATTGTTACATGCATTTATAAATAAATGATCAAATTGTGCATTCGTTCAGTCATTTATTTGGTTATATGTGCATGCTTTAATTGTTTCCCTCATTTTCTTATTCTTTATTTTGTTCTTTTAATCAGGTCGTTTATCCAGTCATTTACTTGTTTGTTTGTTTGTTCATTCATGTAATAAGTAATTTGTTCATTAAATCATCCTTTTAGTCATTAGATCATTTGTTTATTTGGGTGATTTACTCGTCATTTGCATGTTCACTCCTTCATTTATTAGGGAATTTAATTCATTAATTTGGTCATAAGGTAATTTGTTTGTTCGGGTCATTTATTAGGTAATTTGCTCAATTACTCATTTATTCATTCATTAGGTTATTTATATATTTATTTATTTGTTCATTCATTCATTCTCACTGCTTTTCTTACGGCATCACACAAACCCTCCTATCCGACTGAAGCTCCTCCTCTTCTCTCTGTCTCTCCCTCAACCACTTTCTCGTTCTCTCTCCGTTTATCTTCCTCTCACACTCTCTCTCCCCTTCATCTCACCTCCAACTAGTCAGTGTTCTGTCTCTCTGTCCTGCTCTGTCTCTCTCTCTCTCTCTCTTACCCTCTCTGTCTCCCTCTCTCTGTCTCTCTCTCTTTTTGGTGTGCTCAAGCTCCAGTTTGGTTTGCTGTCTGTGTGTGCGTTGCCGGTCTCGTTGCTCTGCAGACCTGAACCTCCAGCTGAACCCAGGACTCCAGCTCACTCAATAGCAGGTAAGACTCCTAACATGATTCACTACTACACATGGAAGAGTTGTGGAATGATGAGAGATGGTGAAACAAGGAACTGTTTGATGTGCTGGAGTCAGAAAAGAGAACAAGTACCACAGACAGACAGCTTTAAAGGAAGTGAGACAGAAAGTACAATGAAAACTGGGTAAGAAATGGGTAAATAATCAATTAAAGGATGTAGAAAGAGTGATGGTCATCTCCTATCAAAGTCAGAGTAGCAGAAACATCATCTTCATGTAATATCCCATTCATAAACCACAGCTGAGCTGTGTCTGCACTGTCAGTGTGTGTGTGTGTGTGATGGAGGGAAAGGGAGCGCATGTGAAGCATTACTGAAAATGTAAAATATCACATCTACAGAAAACGGGACTGTAAGATGATAAAAGACTAGCAGAGAGATTTAGAAAGGAAAACTTGAGGAATCATTCATTAAAAAGCGATTTTATCTATCCATCTAGTTCTGTCTGTCTATCGATCATTCTGTCTATCATTATGACTATTTTATCTATCTGTCGGTCATTCTGGGTGTCTATCTCTGACGTTGGAATGCGTTTATGATGTTAATGTGTATATACTGATTTCATTCATAAACCCATGCCAATTCCACTATAGCTTTACCAGGAGAAATGCTAATGGGTCAAATTATATTTCTGTAATAATTATGTTGTCTACATCAAGTGATTTAATTTTCTGTCACTTTTTTTAACTGTGCATCTCTTTCATCTCTTTTTCCAACCATCCTTCTCATAATAAGTTAACATTTGCATGCGCACAAGGTTTTTTCATTGATGTCTTTTGTTTTATACTGAACTAATTTCAATAAATCTAAACCTGTTAGCCCTACAAAAACTCTTTTTAGTCTCTTTTCTTAGACATTATTTAGTCTTTTATGACATTGGCTTTATGAATGGTTATTTCAGATCCTTGACAGAGCATGTGGTCACAATGTACGCAAACCCTCCACATACAGCTTTTCTTAAAGCCCAGATGTTGCAATCTGGAGATTGAACTTACACAGAAAGCGAGGGAGAGATCCACAAGAATGACAGAGGATGAGGAGAAGAGCTTGGCTGCATTAGTGCTGCTCCAGTCCTGGTGCAGTAACATGTTTTTGGGTTCAAATACTCTCTGATGCTTGCTGTCAGGGTGTGTGGGGACTGCTGGAATTGTGTTAGCGTGTTTTCTGAAAGGATAGCGTAGAAAAAAGATTACATCCTTTCTGCAGTGATGGCACAAAGTGTGTGTGTGTGTGTGTGTGTGTGAGAGAGAGAGAGAGACAGACAGAGAGACAAAGAGAGAGAGAAAGATGCATTACTCCTGCAGGCTGCCTGTTCTGGTTAATGAACCAAATCAGTCACACACGCTCAGTCTCTTGCACAATTTTGGCCATTTAACTCTTTTGACTAGATTAACCATCCACCAGAGGTTACCAGTTTAAACTGTGCTTTCTTGAGCTAGTCTTTTTTTTCCTTTGGTTTTTCTGGTGTGGTTTACAGTTGTCCTAATTTAAAGGTAAAGTGTGTAATTTCTGCGGCACCAAACTGAATCGTTCCGTCCCAAACTAGTGGTCCACCTGTGAGCCCACACTCTGATGACATAATGCCACATAGACTGGCAAAGAATAATCTGTTTTTGAGACCACAAGTCCTTTTGAAACCTGAAATGACAAATAAGACGCCCTATACCTGCACAGAATAATTAGTTTTACCTACAATCGCAAATCTAAGGAATGTTTATTTGGAGAGACCCCTCAATTTTGACAGAGGGAGCGAGTCTACACAACATGTGGACTCATTGTTGCCTATGGCAGACCTATAAACCACAATGCAACACGATTATAACCCCCCCCCCCTCCCCATCTCTACAACAACTCTAGTGTATGATATTGGAATTATTTTGACATTTAACTAAATAGTACTTGTAGACACCTGACTTTTAAAGTTTATTCCATTGTTATTTTCGTTTGTGTATTTTTTTAAATTTTTTATACAGTGATCCCTCATTTATCGTGTTTAATGGGGACCGGAACCCCCCGCGATATGTGAAAATCCCCAAAGTAGGATTTCATGTCTCGCACAGGAGTCAATCTCGCACTGGGAACCAATCACGTGTCTTGTCTGCGCACCCGTGGGTGTGTATAAAGCCTCTGAGAAGCCTCTTTTTGAATTTTTATTTTTCGATTAATATTTTTGTAAAATCCGCGATGCACTGAGGCCGCGAAACTTGAACCGCGAAGTGGGGAGGGATTACTGCATCTTCTCCAAAAGATCAAGCATACATACAGGTCTTTAGAACGGAGCATAAAACAAATTCATAAGAAAAAAATCCTTTAAATGACAAATCAGATCTATTGCAGATTTCAAGTGATCAAGGGCTTAAGACGTTCCTTTAAACACATTTCAAGGGTTCTGCCAGTGATGGACACTTGTGCAACGCTAGCAATGACGTATATTCAAGGGAACCAGACAGAGGGAAGTTAAAGTTAACCAGGGAAGTCCTGATTTACACAGTTCTTCTTTAGTTGTTTTTAGATCTGGAGATGTTGTACTATTTCAGAAGCTCTGAAACAACACCCCCTACTGTATAACAGTGAAAAACAGACTGCAGAAAAAGCAAGAGTTAAACAGAAAATATTTAACATTTTCCATTATATGAGAGTAAAACACATGTTCTGCTTTTTTATGTTTATGTGATGTTTGCCTGACACATTGTGTATTTTTCGAAGCTATGCCCCATTAACCGTGTTTGTGTTTGTTCACACAGATTTGGATGAACATCATTGCATTTGTGTGTGTGTGTGTAATTGTGTATGTGTGGTTGTGAGAGTGGTCGAGATTGGACAGCTGACACTAATTGAGTATTGGCAGATAGAGAATGCAGTGTTGGTGTGTGTGGGATGATGTGTGTATGTTTGAATTTCTCTCCTACGTGGGCAGCTTTTAGATGAAACTCAAAAGACACCTATCTCTTGCGATCTGTTTCTGTCTTTCTCTCTCTCTTTCAGACGCATATCACTCAGTGAGGCTTTCTGGAGATTAATTAATTAATGCGCTGTACTGTTGTGACAGTCTTGAAATGATAGATTAATTGATTCAAGACTTTGTGAGGTCTGCGTTATTTCAGCCCCGCATTAATGACCTCACATAAAACGATCAAAGCAATTACGGCCGATGTCTCATCAGAACTACGTATGCATGCTAATTAAAGCTGAAGTGACTTGTGATGTGCAGGATATGCTGAAGCTATGCCGCTGCTTACTCCCATTCAGGTCATTCCAAACCAGCATGCACTTCTAGAATTTAAAGTTGATTTTAGGACAATATTTCGGCAATTTAATAAAAAAGACCATCATAAAAGTTGTCCATATGACACTATTTTTCCAGTATTGAAGAGTTGAAAAATAGTGATAATTCAGAAAGGTTATGTATAATACCGCTAAATTCATCAAAAGTGACTGTAAAGAGTTTTTTATTTAAATGCTATTTTATAGAAATAATATGGAAATCCATTTATGTGCTCCAAAATATTCCTTTAATATTAGTCACTGCATGCATACATGTGAGAACCGTAATTACAGCCGCATGAACTGAACGGCTACAGAAGACCAGCACAGCTTTCTGCTTCTACTCACATTCACAAAGCAGGCGACTGATCTTGAGTCATTACTCCATGTTTGAGCTGTCAAAGCCCCTAGATTTCCCACAAATTCAAGTTTAAATTCCCTTTCACCGTTTACGCCTGATCACATGTTTGTTCAAGGTCAAACGGTCTGATAACTGCCTCCACTCATAATGCTACAGCAGACCACTGCAGTCCGGCCCGATTCTTGGCACTTGTAGAGGGGTAGGCTGGCAGATACACTAGATGGATGGTTGGATGGATGGATGGCTGGATCGCTCTTTGTTCTCTTTCTCTTACTCATGACGACTGCAGATTATTATTAGTAACTATATTTATTTACGACAAACATTTTATAATTTATTGTATCACAGCTCTGATCAGGAATGGATCATGATTTGGGCTGGTTCAATATTATTACATTTCTGGACATTGATTAAGTAATTATTTTCATGTTATGGCCAATAAATGATATTAATATAAAATAATATTTTATTTATAACATTAAAGTTGCACTATTTAATACTGATAGCAAGCTGTTGAACTGGGTACTGCAATCAAAAATGTTAATAGTTTTTCCTTCAGACTCAATGCTCATCCGGGTTGCCAGATTGAGGAGAAGCAATAGAAACAAATATAAATCAGAATGGAAAGTAACAGTTTAAGATGATCAGATAATGTATATGTTTGCAATGGTTTTTTTTTTTTAGGTAGAATTAGACAATTTTTAGGTAGAGTAGAATTTGAGTTAGAATCTGATCAAGTTTGTTTGATGGCTTGCCGCCAACTGGCAACCTGTGGTCTAAATACTACTGGATAAATTGGCAGTGGTTGGAATCACAGACCAAAACAAAAACACACATTCCGACACAGAACGTACGTTTCAAAGTATAATAGCTGGTTGCAGCATAGTTTTTCAGAGAAATAATTATTTCTTTTAACTTAGCATGTTTCCTCTCTGCAAAGATATAGTATTATGCTCTTAGTACAGTCAAATTATTACATGTAGAATATTTAAGATTTATTCAATTTTTGTGAGTAAAAATGAAAATATGCCAAACTTAAAATCAGTCATTTTAAATGCTACAAGTAAATGTAGCCATCACAGACTTTTAATGTACTGTATGGAAAATGCATATTAATTTTGAGTAACAGAATTACTAAAAATTAAATGGGGTAAATCATCACACTTTAATATTTTGCGATCCCTATAAATATATAGTGGTACTGATATATCACTAGTCGCAATAGATTTTACTTTTATTATTAAATTACTAAATATTAAAAATGACTATTTTTAAAACATTTTAGTGGTGATGTTTCATTATTGCTGTCTTTAGTTCTGATCATGATTTTTTTTTTTGATGGATGTGATGGATTTGTCACAATTATCAAGAAACAAATTATGCTATCTTGTTTGTGTCCTTGTAAGCGACATTGTGTGGGTGTCAGGATTGTTTGAAAAGAATGTGTGTGCTTGAAGCCAATCCTTTCGAGTGTGTGTGTGTGTGTGTGTGTGTGTGTGTGTTTGTTTATCTCATTTGGATTTTTTCCATAATGCTAAAACACCTGCTAATTATCCACTCAGAATTGAGCCGCGTGCTAATGGCCAGACATACTTTATCACACACACACACACACACACACACACACACACACACACACACACACACACACACACACACACACACACACACACACACACACACACACACACACACACACACACACACACACACACACACACACACACACACACACACACACACACACACACACACACACACACCACACACACACACACACACACACACACACACACACACACACACACACACACACACACACACACACACACACACACACACACACACACAGTATCTGGCTGTGAACTGATGAACATGAGAGTTTTTATGTTAATAACTTGTTTCATTTGGTGTGGCAGTGCGTGACTGTTCTCTGTAGGAGTGCGGTGTTCAAAACGAACGCATAGAGAGAAGACTAACTCACCAGCGCTCATTTATGCATCGGTGCCAAAGTCTGAACTTGTTGGGGCGTGTCCTGTATCTTTTACCCTTTTTACAGGTACAATAAAGGCTGTTTCTTACACAAATCTATAACTTTTATTATACTTTTATGGTGTATTTGTTTTCTAAAATCACTTCTGACTTTGGCAAAGTTGAGCCAAATGTGTGTGTGACTGATCTATTCTAAGCTCTTTGTACCGTTTTAAGGTGAGTTTTTTTTTTTATACCTTTGCTTTTGTTCAGAAAGGGAAAAGTCTAACTTTAGACTGACGTTAAGGTCACTGTGTTGCACCAGGAGTCACACCTTCAATTAACCAATCCCTGCCCTCCTAAATGAGGTCAGCACTGTGGCGGAGGTCCACTGGGAGAGCAGTCTAAAACGGACTCGCTCAGTCTTATCCTGTTATTCTCACTGTTCTTGCTTTAGCTTTCTGTTGAGTTTAAATACATGCTGTAATATGACAAATTTGAAATTTAGAGAAACTACTTATATGCGTGTGTGTGTGTGTGTGTGTGTGTGTGTGTGTGTGTGTGTGTGTGTGTGTGTGTGTATGTGTATATATAGATAGATAGATAGTATTTGTATATATACACATACACATATATATATATATATATATATATATATATATATATATATACATCATTTCTCCAAAGGTCTTATATTTCAGTCTGTGGAAACTGTGATGCATTTTTCAGGATTCTTTGAATAGAAAGTTCAAGCAGAACAACATTTATTTGAAACGGAAATATTTGTCTTTTACTGTCATCTTTGATCAATTAACGTGTCCTTGCTGAATATATGCAGCACATGCATGCTCATTCTCTTTCTGTCTCTTTGCAGAGGTCAGTTGTTCATTCAGTCAGCAGAAAAGGAGAGGTAGAATGCGTTCCTATACTTTTCACTGAACAGCGGGTTTTCCGTTACAGTATCTTTGCTTTGTCATCTCAGAAATCCGCTTGATCTCGAGGGACAATCACACCTAAAGGGCAAAATAACAGAAGTCAAAACAGTCGATATGAACTCGCAACTTCAATCTGACGGCCAGCAGGATTTCATGTCTTTGCCCTGTGGGGAGTAGAAAAGTCCTTTTGTCTGATGGAGTTCCAGAGGTTAAGGATACTGCCTCAGAGTCCATATACTAACTGTGATTCGGTCTCTCGCTGAATCAAGATTAGTTTTGATTTGTCCTCCGAGATATAATTAGCCTTATTATCCTGCAGTCTGACCCCCTCCACTCTCAGTGAACCAATGGTGATTCACATGCACCAAGGGGCAAATGAATTTGGGTTTTTTCAAGCTGAATCAAATCCGTGTTTAAAAAGATAATTCGACCAATAATCTAAATCCTGCCATCATTTACTCCCGCTCACATTGTTACTGCAGTTTCTTTTTTGTGTAACGCAAAAGAAGATATAAAAAAAAAAAGATGTTTCTACATGAATGCTTTTCAAAACCTTTTGGGATGAATAATCCCTTTAAGAATCTGTTGAGTAATTAATATTTATGACCACTAATCTGAATTTTCTGATATTAAACAGGATGTGGTCATGTTCCATCACATACAAGCAAATTAGCTTTAGCGAATTAGCAATTAAGTGATCTCTCTCTGTGCCACATTTAAAAACCAAAAAACAACCAGAATCAACCAAAGCCAACCAAACCCGAGGACACACCGAAATTCTGAAAGTCATTTTTCCCCATGCAAAACAGACAAGGCACAAACATGTACTGTAATACTGGTACTGCTCGAAGCCAGTGCATTCTGGGATAGCCCAGGAGATGGTAATGGTTACGATGTGGAATGAAGTGACTTAATTAGGTTGAGCAGTGTTTTAATACCCAGAGGGCTCTAGACAATCAGTAAGAGGCCATTATTACAGTATTACTGTGTGTGTGTGTGTGTGTGTGTGTGTGTGTGTGAGACTGCATACTGTATTTAGCTCAGTACTTTAATTTGTGTCCTGTACGACCATGAGATGTAAGACCTCTCTCTCTCTTTCATTCTGCTGTTCTCTATGAAGCACTTAACGCACTGTTTTTGCCTCGGGCTCAGGCTGGTCACTAGAGTGTAAAGTAACTGTACAAGTGTGTGTGTGTTTGTGTAGATTTATTTCGCAATATCTGAACTGCTGTAAGAGGCAGAGTGGTGCTCCACTGCCCTTGAGACTGATACAGGACCTCTCTCTCTCTCTCTCTCTCTCTCTCTCTGTCTCTCTCTCTCTCTCTGTCTGTCTTAGGCATGCGGATGGCAATCTGTCACTGTATATGCACAGGTGTTTATCTTCAGAAAACATCATGCTACATGCTAATGACTGGAGCAACACTTTGCAGAGTGATTTCCATTTGTAAAATTCTATTATTGGTAACATTGAAAGTATTGTAAAAATGGTGCATAAAACTTGTGACTTATATTTAAGCCTTCTAAGGTCATATGAACTACTTGATGTATGCTTGAGAGAAGTAACCATGTTTGATTAAGTGAATGAATCATTATTTTGGGTCAAATCTATTTTTAGTGAACCTGATTAAACCTCTCCGAATGATTAATTCACAAATTGGAATCGATCATTTCTCAGTTTCAACTCACTGACTCAATCTAGTCACAGCAATGTTATGTCTAAGTCTTTGTCTTTTCACTGATTCACAAACTCTGTTTGAATGATTTGTTTGCAAATCCAACAGCAGCAAATTATCTTCATTTTGTGAAAAAAACAACTACAAGAACATCAACTTTTGATGAGAAAAGCATTGCATCTTTTTATGAACTAGTTGATTTGAATGATTTGTTGACAAATGCACTGTTTACTCGCTATCAAACTAATTTGTAATTTGTGAATGAATAATTGTTTTGTTTAGAATCTGGTTTATTCGCATTCCCTGTCTGAATGATTCATTCACAAGTCATACTTAAACAGTTCTCAATTTCAACTCACAGGCTCTGTAAACTTTGTAAGCTTTCAAGGTTTGGGATTGTAATTTATTTCCGATGGATTTGGTAATACTTAAGTCATTACTAGTGGGTTACCACGATCTTCACTTTGGAATAATGATGCAAATAATTAGGACTAGCTTTAGAAGGAGGTAGTAACACTTGAGTCATTACTATCCAGAATGTTACAAAAACCTCAAAAGTTTATTATAACTTCAGTCAATATTAAGGAGTTGTCATGCTTTTCAATTTAGAATACTGAGAACTAGCCTAACTAAGCCTAACCAATAAATAATTCCTTCTGAATACTTGAGTTATCACTATTGGGTTATATGATCTTCAATTTATAATGAATTATACATTTTGCATTATTCACATTAATTATGAACCTGTGAATAAAGTTTTCTGGGAGGTATGGAAAAAAATAAGTTATTGATTAGCTAAAATCTAACAAAATTGTTTGCTCCGTTTATCTGTCATAAAAGGAAGCTCCGTGTGTGATGCGGAGAAACGCATAAAACGGAGGTCCAACAGAAAACACTTTATTTAAAAACGAGAACAGAAACGGCACTAAACAGTGCAAAACTTGGAGTACACAGAGACATGGAATAAGCATCCACACACGGAGAGACCAACATCTAAAAACGTCAACAAAGACAAAAGAGAACATGAGGGCTTAAATAGACAGGATAACAGGGAGCACCTGACACGACTAACAAGGGGAATGGCTGATGTGACAGTTGACGGAAATACAGGATCACACAGGAGGAAAGTGACGAGACATGACATGACTGTGACATCGTCACACAAAGCTGTAATATTACTTCAGACAAAGGACTTGGAATATCAAGTAGGAGTTGAATTTATGATTTTTTTTTTAATGGTGCATTTGCATGCTTTTTGAAGCTTAAAAACTTAAATCGTCCACATTTACTGTACTTGCATGAAAAAGAGCGACCAGCACTTCTCAATTTCTCCTTTTGTGTTCAAGTTGAGAATGACATGGAGTGCAATGATCACAGAACGTTTTTTTAAACAAACATTCCATTTTTAGATGAATCATTCCAATCATTCCACCAGAGGTTTACACTCAAAATCAGCACAGAAAAGTCAGAAAAAGAGCAGATTTTAGATCTTAGGCTAATAATTACTTATCCTCTTAACTCATTTTTACATGTTGTCTTCATTACTGTTGAATTGTTGTGTGTCCGTGTGTGTCTTACACTAAAGATTTGCTGACAGCAGAGGGACTCTTCAACTAATTCTATTTTCAAGGATTTTTAAACAGCGAACAACAATCCCCTGGAGCACACACACACACACACACACACACACACACACACACACACACACTTCTACTCTTACACACACATTGCACCAGGCATGAGGAGAATACTAATTTCATGTTGGTCCTCTTTTTTCACGCTATAAACTGTGGACATGACAAGAATGGAAATGGCGGGGGAAAGAGGGAGAGAGCAAGCTGCCTGCTGGGTTGCAGAGAAATGAGGTGGTAGAGGAAGAATGGAGGACAGGACAAAATTAATGACTGAATGAGAGTGGAGGTGAGGAGTATATGAATGAGAAAAAAAAAATAATAGCTGCTCAGTTTAACATTGCGCCAAGAGGAATGAATTAGCAGAGCATTGAAAATTAGTTTGAAATTAATCGGATACAAACAAGCCCCATCTGGTTCTAAAGTGGGATGGTTGAATTAATGCTTTTTCCTTTAAACCAGTTCAGTTCTGTTATAGTGTAAGACCAGTTCAGATCTGGATCAGTTGGTTTGGTTCGTTGAGGTGAAGTGGTACAACTTCCCCATGACTGTAACCAAAACAGTTGTGAGATGAAGCTCTTCACAAATAGAAAAAGAGAATTTTGTACTTTATTCACTTCAAACCTGTGAGACTTTCTTCCATGGAACACAAAAAAAAATTGAGATGATTTTTATCGCATTGAAAGTCAATAGGGTTTATTATTGTTTTGTTTTTTTTAACCCTTAATGTTCTTCTATAAAAATTAGTGAAATTAATTATCCTACTGTCATATAAAAAAATTTGCTTTTTGTTTTTTAATTTCATAAAAAGTTTACTTTTGACCCTGGTTCTAACTGTCATTGGTTGTTGGCAGCAATTATGTGCCACAGTTAAGGGTAACACTTCCATCATGCTTTTAATAATGAGATGTACATGCATTTATCTCAAGTGCTGAAAGAAACACTAGATACAAAGAGCAGAGACCTTTGGTAAAGTCTTCTCTTGCCAAGAGATGTTCTTAATTGCCAATTATTTATTGCTGTAATTAAAAAAAATAACCTCAGCAGTGGCTCCTGTTCTCAATAAAATACCAAAGTGTGAAAGTCAATAGATACAAGTCACATAAACCCGTTATGTAAAAATATAAATTAATGATTTAAAAAGCCCTAGTCTCTGTTGAGCCAAATCTCTGAAGGGTCCCGTAATGACTTTGGCAGCAAACCCAGAATCGGGTTTGCAAGGAATTGACATTTGTCACAAACTGTCCGCCAACAACAAAGGCCTGTTGTCCGAGACTCCCTTCAATCAAGTGATCATTAAACATCTGTACGGAAGTCATGCTTTAAATTGAAGATCATTTTATCCATCATTTAATCATGCTGAATCTTTGTACTGAAATTAGAAGGCTATACAAAAGTGATTAGCTCACATTCAGACGGCCACAGCAGCTGGCACAAACACATTAGCAGCAAATTTATGTTTGCATGTTCCTCTTGACTTCCTTGGAATTTGTAATTAAATTAATTTAGCTGTTTATAGCTTTATTTCTTTTATGAATGTGATTATCAGTAGCATATGTCATTATATATGTTTCTGCATTATTCCTACAGTTTGTTACATTTATAAATGTTATAGTTGATCATTTCAATATATTTATAATAAATATAATTATAAAAGTCATGTAGAATCTCTTTAAAACGTTTAATACACATATATCTGATTAATAACAGTCAATGTAATTGTTGTAATTCTGTAGGTTTCTCTTTCATAGCTCAAAAGAGTCAAAAAAGTATCAAACTCTCATCTGTGTCACCTAAGAATTTTTTGGAGAAAAAGCTGACCAAGGATAATTTTGATTAAATAGCCTTGGAATAATTTGATGAGAAATTGTGAGTTCCTATTGAGATTGCTGACTTTTGATTACAAAACTTCCTTGGAAAATATGAGCACCGGTGAGACTATTAAGACCTTTTCTGAGTAAAAATTCGGAGAAACGAGAGATTTACTAAAGTCTCAATTTAATCTCTAGTTAATATCACTGATTGAAAAATAATATATATATATATATATATATAATATATTGCAGCCATTTGGTAAAATCATTTAAGTATCATTAATGTACACACAGCATCCCATATTGACCGAAAAACAGAGTTGTTGACATTTTTGCCAACAACTAACGAAAGAGAACTACTGAAATATCTCATGGTTCTAAGTATTCAGATCCTTTGCTCAGTATTTAGTAGAAGCACATTTTGTTCTAATACAGTCATGAATCTTTTTGGGAAAGATGCAACAAGTTTTTCACAGTTTTTCTCCAGTTCTGTCTGGTTGGATGGTAAAAGTTGTTGGACAGCTATTTTTAAGTCTCTCCAGAGATGCTCAATTGGGTTTCAGTCAGGGCTCTGGATGAGCCATTCAAGAACAGTCACAGAGTTGCTGTGAAGCCACTCCTGCGTTATTTTAGCTGTGTGTTTAGGGTCATTGTCTTGTTGGAAGGTAAACCTTCAGCCCAGTCTGAGGTCCTGCACTCTGGAGAAGGTTTTCATCCAGGATATCCCTGTACTTGGCCACATTCAACTTTCCCTCGATTGCAACCAGTCGTCCTGTCCATGCAGCTGAAAAACACCCCACAGCATGATGCTGCCACCATGCTTCACTGTTGGGACTGTATTGGACAGGTGATGAGCAGTGCCTGGTTTTCTTCACACATACCGCTTAGAATTAAGGCCAAAAGGTTCTATCTTATTCTCATCAGACCAGAAAATCTTATTTCTCACCATCTCTGAGTCATTCAGGTGTTTTTTAGCAAACTCCATGCAGGCTTTCATGTGTTTTGCACTGAGAGGCTTCCGTCGGGCCACTCTGCCATAAAGCTCCGACTGGTGGAGGGCTGTAGTGATGGTTGACTTTCTACAACTTTCTCCCATCTCCCGACTGCATCTCTGGAGCTCAGCCACAGTGATCTTTGGTATTGATGGGTCATCTGAAGCGAGGCTCCGGATCTTGTGTCGAGCAAAAAGGAGCGTTCCAAATGAAACCCCAATTCGAGGCTTGCATCGTTTCCGTGAAAATCATGTGACGATGACAAACAAGGCCTCGGTTGCTGTTGATGACGTCATTGCTTCATTCTGAGTATCGCTTCCAGATAAAGGTGGTTCGAAACCTCGCGCCTCTTGTACAGTGTTGCCAGATTGAGCGGGTTCCCACCCAATTGGGCTCCTTTTGGTCACATCCGACCGGGGAAAATGCATTGGGCTGGTTGATAAAAATTTGGGTTGGTTTTTGATGCAACTGGCGGGTTTTTATTTTTTGACTAGAAATGTTATTTTATTATTTTTTACATTAAAACGAACGTTACAATAAAGTATTATATGTAATGTTGACATTTTAATTATGGTTCAGTTTAGCAAATATATATATTATATGTTTAGCCTATATTAGTAGTAGTGTTATTATTATATATAATATTGCTATTATTATTATTATAAGACTAGACTGTATTAGGGAAAGCTTAGAAAGTTGGTCTAGTGCAAACGTTCTTATGTTGTCCAGCATCATCGGTGCCCTATGAAAGGGTGTTTGCGTGTCACAGCAGGTGTCACTAGGGAGCACACTGTTTCATGAGGCTTCAGGTAAATGAACCTTTTGGTGAACCAATGGGCTGGAAAGCCTCAGTGGTTCAGGAAGCCTCGTTTTCCCATCACTAATCTTTGGGTTCTTTTTTTTACATCTCTCACCAAGGCTCTTCTCCCCGATAGCTCAGTTTGGCTGGACGCCCAGCTCTAGGAAGGGTTCTGGTTGTGCCAAACGATTCTCATTTGTTCTGATATGCACTGTGAGCTGTAAGGTCTTGTATAGACAGGTGTGTGGCTTTCCTAATGAAGTCCAATCAGTATAATCAAACATAGCTGGACTCAAATGAAGGTGTAGAATCATCTCAAGGATGATCAGAAGAAATGGACAGCACCTGAGTAAAATATATGAGTGTCACAGCAAAGGGTCTGAATACTTAGGCTCATGTGATATTTCAATTTTTCTTTTTTAATAAATCTGAAAAAAAGGTCAACAATTTTGTGTTTTTCTGTCAATATGGGGTGCTGTGTGTACATTAATGAGGAAAAAAATTACTTAAGTGATTTTAGCAAATTGCTGCAATATAACAAAGAGTGAAAAATGTAAGGGGTTCTGAATACTTTCCGTATCCACTGTATATATATATATATATATACAGCTCTGGAAAAAATTAAGAGACCACTGCAAAATGATCAATTTCTCTTGTTTTACTATTTATAGGTATGTGTTTGGGTAAAAGTTACATTTTTGTTTTATTCTATAAACTACTGACAACATTTTTCCCAAATTCCAAATAAATATTGTAATTGAGAGCATTTATTTGCTGAAAGCCACAACTGGTCAAAATAACAAAAAAACATTGCAGTGGTCTCTTAATTTTTTCCAGAGCTGTATATATATAAAATTCTGTTGGTTCAGTATACAGTATATATAGCTAATTTTATAAATTGATTCACATTGCTAGATGTGCTAGAGAAGGAGCACATCTCAGAGAACTAAGGCCTCTGACAGTACACTAAAACACTCAAATTTCCCAGCATGCACTCTGGCAGCGAGCCAGAACCTGTCCCTGGTGTCTGATCTTAGATCAGTTTATTCCCCCCTGCTGCTTGCCTTCACACCAAGCAGTCTAGAAAACTTTTAGTTCTCTCCTCCATTCTTTCAGACCTCACTGCCTATCTTCATTAATCTGTCCGACTTTTTTTCTACTTTTTTCTTTTTTCATCTGCTCTTGCTCTTTTCTTCACTTCTCCTCTGCTGTTCTCAAGAATGCCTATATTCATTACTTCAGCTGCCTCTGTTTTCTCTTCAGCTAATGGAATAGTGTGACTGTGATTGTCAGTGTGAGTTGAAGTGACCAAATACATGGCGTTGGTGTTGTAGTGGGTGGATTTGAGGCCTTGAATGAAGATTTTATCTGAAGTATAAAGTGCACTTAAAGACGAACGAGTCTGTTCACTGAAAAAAAAGAGGTGCTGAAATCTCCATCTATAATCTGGAATCCAGACTTATTATAATCTACTAAAATCATTAACACAACAGTTGGTTAAAAAATAATTGCAATGGCAGCACTGAAAATATTGAATTTTCAATATTCAGACCAGCGACGCACAGAACTATATTCAATACTGGGAATTTGTCAATTTTGGGTTTTTAATTGTGCACAATTTTTACATTTAGATTCTTTAACATCATCTAACATTCACATAAAGTTAATCTTTAAAAAACACTTTAATAACACAAATTTGTACATTATAATGCATATGTTCACTTTTAATATTTAAAAAATTATTGAATTTACTTTAGCTTTGTGTATTTTTATTTATTTAGACAAAACAGTTGTTTTTTTGTTTTTGTTTAAGTAAGCTAAATTTTACCTACTATGTTAATCGATGAACTCAGTTATTGACCATATCTTAAGTGTCTAAATATTTTTTTATGTACTGCAAAGACCCATGTAATGCCACCCATAATATCATCAAAGGTCAAATCATTGATCTTTCAACTCAAACACACACGCACACACACACATAAGATGATGGTCAGGTATTACAAACGTGTTTTTGAAGAGCGATCTTCAATGCACCAGGTCTAGTTCTAGTTTTGAACTTCTGAATCCAGCAACTCAAAGGTCAGTGTCACAGAAGAGTGCATGTGTGAGTGGAAGTCTGTTCATTTAAAGCTCTCACGAGTTACAAGAATATTTTAATGTTTTTTTAAAAAAACTAACCGTTTAATATCATTTTTGGTTTGCCCCTCACTTTGTAGAAATTAACAAAGAAGCTTTTAGTTGTTGGTTGTGTTTTGGGCTAGAGAAAAATGTTCATTTTATGCTAAAGTTATAAAGTTTTCAAAATAGTTGTCTTAATACTCCATTTGAGATTGGACAACGGTGAAGGTACATTTTGGTTATGCGTTGTGAAAAGGAGTTGTTCATTCATGGACAGATGGAAGCATAGCTAGAGTGTGTGTGGATGGCATACAGGAGGGGATAGGATGTGTGAGCTATAGTTGGAAGACCATATTGCCCTGAGGCAGTGATGCATTGTGGGAATCCTGCAGCATGCAATGAGACTCATGCAAGACTGAGCAAGGAAACTGGTCGAGCTATCACTCCTTTTGGCGCATTGTGCACATGTATCTGCACACACACACACAATTTTTCATTTCCCCAAAGCTTTTTCCTCTTTGTCTTGAAGTATAAGATTCTCAGAGGGGCAATGTTTGGCTGATTAGCGCGGCTCAGTTTGCCCCTGGAGGTAGATGTCATATCTGCACCATCTAGATGCAAAAAGCTGCTATTCAAAAGTTATTTTTTTGTAAACAACATATAAATCACAAATAAACTTTAAAGGCTTTTCAATGTGTTAAATTGACAAACATTTTCCCCATCTGCTGCCTTCAAAGTTTACTGTTAATGTTCCTTGAACAATACAAGACCCCTCATCACACGATTGAAAATTGAGCGATTAACACCCACGAACGGATATTTCATAAAATTATCATGATGCTCTTTTCATATGAAAATGTAATTTATCTAAAATATATTATTGTGGATGGTGGTATCACATTACCATACAGTCATGCACAGAAATAATTAATGACGCACATCAGTGTCTGATAGCACTCAGTCAATGCACTTAAACCGCATATTTTTTGTTATTTTTTGTATTATTGAATATAGTGTTTTATTAAAAAATGACCCAGGAGTGGATCGTGACATGAATTTATTAGTTTTCAAAGGCATTTGTGATTTGTTGATGTCACTGAATTATAGAGGGGGCAAATTCAAGTTGTTGCTTTTTTTAATTAATTGAAATACAAATTATTTAATATTGAACAGATTAAACATATTGCCAGTCTAGACAATTACATTGCAACAAGATGTGTTTATTTTCTTAATGAATATTAGCTGGTTAGACTAATGACTCGAAATCAAATACATTTTCATTGGCTGACTTGATAGAATCATAGAATGTAGAACCAACTGTATTGTTTATATGGACAAAATCAACTATATAACTTGATCAAAAATTAAATGTATATTTCATTGTATATGGATGTACAATAGGTGGAAGCCTGTGTGTGTGTGTGTGTGTGTGTGTGTGTGTGTGTGTGTGTGTGTGTGTGTGTGTGTGTGTGTGTACTGTGAAGCATGAATCGGGTAGTCTTGTATTTGGCTCAGTCAGTACTCCCATACATGCAATAACGTGGAATAGAATCGAATATTAGATTGCAAAAAGGTTACTTTACAACCCTACCCTCGTAGTCAAACAATATACATATGCTTTCCTGTAGCTCAAACGCCAAGGTCATGTTTTCAATTCAAAGGCAAAGTAAGAACTAATTAGAATGTCAATGTGTATCTTCAATGCAATATAAGTCATTTTGGATAAAAGTGTCTGCCAAATATAAATAAATATATAGATGTGTTTGTGTGTGTATGTGTGTGTGTGTGTGTATATATATATATATATATATAATATAATTATTATTATCATAATCTTTTTTTAATCGTACCCCCTTAAAATAAAAATCCCCTAGATTGCCCAAAGTCGCCCCTTACTGGTTCTGTTTTCTCTTTGTAAACTTCCTTTTCTTGGGTTTCTGTATTAGCTAAGCAACTGCCATAGAGGTGAATGGAGTTCTAGCAGATATGTTTATCCGGGTGTCATAAACCTCTTTGGTACAAACACACTTTATAGCCTAAAGCCATTTCTTCTTTCTTATCTTCCTTTTCTTTAAAGCCAGAAACGCGCTACAAGCTATATCTCTTTCTCCTCTGTTTTCTTTGCTGGAAGGTATGTTCTCCTCTTGAGCCCTTATCTCTAAACACACACACACACACACACACACACACTCAGGGAAATCCTGTGTCCTACTCAAAAGAAAGTTTTATGTAATTGCTCACTGTTACGGCCCAAGGTGTATTTGTATTAGTCAACCAGGTGGCGTTGTGCTATGGTTTGGTCTCTTCCATATCCAGGTTTAGGAATAGGTGTGGAGTGTTTCCTGTGATTGAGTTGAGACAGAGAAAGGAGTGTCTATGTGCAAAATTCCAATTGCCGTTTTTCCATCTGAAAGGGCACTTCGGGAATAGACAGCTTCTATTGGTCCGTTAGTGAAGCAAACATACATTGGTCACTTCAATGAAGTAATGTAATCATTTATGGTCATGTTCTGCCTTTTGGAGGAAGTAGGGCAATGGGATGCTCACTTCTGATTGGAATTTGCCCTGAGTTGGACCGTGGCGCAAAATTAAAATGAATGACCATCTCTTTGTCCCCTTTAACAGTTCAGTATCTTTAATGCTTTTGTCCCCCTTTTCTAAACCACTTAGTTTTGTTGGGTTTGCTCATGCTCTATACACCTCCTGCTCAGTGGTGTTTCATTATGTGCATGAATTACAGGCATTTTATTCTTTCCTTATTTTGCCATCCCGAGAAACCCACATGCTTTGTTCCCTGGAATCCATAATTGATGAGAAAATATGTCTGTTTTTCAAACATATACGTTGCAGTAGCAGCAATTTGGAAAAATACTCCCTGATTCAACTCAGCACAGTGAGCAGACTTGTTGCAAATTATTGTGCATTTAAAAAAAAAATTGTAAATATTTCTTTAGTAAAATGAATGATACATTTGACATATTTAAACATTTAGGATGATGGCAGTTGACTCCTGTGTAGAACTATTATTATTATTATTTATTTATTTGAAAAAAGATTTTTTTTTTACTATAAATACCACCAATTTTGGTATTTAAAAATTTGTGAACCACTCAAAAACATTTGGCAATGTGTTAACATTTTAATTAATATTTTAGTCATTTTCATCAAGGTCCTTGGTTCTTCTTCAATATTTTTAAAGATTTGTTTTCTGTAAATGTTGTTTATGGGCCTTTTTCTCTTTTTGTATTATTTTTTTTTGAGTTTAGTAACTCCAAAAGTGTTTAGCATGGAAATTTCAGCAGTCTTCTTGTCAGCGATCCAACAATTTTAGAATTAGCCCCTCTTTTTGGATCGATTAAAGTTGATTTATACAGTATTATGTACAGTCTACTGTATATAGCAACTCAAATTCCTTTAAAAAAAATTATGTAAACTGACTTCCGTTTTTGAGTTAGCACAACTATAACGGTCTCACATGTGCATCCACAGCAAAAAGCGTAACTCCAGATGGTCCATTTCTCACACACATGCTAACAGCAACCAAATGAGTTTCGGGTTTGCTTGTCCTGGTTTAGCAGAAGGCTTTCTAGACCTCTTGGAGTCCTGTAAGTGATACACAATCTGTCTGACAAGGACAGAACGCCTTGTGCACATGGTCACACCTGAATCAAGCTGTGCTTTCTATTCCTGAGTAGATAAACCAGAGCAGTTCGGAACACTGTGGCATGGATCAATGAACTTGTCTTTAATGTTAATGCAACGTCAGTGCAACACTCAATATAGGAGTGGCAGGAATTTAATGGTTTCATGTCTACAGGGGTCCTAAAAGTAACCGGAAGTTATTGAAAACATTATCATGAAAATAATATTATCATCATGTATGCCTCCACATGTATGTAGTTCCAGACTTTTGGATGTTCGCCATGCAACGTTGTTTTTCCAGAAATATTCTTTTGATTAATGGGTCTTATGAGTAAATGATGACAGAATGTTTTTAGTTGAGTGAACTATCCCTTAATTTTGCATAGTAGATCATGTGTTTTATCAATTGAAGCCATATAATCATTTTTCTAAAAACGTTCTGCTTGAAAAATCTTGTAGATTTTTGTCCATAGTTATTAGCTTTGAAAAAAAATCACTGCAGATCTGCATTTAGAAGCTTTTTCTGTCTTTCACTTCTGGGGAAACTGACCAAAAATTGTGATGACTAATCCTGTATTTTTCCCTCTCAAAAAGATTTAATGGAAAATAAAACTGTGCCTATCTGCTGTTTTATTGGATTTTAAAAAGACTTTTCACTCTCCAATAACCTAATATCACTATAAACCCTGACTGAAGGCCTGTTTTAACCCCGGTTTAAGCAACATTTCAGAATTGTAACTTTGAAAGAGGGTTTTCAAATCTCCATGTCTGAGGGAACATTGCCTAGAATTGCCATGTCTGTATGCAATAGAGCACATCTACTTGGCGAATGACCATGGTTTACCAATTCCAAGGGTGAAAAGTGTGACTTAGTACTTTTTGAGTCCATGCATTATAAGGAAGAAAGTAAGGGGAATAGAAAGAGACACTTTTTAACTGTATCCAGTAATAAAACCAATGATAGAGAGAGAGGACAAGCACTGGAGTTTAAAAATCAAAGGCTTCCTTCCCCTGAGTCTAGTGCGGTTATCATACGTCATTAACAGCAGAGAAATGCACTGAAGGTTGTTAACCAGTCTTACCCGCAGGACTACAAACACACACGCACACACAGAGCTCTTTGCCCCATAGCGCATGTAATTGACGGTAATGACGATCTGGCATTCCCGGCTCGTGAGATCTCACCTTGAGCAGAATTGGACTCCCAACCGCAATGCGGTTTCTCCACAACAGAAAGAGTTTATGACCCAGCGCGCAACTGAGGTTTAAAAGAGAATTTTGTTGAATCAGATTAGATTGTCCAAACTTATTTTGAAAGGATTCAAAGTAAAATAGCCCAGTGAAAGGAGAATATGTAAAAAATCTCTTTGCAGTGAGAAAATGTGTGTGACTACAAGCTTGTCAATATGACTTAACTTAAAGAAATATTTTTTATTCCTTTAATTTCATTCCAAACCCATCTTGTTTAGTCTGTAATGTTTATGGTCTTTTTGGGCAGGATAAGCGATATGTAGAAATTGTTATGATGGGGGTGGCTGCCGAAACTCAGCATATTGTGTTATCTGAACCACATTAAATATCTAAGTTAATTGGTTGTAAAGTTAAGTTTGCATTGACAGCAAATTGTGTGCTGAAAATTACATACAGTAAAAGAAAAGTTGCATTTAGTATGCCAATGTGTGTTGTTGCTAGCTAGCAGTTACTACGCCACAGTTCTGTGTTCACATTGTTGGAGAGAAGGGGAGGTATTTGGGATTCAGTGCACACTGCAGGTAATGATGGATTGTACTGATGAACCTGATTCACACTGTCGACTTCACTTTACCTCTTTGTCTTCTTCGCCAGTGAGAGGAGCAAAAGGTGACTAAACCCAACGGCTTTATGAATTCAGACTTTCGACGGTCTCTGCAAACACTGACATTTCTCTAGACAATCGTTCCATCATCTTTCTCAGACTGCTTGATGGCCTTATCTGATGGCTTTCAGCTGATGTGAAGTACAAAGCTTTTTGGATGGTCTTTTTCTGTCATGAATTTTGTTTCCACTCTCTGAATGCAGACTTTTAAATCAATCCGGTTTTGGCTTTCTTCCATCAGTTCTTCTCTGAGGAGCAAATGATTAAAACCTTTAGAGGTTTTCAATATTTCATAATAGCGGTAACTGTTTGTGATTGAGTTTGCGTGGGGGATTTATACTGCTTGGGCCCAGTAATTTATTCTTAATTACTGTAGTGCACATTTGATTTAGTGAATTTTTCTAAAAAAGCTGTAATTCATTATTTGAATCGATGGATCATAAAGAGAAAATTCTGGATTCTGTGTAAATACACTGCTTCTGTGGTAAGGAAGAGTTTTTTCCTGAATTAAATTAATACTTTTATTCAGCAAGGATGCATTATTAAGCTGATTAATAGTGACCGTAAATACTGTTGTAATATAAAAACAGCTCTGTTTCAAAGAAATTATATTCTCTATAACTTTCTGTTTATCAAAGAATCCTGAAGAAAATGTATCATGGTTTCTACAAAAATATTAAGCAGCACAACCTTCTAGACACACCCAGGCCTGATTACTCCCACACCTGTTCTCAATCAAGAAATCACTTAAATAGGACCTTCCTGACAAAGTGAAGTAGACCAGAAGATCTTCAAAAACTAGACATTATGCCAAGATCCAAAGAAATTCAGAAACAAATGAGAAAGAAATTATCTGAGATCGATCAGTCTAGAAAAGGTTATAAAGTCATTTCTAAAGCTTTGGGATTCCAGCGAACAACTGTGACAGCCATTATCCACAAATGGTGAAAACATGGCCATTTCCATGTCTGGCCATTCATTCATGAGCTCAAGCTGAAGGGGCCAAAATTCCTCCACAGCTCTGTAAAAAGACTCATTGCTTATCACAAAGTTATCACAAACGCTTGATTGCAGTTGTTTCTGCTAATGGTGCCCCAACCAGTTATTAGGTTTAGAGGGAAAGCACTTTTTCACACATGCCATGTAGGTTTATATTTTGTTTTCCCTTAAGGCTTAAATAGCCTTCATTTAAAAACAGCATTTTGTGTTTACATGTTATCTTTGACTAATATTTAAATTAGTTTGATGATCTAAAACATTTAAGTGTGACAAGCATGCAAAAAAATAAGAAATCAGTAAGGGGGCAAACTCTTTTTACACCACTGTATAGTTTCCATTTCTCCATTCAGTGTTAATAGACTCACACTGCTGCTGTCTCTAATGGATTGCTGTGGCCTTTGTATTTGCTCACATGTGGCTGTGTTTTATTAAGTTCATGGATCACTGAGCATGCCGTAATGTAAAACTCTGCTTCTGGGCTAAGCAGAATATGTGTCTATCCTAATTTCTCATTCATGATCTTCATCTTGTGCATGCAAAGCTTTAGACTGAGAGAGCTGTATTGTTAGATCAAGCATGCAGGACCTCTTCAACACGAGAGCCTAATGCACTGCATCTCTTTTCATATCTTGTGACCTACAGTTTTTACTCATTCCAACATTTCAGTTATTTGACACACCAAAAGAGAACACGATGTTAATCAAGAAGTTTTTTGTTTATTGGCCAAAAGAAGCGTTTCCCGCTAAACCGTACACTTCAGTGGTAAGAAATGAAGGTACGTGGTCAAATAAATATTTATTAATTTTTTTATATCTGTGAATTTCATATTTAAAAACAAAATAGATGGTGTTGAAGTTATGTGGTTCTGTGTAAAATTGAAAGCTACCCCTTGAAAAACAATAGCCTAAATCTTACATATTAATGGAAAAATTTAATAGTTTATATGATTATTGTCATTATCATTGATGTGCTCTGATAATTGTATTAATTAATCTATAAATTAAAACAAGATATAATACTGCAGATTGTAATACTGATTATAGCCATCCATAAATCCATCTTCCATATTCTGGAACTAATAAACTAAAACTAATGTTTGGTTTCTGTAAAGAAAATGTTCCTGGCAAATTAAAAACAACCCTTTAAAAGAACGTTCTGGTAATGTCAGAATAACATTAGAGGAACATTAAAATGTACTTAGAATAGCATTCTAAAAACCCCAAAGCTAATTAAAAAACAATTAAGAAAACTTTCCAGGCTAACCAAAAACAAGCCTTAAAAAAAAATCAATTTTCAATTAATTGGTCTACAGATAATTATTAATTTAAGTTGTCACTCAAGTGTTTAAATTGAATTGGCTATATAATTATTTGTTTAAACAGCTGTGCTTATCACTGTTTTGAAAATGTCAAATAATTGTAGTTTATTTAAATGAATGTGATTTATGTAACAGTCCCATTTATGTCTGCCACCATAATTGTGTTTTGTGTTTACACCATGTAATTCACGGTCTGCTCCAAAAACCTTGACTCTGCCAAAGTAGACACATAAAAAATTCATGAAGTATCGTGAAGTATGTGCACTCCAGCGCACTTCAAAAAACAGCAGTTTTAGAGAGAAGACTCTGGCACCGCAGCTGACCTTTGTGCTGTTTTGCTCCAAATCGCTCTTGTTTAGGTCCTCAAACTTGACCTTGACTAACTTCTTTGTTTTTTTACTTGCAGTGACATTTTCACAGCTATTTCCTCCTCTCCTGTGTGTTCATTCCTGATGAAAGAGGAGTAGAATTGTTTTTCTTTTATGATTTCCTTTTGTTTCTTATTCTCTGTTGATCTCTGAGGCAGTATTTGAATGAACAGCATTTGTATGCGTGTTTCTATCACTGAATACTGTATTCCCATTACGAAGCTGCCAGAGGCATCCGGTTACGAACCAGTCACTCTGTGTCATGTTTTTGCCTGCATTGCGTGTGAATGTCTGAGTGAAAGAGAATGCAGAATGTTCCATTAGTTTGTTGTATTTCAGCTTCTATTTTATTCAGTGAGCCTGACTACAACACGATCACATGATTACCTCATCTTCTGGTCTGCCGCAATGTTAGTGGAGTTACTTTGAAACTAGCTCAGCACTCACCAAAACTGAAACGTTAAAAGTTAAAGAGCTTCACTAGCATTCAAAGGTTTGAGGTCAGTAAGATCTTTTTTTAAAGAAAGATAAAAGAAAATACATTATTTTCTTCTGAACTTTCTGTTCTGCGAAGAAACCTGAAAATTATATTAAGCAACATAACTGTTTTTAACATATATAATGGTAAGAAATGTTTCTTGAGCTATCACAGGAATTAATTAGATTTTAAAAAGTATTCAGTTATGAAATTGTAAAGATTATTTAAAAAAATGATTGTGATAATAATTCACAATTTTAATACTTTTACTGTATTTTGATCAAATAAATGCAGCCTCGATGACCATAAGAGACTTCTTTAAAAGAAAAACTCTTGCCAAATCCAAACTTTAATATCATTCATGTCATTGATATGATATCATGAGTATCATTTTAATATACCTTTTAGAAAATGTGTTTTACTGTGTGCATCATGCAGTTCTTTTTGTGACCAACAGAGGTCATATAGAGGTCATAACAGAGGTTTTAGTTTGATGGTCAGGGGCGATTCTAGGATTTTGATTTTAGGGGGGCTCAGCCCCCAATAAGGGTATGATTAAAAAAATATTATTTGACTATTAGGGTAGGGTGGTATGCTACTAACCTTACTGCAATCCACTATTCCAGGGGTGGCCAACCTGTTCAGCATGATGAGCCACAAAATAAAGCTCATGACTGCGGAGAGCCGCATAAAAAGTTGAATTCGCATTTGTTGATGGGGTTTTGATATTAGAAAGGTCTCGCACATATATCACACATTTTAAATGTTTATAAATAAAAACTTTTCACATTTTACTTATGACACCCGCGAGCTATATGAGCATACAGAGAAAATGCGTCTGTGAATTGTATATGCGGGAAAAAACGGTATATCATCTCATTGACGGTGACCGGAAGTATAAAAAGTAAGCAACGGTTTGGTAATGTAGTGATCGGTTAGAAAACGTCTCCGGTTACTATCGTAACCTCTGTTATTTTATCATATTCCGTTTAGAGAAGTATAAAGGAAATGATATTTATACCGTCTGGCAGCCAGATCTGCATCGCGCTACGATTGGCCAGTTGTCAACTGCTGTTATCCATAAGGTTTCAGAAATGACGTGAAGGGGAGGAGTTCCCAAATGCATTTCATTAAACATCTCGTTCCCACTCTCGAAAGGGAACGCGCTTTTGCGCGCCTCTATTTGAATTCGGTAAAAACATCATGTCCACGTGAGCGGCGGCTGATCTTGGCAGGATACATGTAAATTTATGGTATTTTTTCCGTAGACAAAAAGGTCTCCGCGGGCCGGATGAGAGCCGCAAAAGAGCAGTCAAAGAGCCGCATGCGGCTCGCGGGTTGGCCACCCCTGCACTATTCCATGATTACATTATGTAAACTGCTATGCATTTATGACAAAGAACTGCACCGATGCAGGTGTAATATCATAGCATTAGCAATCTATCAATAAATGCACGCACACACGACACACACCTTGATGTTCTCTGCTCGGCGCCCCTGCAGATTGAAAAATGCGCTAAAACCAAGCAGATTCAGATAAGGGGAGGAGCCGAAACTTGACGCAGCTTGCCGCCGTTTCAAATGAGTTTTTTTAAAGGGGACTGAAGCGATCAAAAATTTATTAATCAAATATATTTTTTAGGGGGGCTGGGCAGAAGTTTAGGGGGGCTGAAGCCCCCCTAAAAAGGGCCTAGTGACGCCCCTGTTGATCTTCTTGACAAATAGTTTATGACAGTCTTTCTAAAATTACAATGGGCAACATTTCATTATTCTCAATACCAGAGCTAATCCAATATGCTATTGAACACAGTTTTATTAAATTATTAATGACAGAGATATAAACAATTAAATTCAAATTATGGTGTTAAATATGTTTTCATTTTAATGAACACAACACCAAGTGTTTGCAAGTAATTACTGAAGTAAACAGTCAGCAATAATAAATAAAGAAATAAATGAAGCGCAGTAAGTGGGTTTCTCATTTTCTTGTTAGTATTGTTTATTGAATAATATTAATTGCATTATAGATTGCGAACTATGTAAAACTACCGGATCAAAAACCTATGGATACAAAAATTGAACAATGCTAGTCTTTCTATACGCACGCACGCACACACACACGGACACGCACATATATGTATGTGTGTGTGTGCATGTAAGACTAGCATTGTTCAATTTTTGTATCTGCTTGGTATCAGTGTACCATGAGTTTTGACATTCCTAGTCTTAGATAATAAACAGGCATGGTTTGAGTTGAGATGGGTTGGCTTGTCTGATCTGATCTGATGTGGCTTGATCTGGTCTGTTGGCATTTCTCATCGTCAGCCTCAGTGTGCAGCTCATCAGAGGCTGTCAGAGCGAGATGAGCTCTGTAAAACACCAACTCAACTGTTTGAAAAGCATCTCACTTCTCTTCACGCTCTGTTCCTCTCTTGTGCCGGACTGTCTTTTCCTTTCTTTCTCATGCACTCAATGCCTTTGATGTCTCTCCTGCTCTCCCTCCTCTTGTTTAAGACATGCACTTGTTCGCTTCTTCTCCTCCCCTTGTCGTATCTTCAGTGAGGCTTTAGGGTGAGTTTCCATCTCCTCCTCAGTTCAATAGTCAGCGCACTGCCCAAGGAGTGAGCAGATCTTGGGCACTGAAACAACCATAATCCAACCAGTGATTTATAAGATATAGGATCCCAATTTTAGTTTTCTAATTTACTTTTCTAATTTGTATTACCTTTAAATGCTGAGACATCTTGCTTAGCAAAGGGCTACTCTGAAACTCACCCAAAAAATCTATATGCTTTAATGTAAACACAATTATCATACAACACATGTTTGGTATCATTTGAAATGTCATTTGAAGCGAGGAGAGAGGACTCGATATGTAGGGGATAAGGGGATTTACAATGAAATAAACCAAAAAACCCTGAGGGGGAAAACATAACTTGACTTGACTGGAATGGACTGGACATGAGAGACAAACAACATACAAGCGACAATTCAAAGACAACAAAGCAGCACAAGACAGCAAACACACGGAGAATAAATAGGGTTCGCACAAGGCAGCTATAGTAAGGGAGGACAGGTGGGGCAAATCAAACCAATAACGAGGAAACAAGACGAGCAGGGTTACATTATAGACAGGACAAAACATGACATGAACACATAGCCAATGAGAACACATAAGCCGCGTGTCCACACAAAACAAGATGACATGAAAATGTGCAGCCAGTGAAAACACAAGATGCACGCAACACAGCATAAGACATGACATGAAAGCATGTGGCCGATTTAAACAAGAATCGCACGCTAGACAACAATAGACATGGACAAGAGAGCGCGCCGTCTCGAACATGACAGCGCACAAGTGAACACTAGTCTCGTGCGCTCATAACTGAAAACAAACACATGGAGCATGAATGTCCGATTCCCGATACAAAACCGAACAAGACCAAAGTGCCGGAATCCAAACACCACGCCCCACACACAAGACCACGACAGCGCACGACTCAAGCACACAGCCGCGCGCTCACATGAATACATGCCAATAGGGGCAGTGTCAGGGCTCTGTCACAAAACACAAGAAAACTAGACAGAAATGACAGAACCCTGACAAGAAGTAACCCAAAAGGTGTTAAAGGTTGAAGAGTTTAGAGATGTGTTGCTCACTGTAGTGGGTGTGCCTCTCCCAGGGGCTTTCATGCAAATTACCTTCTGTCCTTAGTTAGGAGTAAACTGTCCAATTTCAATTGTTGGCTCATAATCCCATTTGCAAGAGGTATCTGTCTTGGTCGGAGTATTTAAAGAAATGTTTCCAAGTGCAATTTGTAGTCAGATCAGCCCATAATACTCTACATTATGTGTTATCTTTTACTCATCTTAATTGTGTTACTTATCTTTTTTGCTTGGGAGCCTTTTGAAAACCGAATGGGAACTACAGTTAATACAGTGCAGTGATATTGGACTTTCTCTACAGATACGTTTGTAAGTGCAACAAAGAGATAAAAACAACTGTTTTGACTGAGAGCAGAGGTCAAATGTATTTCAGATCACAGCATTAAGGGCAGCACTCCACATGGCAGACATAGCCGTGGCTGTCATTGCTGATTCCTCCCTCTCGAGCTCCCTTTCATCTCCATCTCTGGCAATCTCGAAATTCCCTGGCCCTGCTGCCAGCGGGGCTCATGAGGGTTGACAGTTACGCCCAGTGATGCTGCAGGATTAGGGATGATTCTGTAGGGCCCTAGGGTCTTGCAGAACTGCAAGGAGAGAGAGAGAGAGATAAAATTAGCCCTCAGGAAGGGGAATTGGAGACTTTGAGGTAGGAGGAAAGGGGAAAGCCTTGCAAGAAGAATGGCGTCTTCTGGGAAACAAACAGCGTGAGACTTTAAAGACACAAGAAAGAAAAAGTCTCCTTGAGGGCTTGTAGGACATGCTCCTGATACATGATCCTAATACACATACTTGTTTATACATTAAAATAATAAAATCGTCTGGAGTGCATAGCAAGAAATTGTTTTGACACCCCAGACCCCTTTGTGGGCTGGTATTGAAAAACTGTGTTTGTATGTTACCATTAGCATCTAAGAGGACAAAAAGAGGACACACTAAGGTATTTTTTTGTTGAAGAAAAGAGTAAGGAGTGGGTGAGGGAGGAAACAATGAGAAACGGAGTACAAAATAAAATCGGATATAAGAAAGGAAAGAGGTTGTTGGGAGAAACTGAGATTAATGACATCAATGGTGTGGTTTGATTAGTTAAAGGAGATTTTGTAAAGGCTTTCATCCAAGCCTGGTGCAGGACACTATTTTATTTTACAAAACCGAGGCAGTGAAGTCCTATAAGAACAAAACAAGTGGAGCATTTTTCTCTCTCCCTCCTCTTTTTGTTCCCCCGTGTCTTACACCTTTAACCTCAAGTGAGATCTGCATTAAAAACAGTGACACCTCACGGTCCATGTTCACCAGTAGAACATTGTGTCTGTTTGCACCAGTTCAAAAACATTGAATTATTCATCAGGGGTCACAAATCAAAGCTTTTTTCGCTGAAAGTCTCGTAGGCTTATAAAAGGGAGGAAAAACATTATTTTGTAAGCGGGAGGAATGTATTTAACATTCTGCTCAGTTTGCACAAAGTAATCTCTTAGTTTTTAATGCACACAGAGCGACTGCAGACAGTTCTTGCAGCAAAGAATGAAAAACATTCAAGCTTCTGTTTCTGATACTTTGCATAGCCCATCGTATCCTTGAAATGTCATTTCACCAGAATCTATCCTGTCTATAAGTATTTACTGTATGTGTGTAGAGATTATGATACTCTGCCATTCAGAACTGAACACCTGTTCAACGGCTGGATTACTCAAATATCAAATCAGCCAATAACATTGCAGCAACTCAATGCATTTGGTATGGTCAAAATTTAAACTGAAGGTGTTTTCACACCATGTCGTAATTACTGTAGCGATTCTGAACTGTAAAAAAGTTTTGCATGCATGTAGAACTTGTAATTACAAACGTGTAAACCCCACATTTTCTAAGAGCTATGAGCTTGTACCACCTGACCAATAAAGAAGTTTGCTACAGCGAGAGCAATTCGAAGCATTATTTACAAGACTTACAACATGGCATGAATGCACCATGAGCATCAGAATGAGGAAGAAAGGGGATTTAAGTGACTTTGAATGTGGCATGGTTGTTGGTGCAAGACGGGCGGGTCTAAACTGCTGATTTACTGGGATTTTCACACGCTATCATCTCTAGGGTTTACAATTGAAGATTGGGAAAACGTTGCCTGGTCTGATGAGTCTTGATTTCTGCTGGTTCAGAATTTGGTGTAAACAACATAAAAGCGTAGCTCCATCCTCCATCCTTTCAACGATTCAAGCTGGTGGTGTACCTTTGTCTTTTTGTTCGATTTTCACTTTTTTGCTTTAAATCAAAGTTCATAATTTTGTGATTGACATAGCTGGCTGTTTTGGTTCATGGCCTATAATTCTTAAAGACCTTTTAAAAATCCCTATGTGGAAAACGGATGGGGAAAAAATGCTTCCGGGACTAGTGCTACTGAAAAAGTGACCTTACATTGTTGCACTCCATCCAGTTCTTTCTCGCATATCAATTCTACTTTTTGTTGTAATATTTGATGATGATGAAGTTAGTGATAGGTGATTTCAAAACATTGCTTCATGAATCTTCGAAACCTTTACAAAAAATGCTTTCTGACTCGGTGGTTCAATGCATGTCTCAAACTGCAGAAGTCACATGATTTTAGTAAATGAGGCTTTGTTGCTTAACAACTGTTTCGAAACGTTTACACATTTTTATGGTTCATTGCTAGGGGGCGATCAATGTGTGAACCCATGATTCACTGAGATCGCTCCTCAGCGGAAAACTATTGAATGGGTCAATGAGCTTTTCCTAATCAATATTATACATTTGTACACGTTTTAAATAGACTTTACATTTATGCTTTTGGCAGACGCTTTTATCCAAGCTTTTATGCATTGCATTCAAGGTGCGCATTGACATTCTAATCTGTATAATTAAAAGTAATAACATTAGTTAATGATCTATTATAGGCCTGTTTAGCTGAGCCATCCATGGAACAAACAAAACATGCCCTGAAAATTGATAAAAGTCCACATATTATACCAACACTTGATATTTAATATTATTAGATGATTAGTTAATTTAATTTGATAGTAATGTAGTATGCAATGTGATTGTAGAGGGTATTATTAGGCATGATTGACCTCAGTTTTTATCGCATTTACACTGTTCTGACCAGCAAGGGTCACCAGCCTGTGGCGTTTCGAACGCTTCGAAACAGTGAATCATTTTGCGAAGCAATTGGGTCAATTGATTCAAAGTTTTGAAAAGCTTTCTTCCTCCCATCGCTAGATGAATGCAGGCAAAGGGGTTCAAAATAGAAGCGTGGTTCTTTTAACAAAGTAATATCAGGTAATACAATACGAAGAAACATAAATAAAAGCATGCATGGCAAAAACAATTACAGACAAGTATCTGCAGGAAATTAGGAACAGTAATACACAATGATAATGAACTCAAAGACTAACAGGTTTGATTGTGAAATGAGTTTCCATAGCAACTAATGACTGGCAGGAACAAAGGACACAGGTAACTAAGAGAAACAAACTGGAAATCCTTGAAAATGAAAACAAACGGGCAGATTGTGACACTTGTGGGGCGTGACTTGAAAAAGAACCAGTTCTTAAATTCTGAATGTTACCGTATAGTAGAAATGTTAGTGAGTCCATCAGTCTTCTTGTGTCTTTGAGGTTTTTTCCTTTAGTATTCTCAGAACAGTGAGTCTTAATTAAATTCTCATTTGAGTAGATGGGCTGTCTGGCATACTGAAACGAATCAATGCCGCACTGGAGAAGAGTTTAGAGGTGGTGTAGCCTATTGGCTAATGATAACTGAAAGGTTGTGGTTCAAGCCATGAGAAAAGTGATCAATGAAGTAGCAGCATTGCAAGGAAAGAGTTATTTTATATCCCAGGTTGCATCACAGAGATTGTCCTGTAACATTTTTAAATAAAAGCATCATAGAAATGATAGAAGTGTAACATTCCTTCACACACAACCCACTAATGCTTTGAAATGAAACCGCACAATGTGGAGGCAGGAAGATTTCTTTTAGAAGTCTTTTATGCTCACCAAGGCTGTTATATTAACATATTCTCATGATTTAGAATAAACTAGCAGATTTTTGCCAAAAATGATTGTACCTGTCTTCAATGTTTTGTTAATTAAACTTCTCTGTGTTTTGTTGGTTGCTAAACTGTTGTATTAGCATGTTTGGCTTTGCAAGTGCAGCTGACATCCACATTAGTCCTTCACATGCATTAAGCAGATAGATCTTGCTGTACCAAACGTCATTTAGGGAAGTCAGCAGCCGCGCTGCGCTCTGGTCAGCAAAGCTGAAGCTTGCGTTTGCCCAGCTGACCTCCAACTGATCCAGATCAATGGAATGAGGAGCCAGCTGAAAGGAACAAAAAATACAGTCTGTACTTTCACTGCACACCTGCACATTACCCACACTGCCGTGTCTGGGGAAAATGACAATGAGGATTTTTTTATTAGCTATGTGCAGGTGAAGGACTATGACTATGATGTGCAGGTGAAGGTCATCTGAAAGAAACAGAGAGGACTTTTAAAAATTGTTTTTAAAAATTATTAAACTAGTCTGAATGATAATTATAGTAAAATAACACTGGCAGGCTTCAAAAATGACACCTGAAAACCATCTTAAAAGATTACTTGTGCATTATATATTCATCAAGTCATCTTAAGTAGTTTTATATGAGAAACAGACTGAAATGAAGTGTTTTTTGTTTTTGTTTTTTACTCATATCTCATTTGCAATATTTAAATATGCACATTTACAATTGGTTATGAGATGACTGAATGTTAATTTTTGGGTGACTGTCCCTTTAAGAACCCTCAAGTACTGTCTGTAAGCTTACTATCAAAGATAAACCTGTGAGTCATCTGCTGAGGAAGCATTTGGTGAATGTGTGCTGATTAAAAATTTATTTCCAGCTAAAGTCATCTTTGATCTTGATCTCTGACTCTGAGTGTGTGTATCAGCTGTTGGTTTGGGCCGAAGCCAGACTCTAACGATGCAAAGCCAATCTCTGGATGACCGTTTAAAATCAGCATTCATCTGATAGTCGTAAAACCTCCTGCAGGTGGATGCTAATGTCACCTTTTTTATTACCTTTAAAGGGATATGAAGAAAGAGAACGGTAGTGTGTGCGGAATCATTGAAGGACTGTGGGCATAATATGGGAGGATATTATAGCCTTCGAGATGTTTTAGTCTCTGATCTGCATTTGGACCTGAGCTGTGTGGTTTAAAAGAATCACACACTTCAGATGTTTGGCATTCTCTCATCCCTCAACACTCGTAATTTATAACTTTGTGAAGGCCTTTTATTAATTCCTTCTTTTCTTGATCTCTAATGCATTGTTTCATGTTGCATTGCTCTTCTACAGTATATCACTGATCACTGCAGTTGTAGAAATGGCGATGAACAGCATCCTCAACCCTGATGACATTAAGAAAGCACTGGATGCATTTAAAGGTGAATGTGATCCAAACATGTACTCTTACTCTAAAATATGATTTGCAAAAAAATATGCAGAAAGCTTGACAATCTATGAAACATAAAAGGTAAACATTTCAGGAATATTTTTTTAAATTATGTTTTTATTATTATAATGGAAGTGAATGGGTACTTCGCATACAGACAACAACATTATCAAAATGAACCCTGTTCACATAGAATCGTGAAAATGACTAAAAACACTGTATCATTTATGCCAGACCCATAGTTGGCGACATCACTTTGTAAAGAAACACTACGCACCTATAGACTGAACATGAGACAATTTTCGATCTGTTTGTCACACAGAATTATTATATTATATATAACTATTATATGACTTCAAAACACTTGGAATATAGTGCACAGTTTGTGTGAACCACTTTTATGATAAATGACAACTGACAATCCCAGTCCCCATTCCTTTCATTATATCAAGGGAAAATTCACCTTTTGTGTTCTACAAAAGAAACGCATACGAATTAGAAAAACATGAGGGTGAGCAAATGATGACAGAATTTCCACTTTTGGGAAAACATTATTTGTAGTTTCTAGAAAAAAAATCAGTGATTCTCTGTGTTGTGATCTTCTTGTAGCCGTCGACTCATTCGACCACAAGAGGTTTTTTGAGATGGTTGGTCTGAAGGCGAAGTCGGCTGATGATGTGAAGAAGGCTTTCCATGTCCTGGATGCCGACAACAGTGGCTTTATAGAGGAAGAGGAACTCAAGTAAGATTTAACCCATTTCAACACTGCAGAAACACTTCGTTTCGATAACAGCCAAACGAGACATCAGCCATGTCAAGAGGATTTGGCATTTCCAAATAATGTATTAAATTATTATAAATCTCTTTAGCGACATGTCAATTTATGTTACATCTTTTAAAGTTTAATCTCTCAAATCTTTTCAGGCTTGAAGCTTTTACAACTAATTTAAACTTTCAGGCTAGGCTTTCTCAAGCCAACTTAAAGTTTATTTATAAACTTTACCCATCTAGTTTTATTATGATATAATATAATGTGTAAATTAACAGCATTTCGGATTTGTGCTACGCCCCTGCTTGTCATCCATAACATTTGTAATTGAAACTCTCCTGATAAAGGCACAAGAGGTTTGAAAGTAGTTGGATTTGCTCTGTTTCCTCTCTGCAGGTTTGTTCTCAAGGGTTTTGCTACAGATGGGAGAGACTTGACTGAAAACGAGACCAAAGCATTCCTGCAGGCTGCAGACAAAGATGGGGATGGGAAAATTGGAGCAGAAGGTAAAGTGAAAGGAATATAACATTACACCAGGGGCGTCACACACTTATTTTATTTTTCTTATTTTTTTGAGGGTGCAACCGTGGTTCACTTGATAAGTGATAAGAAAACGTATATCATATACATATATTTATATATGTAACTTACTAGTTCTTTATATGAATATTTGTTAGGATAGTGTAGTTTTCCAATTTAAACATGCCTCAGTTTGAAAAAATGACTATGAATGTGTTTTCAAACTTATAAAACCTTCTGTGTCATTTTATACGCAAACTTCTAGGGCACTAATGTTCTAATGTGGATGCACACAAACTGACAACTAACTAGATATTTAAAACACTGCTGCAATTTCCTTTTTTGAATTACAATAATTGTTGTCACAATCTGGAAGAAGAATCGTTACATTTATATAGGGCTTTTCCAGAGATATAAATATAGTTTCCTTAGTGTTTCCTGGAGACATGATGCTTTTACTAAACCTCAATATGTACTTTACTTTAATCAAAAACTTCTAATTCCTCTATCTCTTTTTGTTTCAGAGTTTGCTGCTCTGGTTCGTGAATAAGCGATACAGCCTCTTGGCCTGTCCGTACCTCATGACCCCTTGACCTCAACCTCAGCCTAAAATGCCCCTGAAGCACAGACACACATACACACTCACTTAAGGCCCCGGGTATACTTCATTTTCCACGTTCCGCTTCGCTCGTGCACAGTTGAGGTTGCAAGCCTTTGAAAGTATATTCCTTTGGCCATGAGCACGGTAAGACGCGTTCAGCGCACATCACACATCTAGTGGACTTTGCTTTCAAGCGCTTGAGTCACTCACACATTCACCGGTCACAAAAATTGGGCTGCACGTAGACGTGAGCGCGGACCCTCCTGATGATGAAAATGACATCATGCGAACAGAGCACGGAACGTGGAAGGTCAAAGTATACTTTGGGCTTCACACACACGCTTACACACCCCCTTCCTGAACACATCCAACACACACGCTAATCTCAACTTCATGCTATTTATTTTCCTTTTTATACAAAAGTGAGTGTTTCTGCTATTGAATAGATCAAGAGACCTTTAACCGGGCAAAGCCTCATGTCATCAATATGTAGATATAATAGAAGAGAAAACAACACACTCTCCATCGCCCACTATTCTTTGTCAGTCTTAATCTTCCTTGAATCTCTCTCATTGATCTTTCTCTCCACTGCCCCCACCTTCCCTCCAAACTCTCTCCATCTCTCTGGTAGCAAGCCTTTGTGAAACACACCAAAAGAAGAGGTCAAGTTGTGAAGGAAAACAAAATAAAGAGACAATGCCTGAAGAGTTCCAGTGCAATCTCTTCTTTTTTCATACATAATTAGTCATAAGTCTATCTATCTATCTCTCTATCTCTATACCACAGGTGACTTGTCCCTCAAAGAAACTCTTAATAATGGACCACACTGAATCAACTTCACTTTATTTTATTTGTTCAGCAAACAAAGAATTGTGAAGAATCGTATGCATATAGTTCACAATATCTACAGGAGAGAGTGTACCATGTGATCTTTACCATGTATTTGCTGGTCGAAGTAGAATAGACATAAATCACTACTGTGATATAGGCACATATTTCTGTTCTGAATATTCAGCATCAATTAAACAAGAAAATATTCTCAAGGGGAAAAAAAAAACATGCTGATTACATGCTGATCCCTAAAAAAAGGGTTTGTACTAATCGGTTTGACATCTCAGGAGAAGGTCACACCAATTACTGTCAAGGTTAAAACGAACATTCACTTTAAAGGCACTTAAGCGGACAGAACAGACAATTTAAGGGCAGCTTATAATTGGGCACGTCAGATGAATTAAATGAGCCGAGAGACAAAGTTCAAGCACAGCGCGAGAGAGAGAGACCGATAGTCGCTTATCTGCCGGGGGCCCAGAGGTCAGACCACATAGAACTGAAGTTAAACCAGCCCCAATGGCAACTAACATGACAGTATACATTTATAACGTCCATCTGGAGCACCTGTGATGCTTTAAGCAGTGGTTTTGCTTACATATTGCAAATTATATACAATTGTTAGAACATGTAAAAGATACTTATTTCAAAGATACTTAATTAGAACATGTAAAAGACACTTATTTCAGCACTTAAAAGCACTTGAGCTGACCTGCATTACATTTCCTGGTTGGTCAGCTCCAGTATGCAAAACCTGCTGCACTTCATAATGGACTGGAGGAAACAGGACAAAAAGAGAACCAGGAAGTGATGTCATGTTTGAAAATACACAGAAATTACCACTGGTACAGTGGTCTTAAATATCTGGACACGTATGCCACATTTAAAAATGTAATTGCACAATATGATAATCAAACCAAGTGCATTTAAATAAATGTTTAACCTAACATTTCACAAAAAGACGTTTGTTAGGTTTCAAATGATAGGTAAACTATTAAGAGACTTTCTAATATTTAAATGTTCCAAACACTTTACGGAGCCAATGTATTTAAAATAATTGTGTTTGCTGTTGTCGACCCTCAGCCTGCAGATAAAGGTAAATTTTCTTAACTACCTGATTTAATGGACTTTTAAAGACTAGTCATTCATTATTTTTGAGTCACATTGAATGTGATTTGTGACTTTGTACTGATTATGCTGGAAAATGAATGTTTTTTTTATGTGGCTGATCAATGTACAGTAGAATGTGCAGAGCTAGCTTTAGCTTAGCTTTAAGCTAAAGTTAAGCTAATTAGCTTAGCAATTCTTAGCTTCTGAAGAATTATTGCCATTGGCTGAAACATTTCTCATATGCGTGGAGCTGATCTGTCATTGGTTTGGGTGGGTTTCAGCTTCACAGTGGCAAATGGATTCGTGCCTCTGCAAAAACATAGAATGAAATTATGTGAAACAAAAATATCTGCAATAAAGATGATCTTTTACTGCTGCCGAAGAAGCAAAAAATCAACATAATTGAAAGTTAATGGACACAAATATAAAATGGTGTGTTTTTACCCACCTTGGAAAAAGTTCTGGTCGAGACTCATAGTGATCTTGTCTCTGTCAAAATAAATGTTATTCAGTATTTATGATTATTTTAAAATGGTTTTAAACTGCTCTTACAAAGTCACAGCAAAACCACACAAATGTAATGTTTTCTCCTAGAGACTGACCTTGAAATCAAGGATCAAATTCAAACCAAGCAGCCCGGTGAACTACAGTATACTCAAACTAACTGCTTAGTTGTATAACATTTACAAAACAGACAGACCCTTCCAGCTCATTGATTTTTATTTTGAGGCCTTTAATAATAAATAAAGATTATATTTTGTAAGAAAATACTATAATCATTCTTTCAAAATGTCATGTTGAATCCAATGTGTTAATTCCCATTTCTTTGTAGTTATTTGTGAAACTTACTAGAAAAAACAATTAAGATTTTTCCTGTGTCCTCAAACCAGTTAGTCTTTTGTCAAATCCCTTTAATTAACAAAAGCCAGTTTCTGAATGACATCATCCTCCAGGACATGACATCATTTTGGAGGGAAATGGACAGCACACACGTTGGTGAGTATTAGCAATAGATAGATGTAGTTGTAGTTGCAGTATAGTGAAGGATCACATCAAAGCATGCACACGCGCGCACACACACACACACACACACACACACACACACACACCGTCAGCAGAAAGAGCTGCCCCCCTGCAGCCACCAGAACGAAGGATGCGGTGTCGTGGAGAACAGAACTTCACCACAATGCCCCTGCTTGCCACAGTAGGAACTTACACTTAAAATTCAACATCAGCCTGTTCTAATCTCATCTACACATTTACATTAGCTTACAGTCAAGAATCTCTCCTGGGATTTAAAATATTCCGAACATCAGCAGATCTTCAAGAAACCCACAAACCACATCAGAATTTAAAACACACTTAAAGGATTCCTACATCACAGTAACGGCACCTTAATTTTGTACTTTGCATGTATATTAATGGCTCTTGGATGGGAAAGAAAATGTGATGATTGTGATCATTTAACCTCAATTATAAAAGTCAACATGAAGTCATTCAAACTTCTACCTGTTTACTTTCTTAATACTTTTTCCTGCTATAAATGTGAGCAACTCTTCAGGGCACGTTCTTCCAAAGACAAAAATATAATCTTTCATCAAAATGTAATAACTTTTCCTTTTCGGCTCAAATCACTAACATCTTCAACCTGCCTTATAGATACTTTAATCACAGTCTAATAGACCATAATATAATTTTTATATAAGATTTATTTTCCTTTCAAGTTTTACATTACTGTTAATGTTGATTTTAACAGGACTTACTCTGTTTACTGAAGGGGTGGGAGTGACAGGCCTGGAATTGCTGGATCTGGTTGATGGAGGTGGTGGCGGCGGAGGAGCAGGTGCAGGCGGAGCTATTTGTTGGCTGCTCCTCACGGTTTGGTTGAGGAGGTTACTCACACTACTGCTGCTTCTAAAAGAACTGCTACTGAACACAAAAAATGGTCAAAGGTCATGAGATTGTAGAAATGAGAAAGAAGAGAAAGCAGTATCAGCTTACCTGGAGACAGGTGTCCCAGGTGGTTCGTCCATGGGGCCTACATAAGCAGCAGGGAACCAGCCTTGCCTAAACAATGCATATCGAATGAACAGGAAACAAAATAAGGTTTGTTTGAGCATTAGACGTTTTTAGTGTGTTTCAGTCGAGAATAAAGCACCTCTCCATTTCAGAAATAGACATTCATCAAAAGTAGTGACATTCCAGTCTTGAAAGAGAATGAATCAAACAGCTTGATGACTCAAGACGCACATCTGAAGTAACACGCACGCTCCCTGCACAGCCTCAAATGAGCCAATATCCATGTCCAGATGGGTTATTGAACCAAAGAATTGTTCTGAAATGAACAAATAATAACGAGTTGAAAGTCAACTTTTTCAGTCATGTCCGACAAGTGGCACGGCTGGGATTTCTGGGACTTCTCCCCTGGGGGTCAGAGTGCTGAATTCAGTGTCCTAATCTAAATAAAACCGTATTTTGTGTAATTTAAGTGACTGTCATGGACAGACAATAATTCAGATCCAAATCCAATCAGATACAGAAATAATTTGATTTTGACTGATACTGAACAGTGCCTTAGAACCAGCTCATTCTGTTCTTTTTCATATGTTAATTTTGAATTGGTTCTTTGGTTCAATAACACATTTTGACATGCTTATTGGCTCATTCAGTGTTATGCAAGAAGTGTGGGTGCTACTTGGGATGTGCGTCTCTCATCATCAACCAGGCAGTGTATTCAGTCCAGGCAGTTGTGGCCTAAGGGTAAGAGAGTTGGCCTTGTAACCCAAAAGTTCTGGGTTCGATTCCTGGTGGTATTGCGAAACAACTAAGGTGCCCTTGAGCAAGACACCTAACCCCCAATCTCTCTCTAAAGTTTCCCTTAGCTCCAGGTGTGTGTGTTCACTACTCATTGCTCCTAATGTGTGTGCACTAAATTGGATGGGTGAAACGCAGAGGGCAAACTCCAAGTATGGGTTACCATCCTTGGCCCTCACGTCACTTCAGATCGAGTCAAGTTTATTGCTCAACTGGACCAGAGAAATTTCAAGAACCAAACAGCACTAATCAAAAGTCTAAAGGTGTGGATTAAAGTGTTAACTGCTCTCACCGTCCAGAGATATCAGAGCGGCCATACAGCCAGCCGTTCCTAGGCTCTTTAACGAGCAGTGTGATGGTTTCTCCCTGAGAGAACGGCAGGAGGGTGGAGTTGGCGTTAGGAGGGTGGGGCACCAGCGCTCGCATCATTCTGCCATCAGCAAATCCTGAGACGGAGTTGGAACGGCTGAACTGAGGGGAGGGGCCTGCGATGAAAGGGTGAAATTTTGTCATACGAGTAAAAAAGTTAAAATAGTGTATAATATTCTTCAGCTGTTTCTTCTGATGTCAGAATAAGGTCTCCACACCTCTAGAGGGCACCGTTCCCAGCGGCTGCTCCGCCCAGCGGTTAAGATCAAGCTGACAGAACGACATGGACACATGGGGTAAGTTTCGACATCCACATTTATGAACAGCATCATCCTCATAGGGCTAAACAAGTGTCATTAAATACACACACACACACACACACACACACACACTTGTGTGCATAAGAGAACTTTGAGGAGGAACAGAATGTTTTTACAAGAGCAAAGTACGATTTGAGTGTTTGAAGGACACTGGCTCCCACCCAATTTATATAAGGATTATTTTTTAATATGAGTGTTGTGTCATTGTGCTGTATCTCACAATATTGTCCTCCTGTCGTGAAGGAGTGCGTGGACGTGGTTCTCTTGTGTGATTCACCAGATCTTTCCACCCCTCTGCTCTGTTTTGCAGGCCACCCCCTGTCTGTGGGAGGAATAACAGTTAACCTTAATCATACTGAGCACTTTGCATAAACAAAATCCAGTTCAAAGACATTTTTAAGAGGCAGAAAAATAACTTTTATGTTGCATAAAGCTGCCCAAAGATTTTTGCAGTTTTTAAAAAGTCCCTTCAAAATCTTTAAATAAACTTTTTTTTAAATAATTAGGTAAAATTGAGATGAAAAGCTTTTACAATAACACTGTCAGTAGATCTCAAGTTCTCCTTCATAATATCTACATATCACCTCAAAACAGCAAATTAAGCAGCTAGGCACTACTAAAAGAAAAATAATGAAATTAACCTTGTTCATGAGATATGCAATAGACTGGGTGAGTCCACAGTGTTTCTCTGCCAGGAATCGATATCTTCTTTCTTCTTCTTTTAGTGCCTCTTTATGACACTCTCTGAGAAAGTGCACATAATCACTGCCATCCTACACACAAACATTACCATCAGCATCACCCTTTTTTTTTTTATCATGAATGATAATGATAGCAAACAAGCTAAAAAATATTTTAGAATACTGAATATATATACAGATTCCAAAAAAAATTAAGCAGCACAACCATTTTCAACATTGATAATAATTAAAAAATGTTTCTTGAGCATAAAATTATCATTAGAATGATTTCTGAAGGATCATGTGAGTTATGATGCTGCAAATGAATAAATAAATTAGTTTAAAATATATTCAAATAGAAATCAACAATTTTAGATTATAATATTTCACAATAATATTTGTTTCACTCTATTTTTTTATCAAGCAAAATGCAGTCTTGGTGAGCATGAGACATTTCTTTCAAAAACAATCTTACTGCCCTCAAACTTTGAATGGCAGTCTATATATTTATTGTTCTCAATGTAATAGATTTTCCCATCCATAAAAATCAAAATGAAATATGGTTGTTCAATTTACATTGCAAGCAGCCATTGTAAAGGAGCTCATAAGCCGCCTTCTGAATCATGAAAAGGGAAATGACTTCTAAAGTGCCATTAGGGAAGGGTCACACATTGCTCTCACCTGTGGGACGCCTCGCCTCATCTGTCTCTCCAGTGCTGTAGCCTGGTTTCTCACCTCCGTCTCATAGCGCCTCCTGCTGTTCTGGAGGAGAAAGTGAGACAATAAATATCAACATACATATATCCTTTTAGTTTCAACATTTAGATTAATTTAATTAATCCTTTATTGATTAAATATTAGATTTAGCAGCCATCATGTTCATCATGTTTATGCAGGCTTTGTTTTCTTAAAATGCACAGTTTCTTGTTTGCATTTGCAATGCATACAAACTCACCAATATGTAATCTTTATCTAGTCTGACATTGTTGTCCATCTCTTGAAGGACCTCGGAGTGGAACCAGCGGAACTGAATCAATCAGACACACTCGTTAAACATGGAATTGGATGTACAGACAATCTAACAAAGTGAAAGACATCAAAGGATGGGTCAATAGAGGAAGGTCTGTAACACACCACTCCCTCCAGCTCACTGGTGAGTCTCCTCTGACTGTCTGAGATCTGTATCAACACATCACCTGCAAAACAAACACTCACATGCATTTTATAACAATCTTATAACAGCCATTGTATATTCTGGTGGAGTGTCTGTGTGCTAAAGTATAGGTATTACCCTCTAAAGGTTGCACTGCCAAGCTGACGTTATGTCATCATTTATTATTTAACATCACAGAGGAGGTGCAGTTATCTGATATTGACTACAAAACTGACACACACACACGAAAACACACACACATACTGCCACGCCATCTCTCTGTGGCCATAAAATATGATTCATAACAACAAAAACACCATCGAAATTTAATGAAATTTTTCCATTAAACCACAACAGGGTAATAGATGTCAGCCATAAATAAACACACACACACTTTCTCTCTCTCTCTCTCTCTCTCTCTCTCTCTCTCTCTCTCTCTCTCTCTCTCTCGTGTGCGTAAGAAGGTTCTGAGTGCCTTTACAAGAGCAAAGTACAATATGAGTGTTTGAAGGACACTGTCTCCCTCCCAATTTATCACCCTCAATAAACACACACACACAAAACTCCCTTTCTCTCGCTCTCCCGCTCTGTCCCTGTGATGGAAAGTATATATTCACCAGAAAAGTGTATCTTGAAAATCTCTGACATTGACAGAAAAGTGTCCTGCTGTCATTTAAAAACGAAAGAATGTGAAAGAAAATGAAATGATAAGAGGAAATAAAAGCTTACCCAGCAAACGTGATGACATGCTCTGCATGGCCTGTTCACCCACCTTAGACAGAGCATTGAAATAGGCCTCGCTGGTGACGGCAAGGGCTGTAGAAACACACACACGCACAGATTTGATTAATTTTCCACGGTAAGACATCTTGTTTTCACAGAAATAACATCTGAATATCCTTCAAATTAATTTCAATTCATTTGATTGTTATTAAAGGTCTAGTTCACACACACACACAGATTATGTCCCTATTACCGGTACTTATTTTGAGCTCACATAACCCTGCTTTACCTCTTACCGTATCGCTCAAATCTCATTCGTGTGATTTCACAATGTGACGCTTTAAAATTACTGTTTTTTTTTGGATGGTTAACAAAAACCAGTGATGGTCGACAACAAGTCTGATTTATATATCTGAAAATTCAAATGTATTATAAATATATTTAGAAAATATCTCAATATTCACAATTGTGAATGAGACTTGAGAACTGCAGTGAAGCTCTCATAAAAAATAAAAAATAAAAATAAAACTTATTGTGTGCTTTGGATAGTGTTTATGGAGTATTTAGTGTTTTGTTTTATTAAGTTTGCCTGATCATACATTTAGACTTTTTACCGTTTATAAAGCACTTTGAACCAACCTTTCAAGACTTCTAGACAGAGAATATATCATTAACATACTGTAAGTACAGAGGAGCTCTGATAACGCTCTGTTAGACTAGCCTACAACAAACATTAAACCAGATTTAAGTGTTGAGCAAGCAATCTCATTGGCTGCAAGGCCACTAATCAGCTTCTGCCATGAGGTAATGATTGTTTGCAGATTAGGGCCTTTCAGGGCTTTTTTAGGACCCCAGATAAATGACTCAGTCTGTTCCCTAGATCTAGATATATATTTATAAATGTATGCATTTATTTCTTGTTTTGTCATGAATTGAATTCTTTGCTTTCTTTAGTTCTGTATAACACTATAAAAAGCTATGAAATCACTTTATTGGTTATTTAATCATTTGGAAAACGACTTTAAAACAATCAGAATATTGTTTGATAGCCATCTTTCAAAAGATAATTTTTTTTCACAGGAACAGCCACTATCAAAGCTACTGACGTACATATGTCCAGTTTGCATAGACGTCCCTGTGTTAGTGAAACTCAAGACTCATAAAATAGACAGTCATTAAACAGTGAGGTTGAATGAGCCAATGACGTTGCTGCAATGCTGACTTATTATCAATGACAACCGGTAGGGCAAGGTTCAATCGTTCCACTTTCCTTCTTCCTTCTTTCATCCTTTTCAGCCTTACCATCTACCTCATTCAATCTTTCTTATGTTGACTTGCCTTGGAAAGCCTGAATGTAGCTGTTTCCCAGTGCCACCAGTCTCTGCAGGCTTGGGTTGAACTGCTCCATTATGCACTGGGAGGAGGAACAAACGGTTTTAGAATGAAAGACTGATAACCAATCAAATGTCAACACATCTTGTGACTATATATTAATCCACAACAATCTATCACCTTGGTTGCAGATTGCTATTTGTCACAACAAAGTTTCCTAGTTAAAAAAAAACACTTCTGAAAAAATCAAGTGTGTACATATATATATATATATAATTATTGATATATTGTTTGAAGCTGAATTTATAGCTTTACACACTGTTTTTAAATTAATGTCATAAAATTGAAAAAATCATATGGACAAAATTTCTGGAGAACACACATTTTGATATATATATATATATATATTGTACATAAATGTCTGCGTATTTTATTACACTTATTCTAATCAGTTAACATCTAATTGTGTACAATTCATACTCTAGCGTGAGAAACTTCACTCTTACCGTATAAATGCCCAGAGTGGAGCGGTGCAGTTGATCACTGTTTTGTCCTGACATCCTGATCTGAGCACAGCAAGCAAATAAATAACTTCCAACGACTAAACAACAAACAACCAGAATGAACCACTGCTATCTCCCCCTTGTTTCTTGTGTCCTCTCTTGTCTTGTCCCGTTCGTGAGTGTGATTGTGTGTGAGAGAGAGAGGGAAGAAGGGGGGCGGGTTGAGCTATTGTCATCCGTGTGTCCTGTGAATTATTGAACAGTGGAGAGTAATAAAAGTGTGACTGAGTTTAGACACCTGCCGTAAACACCGCACACCAACGATAGGAGGCTGAACTGCTTTTGAACTTATCTACTGTATATTTTAGCATGTTTCTCAGTGCAGTGATCAGAGACCTTTAAATGACATTATTTACCTAAATGCATTTGGCAGACACTTTTAACCAAATTAACTTAGATTGCATTCAAGCTATATGCCATATATTATGTTGTCATTATAATTATAAAATTAGTTTACCTAAATGTATTATTTTCTTTTCAACCACCCATTACTGTTTTATACAAACTCGGATGTATTACATTCTTATATCATCACTCATTTCCTTCTTTATCCCCTAAAGGCTTTCTTGTATCTCAAACAATAGAGTGTGGTGCTTGCAACACCAAGGTCATGGGTTCGATCCCAGGGAAAGCAGGAACTGAACAGAACATCACTGTGTTTCTTGAATGCAATGCAAGTCACTTTGGATAAAATCGTTTGCAAATGCATAAATGTAAATGTCTAAACATAATTATACAATGTATGTTACATTCAATATATACAATTTATTATATTCAAATTTTGGTAACAGTTTATTTTGCATGTAATTATGCATCATTTTCTGTTATTACTATAGTAAGTACATGTAGTAAGGATGTTGTTTGTAGATCATAGCAGTAACAGTACATTATGCATAATTACATGCAACTAACCCTAATGTTGTTAATTGCATGTTGTTAATTAATGTTACTCTGTACTTAAATATATAATTACACTGTAACAATGACACCTTAATAAAGTGTAACCTGAATTTTGAATACCACAATAGTGTCATTACTGATGAATAATAAAATGAAAACCGAATAGTACAACATATATTCATATTTATAGATAGATAGATAGATAGATAGATAGATAGAGAGACAGATAGATAGAACAAGAGACAGACAGACAGACAGACAGACAGACAGACAGATAGATAGATAGATAGATAGATAGATAGATAGATAGATAGATAGAACAAGAGACAGACAGACAGACAGATAGAGAGAAAGATAGATAGACAGATAGATAGAACAAGAGACAGACAGATAGAGAGAGATAGAGAGATAGAGAGATAGATAGAGAGAGAGACAGATAGATAGATAGAACAAGAGACAGACAGACAGACAGACAGACAGACAGACAGATAGATAGATAGATAGATAGATAGATAGATAGATAGATAGAACAAGAGACAGACAGACAGACAGATAGAGAGAAAGATAGATAGACATATAGATAGAACAAGAGACAGACAGATAGAGAGAAAGAGAGAGAGAGATAGAGATAGATAGATAGATAGATAGATAGATAGATAGATAGATAGATAGATAGATAGATAGATAGATAGATAGATAGATAGATAGATACATTTTATTTAAATTTTATTTGTATTTAAAGAACAAAAAAATTGTTCTTCCTTTTATTTCTCTGAGTTTCAGAGATCAGTTGCATGGGCCGCATCGTCGTAGGCGCATGTGTGTGTGTGTGTGTGTGTGTGTGTGTGTGTGTGTGTGTGTGTGTTTTGTTCGCTCCTCCACGGCGCAGGATCTGTCCATCGCTTCCGCGGAAGAACTCGTCTCTGCTGTCCCACTAAAGATGGAACTATCTGCGGCAGGCGACCGTGTGTTTGCCGCCGAGGCCATCCTGAAACGCCGCGTCCGTAAGGTCAGTCTGTTTATTAAAACTGATTTTATTTCCTTTCACTGCGGCCTACAGACGCTCTAAACTTCAGCCCGGGCGCAGTGCACTGAACTGCCCGTGCTTTCCTATGCATGAAACCGCTCGAGTCACGCGTATTACGCGCATTTGTGTATACGTTCATACACTATTAATTCGACCGAGTTGCTTGGTTTGGAGCTCAGGGTGCGGTGTGTGTTTGTTTAGGTTGGAGTGGTGCCAGCTGGAGCTGGTGCTGTTAGCGCGTTAGCTTTTTTGTGTCTACCCGGAGTGCAAATTTTTTGACAAAGGCCGGTTCGTCTGACACCCCATTGACACTGCAGGCGTGCGGCACGATACGACGCGACGCTACTAGAACGCTAATACTCTAGCCTAAACAACGAGTGTTTACATTGCGTTAACAGTATACATTTCGGTTCTACAGTTTCGGTAATTTACAATGGAATCTTTGCGTTCTGTGGCGTCGCGTCGCGTAGCAACAGCTCGTTTTACGTTCAAATCGCTTTGTTTTTCGAAAAGCAGGTGATTTTCTTTTAGTTTCTGTGCTGGGCGAAAATTCGATTGTCGCATCACCTGTTTGTTAAAAATCTTAAATAACTTTGTGTACTATGTTGTATTACGCATGCGCTTGCATTTTATGGAGTTCATTACCTAATGGCATATTTTAATACTAATAAATATGATTATTTATGGGGTATTGCCAATTTAAAAGAGTAGTTTGCCCTCATTTTTGACAGTCATCATTTACCGTATTTACTCGTCCTTTCAAGCTTGCATGACTGCCTTTTTTTATTTATTCTATGGCACACAAAATAAGAAGTTTTGAAGAACATTTTCTTTTCCACAGTGGGATGGGGATGTTAAGTTTCCAAAAGGGCCAAAACAAACGCATAAAAACATTTTAAAAGTGGTTCATGTCCTCTAAAGCCTTAAAAGAGCTTTGTCATATGGACAACTTGATGGATGGATTGACGAATCTGGACTACTTTTATGGTATATTTAATGTGCTCTTAAAAAACAACAACTATGGGACAACATCTGTTTAGGACAGACTTAGTAAAGATCCTTTAAAAATATCTACTTATGTATTCTACTGAAAAATTGCAGCATGCGGGTTTATAATGGCATGAAGGAGAGTAAATGATGACAGAATACTAATGTTTGAATGAACTATTCCTTCAATAAAATATCTTTCAGAAATGTTGGGAACTGATTTGTCTTTTCCATAGGGACGGATGGAGTACCTAGTGAAATGGAAAGGATGGGCAATAAAGTGAGTGAACAGAATGATTCATTAGTTAAGCTTGTACATCTAACAATAGTTTAATATAATGAAAATATCTGGTGGATGTTAAATGATCTGTATATTTTTCAGGTACAGCACATGGGAACCCGAGGAGAACATCCTAGATGAGCGACTCGTTGCAGCTTTTGAACAAAAGTGAGTGTAGTTGTTAATGATCTTTACAAAATCTTAACAGTTTTAATGATCTTTACAAAATCTTAACAGTTTTAAGGAAAAAGGACAAGTTATGAAATGCTAACTCACGGGACCGTGAGCGTTAAATACGTTTGTGACCGTTGATGCTTCTGTTTTGAAGTGGTCCTTCTGAGTCAAAACTAGATTGACTCTTTCCTGCGTACCCACAGGAAGCAGTCTCTCAGACATCTCTATCCACATGACATGAACACTTCAGTCACACACTACAATAAAACTTTTGTAGTCATGCTTTGTGCTTAGAGGAAGTTTGTTGTTCACAAAGCTGAAACTGAGGCAAAACCACTCAGTATATAAGCACAAACTCTTACATAATCACAACCCCTTTGAACAACTCGTCTTTTTACTCAGAGAGCGAGAGCAAGAGATGTATGGACCGAAAAAGAGAGGCCCGAAACCTAAAACGCTGCTTCTAAAGGTACGTCAGCAATACCAACTAGAATGGAAATAAATGTGTAAAGTCATTCAGTGAATTTTGTTTTGGAAGCATGCTTTTAAAGTATTTCAGATTATTCTTCACCCCAAAAATAAGAACTGTCATCCTTTACTTTCGTTCATCTTCGAAACACAAATGAAGATATTTTTAATGAAACCTGAGAGATTTCTGTCTCCCCTTTGAAAGTCAATACAATCAACTTTGATGCTTCAAAAAGTTCATATAAACATTGTAAAAGAATATCAAATAAATTGAGCAAATAAATATCAAATAAAGTCTTCTGAAGAGACACGCTTGCTTTATGATGAACAGAATTTAAGTTTTTATTCACAAATAAACAATCAATGCTCATACATAGAGCACATCAATATGATAAATGGAAGCTCAAATGTAAACTGTAAAAAAAAAAATTGGAGTTGCAAAAGATTAAAGGTTATTGTTCATTTTACAAGAAAATACTATTTCTTTGTAATAAATTGTAAAATTCATTACTAGATTCTAAATGAAAATTGTTTCTACGGCAAATATTTTCACTGTAATTAATAATTAGTTACATTTATATAGCGCTTTTCCAGAGCTCAAAGCGCTTTACATAGTAGGGGGGAATGTCCTCAACCACCACTAATGTGCAGCATCCAACTGGATGATGCGACGGCAGCCATATTGCGCCAGAACGCTCACCACACACCAGCTTAATGGTGGAGAGGAGACAGAGCAATGAAGCCAATTAGAGTATGGGGGGGGGGGGCATTAGAAGGCCATGATGGACCAAGGCCAATGGGCAAATTTGGCCAGGATGCCGGGGTTAAACCCCTACTCTTACGAAGGACATCCTGGGATTTTTAGTGACCACAGAGAGTCAGAACCTCGGTTTAACGTCTCATCCGAAAGACTGTACTTGCTTTACATTTGAGAACACACTAGCCGAATACTAAAATGTGTTTGCATGGCTTGTGAGAACGAAGTTTTGGTTTAATGGACTTTAAATAGAAGGACAGAAATCTCTGTTTTCATCTGTGTTTTGAAGATGAATGAAAGTCTTACTGACATGAGGGTGAGTCAATGGTGACAAGATTTTCATTTTTGGCTTAAATTAACTCTTTTCGAAGTTAATAATTTTTGACTTTTTCCCAATTATTTAGTCAAGAGCGCAGGCTGCAGAAACTTCCCCAAGAGTCCTAGAATTCAAGCCTAGTCGTCCTCAGTCACATTCCAAACATCCTCTGCCCTCAGCTGCACAATCCTACACCCCAACTGCCCCATCTAATGCTAAATTGCAGTCGGGCGCTGCGCAGCCCAAACTGAAAAAAGACATTCACCGCTGCCATCGCATGGCACGTCGCCCCTTGCCCCGCCCGGACCAAACAGCCAGTCACTCGGGTCCTTTTTCTTCCCGTCCCACAGTCAGTCCTTTTTCGGAAACAGTCCGTATTCTCAATCGAAAAGTCAAACCTAGGGAAGTGAAGAAAGGTCGAGTCATTCTGAACCTCAAAGTGGTTGACAAGGCTGGGAATGGCGGAGTTGCTAATAGTAGAAGGACACACATGCCAGTTGTTCAGCATTCCCATTTTGGGCGGCAAAAAATTCCATCCCGGAACAGGGTGATTGGTAAAAACAGGCGGTTTGGAGAAGTGTCCTACCGAGGAATCCAGCCCCCAATTAGGAGTTCTGGGTTTCCTGTTTTCGGAAAGCTCTTTGATTCTCACTCTCTGAACAATACAGAGAAACAGACTCAAAGTGGAGAGAGTCGCAACAACACAAACAGTCTCTCTTCCGCTAAAAGTTCAAAGCTCCTGGACGTGTCCAAAAGTCAGACTCTCAATGATGAACTACCTCCATCAAACTCAAGCTCGGAAGTTTCAGATGGTGAGCTACCATCTCCGAGACAAACCCAATCCCACCATTCCTCATTACCACCCAAGATCTCTGCAACCAACGCCCAAGATCCAGCCCTTCACAAAGTGGGCGCACAACCCGTGGCATCCAAAAACAGCTCGGGTCCTTCTGCTCTTCCATCCTCTCCTATGTTTTCCTCTTCGTCCTCTGCGTCGTCATCCTCAGAAGACAACGAACACATCCTGGACCTTTCTGTACCTCATGAAATGGACAGGCGATTGCGGCGGCGGCACCCCTTCTCTGGCCGTCGGCCGCTCAAGGTCCCAGAGGTTCCTGTGTCGGAGGAGCCATCAGAGGAAGAGGGAGATTTGGACTGGCACCCTGACATGACATCCCGATGTGCCAACGTGGTCGTCACGGATATCACAGCTAATCTCCTCACCGTAACCATCAAGGAGTTCTGCCATCCACCGTCCGCTACCTCTCCACCCTGCTACCCCAAAAATATATCAGCTCAACACGAAACACAGCAGCCAAAGCATCCCCCTAACAAAACATGAGTGCAGACACCACAGATATGGCCTCCTCTTGCCTTCAAAAGGGATCTTAGGAGGTTTGTTAGTAGATTGTTTACAGTTTCAGCTGCCTGGTGCTCATGCGAGCCTTTGTTAAGAAGTGTCCACTCTACAACACTGTGCCATGACTTTTACAACCATGAAAGAATGTCTCTGATGTTCAAGGTTTTTTGTCTCACTGTGTTCAATCTGAATACATTGACTTCTAAGCATAGTTTTACTCACCAATGACTTCTTTAAATAACTACCATTCAAAGGTTTGGGGTTGGTAAGATTCTCTTATTAAAAAAAATACAGTAAAAAAAGGTAATATTGTTAAATATTATGTATGTCAATTCATGCCAAAGCTGAATTTTCAGCATCATTACTCCAGTCTGCAGTGTCACGTGATCCTTCAGAAATCATTCTGATACGATGGTTTATGATCAAGAAACATTTCTCATCAATGTTAAATTGTAAAAATTGTGTAGTAACAGTTTTTCAAGATTAGAAAAGACATAAAAGTATTCACTGTCACTTTTAATCAATTTAGCGCATCCTTGCTGAATAAGGGCGTTCATTTATTTTACAAATCATACTAATCCCAAACTTTTGAATGTGTATATATATATATATATATATATATACAGTATATATTAATAATACACAGTATTAGTTGCATATTCAATCTCAAACTGCAGCATTTTTGATCATTTCTGTGAGTGAATGTATTATGTATAGTGTCGCAAACATTGGAATGTGCTGCAATTTAGGGTTCAATTTTAAGACATTTTTAGTTAAATATTATGTTCTAAGGATATTTTCAGAAACCACATCAAAATATGAGTAAGAATTCACTTTGGAGAGTAAATAACCTGATAATTTCTTAGGAAGAGCAACTTAATACATCTTAATACATCTTTTCTTATATTGTCCTAATAATGGCAACTAAAGTGGCGAGACATTCTTGTCATTAAACCACCGAAACATTGTTTTTGTGAGATTACCTGCAGTAATTATTGCAAATGTTTATAGAAAAACAACTAAATATGGAGTCATAATGACAGAATACATTTTGTTTGCTGGTATATTTCTTATTAGAAATTAGATTAGATTAGATTCAAGTTTATTTGTCATTACACATGTACAAGTTCAGTATAACGAAAATTGTGCCAGTTGTGCCATTTCTGTGTTCAGAAATATTTATGGCCATAAAAGTTCCTCAATTCACCTGTCATTGTGGCACAAAGTTAATTTTGGACCCTGGTTATTTTTTTATTTTTAGTTAGGCTTTAGCATATGGCACCTCCAGCTTTAAGGGTCCCCACCGCCAGTCTCTTCATAATGAAGCAGAATAACATACATCTGTACCCACATAACATCTGTCATACTTGTGTGTTTTATTTCAGTGTTTATGCCTGACAAGTGTTTCTAGTGCTGTCTTACCCATTTGACCTTTCACAGAGGTTCTCAGTAAACAGTAATACAGTAAGAAAACCTCAGGCGAGAGAAGGAAGGAGAGTGAAGAATAGGACGTTTTGTTGTTGCGAAACTGAAATTCAGAGATTCATCTACAGGAATCGAAGCCAGCAAGACATGTTTTTCTCCTGTGCTTTTTCTAGGTTTTCCTCTTTAATTTAGCTTATAATCTCAGAAAGGATTTGTACTTGTATTGAAATCTAGCTGTTAATTAATGGACTCGTTCAAGAAAGATTAACTGTTATTTAATGACTAGTGTATGTATTCATGTTAATGTTGTTTTATTTGTACCTTTTAAAAGACATTTGTTCAGGTTAAGCTGTTTCGCTTTTCGCTGAAGTGGTCTTGTGTTGTAGAGACTCTAAATGCTTGTGCTGCAAAAAGCTTTGGGTTCAAATGAAGTCAATATTGTCTTTCACTTTCACTTGGAATGCGAGGAATCGCTTTAGTCTCGCCGCGCTCTCTCGCTTTATCAGCAGGGATTGAAAAATCTCAACCGAGAGTGTATAGTCTGTGACTTTAAATCCAGATGAAGAGTATTTGCGTAGACTTTGGTGAATGGCATTCTGGGAAAAGCAAGCTTTTGATCTAGTTCTGACCTGGCTGAAACGGTTTCTACCCTCCAGTTAGGTTTTAATGAGAACTGAAGTTTAAACCCCATGAGCTTCTGTCTTGATGCAAGCCAGTGTTTTTAAATGAGAAAAGGCAATGGTGAAACACATTGGCCTGATGAAGTGGACGATGTCGTTGATATGGAAACTTTTGCTGTGGCCAAATACAATGTTTAAGGCTTTGCATAAAATTAGCTCATAATGCAGTTTCCCTTACGTTCTTGACGTGCCTTGTTCTTAATATCCAACAAGCCTTATATATACCTTATTTAAAAGTTAAGACTTGTTTGATTAAATCCCCAAATACGACACTCTAGTCTAGATTACCTTAATTAGCCTACCGTATATTCCGCACTATAAGGCGCACCCAAAAGACTTAAATTTTCTATTTTAAAAAACGGCCGTGCGCCTTATAATCCAGTGCGCCTTATGGTGCGGAAAATACAGTAATTCTACGTGATGTTGCTACCGTATATCTTTAATTTAATTGTAAGCATCTTGTGCCTTAGTTTTAGTAGTTTTGTTTTTGTTTTATTATGTTTTTGCTTTTGAATATCTATTTATGTCATCAGAGATCAAGCACTCAGTCCTACTTTCTGCAGCTTTATGGTTTGCACCGACATTGTTGGACCTAAATCCCTAATATTTCCCACAAACACTGGACATTCTGACCTCTGTGGCCTCCCCTGTAATCCCACTTCACCAGCACTTCAAGACTTGTGCATAGGGAGGGGGTGAGAATCAAGATTTCCTCTCAAAATCCCCATCAGGATCACTCTGAGTTCACGGCATCATTCTGTTTATCCCGCTGAATCCTGACTCTCATAATTCATGTGTTGAAGGTTAATCTCAAACCTCCAAGATGAGGATGATTTAAGGGCACATTCTCCTGTTGATCTGTAAAGAAATTAGTTTTTATTGTAATGCCATATTGTTTGTTTGTTCGTTCCAAATGGCGAACTCCTCAGCACTTAGAACGCATGTTTTCATGACTTATTTAAAATGATTAAATGGTAATGCACTCGTGCCTTTGAGCAAAGGAAGAGTTTTTGAATATGTAAATATTTTCAAAAGGATCATGCATAGCTCTTTTTAATGTGATTCTTTTAAAATAAGTTAGAATATATGGAATTCATTTAGTTTTGGTTTTATGTACTTCCATATGGACATGCCTTTTCCATTCGTTTCATATACAAATCATTGAATTTAAGTTTTTGTTATGCTGCCTTGAAAAAGCCATTACTATTAAGGGCGTTCAAATTATATCCACCAAACTCCGTACAGTCCTTCAGACGGTTCTCCCTTCTTTTCTAATAGTTTGAACTTCCCAGGAATATTTCTGACTGTAATTCTTGAGCTTTCAAGCTGTCAACCAAACATCTTAGCCTGGCTACGTTCAAGCTCAACTTTAGTCAGCTAACATTCAAAGTTTATCTTGAAAACAAAGTTCTTATTTACGTTTGCTGTCTTGTGCAACCGGGTCTGTAGCGTTAGTGGAGTGAGCAGTGTTAAGCACACAGAACATGTGCGAATCATTAATGCCCTGACTGTTTGAGAACAAGCCCTTAAACTGTGTTCAGGAGATCAGCTCCACACTGCGGCACTGTGTGACCATTCTGTGTACACATTTTTCTGGCTTCTGTTGTGTGTGAGTGTGAGTTTGAGAGTGAAAGAAAGGGAATACATTCTTCCTGTATAGTAAGTACTTTTGACAGGTGTGAATTTGACACTCCATCTCATCTTAATCGCATATTAAATGTATTTTGTTTTAAACGGTGTTCAGTCCGAACGCTTGTTAGCCAGTTTTATTTATTGATTTAATTGCCTCCAATTTTCTGTTGTAAATATTAATTTGTTTATTGCTTGATTTGTATTTTATATTGGCCATAGCAGAATTATAATTATTTTCATTGCTTTGATTAAGTATTGTGTACAGATTTGTAACTGTAGTGTTGAAAATCATAGTAATTTTTGTATTGTCTTTGAAGTAGTGTAGATAAGCTCACGGGCCTTGTTTTAATAAAGGAATTGTATTTGTGATTTTGCAAATGATGTGTTATGTAAAGTTATTAAGTGTTTAATGAAATGATTTATAGTCACGTCCTATTCAATTATGTAATTCTTCACTGATCTTTTCAGTATATTAGTACTTTTGTAATGTCAACCGCATCAATGTATCAGTATTCATTTGCGTATACTGAGTGTGAGTACAAATCAGTACAGTTAACAAGTGGACCTCAGGAAAAATATGTGCAGACTATACACTGTTTAACTTTATTCTCGATTTTGTAATTTAATCTCATGTAATCCACATGGATAAAACATGTATTTACACTTTCACAAGGAAAGGTGGGTAAAAAGAAACATTCAAATTCATATTATTCAATTTCAATCCTCAAATTTGATTGTCTGAGCAGGTTTCTTAGACATATCAGCACTGAGATGCTCAAGTTTGTATTTTTGATTTATATAAAAGTCAGTTTTTTCACAAATGGTGTGCACATTCAATTGACAGCTGAGATGATCAGTGAGGCTGAATTTTTACCATATTTGGCTGAAATAAAGAGTTTCTCAGTGAAGGTCTAGCCGATGAAAGAGTAGATATGGGACCTTGACTCCATGTCATAAAAAGAAACCAGACCATCCTCATAATCCACAAACACCCCCACCTTCTGGGGCTTCACTCTCAGAGAGACCATGAAATCCGCAAGCACCCTATATTAATTTCCTAGTATCCATTCTTAGGAATCTGTGTGATGCCTCCTTTTCTTATGACAGATTCATGGCCATTCATTCTTCATGACCTGCACCTCAAAATAAAATTTCCCTAAAGAATCAGAATCAGAAAGAGCTTTATTGCCAAGTGCGCTTGCACACACAAGGAATTTGTCTTAGTGCTGGAGCTTCCAGTGCACATATACAACACAACATGAACAAAAAAACAAAAACAATCACTGAGGAGCTCAAACACAGAGGCTACCATTTGCGGCGCCAACTCTCCAGAAATGAGTGCAGTTTAGCAAGCATACATAGCAGCAGACACAACAAAAACAAACATAATATACGTCACACATTTCACGTAAGACTCGTGTGGGGATTTTTTTCAGTGGAGTTGGGGGGAGGGGGAAATAGATAAGGAGAACAGAGAGAACAACAGGCAGACGGATGTTGACAGAGAATATAGACAAAACATGAGTTGTTTTTGAGTTCAGTTCAGTTCAGTTCTTGGCTTTGTCCTTGAAGGGAGATAAGGAGACCAGGCTGTTCATCATGCTGAGTTCCCAAGAGATAGGGACAAGTGAAGTTTCGGGTGAATTTTTATTCCATTTGGTGATCTTCAGTAATTTGTCCGGATCATAATCAATCAATCAGCTCCGGTCGTGTTCGGTCCGTACAGTTCCATAGACATCACGTCTAGCCTCATGGTCAGACCGGTTACAGTCTGTAAAAAGTTCACCAGTCTGACTCTCGATGGAGCCCACATAAGTAGTCCGGACTGCGTTGTTGCGATTCAGTTCCTCAATCTGTATCACTCTCTGATCTAATTCCTTCAAACGGCCACACGCAACCACGAAGCATTTCTTAATTTCCACATATAGAAAAATCTTCTGATAGGTCAGGGCAGTCCCAAAGCCAAAGAATAGGAACCCCGCCATCAATAATCCAATCATATAGAAAATCCTTTCCATCTCAGTATTCTCAGGAGTCCAGCAAGCAGCGGGTCAGTGAAAAAGAAAGACAACAAAATACAAAAGCGCGAGGAAGCGAGAGCGAGAGAGAAACGCGTCTGCACTGTAGGAGAAGCAGGAAGAGAGCGAAAGTGAATCCCTACCGTACAAAGACACAGTAATCAAATCTCTGGGTTGTCTGGGACATTACGATTCGTGTCTCCACAGCTCACTTATTGTCCATCATCAGACAGGATGAGTTTAGGATTAGCTGTATCGGGATCCAGAGTCACATCCACTGTGATAGAGATAAGATGCATATCTTCAGATGGATTTAGAGATACGTTTGTGAATTTAAACTATTGTTTGTGGAAGCGAGAGATATGTGCATCCTCTTAACCTCTGTGGAGACAAATTATGATAAAAGACAATTTCTATATGTATTACCGATACACTAAATTGACAAAACTATTGGGATACACCTCTTAATTCTTGAATTCGGGTGTTTCAAATAGACCTATTGCCACAGGTGTATAAAAATCAAGCACATGCCATTGTCTACATTTACAAACATTTGTAAGAAAACTTTTTACAGAACCTAAGTGGTCTGTACATTCAAGCATGTTACTGTAATAGGATGCCACCTGTGCAACAAGTCAATTAATGGATCTTTTATCTCTTCAAGATATGACAAAACAAAACAAAAACTGCTTCATTTGATATTCAGTTACCATTTTCTCTGAGTTTCTCAACAAAAGTCTTCTACATGTGAACCAGAGCTTTCCTGAGGGTTTCCAGACTTGGAGAAGTGTTAACTTTGATATCAGGCCATTTCTTGATGTTGAATAGGCTGCGGAGGGATGGGTAAATCTACAAGAAGAGAAATTCCTCAACATGAGTAACAGAGTTGCCCTGTGATGAAATGCATTTCCATCGAACATAGAGACTAGGACACTGACCTGTAGGAGGTGAAGGTGAATCTAAGTGTGTGAGAGCTGCTTCAACTCAGTGATCTTTTCTTCCTGTTTCTCTGCTTCTTTCTGTCTCTGCTCCATCATCTCCAGCAGCTCAGCCTGAGATTGCTCAATGGAACAGATCATTGCCATAAAGAGCTAAATGCTCTCTGCTTTTTCTTTCTCTGTGTTTTGCTACTAAAGATCGATGAACAGATCCCATTCTGTTTGTAATTCAGAACCTTGCAAATGTCAGATTATTTAAAGTTACTTTTCTAAGTTCTGCTGAGTGTTTGATGTCTTGAATCTTCTTCATTCTGTCCTGGATCATCTGCTGCACATCTGTATCTTCATCACTTGAGTCTATAGACCAGGGGTGCCCAATACGTTGATCGCAATCTACTGGTCGATTGCAAAGATAGTGTGGGTATCGAATAGAATTAACAAAGTAGATCCCAGCCCATCTTCCATCCTCACTATGATATTTGTTACTTGATTGACATACAGAGCAGCTAGTCTGACATCTGCGCATGCATACAATGGAGCCAAGTGCTGCAAAACTCTAGCGAGATAGCCTCAAATGTTTTTCTTTTAAATATAAGAAACCGTATAAAAATGAGTGGGGAAGCTGGACAAAGTAAGTCAAAAATGTAACACTTCCATACGGAGTGGAGGTCAACTATTTTTTCACTATATGTCATTCTCGAAGTGTGTTTGCATGTGTTTGCCAGTCTGTCATCGCTATACTGAAGAAGGGAAATGTGGAGCAGCATTTTCTGATTGTTCATAAAAACTACGACACTGACTCCAAAAAGTGAACTGAGAAGAAACTGAATTCTCAGTGTCTGGAGAGCAGCTATTTAATCTCACAGCTAACTTCAAAAGCAAAGATGAGTTGTATTGTGCAATATGGGTTCATGTAGTTATGCAAGCTATAAAGAGTTCTCAATATAGTCATAAATACTTGTTTTGTATTTTTATAGTAGGTAGATCATTTTGACTTGGTCATTTTATAAGTACCTCACAAGCCAAAAAAGTGTGGGCACCCCTGCTATAGACAGATATAATATAAACATTCTATTACTCATAGATTTACTGTTTTATTGTTAAAATATTTTAATATTTGTTGTGACCCCTGCCTTGAGTGATGTGAGTCTTGTTATCTCCATCAGTGCAGGACAGACACACACGTGTCTGAACATCTTAACAAATCAGCTCCAAAGGACTATACAGAAATGTCAGTGTTTTCCGCCATACAATGGAAGTCACGAGCTGTTATTTGGTTCCCATTGATCTTCTTTTGTATTCTGCGCTAATTAAAGAAATTCATACCGGTTCTGGATCGACATGTAAGTGAGTGAATGATGACAGAATTTATACATTTGGGTGCAATATCCCTTTAACCTTTGGGTAAAAAAAATTCAAGCTTCCCTTTTATTCATTTTTTTAATGTTAATTACTCTCCAGAGGGCGCCAATGTTAACTGCCCGCTAGAGGGCAGCAGTTAAACACTTCAAAAAGCAACAAAAACGATCTGCTCTCTCAGGAGGAATTTAAGCTATTGTGACATTTTAAACGGTCGATCAGAAATTTATTTTATGCATTGAGAATTAAGAAACGTGAGCAAAGACATATTTTTGGATCTGTTTTAGGCCATCTTTCCGGGGTGTAGACTGCTCTTACACTGCTGTCCCACTTTAGCTTTTAATTAAATCAGGAATAGCCTAGTATTCCCTCTCGTCCCCTTCTCGCTTTCCTCTGCTAGGTGTTGCACATTTGTTGAAGTCCCCATGAAATCAAAATTGGCACAAAAAAAAATTCCAATGGAATTTTAGCAGTTTTTTTATACATCACTATTTTATTACATTTATATGCCTTCATCATCTTTAATCAAAATAACGTCCCCTCCCTCTCGTAGCCTCTTCTCTTCTCTAATGACGTGTATAATGACGCGAGGGCCTGACAACCTGTCACTCACATGACGTCACAGTAATAGTAAACCACAACCGTCCAATCAATCAAATTCAGGCCTGAACATAAGGCTGTACTGGTGTCTAATAAATCTCGAGAATAGATTTGCCATCTTTTGACTATGAATTCACAAATAAAGTTTATGGATGATTATGGCTTGTGTTTTAAGTAACAGAACACGTGGCGGTGTGGGAGAAAACATGATTTTCCCAACAAGAGATTTATGGTGGCAATGAGTGAAGAGGGTGACCAGATCATCTTTACTGATTATGTAACGGCAGTAAGAGGATGAATTCATACATATAGAAATGTCCTGTTCACTTTGATCCAATCGAACATCTGCAAACTCATTGGATGCTGCTTCATTATGCAATAACACCACACCAACACATTGCTATTTTAATCAAGGAGATTCTAAATTTAAAAAATGAAAGAGAAAAAAAACAGACTTTTTTTCCAGACTACCCATCTCAGAAAGATAAAACAATCCTTAAATCTGACAGTCTGTCTTCAGGCACTGAATCCTGATAATTTTTAATCCAAAATGGTTGGGAACTAAGCAAAAACAGCTAAATTTAGTCACCATCCACCATTTCTTACTTAAAGTTTGAAATAACCTAAAGCCTGCAGAAAGACAAAAATCCACACATAAAACATGATAGTTAGGGATTATTTGATATAAATCTGTGTTAATCTTCTGGCTTTGGCTTGAGTCCTTTTATGCACGATTTTCTCATCCTCCTCACGCGGGGTGTTTGAGTGTGAGGGTGCGCGCGCTCGTGTGTGTGTGTGTATGTGGAGGTGGATTACACATAAAAGGGTGACTCTGTAGACTTGCTTCGAAATGATAAGGCAATGCTCATCCAGGACATTAATCTCCCCCTGTGTTCCGTGATTTCACGCTTCACTGGGGACAGTATGGGATCAGGGGGATTCCGAGGTTTCGACACTTACCTCTCCGGGATGCTCATAAATGAGGACAGGAAGAGGCATGCAAATATGTTGCAAATTTAAAGTTGACTTGCTAGCATATGCCATCTATTTTTTTTTTTTTTATCAAATTTTATAAACAATATTTTAAGACATGTTACAATGAAGCTTGAAAATCTGATATTGACGTACATTGAGAGAATGTACGCAATGAGGGTTGAGTGCAGGAAACTTTGAGCGCAGGAGTGGTGCGACCACTTAGTAGGCCAAAGCGTGCAAAGGAGTTAGCATTTTAGCACTTCCAGTTCCATCATCCTGAAGCCAATATGTTATTTGAATGGGATTTTGGTAAATGTCTGAAAGTGAACACAAGCTCAAGACACTTTCACATGTTATTCTAGGACACAAAATACTACTCTTGATTTTTAAAGCTGTTACTTGTGTTGAAAAAGGTGGTTCATAACAAGTGGTTAAATGGGGCTTACAGAGACTGCCGTTGCCTTTACACGTCATCAGACAAACAGATAAACCCAGACCACTTTTACAGCCACATTGTGCTTATAATCTGGCTCTTTTAAACCATTCTAATTGAAACTTCTGGGAAAATATTTTAGATAAATACTTAAAGTTGGACACTTGGTGATGATGACGTTGAAGTCATGGTGAAGTCCCCATGCCTTTAGCTTTTTACTTCTGGCGACTGCATTTAGGCTTCAAAATGCATGAAAATTGTGTTCCTCTGTGAAAATGATTTGCTTGTTGTTTTTATATAATACAAAAGCCTATGAGAAAATCCTATTGGGATTTTGTATGAGGGAATCAGTGTGTTGCCATTTATCATATTGTTGCTATCAGTGTATTACTCTATTATGTAAAACTGGTCACATCACTTCCAGTTCAGGTCTTTTGTCTGTTCTACTCAAATTAATTTCAAAGGAGCATAACCGATCACATATGCAGATTGACATCTAGACGTTTTTAATTATTACAGTGGAGTTCACTTATCTCGACTCACGGTTAACTCGCCAATCCTATTATGTCGACATTTTTGAAGGGGAACCGCCAAACTCCCTACTTGTCTTAGCATTTTCTTTTCAGTAATGTCGATTCTTTTATGTCGCCGAACCCTAATATCTCGAGCACAAAAGAGGGACAAATTAGTCACTTCACATGGTTATCTCATGACTGAAGATAGTCCCCAGTTCACTGCGCATGAGCTGAGTTTGCGTTGCACATGGATCGCGGTCCATATGTTCGCTCTGTCAGGGATGCACAGCACTCTCTGAAGTGAAAGCACATTCACGTTCTTATGCTTCTCAACGAGTAGCGAGTGCTGCCGTGGGTCCGCCCACATCCCAAAGCCTCATCCGCTTCTGTGTGCACAGAAAGCCCGCCTTCTCTGATTTGATTGGTTTTCTCAAATATTCTGACATTGGTTCTGTAACAAGCGGTTACCGACCAATGAGTATGAGGCTTAGATGAACACACACACACACACACGCAAACACATCCCTGTTTCTGTTCTGACGCGCGCTCTGCTCAGCGCCGCTGTGGATTGAAGAGCCCGGTTGTTAAAAGATGAGACGAAGACGAATTTGTTGAGAGAGCACATTAGACAGGCAGAATGCAAGAAAGTATGCAGTCTAGTACAGCGTGATGACCTCACAAATATATGATTGTTTACGCTGTGAGCGAAACTATGTTTGCAATGTTGGAGAATATAATTAAAGGTTTGTATGGAGAATGGAAGGTGTTTTTATTGTATACTGGTAAATCTCTGCTGTTAGTTGGTGCACATATGCCTTTTGTTGTTAGCAAACGTATACAGTGTATGCACATTTATATAGCATGCCGATCGCTTCATCAAATAAATCGCCATATTGGCTGTTGGTTATCTCGATAAACGATTATTTCTATGCTTTTTTGCAACCGTCGACATAACCGTATTCCACTGTATTATTATTTTTCTTCTTCTCACTAACATTTAGATTTTTACAGCGAATAAAATGGCACGAATAAAAAGAACTAGCTAGGTCATGGCTGATAGATATCGCCATCAGTTGGTTCACACTTTGGCTCGTATTTACTTCTCTACTATATAGTAGGCGAAAATCAGTAAACATCTGAATTCACAGTACTCATAAAACAGTAGGCAAAAAGTAAACCGGATGACCTTTCAAAGTGTGCATGTGATTGACACTTTACAATCCCTTAAGGCCTCAGGAGAGGATTTGTGAATGGCAGTGAGGTGAAGCAACTGACGCTGGGAGGTCATGTGGCGAACGTAGTACATTCGGATTACATTTATACTACATAGAACATACTTTTTTAGCAGTCCTGAAGTATTTGCTTTTTGTTACAGATAAGTACCTACTCAAGAGAGTATACGATTGCAGACACATCCTCCAAGTGGATGCAGTGAGATCTGTTTTCCTGTTTGTTCATGTGACCTTCAGCATAAAGCCACAGAAAGACTAAAGTCAATGGCATTGCTTTCATTTTGCATACTGAACTGATAGACCTTATTTATTGTACTGTATTTTTATGCATATTGAATTCTTAATTAAAAAAGAATTAGATATATTTCATTAATTGATAGACTTGTAAGTTGTGAGGGTTTTCAAATATGATATGTCTATATCATTTTAATACATTTCACATTAAAATTTTGGTCGTATTGAAGTGTAAATATATTTTTCAGTCTCCTTGTGTAAGAGACTCAGCCCCCTATATTGCATCCCGCACTTGCTTTCCTAGCAGGTGTATTTTCAGACTAGGCTATATGAAATTCAGCTCACATTGGTCGAATGTTAGGTTGGTGTTGTCTCCACCTCCCTCGCATGTGCAGCCCACCCCTGAAGTGTAAGCTAAACCCCCACCTCGTGTCCCCACGGTAACACTGAGATGGAGATATAGAGAGACGCGTCCTGCGGGTGGACACATTACAGGAGAAAAGCTGTTGATTTCTTGGGGTGAATAATTATTGATGAACTTATTCATTCATTCTTGAGGTCTAAATCTCCCCGTTATCTTTTGTTTCTTTTCATTACTGTTTTTTTAACCGCCACCCTGAAGTTCATCGTTGTAATTTTGGCCGCCGGGATGGTGGCGTTTATCGGAGCGGTCATCTGCATCATCGCCGCGGTCCACAGCGGTTCTCCTCCGGCTTCCGCGGCCGGAGCGCAGCCGCTGGCCGACAACCAGTCACTATCACCGGGTGCAACCGGGAAGGCGTTTTCCTCCGGGTCTGTCGCCCGTGCAGGACCGCTGGACGCTCTCCACGGGACCGATGCGACAAGTAGGGAACGAGGAGGACCGGAGGCGCCAACATTCTACGGTTTAACGGGACTAGGAACCGGAGGAAGCGAACAGCAGGTCACATACAGCAGACTCATCTGCACCCCTGTCCCCGCAGGTGAGTGCAACCCAAAAAACTTTCAGCAACAAGCGGACGACCAGTCGTTATATGCGGGAGAGGACTGGGGGTTCCTCCGCACCACCGCCGAGGAGCTCCGGCAGACCGTCCTACAGCAGAAAGATGAGATCCTCACGGATCAGAGAACCATACGGGAGCTAACGGGGAAGCTTTCGGAGTGCGAGACTGGCTTGAAGGGACGGAAGGTCCCGGAACGGAGCGCGGGACTTGGGGATGCGCGAAAAGACAATAAGGAGCAACTGATGATGCGGGACGATGCGGGATCCTCAATGCGGACGGCTCATGCGGTGGAGGAGCTGGTGCATGCCATAACTCAGATGAAAGACCGCATTGAGAGACTGGAGGTGAGAAAACCGCAAGACCTTATAAGATGTTTAGGCTAGTTATTGGCTGAGAATCAAGTTTTTATAGGTCGATGATAATTTAGGATGATAAAAATGGGAAGTGTATTTAAAATGAAGTTTAGGAAACGTGCCGAGTTTTTAAAAACGTAGCAATCGTGTTGATTTCACTTTTTTTTTAAATACTTTTTTTCTAAAGTAGACTACTAGCCTACTTTACTTGGCTACTAGTCCTAGTACTACTATTGCTACTAGTTCTTGGCTATTATCCCCCCCCCCCCCCCCCCCCCCTCCCCACCCCCAGTTAAAAAAATAGGCTAAACTATTTAAGATAAAATATCTGTGAATATCTTTTTTTTTTTTCAGTCGTAAATAGGCTGTCAGTAAGCGTGGTTACTAAAGATAAGTTAAAAAAAATTGTTTTAAAAAAACTTGAAAAAATTATATTTGTTTTTTGAAAAGTCACATGACATCAAAATGGCTTCTTGCATGTTCGTTACGTCATTGATTTGGCTGAAAATTAGTTTTTGAATTTTTAAAACCTTATTAAAACAACAAACCATAAACGTTAGTCATTTAATTACATTCCCTCCCCACCCCCTCCTCCAAATAACTAATCACCACAAAATATATTAAAATTAATTTTGATTCAGAAATGTAAACAAAGTTCATAAAAAAGTAATTTGAATAAATAATCGTACTTCATTTACCCCTGTCTTAAGATATAGCTGGTTCTACTCTAGATGGCTTCTGTCTGCCCTGGATGAACGCGATTAGTATCATAGCAGCACTGTTTTGCTGTTTTGTGTGCTGCAGTGTGCTCTAAACTTCATTTTTCCTGGAGTCCTAGAGTTTGATTGGGTTTCAGCTCACGTACATTCGCGCGCCTGTGCCGTGATTTATCGCTGTGCGCCAAGATGCGCGTCCCTGATTGGGTTTCGAAGGAAATATGGGCTGTATGTGAGCCGATTTCATGGTTTACGAGCCGATGGGAACACCAAATTACATTCTCATCAGGACCACAGTTAGCGCATCCGATTAACCTCGATCTAACCCAAATTTATCAGTCTGAAAATCTAGACATAGTTGCAGACTAGAAGGAGCAACTGCAGAAAATAGCCTATATTTTACAAACAAATGGTAAACTGTAGTTATATACATCAGAATGCATGTTTGAAAAGCAAGGATATATTTAGCCTGAGCCAATCAGTGACTACAGCATGTGTGACAGCAGGGGAGAGATGAGAAACATGACACACTCCACTGAAAGCATATTATGGACTCCTGCAGCTGTGAATGGCAGCTCTGCATGCTGGTGCAGATGCCTTTGCAATGATCCCAAAATTATTGAATAGAATTGAATTTGTTATTTCCATTCAATAGGGAAGTATTATATTGTGATGCATTTTCCCTCATTAAACATCCAACCTTGCAAGAAGCCCTATTAAGATCGAGGTCCTCCTGTAGATCAAACAGTAGAGTGTGCCGCTTGCAACGCCTTGGTCATGGGTTCAATTCAGAGAAAGCAAGAACTGATTAGAATGTCAGTGTGGACCTTGAATGATAAGTCACTTTGGATAAATGTGTCTGCCAAATGCATGCATGTTTATAAGATGTGCAATATTTGCTCTGGAAAATTTAATTAATTGACATGATGCATTATTAAATCTTACATTTATGCATTTCGCAAATGCTTTTATCCAAAGCGACTTACATTGCATTCAAGATACACATTGACATTCTAATCAGTTCTTGCTAACCCTGGAAATCAAACCCATTGCCTTGGTGTTGTAAACACTAATGTTCTACTGTTTGAGCTGGAAATCGTACATGGGCAGGGTTTTATTTTATTAGAATATAAGATGGATTACTGTTCACACTTGAAACTAGGTAAATAATTGTATTTTGAGTCATTATTCAAGTTTCATCGTTAAATTGATTGCATTCATGCAGTGTTGATAAATGAGGTTCTTGCATCACAACACACTGGAAAGAAATTACTGTCTTGTTTACAGTCTGAAATGGCAGCACCAGCGTTCAATCACACAGACACAAGCTCACAGAAAGCCGCAGGTGCTGCCTCTAACGCTGCCCGTATGCCAGTGGCAGCTGCACAGAGACGAGTGGAGGATCTGGAAGGAGAACTGAAGAGAAAGATAAAACTGCTGGAGGAGGAGAGGAAAGCTCTGCGCAAAGAGACACAGAAACATCAGGAGCATATTGATTATGGACTGGACACTGTGCACCAGCGGATAAGCAGCCTGGAGAAAGGTAAGGGAGAGGTCGGATTTACTGCCGGAAGACATATTGATTCAAAAGACTGATTTTTACCAAAAATCTTCTTACAGAGATGGTTCAATCAGAAATGAAACATGTGTCATCATCTACTCACCATCATGTTAGTTACATGACTTTCTTTCTCATGGGGAACATAAAAGATAGAAATTTTCAGAAATTTCTTTTTTCATCTAGCAATCTATAAATGTTTTTGATATCATTTTGCAATGAGTCGAAATTAATTCAGTGGTAATTGGCAGCACAGATGGTCACAGATGTTTTCAATCAAGCTTAACTTGTATTGACTCTGGATTAAACTCTTATCCAGTGCTGCCTTCTCTGCTTAAGTTTCATTTAATTCACTCTTTGTCATTCATTTTCTCTGTCTCAGTGATTCTCTCGTTTGATTATCGAATTGTTTTTTTCACAGGTGTCTCTGAGAACAAGTTCCCAGAGGGTTACAGGCTCTCGTTCCCTGTGCGGAGCACTTCCATGTATGCTATCATAAAGCAGGAAATCCCTGTCCTCCATGCTTTGACTGTCTGCATGTGGCTCAAACCTGCAAAGAGCATTTTGGGAACAGCAGTTTCTTATGCTGTTGCTGACCAGAGCCATGAGTTTGTGCTTCAGCAGTTGGTTCACGGGCCCACCGAGCTCATCATTAATAATGAGGTAGTGCATCACACCATGATATTTGACAGATGGGGAATGGGAAGAATTTAATGAATCTGATTTTGGTTTCTTAAACAACTTTTTGCTCAATGCTGTTGAATCGGTAGTGCTGGGAACTCCATATGAATGTACTTGACTGGGTTTATTCCATGTTTTTAAAGAGCAAACGTCTAGCACGTTTATGTTTTTTTTTTTAAACACAATGAAAAAGCAGTGCAATGGAATGCAAAATGGCCTCTTAGACAGCAGATTTAACAATAGTGTATCTGGTTAATATCACCTGATCATTGACTTAAATCTATAACGGAACCTAATACCGGAATCTAAAACGTAATTACTTGAATCTTCAATTGAACATAATGAGATAATGCCAATGAGAATCATTGTCATCCAATGACTGGAACTGATAAGACCCATGTTATTTAATTTGGAGCCATTTACACCAACTATAACTATGTCAGTCCACACCAACCAGCAATAACGTTCTGTTTATTCGACGTGTACTGCAGTTTTCAAATGTCAGCTCTTTAAAGTCTGATTGATTTTCAATGTTTTTGTCCATCATCAGCTGGAAAAAACATGCTGAAAGTGACTGTGCTGTTATATTATGGCTGTGATGTGGAATTCCCTATTCGAATGGAATTAGAACAAGTATTAAACTTTGTAGTTATCATCCTTAGAGTGAACATTCCTTTAGAGGGAGAGTGAAATTGTAGAAGACAATCTATTAGGATTTTAAAAGATGTTTTTGGACTGCTCTTACTGAATGTTAATGAGCTTTCCTGTAGCTCAAACAGTAGAGTGTGGCGCTTACAATTCCAAGGCAATGGGTTCGATTCGCAGAGAAAGCAAGAAATGATTAGAATGTCAATGTGTACCTGAATCCAATGCAAGTCGTTTTGGATAAAAGCGTCTGCTAAATGCATAAATGTAAATATAGTGCAATTGAATAGTTTTGCCCTTGTTCTGCACTGTGTTTTCAGAGCTGTATTAGTGGACAGTGAAATAATGTCTTAGGCTTTCAGGCTGGTTTCAATTAAACAAGCATATGGACCACGGGATCAGTCTTTGGATTGTAATTTGGATTTTTCTTTTCTTTAGGTAGCGCTGTTACCTCTCAACTTAACAGTGGGCAGATGGCAGCATATGTGTGTGAGTTGGAACCGGAGAGCTGGAGCGTGGCATGCCTACCTAGGGGGAAAGTTAAAGGGTGAAGGAAGTGACCTGGCAACCCATCACAGTATCCGACGGGGAGGAACTCTCATACTTGGCCAAGAACAGGTACGTCAGACTTTGGCCGTTGTAACTGGTTGCCAGACGGTGGTGGGTCAAAATGAGCAGCAATTGGTATTCAGACTTCACGTACTGTAAAAGTCACCATGAACACAATGTTTGTTTATCCTTTCCTTTACTCTTTCCTGTCCTCATCATCCCTCTTTGGTTCGCTTGTCCTTTTTTAAACCAAGTAGGGCTTAAAGTCATCCTCTGGTCCATGTTGTAGTCTGAGGTTCTGCTTTAAAGCTGTGGACTGACTGTGATAAACAAAATTGTAAAAGAAAACATGTTTCCATGTTTTTATTTAGCAAGTACATTTTCAGGGAATTCTCTGAGCTGATACAAACGGCGTGGTTCTAGCATCATTGTCTATTCAGAGATTATATGATACATTTGTGGATGTGTCTAGAACAATTTTTCGATTATTGGAATATAAGGCACCTTAAAAGATAAAGATAAATGGTATATCCCATTTTTAATACCACTGGAGATAAAACCAAAACGGTCCCATTGTCATTTGTCTGTCTCAGAAACGGCCAAATGTCAATTTTTCTTTAAATACCGGTTTAGACAAACACAAAAAAGGGGTTTTATACGATTTTACACTGATAACACATATTTTGGTCATTGTCTCACTGGGTGTGGTTTCTTAAGCTTGTTTAGAAGTTAACTGTTGCCATGGGTGCATCTGTGAACAAATACAAAATGCTTTACAAAAACCGCACACAAAAAAAGGTCTTACATTTATTTGCAGAGAAAATCAATATCTGGATGGACCAAAATTCCAAAAGCAAAGTTATCAACTTTCTCTTATTTATTATTTTGTCTTTAAAATTGTATTTAAATAAGCTGTAGAATAAGTTACAATATTTACCAGTGTCACAGTCATGTCATGTCTCGTCACTTTCCTCCTGTGTGATCTTTTTGTGTCTCCGTCACTGTCACGTCAGCCACTCCCCCTTGTTAGTCGTGTCAGGTGCTCCCCGTTATCCTGCCTATTTAAACCCTTGTGTTCTCCCTTGTCTTTGTCGATTGTTGAACTGTTTTCATGTTGATTCGCCGGGTGTGGATGCTTCCTTCCGTGTCTCTATGTACTCTGAGATTTGCACTGTTTAGTGCCGTTTCTGTTTTCGTTTTTGGAATAAAGAGTTTTCTGTTGGACCTCCGCGTCTTATGCGTTTCCCCGCATCGCACACGCATCTCCTTCTATGACAGAGTGAATTTTATCTGAAGCATAGAGCAGTTATCACTCAAACATATTTTAATTGAGGCATTAATCACCAGGTATGAAAATTTTGTGGTAAAGGCAAGTAATAAATAAAAAGCTAAAGGTCAATAAAATTATTCATTCAATGAATAATGAGAATATTTTTATGATTTTTTTTTTAAAAATACAAATGTTTTTTTAATGATAATTATATATTTTGCTGCAGAGTCTGAATATGATTTCCTATCTCCTGTAGAGCTCAATGAGCGGTCTTCGTTTCGAGGCGTCGAGGGCTATGGTGGGAGAGCTGTCTCAGTTTAACGTGTGGGACCGTCCGCTTTCACACGCAGAGCTCTCTGCTCTTGCCCACTGCAGCACAGGGATGCTGGGTAATGTAGTCCCGTGGACCAGCCGTGATGTAGAGGTTTTCGGAGGAGTCACCAAACAAACGGCCGAACATTGCGAGCATCGCACTAGTGCCAGAGAGTGATGCACTCCAGAGGGGTTGTTTAGAGGGTCAGAGAGTCAAAGACAAGGTTTCAGAAATGGAAAAGATTCATCAGAAAACCACGCCACACCATCAGATATGTATGTTGATTTCAAGGCAAGGTGTTTTATTAGTGGTGTTTCCTGAATCAAGCCTCACTATCATCTGCTCAGGGTTAGTGATTTGAACAAAGCCCTAACTCTAAGTGTTAAATTTTAGCAAATAGCTTGTCCCACACCATTTGTGCTAAACAAGAATGATACCTCAAATTGTGCAAAAAGTGTGCTCTTATTTTTCTAAGCAAGCCAACAAATTTTCATATGGTGGATGATAAAATGGGTGCAAATATCCTGTAGACTTGCTGTAAGTTGCAGCCACTTTTACCATTGTTTGGTGAATTTTCGTGAGCAAAATGCAAGCATTTCAATAGGAATCCGCGCAATGTGGCGTTTCAGGTTAGGCCGAAAATTGGTCATGTGGATTCACCATCTTCACCAAGAGAAAGCTTCTTGGTTTGAAAGTGATTTGTGAAAGTGATTTGAAAGAGATTCTTTATACGTATTGCCAGCGAAATTTGGATTCCAGCTAAATTTTGCAAACCTGACCATACCTTTACACAGATAAGCCGTATCTAGGGACCAGCATATCATATCCAATATCACAGGCTCTTTCTGGCTATCAATATCCTAGCAACCACCCTATCAATATACTAAAGACCAGTCTGAGCACCTTAATAAACGCATAGCAACGCCCTGGTAACAACCCACGACACCTTAGCATCATGAGACTGAGTTTTGCGTGAGAAAGTATCACTAGTTACCTTGTTGAACATCTGAGTGTCAAACATCGTTTGATGTGGGATCTTCAGTCTCAGTGCTTGATGAAAGGATTTATTTTTTACCACGGTTCAAAGCAAATGTTTGCATATTCTCAGATTTGTTGTTATTTATACAGTGTAGCCTATTTGATTGAAATTAGCTTTGAAAAAAAAAACACACATACAAACAGCTGGGAATTTGTTTTCTTTTAGTCTGCAGATTTTTATACTGTTTTTTTTAAATATCTTTGATCTATTCAAGTTTTTTTTTTAATGTTTTTGAATCACACTGTTTCTATGGTGATCAGTCCAACAGACAGAATCCTATTGATCAGCCGAGTCCTGGCTGAATTCATCTCCATTAAAAACCCTTTAACATCATCAGAATCACATTGCATTTGAATGAACTGCAGAAAAAGGAACAGTTGAACAAGGCATGTGGCCAGATGAATACTTCAGCAATATTTCAACGAATAGCTATTAATTAACCTTTAAAGCCATGGTTTTGAATCCCTTTATAATGGGTCATCTGCAGTGACATGCTTTTTGTGAACTGTTTTCAGTGTTCCTGTTAAAAATAATCTGCAAATACATACAGACAAACAAATATCTTCTCATGCTGGGAAATTACCATAAATAGCCTATATAGATTTCTACAAAAATCTACTCAATAAAATAAAAGTATTTGTAAAATAAGCAACAAACATTCCGTATGATGAATGTATAATATTTACACTATTAAATGTATATAACACCATCTATCTATCTCTCTTCATAACTGTGACTGAATAGACATCTCTTGATAAAGAGTTTATGTAAATTACACCATACGTATGATATGCTTTATGTGGATTATACTATACTATATGTAAAATACAGCAGGCTGGAAAATGCCGATTTTGTGGCCTTGTCAAACACAAGAATGCTGTCGCAAATGTGCAACCATAATACATATATACTGACACACAGATTATGATTATGAGATTATGGGTGTGCTTTCATTTTGCATATGTTGCAAACAGTTGTTTTGTTAGCATGTGGTTTGAGATTCTGTGGCCGTTCAGTTGAACAGCATAATGTTTTCAGCACTAAATATATTTTCTTTCTGATGTATAGTGTACTCGGTGTTGTAAGTGCGATGCCTGTTTGTTTGCACTTGAGTGGTCATTTTGTGATGTTCAGTTCTTTTAATGCACATGGACTAGCTTTGAATTGTATTCAGAAAAAGTGGTTTACAAATAATTGTTTAATACTGTTATCTTTTCTGGAATAGATTTGTTTTTGAATGAAGAAATATCTTGGAAGGTTGTTGTAAAGTTCTCTCTTTTGCTTGAACATTTTTCTACAGTCTGAGGATTTACTCATGTACGTTTTTCAAATGTTTTTGTTATCCTCTAATGTTAATTTCTTGAATTCTGTCTGTGTTTTCGTCTGTGTTGAAATTGAGATAAAATGCATTAATATCTAAGATGACAATAAGAAATAAAATATATAGCACAACTAACATCAGTGTTCTCTTTTATTTCTCTCTCTCTGTGTTGCTTTTGTTAGGTTTGTTTTTTTTACAAATGAAGGGGTGCACAAATACCCATGATGTGAGAGAATATAAAATGTTTTTGAGTCGCTGTGTTCTATTTCTGTTTATTAATTCCATTCATCCTTGTTTTCTGAACGTAATTGTACGGGTGTACAGGTGATCACCAGATCGCATGTTTTTGTGTGTATGGTCTAGTTTTGTCATCTCCAACCAAATCCAATCTTCATTTTGGAGAAAACATAGAAAATATAGTTGTTGTATGATTGAGACAGCTCTAAGTTTAAGCTAAAAAGAGCATGTAAATGTTCCATTGCTGTAAACAGCATGATTGCTCTTGGATCAATGTGCTTTACTTGCACAAGTTTGTTACCCACTTGTGTGTTTTTGTTATTGAAACATTTCCTGTATTTTTCTCTACAGTCCTTTACTGTATTAATTGTATGAGTGTATTAGACAACTGTGCCCCTGGCAACAAATTCACCTGACCCAGCTCTCTCGAGTATGTGTGCATCTGTCTCCTTTTTGCTTTCTCTGCTACTGAATATAAAAAGAACCTCTGCAACAGAAAGGAACAGACCAGCCTATATCTGGATGTTTTTGTAAAAAGTGGCCTTGGGTTTCTCCAAAGGTTCTGCCAACATGGAACCGTAAATAAGCCTCTTTTCATTTTGATCTTTTTTGATCTAGCCGTCGTTCCTCGAATGAAGGCTAAATGAAGACTGAGATGTGTTTCTTTGCAAAATCCTTGTGAATTCTCATCATATTTAGAAATCATAGGCTAAGAATGTTCAGATAATACAGGTTCTTTAGCATCAAGGGTTCCATATAGAACCTCAAACATCCATGGAGCCTTTCCATTTATGTTCTTTATAGTGGAAATGATTCTCAGGATTATTAAAATATTCTTCATACTTAAATGAAAATGGTTTCACTGAAATGTTCTTTGGGGAACCAAAAGCACAACTTTTGGAACCTTTATTTTTAAGAGTGTATGCCATGTTCATATGACTTTAAATCTGAATATTATCCTACCGTGTTTAGCTGGAAATTTCCAACTGCTTGCTACTTTGTGGTTTATACAACTCTAAAAATGCCAACAAAGTATATGGTGCAGAAAAGTAAAGCAGTAAAAAGTGCTCCAACAGACAACCCATGTGGAGATGAGAATAATGCCTGGGAAGGATGTGTAGGATGTCTTTTAACCTCTAGTCTCTGTTATGAAATACTGTTATCTGTGTTGGCGGTGTGGGCGTTGATGGCAGCCAAGCTCAATAACATAAAATAATCAAAGACACGTGAACCATTTTCAACAATCCTGGCCAGAACTTTGGTCGGATTAATACACTAGAACACGGATGTGGATGGCCCACATTGCCTAGTAGTTTCCTTAATCTCCAAAATGTCATAATTCCTGCTGGGATTACCTCTCTGCCCTCTCTTTCTCAGACAATTCACGAGTGAAAGGCTTTAATGCCATTTTAATCGAAAAACAAAAGGTTTACTGCCAGATTTGTGTGGCACACCAACCGGCTGACCTTATTTTAACACAAAAACAGTCCCTTTTTTGCTAACATTACAGAAATGTTTGTTCCACGCTTACAAAAAAAAACCCCACATTAATAAATTATAAAAGAAAGAAAGAAAAAAGATAACGGGGCTGCCATTTTTGTTGAAAGAAAGAGGGCGGAAATAAACAGGTCACGTGGTTCGGGGTTGCCAAGGCCGGCGTGTATCCATGACAACACCAGTGGAGGAAAGTGTCTGTGTGTAGCGCGACAGAACGGTAGGTTATTGAACTGTGGTGACATAAATGTACTATTTCAGATTATTAAACGATTGACATGCTTATGGTACTCCATTTTTCCACCTTTGTATCAGTCGTAGCGTTTTAAGTGAAGGTGTGGAGCTATCAAGCTAACATTAGCTCAGAGATGCTAAAAACAAACGCTTTCACGACACGTGCGTGTTTATCTTACGCTCTGATGATCCACTGAAAACTTCTGCAGTTTTGGTTTGGCTGAGTTTTGTTCATCTTACTTGGATTGGTACGATAACTTATTTCTCTAGTGTTGTAAGACTGTCACCGTTTCTCTTTCAAAATAAGGAAATCTTTAACTGAGCAAGTTGTCTGTCGTCTGTGTGAAAGTGTTTTTACAGTGACTGATGCTTCATAAAGACAGTTTGGGTGTTATGAGGGAGTTTATTAGTGACATGGACTTTAACTTTCTCTTTCAACATCAAGATTTTACATTAAAATACACACATTTCTAATTAAAAAATGAAACCATGAAATCACAGTGACAATTCTTATATATATATATATATATATATATATATATATATATATATATATATATATATATGTGTGTGTGTGGAATATTGCAGTATTTATAATAAATCTAATGACGATTCACATTATCTATTTATTCTTTCTTTCTAATAAATTTGTAACGTGAATCATCATCCGATTTATTATAAATACTGCAATATTCCATATATATATATATATATATATATATATATATATATATATTGCACCATGAAATCACCTTGATGATTCACGTGACATCACAGCAATCATAAACCATAACCATCCCATCAATTCCCAATGAACAAAATGTAGTTAATAATATAGGGAAGAGAATCACAACATCCATTTCATGTCGACCTTAAGGTAATTTTTACTCCCGATAATTTGGTACCAAATCTCATGTAACCCTCCTTCTTACTCTGAAAATATACATTCATGACATTTAATATTTTTGCCTTGTTCTCCATATATGTATTTCTTTCACCAGGGGGAAAAAAACATCAAAATTAAACATTTTTAACCGGGACCTCTTTTTGAGATGACATAGAATGACCCTATGGTTAAAATAAGTGAACATCTTATTTTATGCTCATTAGTGCTGAGAGTATGATTTATTATATGGAGGCGTCACACTTTAAGGACACAGATATAGTTTCTCATAAACATTACAAATTGAGTTAATAATAGGACATCAAACACTCCCTTTTCCAGCTCTAAATACGGTGCCCAAGAGAGTTCTCAACAACCAAGAGAGAAGAAAACACATGCAAATAAAAATAAAAAAATCATCAGTCTGACAACACACAATATTCGCAACGCGTGCAAATACAGAAATGCACTTAAAACATTCATAACCGCACTGCCAGTAGCACAGACCACACGAAAATGTTTCACGGGACCCCAACAAGTGACGAACCTGACTGGGACCGCTTGTTGTTCAATGTCTACTCGTCAGTGGCGTTGTCCGTTACCTGAAAGGTGGGTTTTTGTTTACTTTAACAGTATCCTGTATATGTGTTGTGAGTATTTGCAGCATGTTTCTGTATTTGGGTGCACTGTGAATATTTGTCAAACTGATGAAGATTTTTTCTTTTTTCTTCTTCTATTTGCATGTTTTCTTCAGTTGCAACTCGCTGAGCTCTCTTGGCCCCTGTATTTAAAGCTGTACTGTCTAATTTACTCAATGTTGTGGTACTGATTGTCAAAAATCATTATCAAATCATGTATAAATTCAGAGCTAGTCATTTTGGAAAGCAAATGCTGAAAAATAATATGTTCTGTTTCCTCAGACAGGACTAATCCCTCTGTCTCTCGTTCTGTCTTTTTAGTAAAGAAAAGGATGGCAGAAACCGGTGATGGTAAAAAAGAGGAGGCCGACTACAAAAGACTGCAAAGCTTTCCGCTCATCAGGGTGGGTGTAGCTCGACTGCTGCTGTGACCTAGTTAGAAAGAACCAGTTATGGATGCGTCTGTGTTTGTCTGTATTAAGGTTATCACTCAAACTGCTCCCTTTTTCATCCTTTAAAAAAAGAGAGAGAGAGAGAGAGAGAGAGAGAGATAGAGACGTAATCACAGGTCATATTTTCTCTTCTTCATTAGTTGATCTTTTTACAATCTTAATATTTTGCACTGCCTTGATCAACTCAACATACTGCACCTCTTATTCTCTTCCATTTAAATATATATTCAAATCTAATTTATTCCTGTCAAGTTTCAGCTTCAGTGTCTCATGATCCTTCAGAAATCATTCTAATATGATGATTTGATGCTCCAAAAACATTTCCGATTATTATCAAGGTTGAAAACAAGCGAGCTCCTTAATATTTTTGTGCATGCTGTATTCTTCGATGAGTAGAAAGTTTAATAAACAACCTTTATTTGAAGTACAATGTTAAAATTGAATTAGTTACATTTGACCTATTTAATGTAAATCATATTACATTATTATTCTTCACCTTCGGGTTTTTATATTTTAATATAATGACAACAGAATAGAAATAATAATGTAATTATGTCCTATAATATAGTACAAAAAGATTTCTGATTATTATCAAGGTTGAAAACAAGCGAGCGCCTTAATATTTTTGTGGAAACTGTATTCTTTGATGAGTAGAAAGTTTAATAAACAGCATTTATTTGAAATACAATGTTAAAAATATTGTCCTAACGGTTACATTTCACCTTTTTAATGTACCCTCAATTTTTTTTTTTAAATGACCCCAAACATTTGAATGACAATGTATGTTACATTATTTATTATTATTCATACTTCAGGTTTTTTATATTTTAATATAATGTAGTGACCTCAAAGAATAATCTTGTGGCACCTGTTAGAGCTTGGCTAGAGTACGTTCTTTTGGTTTTGTCTTCAGCACACCGATATGCCAGAAGAGATGCGCGTGGAGACGATGGAGCTGTGCGTCACAGCCTGCGAGAAATTTGCCTCCAACAATGAGGTCAGTCAGGTTTGCGTGTGTTGGTGTTATTAAGCGCAGGCGTTCAGATAAATGTGCTCCCTTGGGTCACACAGGTAGGGTTGGGCTCTGTGTTTCCGTCTAGTACTGAGTCAGGACGGTTCACACACTCGCAGTCTGGCCATCTGGACTGCTCTACTAGCCTATATGCTTTCATCTCGCTCTCTTTATCGCTGGTTCACTCTATTTTCAGAGTGCTGCCAAAATGATCAAGGAGTCCATGGATAAGAAGTTTGGCAGTTCGTGGCATGTGGTGATCGGTGAGGGGTTTGGGTTCGAGGTGACCCATGAAGTCAAGAACCTGCTCTACATGTTCTTCGGGGGAAGTCTGGCTGTTTGTGTTTGGAAATGCTCCTGATGTCACTTCCTGCCCACACAATTGCCACTATGAGATATTTATGCTCACGGACTCGTCTTAACTATGCAGCCCTATTTGACTTGACACGTGTGTGTGTGTGTGTGTGTGTGTGTGTGTGTGTGTGTGTGTGTGTGTGTGTGTGTGTGTGTGTGTGTGTGTGTGTGTGTGTGTGTGTGTGTGTGATTGTATATAAGGGGAAAAAAGGTTACAGATTCCTATGCATTTCTCCCGATGATCCTTTTTCTGTCTTACGTTTTAATGTATATGCCGCACTTTTGCGCTTAACACACAGATTTTAAGGGGTTTAATGAACTATTTTAGCATTTTTAATAAACTTAGGGAGTTTTTATTGCAAATGACTGCAGGACTGTTTACTTTCTTAAATCATGTTCCTGGATGCAATTATTCCAAAGAAAACTTTTGTATTTGTAGCCTTTCATCAATAATGTAATAACCTCCTTTTCATCTTATGTTTTAAATCGCTCCTCATCAACCACCTGTCAAGGTTCTGGGACAAAAAAGCCAGAAAGGTTTTTATGGGACAATTAGTTCCCAGTGGATAAAAGTTCAGCCCTATGCTTTTTTTCTCTAATTGAATGTCATTTTTGGTTCAGAAATACATTGTATTAGAAGGAACTGGGTTGTGAACTTTGTTTCATATTGAACTCTTAAAAATCTTCCATTTAAATCTATAAACTTTCCTTTTCGGTGCACGTCATGTAGGCTGTGCGTGCTGTTGAATCATTTTTTCTAAGCGCCAAATATCTATTAGTCAGTCTTTTTTTGTCTGACTCATTAACTCATTCATTTTGGTATGTAACGATCACCCACCGATCAAGTCCTGCTCTTCACATGGAAATACACTACCGTTCAAAAGTTTTGGGTCTGTATTTCCTAACCTTACAAAGGCTGCATTTATTGCATAAAATATTACATTTTAAAATAACTGATTTCTGTTTGAATATATTTTCAATGTAATTTATGAATTTTCATCATCATTACTCCAGTTTTTAGTGTCCCATGATCCTTCAGAAATCATTCTAATATATGATGATCTGATGCTCAAGAAACATTTATTATTATTGTCAATTTTGAAAACCATTTTGCTGCCTAATATTTTTATAGAAACCTGATGCATTTTTCTTCAGGAGTATTTTATAAAAAGAAAGGATTGATTTGAAATATAAATTATTTGATTAATAAATATATTATTTAAAAAATATATTCCTCACCTCAAACCTTGGTACGGTAGTGTCACATTACAGAGGTAAAATGTATTGCGAGTTTAGTTCCATCCCAGTGTCTGTTTCAGTGCATTTGTGACTGAACATACACTGATGTCCTCAGTAACAAATGAAGTGTCAGTCTGTGTTTCTGTCTCTTTGAGGCTGAGAATACTCTGTTGTATTTGTCTGGCAGGTTGTCGTAGGAGTGTGTTTGCCGTGTGAGGCCGTTCAGGACAGAATGTGTATCTTTTGCACTCCATTTCATGTGTCATTTTAGAAATGCATTAGCTGTCTCGGTCTCTTTCATTCAGTTTCCTGTCCAGCAGAGCATCTCTCAGTGGGCTGCTCTGCCACCTGTTTCAGATTCCACTTTCTCTTATGCTGTTGCTTTTTTTATTTTTTATTACTCTTTCATTCTCACCCCAGGAATCTTGTGCTCTGTCCGTTTCCCCTCTTTACATAACCAGCTTTTGTAGAGCATGAATACTTGAATGTGATATAAAATTTTCTGATTTTTAAAAAACTTGACTTCTGAAGTCATACAATTAATACTCTTTTTATACCACTTTACAGCCCGTAATTTCACAAATGACATAATTTGTAACTCTTTACGACCTAAATCCTGTTCTAATAGTCTTTTAGCCTTATTAGGATGGTACATTTAATGTTGATCTCTAGTGTCGCCAAACGATATGCATAAATAATTGCATTCTGATGACATTCCATTGGCAAATGAAAACCCAGGCCACTCAAACAGATTACACAGATTCTGCTGTGGTGCACCTTTGATTGAATTTGAGTTTACAAGGACTGTGCCAAATGTTTTAAATGACATTTGAATCTTTTTTTGACCACTTCTAAGTTGATTGGTTTTACACCTCTGATGCATAAAACTAACCTGCTGCCAAATTCATGAGTTTTATCACAGATGAGGCATGCAAATATGTTAAAGGCATCACCCTAAGAAAGAATTATAATGCAAGTAATGGTGCTTTTATAATCAGATTTGGTAAAATGCTGCATATTTTATCAGAATGTTCCTGCAATGTTTAAATGCAGCAGTCAAACCCTTTTTATTCTGACTTAATAAAAGTCATTAAAAAAATGTATTCAATGTGTAATGATTTTTTATGTCAATACTGTGCAATAATTGCTGTTAAGATAAATAAACATCCAAAAAAAGATGTGTTTTGTGGTTGATTTCTCCTCACTTGACTAAACCAGGTGTCTCCTATCACCTCAGGTGACTCCCCTCTCTGACTACAGCTAAAACTAGATGCCTAAGAATACTATTCTGTGTACATATGTCCAAGACTATATCTATACTCTCAGCTAGTGATTGCCAAATGAGGCTTCCTGAACCACTGAGGCTTTCCAGCCCATTGGTTCACCAAAGGGTTCATTTACACAAAGCCTCATGAAACAGTGTGCTCCCTAGTGACACCTGCTGTGCAAAGCAATGTATCGCAAAAAAAAAAAAAAATCATCCTGAGCAACCAAATTATCATAGTGTGGGCACACCCCTTTTCTATCGCCTGTGTATTAAATAAATTACAGTAGAACCCCAACTTACGAAACGCTCTACGTACGATAAAAGATTTCGGGGTTTTTTTCGCCCGAGTAACGACAAAATGATCGAGATGCGAAAAACGAAATCTCGGCCGAGGCGACGATTTCCGAGTTTTGTTTTGAAATTCGCGCGCCACTGACCCGGAAACTCGCACCAATCGTCCCGCTCTCCCATTGGCTGTCTCCCTGGCTCGGACACTAGCTTTCGCTGCAGCATCCTGCTCTCCTATTGGTCAGCATCGCTCCCACCAGCCTCTGCGTAGCGGCGTTCCTCTCCCATTTCATTTCACGATGAAAGTGAAAGAGAAGAAGAGGATGCTCTCCACGGAGACGAAAAGGGAGATAATTGAGAAGTATGAAGCTGGGATGTGCTTGTCATAACATACTAAACAAGCATAGCTTTATTATAAAATTAAATGTGGTGTTTTCGTAGGGCTTAGAACGGATTAGGCAATTTACATGTAAAAGCCTGACCGACTTACGAAAAGATCGATTTACGAAGCCAACCTCGGAACGGATTATTTTCGTAAGTCGGGGTTCTACTGTATTTTACTCTGCTTGTATTAACCCAGTGGTTCTCAAATAGTGGGGCGCGCCCGACCATGGGGAACATGCTTTTTTTTGCCAGGGAGTAGGTTTTCTTGCACTGAACAAGAGCAGCAGATATGAAGTTTAGATAACAAACTCTTCACCCGTTGATGTGTACGATCACACCGGTGTTCATGTGTCACGTGATCAATCGCTAAATTGACACGTGTTTTCACGCGATATCTGGCACTGATCCCAAAAAAAGATGCTCAGAGACCATGAGCATTATAAAGGTTTTTAAGCGACAAACACATTCACTTCCACATATCTGAGAATCTGAATAGCAGGTAGTTGATAACAGAGCCAACAAGTTGGTCAATATTTTGAAGAAAAAATTAAAAACTAAATAAATGTTAAACATCTATCATACAGCGCTTTTTGTGACTGCGGTCTGTCACGTGACAAACATGACGCGTCGCCATTGAAACAATAAAGCGAAAGTTCCAAAATAGGCGGAGGGGGGGCGCGCGAAATGTTTACTTCTTCCTAGGGGGGGCGCGACAGAAAATAATTGAGAAGCACTGTATTAACCTATGCACACACAACTCACACAAACACACAGCTTTGTGTTCAACTATTCAGTAGTTCTTTGGGTTAGTGATAACAGTGAATGCCCCAAATGATTGTAAATAAATTATTGTGAGTGCACAATAATATTATATATATATTATTATATATATATTGCAGTAATATTATAAATATTGCAGTGCTGATTGGGAGTACAATAGTGCAGTGCTTATGGGACTGGAATTGTGGAACAGCAAACTGCAACAGGGATGACACGCAAACACCCTTTCATAGGGCACCGATGATGCTGGACAACATAAGAATGTTTGCACTAGACCAACTTTCTAAGCTTTCCCTAATATAGTCTAGTCTTATAATAATAGTGATAATAAAAATAGCAATATTATATATAATAATAACAGTGCTACTAATAGCCTATAGGCTAAACATATAATATACATAGGAAATGAGAGAACCTTATTGGCTAAACTGAACCATAATTAAAATGTCAACATTACATATAATACTTCATTGTAACGTTCGTTTTAATGTAAAAAATAATAAAATAACATTTCTAGTAAAAAAAATAAAAACCCGCCAGTTGCATCAAAAACCAACCCAAATTTTTATCAACCAGCCCAATGCATTTTCCCCGGTCGGACGTGACCAAAAGAAGCCCAATTGGGCGGGAACCCGCTCAATCTGGCAACACTGGCGCGAGGTTTCGAACCACCATCTGGAAGCGAAACTCAGAATGAAGCAATGACGTAATCAACAGAAACTGAGGCCTCGTTTGTCATCGTCAAGTGATTTTCGCGGAAACGATATAAGCCTCGAATCGGGTTTTTTATCTGGAACGCCCCTTTTTGCTCGACACAAGATCCGGAGCCTCGCTTCAGATGACCCATCACTAGTCTCAGCATCATATGCCGAAGAACTATGGACCCCCTATGAATACTATCACTTGGGAAGAAGGTCTCTAGTGTTCCACTGGCCTGCTGTAGTCCCACAGCAGTAACCAAACAAACTCCAGACAATGCTTTTGAATATGCTTTTGTCACAGCTGGGAGGTAAACTTGAGTTTAAACATCCATTGATTGATTCTTTAGTACTGGAACAAAGTTGAAAACAAAAGTTGATCATATGAAGGAAATGTTTTGGATTAATGAGAGGTTCAGAGGTATTCACCTTTGTTTGGGAGGGTCTCCTGTTCTAGTTTTTCTGTTTGACCTTCAGGATGACTCTAACTTTACATGATTTTAGATGTTTTTGTAAATATTGGCTGTAAAAGTCACCATGAAATCAAAATGAACCATTTTTAATTGAATATTGTATTTATTACACATTACAGTGATCCCTCGTTTATCGTGGTTAATGTGGACCGGAACCCCCCACGATAGGTGAAAATCAAGTAGGATTGCCCCCCCCCCCCCCCCAGTCATTTCTGTATATGTGTAGGTACCAGAATGTTTAAAATATTTATATTTATACTTTATATATATTTTTTTTTTAATTAAATCTATTTAATTATAAATCATTAATATTATACATTTACTCTCTCTCTCTTATACGATATGTATTATGGTGTTCTGCACTCATCAATGACAGCAGTATCTTGAGACTCCAGTAATGACGACGATGACAGACTTGTGCGGTTCATGAATGTGATGATGATGGTGTTACTGCACTGGTATAATGAGGCCTTTAAATCAGTTCTGGATTGTCAACATTTGCTTCTTAAAGAGGCGAAGAGGCTCCCACTCCACTCGTGCTCTCATTGGTCGATCTCGCGTGGGAACCAATCACGTATCAAGTTTCTCTCTTCGTCTGGCATCCTGGGAAACGGTTTCTCTCGCATCACGATGAAACAACGCTGCTTTCCGCAATACGGCTGCCGATATGGCGGTATTTTTTTATTAAAATTTTTCAATGAATATTTTTGAAAAATCCGCGATGCACTGAGGCCGCGAAACTTGAACCACGAAGTGGCGAGGGATTACTGTATTTGTCTATGTATCATTATTTTATTAAATGTATGTGCCCTCGTAATCTTTAATCAAAGTAACTTAAAGCATAATCTCTTCGGTGACGTGTTTGATGACCCAATATAAAGTACTTTGAAATCCTTCTATCATTACATTGCAGTAATATTTCTATATGAGATGCATATTTATTATAAATGTCTATAATGACTATGAAGTATTAAGTTATGGCACATATTTTGCCCCGTGTCTCAAAAATTACTACTGTTCACATTGAAAGTGTTTTTATTTTCCACTGCTCTGTCTTCCATGGTTTATATATATACAAACGTATCAGATGAATGTGTTTTAGACGTGTGGGCACGTCTTGAGCTTTTGCAGCATCTCACTCATGACAAGGCGTTCTAAAAATGCGGTGTTCAAGTCAAAAGTTCAACTTTTTAAAAAACGAGCCCCTGCATTTCTTTCCCCGTTCCACTTTGCTGCGTCACGTGTTTTTCAACGCATTCTGCCCTAATACTTCTTTTCAATCCACAACTGTGCGTTATGTGCTTAGTAAGACACTTGCAGTTTAATGGGATTTCCCATGTGTGTTAATGTTTTTCCAGTATCTTCTACTTGTTTCATATTTAAAGGCTTTATTTATTTACAATCTCCTCCTGAAGTCCATGTCCTCTTCTGTCCACCTCATCAAGCTCCTTCTATTTGTTGCTTGATGAGTTCTGGTCCAAACACGCTGTTTCCTCTCTTAATGCAACATTTCCCAGTCTCTTCTCTGTTTGTTCTCTTCTCCTCTGTATTTTCAGATAAACTGAGCTCAGATCAGTTGGCGGGGGGCTGGTGTGTGTCTCTGGCTCGCGCTCCTCATTAACAGCTTGGCTCTCTCTGGGGAACCGCGGGATCTGCCTGACATTTTGCTGACCAGGAATATACCACAGAGAGACTCGACGGGAAGAGGAATGCGAGCCAAAGATCAGATCATTAGATAGAAAGAATGCATCACGCTTGATATTTCATACACAAAACATGCACTAAAACCCAAGAGGGGGAAGATGGACGAGAAAAGAGTTCACATGAATTTGTCATTTGCTGTAGATCGTTCCTTGAAACGAAAAAAAAAGCGAGAGAGAGAGAGAGAGAGAGAGAGAGAGAGAGAGAGAGAGAGTAGGTTGAACAGAGAGATGAGTGATTGATGAAAGACAGAGCAGCAGTTGAAGAAGTGATTTGTAGATCATGAATGTTCAGATGAAGCAGAAGAGGGATTACACTGATTACATAAGTGTGTGTGTGTTGAAAGAGGAATAGAGACGTGAACGGGATGTGAGGACAGCATCAGCGAGGGGATGAGAGTGTGTTGGGAGGATGAATACAAATCAGTTTTCTTTTGTCTTTGATTTCTCAATTTTTCAGCAATCTATTCTACATTTTACAATGCATTTCCAGTTCTAGGTGCTGATTGGTCAATCCCACATACGTTTACATGCACAGTTATGGTCTTTTCTTCATAGTGATTTAAAATAAATCACTCCATTTCTTATCATCAATGAAACCATGATGGATTTACTTTTTGTTTTGTTTCAGGATTCTTTGTTTTTATTTGAAACAAATCTCTCCTAAACAAGTAGTTTAATTCATTTCTAAATATTTTCAGATTTTATTCCAAAATAATGACTGACCCCCTATAAGTGGAACTTTCTTTTCTGGGTTCATGGGTAGTTTAGTTCTTCACCTGGAATTTGACAATTAAATATCTTTTTTTCTATTTAAATGAAGTTGAAATTACGATTTAATAATCTATCTTGAAAGGCTTATACAGTGTGATAAAAAATTGATTTCTCCATGAAGAAAATTGATGTGATTTTAACCTACGTCCTATAAATCTATGGCTTAAGTGTGTTATGTCTGCTCCATTAGTGGCACCAAATTAAATTGTAAAAATGAAATAGACTTCCCATACACTCCCTGTCTGCCATTGGTCTTATTGCTTAAAATTATATAACAGTTGACGATAGTTATGACTCCTCTTATAATCTCTCTCGCTCTCTTTCTTTCTAACTGTGGGCAGGATGAAATATTCATTGCTTGGCCGTGTGAGTGAGTGCACCATGAGTGTCTCATACATGTTCCCTCCTTCACGTGTTGAGATATGTCACTCACACAGTGTTTTTTGTGTGCGTTTAGCTTTCATCCATGCATTTCTTATTTAGACAGGAATTACAAATCTGCTAGATTCCTCTTAGTGCATCACTGAAAGCTTCCTCACCCTCCATCCTACAGACTACAGCATTTCCCTCTGAATTCAAACGAGCAGACCGTACAGCGTATTGGCAGATAAGAAGAATTAGGAAGGTAATACACAAGAAAAAGAGTATAAAAAGAAAAGGGATGAATATTTAATAATCGGTCCCCGAGTTTGACGTCTAGCCTCTTGACACATACAGTATTAATAAACAGGATGGCAGGATGCTCTTGTGTATTTATGAGTGAAACAGCAGGCTGTTGTCTTGAAGATACTGCAAAGTGAGAGGCTTTGTAGAATTGAGGTAAATAATATGCACAAAAAAGTGTTTGCAGAACAGGTACATTTGGAAAAGCATCATATTTTAGTGAATTTATTTGCATACATGCATAATCAACTCTGGCAATGTTTGAAATGGACTGACATACTGATTCCGGCATATGAATATGAATACCAACTGCTATTTAATAAAGAAATCAAATGTATAAAAAAATACCTAAACATACATAAACAATACACATTTTTAGTGTTATTTTGTCTATGTTTTTTTTTTAATGTGCTTTCTGACAAACCATGTGCAAATTCATAAGTCTTTTATTTTTATTTTTGTATTTTCTTTTTGAATCTGCAGTGATCAGTTTGAAATCGCTGGTTTTTCTTACGTCACAAACTTCCTTGTATCCAATCACATCAACATGTGTGTGGGCTTTAGCATATCATGAACTATGAGCGCTCTGAAGCACTGGAGTTCAAGAGATGATTTTGTAATAATCGTTTAAATCTTGTTTGTCATAAATCAACATCTCAGGAAAATGTTATGCGGTTTCTAATCAAAATATGGCTTTCTGTTACAAAACAGGGCATTCATTTCCCACTGTAGACACCAGGACAAGTGAATAGGGAAATCAATTATTTATCAATATGCATATGATTATATTACATGTTGCAGTTATTACTCAGATTATTGCTTATTTTTTCATTATACATTTCCCCAAGAACACATTCATATGCAAATTAGATACAGTGTACATTGTATTGACTGGGACTACCATTTTACCCACATATTTAGCAATATAGTTAGTGAATTATGTATGATGTGTATTAAGATGTGATTAGATTAGATTAAACTATATTGTCATTACACAAGTACAGGTACAAGGCAACGAAATGCAGTTTAGGTCTAACCAGAAGTGCAATAGCAGCAAGTGCAGGATATATACAATGGTTGCATAAGTGCAGGATATGGATATGTACAAAATATATATTGAGAGATGGTTATTACTATAACAGGATTTCCAGGTAATATGTACAATTAATATAATATACAGATGGTTATTACTATAACAGGTGAATGTATGCTATAAATATAGTATACAGATGTCTCTTACTATAAACAGAATTTACAGATAAATGTAAACAATTGTATGTTAGCCTAAGGTAAGCAGTAGATTTAAGGTAGTGCCATAAAGTATGGACAGAAGCTATCCGAAAGGTGTAAAAGTGCATTGTAAAGTATAGTTATGATGAACTATATGCTTTTCTCCACTGATGTTCTGAGTTGTTCGAAGCGTTTCTACGGATACTAATTGTTAGAAAGCAGCTGTCGGACTCTGACAACAGGAACAAGGTTTGAGTAACAATAACAACACATGATTAACTGTTAGATAGTCAAGCAAAAGGCTAATCATGTTATTTACCGTTATGTGTCCGATGTTGTAAAGAGAGATACCATTGTGCAGCGTTTACTACAGTAAAGTTGACCAAGTGGATCTCTGAGCAGTTCAGGCTTATTAGCATATTCATAAATCCACCTCTCCTAAATGAAGCAAGGGTGTAGAGATACATTCAAGCTATTTTAAGGTTAATGTTTAAACGTCATTTTGGTGATCAAAACGTGAAACAGTAGTTTCAAGTAGTATATACTACAGTGTTGTCACGTTGCATGCAGTGTGTTAAATACTATTGTGAAAATATATCTTAATATTTGGCAGTCAGATCAAATCGGATCAGATTCAGGAAAGAGATGTTTCAAAACATCATGACTGATAATATTTCCAGCTTATCACACTGGAAACGGTGCATCAATGCATGGAATTGCGGTTTATAGTATTTCATGCGGGTTTTATTTTAGTATTTTATTAATTTTTTCATATGTGTATTAGCTATTGTTTTTTAAATGTCTATATGGTTTTTATTTATTTTTATCTCAATTTTTATTGCTTTTTCATTTTAGCACATTCCTGATCAAAAGAAGAAAAAAAAGAAGGACCACTGCCAAATATTTTTAGTGGTCTTTTATTGGTCTTAACCATTTAATCACTGGTCTGGAAATTAGCAATAATTGCACAAATATTTTTTTGATTAGGTAACTTAGCACAGAATGGCCTTGCCCAACTTGCAGACAGTTTTTAAAGGAAGAAGAGTCAGTGTTGTTCCACTCAATGTTGAAAATATCTCGCTGTTTTATTTGAGTTTAATGGGAGACCAAATATTGACTAGAGAGTTCAAATCTGAACAATGACCAGCCGAAACATGAGTCTAATGGACGTGTTCTCAAGACACTTCTTGGTTGTATTTGCAGCTTGGGCAGGAGCTTTATCTTGAAGAATATCATCGGATATTTTTTAGATAAAAACTTTTCATATGTGGAAAGTGAGCCATTCTGCAATATTCTCCTGTTCCCCAAAGCATTTAATGGCTTTCACAGTGAATATCTCCCCAATAACAGCAGCTAAAAAGACTCCACACACAATGACAGTCTTTTCCTCAATGCTTCACTGTGCTAGAGATGCATTTATATTTATTTATTAGAAATATGTATTATATTTCTCAGCAGATTCCTGAAGATATCACTCTGGACCATCAGCATGCAACTCGTGTTTCATTGTGATTCACTCCACACATCTGCCAAAAACTTAATTCCGTCTTTGATGTTCCTCTCAGCAGCAATGGCTTTTTAAGTAGTGCATTTGCTTACATTTTGCACGTTTGTGGTTAAGAAAAGCTTAGTGTTTAGCCATTTTGGGCTTGTTTTTTTGCCCAGAAGTTTGCATTAATTTTATTATTTAACAAACCAATTTTTAAAATGGTTTTAGTTAACTAACCATGATTCCATGCAGCTCTTTGTAAGCCTATTTTGCCTATATTTGTTATTTCATCCTTAAAGAAAAGTAGCGTACTCTTCACACTGTATACTTTAGAAGTAGTAATAGTCTATTTCATACAGAGCCTCACTTACTCTGTTCCTACTTTTAGAGTGCACTATATTAATTAGTACATCTTGGTGATCTGGTTTGTTTGGGCCTTAGGGCACATGTGCATCTGTTGTGCGAGTGGAGTTGAGTTGTGTATGTGGAGATGCAAAAGCCACACGTAAATGATTTTACACTGGGGATCAACCTCTGTGTACGGCTGCGAGCCTCTGAATTAATGATGTGACAGATCGTGTCTGCGGCGACGCTCCGCACATTGGGGATAAAGGCATTTCAAATCCGCTCCTGCCAGTTGGCCGGTGCTTTAAAAGGATGATTTCCCAGGTCTCTTCTTTTACAACTGCTGCATGTTATGTAAAGGATGTTTTGAGATAAGCAGTGGTCTGGCTTTAGGCTGGTCATATGGCGATCTGATCATGTGCGTATGTTTTCTTAATTGTGGGATTTCTGACGTCAAGTGCCGTTTGAAGCGGTCGTGTTTCTTTGAGAGGGTGCATGATGTCTCTGGTTTGGTTCTTATGTGTTTTTATTACTCTCTGAGAGGAAATTAATGTTTGCATTTTAAAAGGATGGCTTACTCAAAATGAGAATTCTGTCATCCTTAAATCACCCTCCTTTCTTTTCAGATACATAGGCCTAGCTATGACTTTGTCGAATGAGTTGTGCACTGTAACCTATTTTAAGCCTTTTAAAGAAATTTGATAATTTGATGTGAAGAACAGACTGAAATTCAGACTGAAAGTCATCAATCGATCGATCGATCCATCAATCAATTGATTTCAATTTCAATTCAATCAATCTCAAATCTCATGCACCACTATTCTGAAGTTTGGCTTTGGCTAAACAATTTTTTTTAAAGTGTCTTATGCTCATCAATGCGTCATTTTATTTAATCAAAAATACAGTAAAAACAATACTTGTGAAATATTCATTTTAAATCTCAATTTTTAAATAACTTCTCCATTTGACTACCAATTTAATTTATTCTTTTATTGTCAAAACTGAATGTTCAGCATCATTACTCCAGTCTTGAGTGTCACGTGATCCTTCAGAAATCATTCTAATATGATGATTTAATGCTCAAGAAACATTTCTGATTATTATCAATGTTGAAAACACTTATGCTACTTAATAATTTTATTGAAACATCATACATTTTCTGTCAGGATGACATAGAAAGCTAAAACAAAAACAGTTATTTGAAATAGAAATCTTTTGTAACATTATAAATGTCTTTTGCATGCTTGCTGAATTAATTTCTACGTACTAACCCCAGACTTTCGCATGGTAATGTATATTCAAATTTGCAGCATGAAAACATATATCATTGATTTCAGTGGTGAAATGTTTTGCATGGTGAATGTCGGTGCCTCAAGGAAGGACAATTGCAAGATGTCAGAACTAAAAGAGGATTATATCAACCCAGTTAAAGGTTTAATGTTTCACAAGGTGTTTATGACGTAAGTGTTAGCAATGCAGTATTAATAGATCATACTTCTATGTGAAAAGTAGTTGATGATCTAATTTGCAGTAAGGTCACCTTTTAAAATCAACCTATTTATTAAAATAAATTGATAACTGAAGAAGTGAGGAAATTAGTGAAAAGTCTATTAACAATTGCCCCAAGACACACAAAAATGTTTTTTGCTTGACAAAATGGTACTCTAACAATTCAGATCCAATCAATAAATCTTAACTTGGGTTTTCTGAGTAACAAAAAACTTAAACCAGAACCCTGTAATAGTACATATTTGTACAATTAAGTTAAGACATTAAGTCAACTAAAAACTGTTCTTTAGAAAAGCTGTTAGATTTGACAGTGATGCAGGGTTTTGTTCACAGATATGTATACATCATTCCAGAAGGTGTTAGTTTGCACATCTTGTCGTGTATTGTTGAGCCCACATACATCTGTCAGATTTGTCTTCAGACACTGATGTGTTGTGTAATACAAAATATCAAACCAAGTGGCCAGTGACCAATTTCTTACATTTTAAATGGTGTCAGAATGTTCTTTAAATATATGAAATCAGAAGAGTAACGGGTGCAGTTTGTGATATCAAATCATAACATTTACCAATGCATGCAAATAGAGATACCAACTTAAATTTTCATTCGTTCTTGTCTGCTCTCAGAAGACATATATTTTATGTTCTCTTTGGAGCTTGAAAGTTTTGGGGTGTCATTGACTTTCATTGTATATTTACAAAAGCAGTTATATTAATGTTTTTCAGAATATCTTCTTTGTGTTCCAGAGAATAAAGAAAGGCATACAGGTTTGGAACAACATAAGGATGACGACAGCATTTTTCTATTTGGGCGAACTACCATTAAATACTCAAAACAAGTTTGTGTGTGTGTGTGTGTGTGTGTGTGTGTGTGTAGTTTCTTTATAATTGCACTATTACATAGAGTTCTTCATTTGTGTTAGTATAAAGGAGGAACTCATGCAGGTTTTGAACGGCATGAGTGTGAGTAACTTCACCACACATACAGTAACAACATACTGCTCCAGGGGGACTGACTGACTCAGTTTCAATGCTTCAATTATCATTTTTTTGGTCATTCTCCAAAACAGCCATTCTGAGTTCCACAAATGAAGAGAGATGAACAAGTAACACAAACGTTGTGTTGTTAAGGAAATCTTGACATTTTAGGATGCAGGCGATTGTCCACAAAATACTGTTGGTAATTTTGTATAGAAACTCACCGATGAAATTACCTTTAAAAAAAACTGTGACTTTTTACCCCAAGCAGTACAGCATGGGGTTTTGGTAACTGTATTTTATGGCTACCAACCTATTTAAGCTATTAAACGTACTGATAACACGTGGTAGGCTTACAGGGAAGGACAGATGAGGACTTCAATTTTGCCAAAAGTAACTTCTGCAACATTAGTGTTAAACATCATTAATAAACATTAACTAATATTATGCAACATAAACACTTCAATGTACATAACTGTTAACAATAATAAGATAACTAATTAGGAGTTTTTTCTTTTTTTTACTTAGGACTGCATTTAAGCTTTATTTTAACATTATCTATCTCTATTTCGCCACATTTATATTCTGGATCATTGCGCCCTCTGGTGGAAACAAAGCAACTATTAGTCTACACCGATGCCTCAAAAACTGTTATGAAGTTCAGAGGATTAATAATGCAGTAATCCTCTAACGTAATAGAAGGGTAATCACAGCCTACTAATGTAACATGTAACTAATGTAAATAACATGTAACATGTAACTAACTAATGTAACCACTAAACCTTAAAATCATAGGCGGAGTTTCACTTTTGTGCTTGGGGGGGCACCAGACCACGAGCTCAGTTTTTTTATATCATATTTATATATCATTAATTTTACATATAAAATACATTTACAATGAACAATGACTTTATACCAGTGCTTCTCAATTATTTTCTGTCATGCCCCCCTAGGAAGAGGTAAACATTTCGCGGCAAAAACTTTCGCCTTATTGTTTCCATGGTAACGCGTCATGCTTGTCTCCTGACATACCGCAGTCACAAAAAGCGCTGTATAATAGATCATTCAAAATAGTCACCAACTTGTTGAAACCTAAAATAAATCTTATGTGGTTGAAAACACTGAGTTGATGTGATAAATGACAAGCTCTGAGCTTGTCTTTTTTTTTTTTTTGGCTCAGTGCCAGATATCGCGTGAAAACATGTGTGAATTTAATGGTTGATCACGTGACACATGAACTTGATCGTACACGTCAAAGGATGAGGGGATGATTATCTGAACTTCTGCTCTTGTTCAGTGCAAGAAAACCTACTCCCTGGCAAAAAAAAGCATGTACCCCAGGGTAACGTGCGCCCCACTATTTGAGAACCACTGCTTTATACAAAGAATAGCGAATAGAACAGACTCTTTATAGTTGCTGTTTTGTTTTGCATCGGCAGTGATAGGGTTAACACGGGGAGTTCAGAAGTGCTGTTAGACGGGTGCGCTTGTTACAGTGTGTTGTTCTTCGTTCCGATTAAAGTTCATAAACAGAGCCTCCCTTGACCTGTCATATAACTACTTCAGACATTACAATATCTTACCTAATGCAGACGAAGCCGCCTCTTTTTCCGAGATGCGTAGATGTCCACTGTCTTCTCTTCTGATAGATTTGACACTTTTAGTAGTGGATTTATAAAAAAAACGACGAATGTCCATTTTGTTTATTCAGCGCGTAAAACAGAACAAGAAGAGCGTCCACTCACGTACCGCGATACTTTGAGATTCGCAAATCGCGGGAGAATGTAATAAAGCTACAGTAATAAAAAAATAATTAGCCACATCTTCCTCATTCTATACACAGAACTAATAAGATAAAACAAAGAAAATGAGAAAATATGAATTCTGTAATAACAAAAAAACATATTCAAAGCACAAGGCAGGCATTAATTGGCTCTGGTCTGGGGGGGCAGTGCCCCCCCCCCCCCCCCCCCCCCCAAACTCCGCCTGTGCTTAAAATGTCTTTAATATCCTATTGCACAAGTATTATAATTAAAATGGACTGAGAATTTTTATTACTGGTTTTAATAAGCGTGATTCTCTTAAAATGCGCACTTTTTTAATCCAATAAGTAAAATTAATCATAGCATTCGCATAACTACTGAACCGTGACGCATGAGAAGATAATAAGAGGTTATGAATAAACGCGTCTCAAACTTTGCACGGGTTAACATTCGCTTTCCCTACATCACTTCCGCGCGCTGAACGACTGCGAGCCAGGGTGTTTCATACAGGCGGGAGATTTGGAAACAACTCTTTCTGTTTATTACCAGCTCGTGTCAAGTCTAGAAACACCTCGACAGCTCGCCGTCGACAGGTACGCAAGAGTCAAATATGCAAATGTTGCGTTTAGTGGCAGCAAAACATCTGTACGTCACATCTCTGGCCTTTTGCTGCTGGTGAAGTGTGAGACGTTGTTTCGTAATTATGCATTTGAATCAAGACTGTATCAGTTTTAGTGTATTATTATGTAGGATACTGTTGTTAAATGGCTAAAAACGCTGTATGCCTCTCTGTAGGTCTATGAGTTGATGGGTGCCAGTGGCCAAATGGACCCGTTAGACTTTTTAACGAATGAAGAGTTGCTGAGTTTTCTTCACTGCAGGAAGACGGAGATTTCGTGCATAGAGCAGCCGCACGCCTTCTTCAGTCAGCTGCGCGATCGCGGCCTGATGACGGAGGAGCTGTTTGAGGCAGGAACACACACACCCTCACACACACCCCTCCTCTAATAACCCCACTCCTCAATGAAACCATCTGACCATAGCAATATCTCCTTTACTGTCATTCAAATGACTTCTGCTACCTTGGTTTGATGGACATGATCAGTTTTGGCAATACCATGGTACAATAATAGTACTGTTTCTGGACGTCCTATGTATGTATATCCTATGTCCTATGTTTATATGTCCTATGTTTTAATGGCAAAACGAAGTTTTTGGTCATTATGCAAAAATAATACTGTTTCTGGACATGTACAATAGCAGGTCTATGTTTTTGACCTGTATGTACCATAAAATAACCTTGCAAAAAACTGTGACTGTCTTACTACAATTATACATGTCAAAAATACTATGGTAGCAACAGATATTTTAAAGAAATTGATACACATTTATAATAGTGAAAAAAAGTTTTATTTAAAATCCTAGGGAAAAAAACTAACAAATCATGATAATAAGAAACAAATCATGATAATAAGAAATTTTTCTTGAGCAACAAATCAAATCCTATTAGAATGATTTCTGAAGGATCATGTGACACTAAATACTGGAGTAATGATGCTGAAAATAAATTACATTTAAAATATATTAAAGTAGAAAACTGTTATTTTAAAATGAAAGCATGTCTCATAACTTTACTGATTTTACTGTATTTTTTGCTCTGATAAATATAGCCCTAATGACTGTGAGAGACAGAAAAAATCTCACTGACCTTGTAATACCTATCAAATTAAAATCCATCTGTTACCATCACTTACCATCACTTGTACAGCCACTGTCATTTTTTAAGCTGTTGTGTAAATGCAGACTGCAGATTTACCTAATTTATTTAATTATTGTGTAGATATGTTTTCATGTAGTAGAGCGTGGCGCTTGCAACGCCAAGGTCATGGGTTCGATTCCCAGAGAAAGCAAGAACTGATCAGAATGTTAATGTGTTCCTTGAATGCTATGTAAGTCGTTTTGAATAAAAGCGTCTGTCAGATGCATAAATGTAAATGTGTTATTGTAAGCACAGTGACGTTTGAATATACTTGTGTTTATGTCTTCCTCTCATTGTTTTTGTCTGTAGAAGGTGAAAGGGTTGCGCTCTCAGACACAGAAGCAGAAGCGCGTCTATGAGGTTCTGGACCGGCTGGAGAAGGAGAAATCTAAGTGCATGCATCAGTTCTGGCGCTGTGTGTTTGAAGATCATATCCTGCAGCTGTACCCGACGCTACGCCTGCTCAAAAACAGCCTGTTGGACGGTCAGGGGTTTTCACTTTTATCCGCTTTGAGCTGAGATCTAGAACTCATGCTGAATTATGTTGTTCTAGTTCAAAAATGTGTTCATGCTTACAGAAGTGCTATTTTTGAGATACTTTTTTGTTAATATTTTATGTATATTTTCAGTTCATTTAAAAAAAAAATTGTGTTGTCATTTTTAATAGTTGTTTTTTATAGTAATAAATAAGTATCTATATAATTTTCATACATTTTTATTTTAGTAATTGTAGTACATCAAATTAAACTAAATTAAAATGACATATATTTATGTATTATTATCTTTTTTATTCTCAGGCAGTTTCAAATTCTCTGAGAATTCTCAGGACGTTGAGACACGGACAGAGAAGAGTGAAGGACAGGTGGATAAAAGAAAGGAAAAGAAAAACACTAGAAAGAGAAGTAAAGATGATAAAAGTAGTGAGGATAGTGAAGATCAAGGTCCTTCCTCTTCTTCCACACCTGCTCGGAAGAAACCAGCCAAGAAACCCGTGTTCTGTGAGTCCCTGAACTACAGCAGGTTCAAGTTCTCACTCCGTTTGCTTGTGCGTGTTGTCTTACACCTGTGTCTCCTTCTCTCTCTTTCTCAGCATCTCCTGTGAAGAAAGGAGACAAACAGGATATTTGGAATTGGCCTATTTACAAAACCCAGCTGCCTGTAAACTGTGGGAATAAAGAGGGCAGTCTCCATCGGGACAAACTGGCTAAAGGTTCACTATCTTTATGTTTTTGCTAGAATTTATTCCAGTATGTGTTTATCATGCTTGTTATGGGTCTGAATGCATGCTATCTTTTTCTCCTGTAGGGGAGAAATGCATTTTCTCTGAGGGACTCTGGTTCACACCATGTGATTTTGAGAAGTTTGGAGGGAAGGAAAGGTGCAAAAACTGGAAAGTCAGCATCCGCTGCAGAAATACAACGCTTAAGAAACTCATAGAGGTAAATAAAGTAAAGGCACTTGCAGAAAGTAAAATAGTTACAGATTGGGATCTTTATATTTGTCCTGGGTGGTTTTGCTGGAAACACATTGTATATTTAGTTATATAGTTTGAACTTTTATTGTTTTGATAAATACATAATCTGTGTTATTGAGCTGTAGATTAGGCGTGTAATAGAATATTCACTCATTTTTAGTCAATTATAATTGTAATTTAAAAATTTAATTGCATATAGCTAGTCAAAAATGTGTTTTATTGTTTAAAAGCTTGTCAATAGAGGATTCACTTACATTTACGTTTATATTTATTAATTTATTATGTGCTTCATAATACGATAAAAGTTGTTGCATGGGAAACACACTCTTGGTAATTAAAACAGGCTGACATATTTAAGCTAATAAATAATTGCAAAATGATTGTGGGACCCCACTAGTATGTCCACCTGTGTCACGGTTGTGGGGAGGGATGAGGAAGGCACACAGGCACAGGAATAAACTGAAATAATCTTTAATAATGGGAACTCAAAACAAACACTTTAAATACAATCAAAAAGGTCCAAAATGTTTCAAAAAAGAGACTAGGGAGAGATCAGGGTAGAGACACAGCGTAACACGGACAAGATCGGACCAGGACTGAAGGAAAACACAGGGTTGATATACACAAGGGTAGATGAGGGAAAAGACACAGCTGACAAGATTAATGAGGGGATTGATGATGAAACAGGGGAGTGGAAAAACAATGGGAGATATGGGAAGAACCAGGAAGTAGACAAAGACCTGACAGACATGTAACAACCTGTTGTTTAATATAAATACAGTGGATCCCGGTTATCTTGACGGCCTCGGGGGTTGTAAAAAAGCGCTGAGATAACCGATGATTGAGATAACCAAAAGCCAATATGGCGATTTGTTTGATGAAGCGATCGGTATGCTATAAAAATGTACATAGACTGTATATGTTTGATAACAACAAAAGGCATATGTGCACCAACTAACAGCAGAGATTTACCAGTATACAATAAAAAACACCTTCGATTCTCCATACAAACCTTTAATTATATTCTCCAACATTGCAAACACAATTTCGCTCACAGCGTAAACACAGTCACAACACACATAAAAACATTCGCTCATAACACAGCAAAAGTATTGTACGCGTGGTTACTATGCTTTCTTTACAAAGTCTAAAAGGCGGGGAGGAGAGTGTTTTTGAGTGAGGAGAGAGATGGCCGCTCTACCGCTGACTGTTATATAGTATAGTCTACAGTTTCTATTTTCCCTCTTTCATTTGTGAGGTTTGTCAGAGTGTTTCCCTTTTCCTTGTTTTGTCCTTTGCTCTTTACATGTTTGAGAGGAGTGTGCTGGTATGAAACCCATCTATAAAGCTTGTGTGACCAGTTTAATCGCTTCAAGTTTTCTTTCGTTTCCATTTTCCATCTGGGCATTCGTCAACCACTCTGATAACCATGTGAAGTGGCGAATTTGTCCCTCTTTTGTGCTCGAGATATCAGGGTTCGGTGACATAAAATAATCGACATTACCGAAAAGAAAATGCTAAGACAAATAGGGAGTTTGGCGGTTCCACTTCAAAATCGTCTACGTAATAGAATTGCCATAATAGGCCAACTCGAGATAAGTGGGTTCCACTGTAAATTGTTTATTAGCATTTCTTTGCTCTTTTTTATTTTACATTATATTAAAATTTTCACATATGTCATTTATATAATTTAAGGTATAAATAATTATCGGTTGTTATATTTATTAGCTAATATTTCCATGTTTATGCATCCCTCAATATACAGTATATGAACATAAATATAAAATGCACTAGTGAACTTTTTAGTGCTGCTGTTAATCACTTCACCCATCCACCATTATATCCACATATTTTGGTATCGTATTAAAACATATGTGGTAAATATGTAGCTAGATTAAATATAATAGACCCCTTAAATACATGTGTAATCTGACATCACTTCCCTTCTCATTCTTTCAGGAGAAGCATCTTCAGTCTCCACAGAAGGACAGGATTAAGAGGAAATGTGCCACAAAAGTACTCTCTCTGTACAATGTCAGGTTTTGTTGTGACTATGTGTTAAAGTATGCGTTAAGTGACTGTTCCTTCCTGCAGGGCATGAGAGAGCTGCTTTCTGACAGCTCAGGCGAGAGCTCCACCACAGGTGAGCACCGATCATCCACACTCGTTCACACTCTCTCTGCTGTCTGTCTGAATGTCTTTTATTCCCCAAGCCTCAGAAACCAGCACCACTTCATATGAAGAAAGTGATTCTGAAGATTTCCAGGACGAGGGAGGGACAGGAGGAGGAACAGAGTTTAGAGCGAGGGTTGAGAATGAGGAGGAGGAGGAAGAAGATATGGCAGATCTCTCCGTTTTCCAGGCTCCTTATTTACCAGTCACCTGTGTTTCACTTACTGGTACTTTATACAAATGCAGGTTTGTGTCAGGTATGTTACTGAACTGAACTGTGTGCAGAACTCAGTATGCCGTTTATTTTGTCTGTACCAAAGGTTTGAGTGGGAAGTGTTTGTTTACTTCATGCTGCAGGGATTCGTAGGAAGTGTATACGGACTGAGGAAAGCTGGTTCACTCCGGAAGAATTTATAAAGCAGGAACCAACTCTCACTGATGGACACTGGAAAAAAGATATACTGTGCCATGGAAAAACTCTCAACTTTTTAGTCAAGGTTTCAAACTGGATAGAACACAGAATTATGTAAATGAGAAAAGAATCATGCTTATTAAAAACATATACTTGTTTTTTTTAATCGCTGTCATTTTTAGAAAGAGATCCTGACTATCCATTCTCTTCTGTGTGACTGTGTGAAATGCAGTGATCAACCAGAAGACCTTGTAAGAAACATCTCCAGCTGACATTTCCATCTTTCATTCATAATCAGTAATCATAAAAATAGTTAATGTCATTCACTCTAATTCTTAGTAGCATGTTGAATGTGTGCGTTATTTCTGTAATGATGTTATATCCTGTTGTCCTATGACTAGATGGCACAGAAAAATGACGATGTGTGTTTTGTGTGTGACACTGGGGGAGATCTCGTGTGTTGTGACGACTGTCCTCGAGCTTTTCATTCACACTGTCACCTACCAACTGTAGATGGAGACTCACCTGGGTGAGAGACAGAGAAACAACAAATAAAATCATTAAATATGTGTGTTGTACATTCATCCTTCTGTATATATGTGTGTGTGTGTGTTTTACTCGTAGGGAATGGATTTGTACCTTTTGCGTGTTAAGAACCTGTCAGCAATGGCGAGAATCCAGTAGCATGACTGAACAAGAAGCTTTCAACGCCCCAGTGTCGCAATACAGATTGGTAAACACACACACCTTAATATAAAAGATAACCACAAACTATTAAACTGCCTACATTGACTTCTCACTAGGTTTAGAAACAGAGAAATTACTAATGAGGCTAATTGTGTGTGTGTGTGTGTGTGTGTCTTTAGCACTGCCACTATCTCCTCTTATGGGTGTACAATCAGGATGTCCAGAAGGTGTTTGTCAAGGATCCACGCAAAACAGTAAGAATATCTCCTTCTTTCTAACCTGCTCTCTTTTACATACATTTCAACTATTCGTTTTTTCCCTTTTCATGCCTTAACTTTAAATTTAATTCTAAAAAATCAATGTACAATTTATTTTTTATTATTATTTTAATTCCAGGTGTCCAGATATTCTCAGTTCATATCTCAGCCAATGTGGCTAGACAGAATAAAGCTAAAGCTGGAAGGTAACGAGTATCAGACGGTTGCCGCATTCGCCTCTGACTTTCAGCTCCTTTTCAACAATTGCAGCAAATTCAATAAAGTAAGATTCGCTGAAAACACACAGAACATAATAAAGCACCAAGAAAAAGAAAAACAGATCAAAACGCTCATAAAATGTGTTTATTACATGTATCTTGGATGTTATTGATGATTTTTGTTTTTAAATGTGTTTTGACATCTGTTTTGTATTTTATTCTCATTCGCTCTCTAAAGGACAATGAGTTTGGGCAAATGGGTGCCAGACTGAACAAAATGTTTGGGAAGGAGTTCCAGAAAATCTTCACTATCCAATAACAGCTTTTCTCTCCCAAAGATACAATGGAGATCTGTGTTGTATTAAATATGCATTGGACTTCATTATAATGTAAATAAGATTTATAATCTTTCTTATCCCGCACCTCTGCATTGGACAGACTGTTTGGAGAATGGATGGATGGAATATTTTGTATACATATCATGGTTGCTCTGCAATACTGCACATCTTTTTTTTCTGTAATGCAATCTTTGCATTGCTGCGAGGTATTATGTTGTTCTAATCATGGGTTACAGGTGGCAATTTTATTATGTCAGCCTTTTCTCTTCCTCCTTATATATATTCTTATTCGCTGCCAGTGTACATCTAGCTTAGGTGAAGTGTGCCAATTCTGTCATTTCAAACATAGTGATCAGCTGGTTCAGAATTAAGTCAAATATGTTTTTTAAATTTCAGCATTATGTTCAACATTTTATTCATAAGTGATTGTGTTTGAGTGATGGAGTGTGATCAGAATAACGGTGATTGGGATCGTGTCGTGGAGTCATAGGATCTGGTGTTGTGGTGTTGGCTGGTTTTGTGACTAATATCTTTACTTAAAAAGTTGGAGAATATTTTTTGTTTTGTTTAGAAGGGCTTAAATTCGTAAGCATAATTTAAATTCATAATTCATTCAACATATGTTGTCATGACTTATTGATCATAACCTTTTTTACAGTGTAGGGTAAGATTCATTGAAACAAACAATTAATAAAGCACAAAAAACACTTGTCTGGTACATTCATTATTATATAAATTCAGTGCTGGAAAGTAACCGATTACATGTAATCCAGATTACGTCATCAGATTACAAAAATCGAGTGCTTGTGATTAGATTATAATTGCATAACATTGCATAAATTATGAATAATTTACAGCCGTTATGAGAATATTATGTAATCCATAAATGTAACTATAATTCTCCCTAATTAAGTTGGCTTGAGAAAGCCAACTTAGTGATATTGTATCTAAACTTATTATTTTTCTTGTTACCTAAAATTCTCAAAGAATCTCCTCCTAGAGCTTTAAAGCTACAACCACTAACCACTACAACACACATGTTAATTCATGTTAAATCTTTTAAAGTTTAAACTCTCAAAACTTTTCAAGCTTGAAGCGTTCACAACTAATTTAAACTTTCAGGCTAGGCTTTCTCAAGCCAACTGAAGTTTATAAAATAAACTTCCTCTATCTTTGTTTTACTGTTTAAAAATGTCCTTTCTAGTTAGAGCAATAGCCTTGTGGGAAGCACTCTGGTATATTATACAACTGTGGACAATGCGACTGAGTTCAAGTCCCGGCTTGAGGTTCAGGCTTTTCAAGCCAAAATTCAAATAAATAAGGTTTAAATTTTAATTCCGAAGAAATCCAACTCGGTGTCATACCATATACATGCATACAGTGTGTGTGAAAGAAATTTGTATTCATTATTCATATGTTGTATTTTCATTGTTAATCCATGATTATGTTTTGTTTATTGTGTAAGGTTAATTGTTTGGACAAAGATAAATAAAAATGTAAGAGAGGGAAAGAAATATGTATAGAGATAGTAATGTTTTGCTGACACGGAGAGGGCATGAAGGGCCTTGAAGGCTATAGAGACATAAATGCAGGAGCAGCCCTCCATTCTTTGTCAACTTCCGATGTCTGTAAGACTACTGACCTTTTCTTGCAAGAAAATAAACTTTTACAAAGACAATTGGCATATTTGTCTCCTATCTAGAATTACATTTACATTTATACATTTGGCAGATGTTTTTATCCAAAGTGACTTCCATTGCATTCAAGCAACACAATTACATCCTAATCAGGTCTTGTTTTCCCTGGGAATCGAACCCATGAGGTAAGCGCCACGGCTCTACTGTTTGAGCTACAGGAAAGTATTGATAAAAGACCACCACACACACACACACAATACAAACAAATCCGCCCCTTCCCTTTCCTGCCTGAGGAGTGGGAGTGTGTGTGTGTGTGTCGAAACGTGTGAGTGGAAACTATTTTAATGTGAGAGACTTTGTTTTCTTTTCTGATACCACAAGTCTCGACGCCGAACATCACATCACGAGACTGAGGTAAATAAAAAGCTAATGCGTGTTGCTGTATTAATGAGTAGTATTTGAATTTGTGTTTTAAAAAATAATTTCTAAGGTTTCTTCTAATTTAAGTAATGTTTGTAGATACGCCCTGAGAGAGCATACATATTATTTGTTGTTAGTGAACATTTTAGGTATTTATTTCCAATTACAAATGCAAGTTTGTGTGTTTTAGTGGTTTTTCACATAAAATGTGTTTGTTTTGCTCTTCGCTGCTTCTCCGTCGTTGTTCCATGTAAACACATGTTCGACGAACTTCTTGGGTCTTTTGCGAGTCTCGCTCAGAACACGGTGTTTTAAAAGTTAAAAGACGGTAAACTTTTAAAAACGCGCCTCGAGAACTTCTATTGTAGTGTGACCATACATTTCCTGGTTTCAGTATCCCTGCCTCGAGTCGAGCTGTGCCTGCAAAAACTATTTTCACCGACAGAGGCGGCTTCCAGTCCAACGAAGAACTTAAAGAGATAGTTCACCCAAAAATGAAAGTTTTATTCACCCTTATGTTGTTCCAAACCTGTGTGAGTTTCTTTCTATTGTTGGATACAAAAGAAGATATTTTAAAGAATGTTAGTAACCAAACGGCTGATAGTAGCCATTGACTTCCCTAGTGTATATATATATATTTATATATATATAATTTATTTATTTATTTATGTTCTTACTATTGTAGGGGAATTACAGTTTAGACCTGAAGGACCAGATATGATGAATGAAGACCAGGAGTCAGAAGAGCAGTCAGTTGTAGAAATTTTAGTGAAGAATAGTTTGCAGTTTCATCAGCAGAAAAAATAATAATTACATTGTTACAGCAATTATACAGAGGGTACTGACTATGTCATTACTGATGGTTAAATTATTCTAATTGCCAAAGAAAGAAAGTTAAACAAAACTAGTAATTTTCCACACAAGAGCAGACAGTCTGAGGCATATCTTCGTCGATCACATGGTTGACAACAAGGCCTCTGGTTTATGCATTAAGTGACCTTCCAGGCATAGGCGGAGTTTCACTTTTGTGCTTGGGGGGGCACCAGACCACGAGCTCAGTTTTTTTTATATCATATTTATATATCATTAATTTTACATATAAAATACATTTACAATGAACAATGACTTTATACCAGTGCTTCTCAATTATTTTCTGGAAGAGGTAAACATTTCTCGGCAAAAACTTTCGCCTTATTGTTTCCATGGTAACGCGTCATGCTTATCACCTGACATACCGCAGTCACAAGCTGTATAATAGATAATTCAAAATAGTCACCAAGTTGTTAGCTCAACTTGTTGAAACCGAAAAGAAATCTTATGTGGTTGAAAACACTGAGTTGTTGTGATAAATGACAAGCTCAGAGCCCCGTCTTTTTTTTTGGCTCAGTGCCAGATATTGCGTGAAAACACGTGTGAATTTAGTGATTGATCACGTGACACATGAACACCGGCGTGATCGTACACATCAAAGGATGAGGGGATGATTATCTGAACTTCTGCTCTTGTTCAGTGCAAGAACCTACTCCCTGGCAAAAAAAAGCATGTACCCCAGGGTAACGTGCGCCCCACTATTTGAGAACCACTGCTTTATACAAAGAATAGCGAATAGAACAGACTCTTTGTAGTTGCTGTTTTGTTTTGCATCGGCAGTGATAGGGTTAACACGGGGAGTTCAGAAGTGCAAAGCGAGTGTGTTTAATAGACGGGTGCGATTGTTACAGTGTGTTGTTCTTCGTTCCGATTAAAGTTAATAAACAGATCCTCCCTTGACCTGTCATAGAACTACTTAGACATTACAATATCTTACCTAATGCAGAAGAAGCCGCCTCTTTTTCCGAGATGCGTAGATGTCCACTGTCTTCTCTTCTGATAGATTTGACACTTTTAGTAGTGGATTTATAAACAAAACGACGAATGTCCATTTTGTTTATTCAGCGCGTAAAACAGAACGAGAAGAGCGTCCACTCACGTACCGCGATACTTTGAGATTCGCAAATCGCGGGAGAATGTAATAAAGCTACAGTAATAAAACATTAATTAGCCAAATCTTACTCCTTCTATACACAGAACTAATAAGATAAAACAAATAAAACGAGAAAATATGAATTCTGTAATAACAAAAAAACATATTCAAAGCACAAGGCAGGCATTAATTGGCTCTGGTCTGGGGGGGCAGTGCCCCCCCCAGCCCCCCCCCAAACTCCGCCTATGCTTCCAGGTTGCAGAAAAGCGTTTCTTGGCATCAGATTGTAGAGTATGCATGATTATGTATATTATATGTTGACATCTATTATGTAACTTACTATTACAAGAGTCCTGAATAGCTCCTTTAGTAGCATCCAATCCAGTTACATATGAAAATTCTCTACTTGAGACAATGGATCGTAAAACTCTCCTTCCGAAAGCTTTGAGCTACCATTGGTCACTGACCTCAGGGAGGAGAGACCCTTCCCAAAAGCACAAAAACCAGATCTCTCTGCCTTGGTTTCCTCTTCCTTGGATCTCGCTTCCTTTGCATCTCTCACCTATAAACCTTCTATTCGCAGGTCTGTGTTGCCTTGGGGCGATACAGGCCTGAACCAGGCCTCAAGGCCTACAGCCAGCCATGTGCTTTTAAGGAGAAACAAAGAGAACACACTGAGCTACGTGCAACTCCATCAGCTATACTAGAGTAAATTCTAACATCGATAAAGTTCATCATGATCTCTTCATCCGCGGAGAAGAAAGTGACTGCAACTTTAACACAACACCATCGACTCACGGAACCATGAAATCCTTCATGAGGTCTTCAACGATGGCTTCAGAAACAAAGAGACACTGCAAGTATCGTAGATTTAATGAGGTGCTGTGAGAAATGCTAATGATTCGAACGTTAAACGACTGTTAAATAAAGATATTTTCCTGTGACCATGAAAATGTTCTTTCATAAGGATTAATACATGATCAATACTGAGTTTTTGCTGGGGAAATAGCTTTATTAATCATAACATTAATTAATATAAATTCAAATTAATTAACTAATACAAAATATTTATAATTATTTAAAACGAGTTATGATTAATTATTCATATTTCCCTTGAGCTAAATTTGCAACACGAGGACTGTCCTTGAAGGGTCGCACAGACCTCCACGTGTTAGTCAATGGTTCCTTTATTGCTGTTCGGTTATGAAATACTCAGAGCCGTAGTCAGACTTTATGCTGGAGCAGTGGTTCCTCCTGGTACATTATATCGCCCGGCCTCATGTGGGTGGAGTGAACAATGTTTTTAGATGACGAAGGCATTGATGCCATTGGCTGGCCCTCACGTTCCCTAGACCTGAATCCAGTTGAGAAGCTCTGGGATCCAAAGCAGCTTCGAGCATCCAGAGCTGCAGAGTAGCACCACAGACTGCAGGAACTCACTGATGTCCTGATCCAGGTTTGGGAGGAGATCCCTGGACACCATCTCATCAGGACTCCAGATGTTGTTGTGAGTGAATACAAGCATATGGAGCCATACACACAACTGACTTGCATTAAAAGTTGCTGTGATGAGCTCCACGCAAGTTGGATCCGCTTCTAACTTCAGTTTTTTACATTGATTTTTGGTATTTTATGAATCCAGCCCTCAGTGTGTTGATGATGTTGGTTGACTGTTGTCACATGGTTTTGTTATTAACAAATTATAGAATGTGTATAAATAAATATTTTCAAACTGAATATTTCATTCATCGAGTTCTCTTTCTTTGAGTGTAATCCCTGAAGAATATTCAGCTTTTAAAACTCCTAACTTTTTCTAAAACTTTTAACTTTTTAAAACTCCTAGCCTCTGTAAATTATAGTATCAATAATATATATAAACCAAAAAGTCATTTATTTATACAACAAATTCTGCATAACTTTGGCTGTGTTTTAGAGGCCCACAGGACATGGATTTATTCATACATTCAGAGCCGAGCAGCACTTCAAAGTCTCACTGTCTGAGCAAGATGGGAAGAAGTGAAGGAAATCAAAGAGAAAAAAGAAAGAGGAATCAAGTAAATGTTAGCCAGAAGAAAAAGGCCAGAAAAGAAAACTTCAAACTTCCAGGTAAGCAAAAGCCAGTGGTCTATAGAATGAATAGTTTTAATGAATACATAAAATAAAGATTTACGTTGAGGTTCATTTGCAGGTCCAGTCAAGTACATAAATGACATAACATTTGACTCTCATAGACCTGAAGAAGATGAGTATTGCATTCGTTATTAAGCAAACTAAACCAGAATTCAAAGTCAAGGAAAGCTACTCAGACACAGATTTTAGTAAAGATAAGCGAAAGAGAAAGAAAGATGCTTAAAAAAAGTAATAGGAGGTCATTTTCTGTCAAATATCCAGTGTAAACAGGCAGACAAAGGATAAAAATTAAGTCTAATGCTTTTTTTTACCGTAATATAAGTCGAACATCCATGAAAGAATGTCTTTGTCATTAGATCTGAAGAGTAGTTTTGATCCATTTCTTTATGATAATATCCTGCAACAATATTATTTTATTGCATTTCTTTTAAGCGGGAGAACCAACAGATGTTTTTCAAGAGGTCAGAAACAAGAATCAGCTGGCTGTTCGTTGTGGAGAAACGGCAGGTTCTCTTCACAGAAAGAAGTATGACAACGGTACGTTTTTGGAAGATGTATTTTTTTACATTTGTGAGTTTTTTTTTTTTTGTATGTTTAGTTTAGTTGCAAGTCAAATTCATGTTATTTAACTAAACAAACTAGCGTTTTAAAAGTGAATACTACACCATGGCCTGGTTTCACAAACAGGGTTTTAAGGATTTTTTTTAGGGATTAAGCCAGGATTAGGCCTTAGTTCAATTAGAAAATTCAAGTAGCTTTTCTAAATGTGCCTTAGAAGAAAAAAATAACACCTGTGTGCATCTTGAGCCAAAACAATGGCACTGATATATATCAAGATGTATCAATGCAAGTTGCTTCATTAAAACAGCTCAAGTATGCATTTTAGTCTGGGATTAGATTAAGCCTTGTCTGTGAAACCAGTGGCATATTATTATTTTATTTTTATGTGTACCTGAATGCTTGTATAGTGTGATTTCAAATGTTTTAACAAACCTACATGTATTTTTCCACATATGTGCACCCATTCATATGTTCTCTATCATGTTTCTATCTTAAGGAGAGAACTGTATTTCATATAAAGGGAAGTGGTATAGTCCCACTCAGTTTGAGGCGATTGGAGGAAAGAGGCACAACAAGAAGTGGAAGTATAGCATCTATTACAAGCCATCAAACGGCTTTCAACAAGTGCAACTACTGCAACTCATAAATGTATGTATGTAGTATGATTGGTCTGAATTTGTTACATTTAAGGAATGTATTTGAATGTCTTTGTCTGTTTTTCTTAGAACGGGGTTCTTCCAGAGTTTGGACACCTGAAGGATTCATTTAAACCGGTATATCTTACATACAGTACCAAAGCAAAAGTAACAAGCCCATAAGCCATTATGTTTTAGTTCAAAATGACAACATTATTTATTTGTAATCTGTGAACCTTTGACATTTTTTACCTAGTTTGCTTTATAGATGACTTTTGACAATAATGACCCATTAAGGAGTGGCATGTTTTAATGTCACTATTTTACCGTAGGTGACGCAGACAAACAAAGGCAGTGCAAACTCAAAAGAGGAAGGAAGGAAGAGTGAATTAATTAATGCATTAAAAGGTTTTCCAGAGTCCTGGAAAAGATTGTTTTCCAAGACTGTTTCAACACCTGTGTGTGAAAGTGAAGAGAACACAATGCAGAGGGAAACAGTCGAGCCAGGTGAGTTTAAATGTGTATTTGTATTTCAAATTCATATTTTTCAACCAGAGAATCGTTTTTAAATATCATGCACAGCTGTTATCAATTCAAAAGTTATCTGTTATCTATTGTGTGGTTGTTTTTTTACTATAGTAGTTCTAGATTGCCGAATGACTATAGATATGTTTTTTCCCCAGTATGATAGAATAAAATTGTACATTTCTTGTCTTTTATCACCCACTGCTACTTATAGCAATGAGAGAAAGAACTGCTGTTAGAATAGCAGAAAAAATGTGGAAGAGCATTGCTATGGTGTGACTGTTGTATTGTAATTGGTTGCGTTCAGTGTTAATGCTTAATCAACTAGTTGGCACGTAGCTTATAATTGAAAGAGTTTAAGAACAGTACCGGTATTTGGTTAAAGTCATTACAAATTTGATATATAAGAGAAAAATATAGTTAATTGCAGCCGTCTTGTATGTAGAATTTTGAGAGTCTAATATTTAAAGGAAAAGTTTGAAAGGCCCAGTTTATATGGTATTACATAGTTAGTTCACCCAAAAATTATCCCATAATTTACACACCCTCAATCTAGTATGCCTTATGTGTGGAATGAATTACAAAATCTGTAAAAATGTTGTTGTGTGGGACGTAAAACGTACACTACGTGCGCTGGCAGCGATAAACCAATCAGAGAACATCACGTCATACGTACACTACGTACGCTGGCAGCGATAAGCCAATCAGAGAACATTACGTCATACGTACACTACGTACGCTTACCTCCGCCACGCCTACGATAGGTATACAACCGGCATGCTGCAAAACAACAGTTGTTTATAAAAAGACCCCCGAAAATGGCACCTGTGAAAAGACATGGTTACCAGGCACAATTTAAACTACAGGCGATCAGTTACGCGGTTATACATGGTAATAGAGCAGCTGCGAAACAATTCAACATCCATGAATCTATGGTTCGGAACTGGAGGAAGCAAGAAAATGAACTGCGCCAAGTAAAGAAGACGAAACAGAGTTTCCGCGGGAACAAAGCGAGGTGGCCGAAGTTAGAAGACCAGCTTGAGCAATGGATTAATGAGCAAAGAACAGCCGGGAGGGGCGTCTCGACAATCACCATTCGACAGAAGGCAGCGGCGATCGCTCAAGACATGAAGATCGATAACTTTCAGGCAGGTCCGTCTTGGTGTTTTCGTTTTATGAAAAGGCGTCATCTCTCCATCCGCACAAAGACTACCAATACACAGCATTTACTAGGGGATTACAATGAAAAGCTGGACATCTTCCGCTCGTACTGCAGCAACACGATTACCGACAACAACATCATCCAGGCCAACCACATCACAGACATGCACGAGCCCCCCCTCACTTTTGACTTCCCCGTGAATCATAACATGGAGATTAAGGAGACCAGCACGGAGGAGGAGAAATCGGCTTTCACTGTTCTTGGTTGCAACGGTAATGGACAGAAACTTCCACCTATGGTCATTTTTAAGAGCTTTAGCTTGCGCCTTATAATGCAGAAAATACTTTGGTTTTGGTTAAACTTTATTAGTCATTATAAGTTCACTATCTAAGAGAAGAATACAGTTAATTGCAGCCATCATGTAGAATTTAAGTAGAGAGAGAGAGAGTCTAATATTTAAAGGAAAAGTTTGAAAGACCCTTTTTATACCTGTTATTATAGGGTTAGTTCACCCCAAAATTAAAAAAAATTATCCCATAATATACACACTCTATCCTCCTCACCCTCATCTTCCAAGCTTTATAATAAGAGTTAATTTTGAAACCAAAAACAGCCCATCTATCCATCATAATACAAGTCCATACGGCTCCATGGGGTTCATGAAGGCCTTTTGTAGTAAAGCAATGCGTGTTTGTAATAAAAACATCAATACTTATCACTTAAGAGTGACCTTTGACTCCTGTTGTTCAAGCAAATAGAGCTGGACAACAAGCTGAATCCGGGGCTTTGTTAATGACTGATGTTTCTCAACGCTTTTTGTGATCATCTGCGTTAACTGATCCTTGATGATGATCACGGCATTTTGTGTTTTCTGCCACAAACAGAAAGTTCTTCAGATGAACCTGCATCTGTTGCCGAGAGAGTCAAAATGGTGAGATGTTTTTACTGATAAACGTGCTTTCCTGTAGCTCAAACGATTAAACGAGCTCAAAGTAGATTGAGGTGCTTGCAACAGCAAGTTTGTGGGTTCGATTCCCAAGGAAAACAATAACTGATTAGAATGTCAATGTGTTCCCTTAATGCAATGTAAGTCGCTCTGGATAAAAGCATTTGCCAAATGCATAAATGTAAATTGAAAAACAACATTATATTATTGTACATGTATTATATTATAAATGAGTTAATCTAAAATATTATTCGGAGATGTACATGGAGCTATTTATATACATTTATTAATGTTGTTGAAGGGATATCATTATTAATGCATGTAGATGCTGTAGATCCTATAGTTCAGTATCGGTATATAGAATCAGTAGCTATATAAACTATAATAATTATTCTATGAAATATCAATAACCGGAGCAACATTAAGGGGGGGGGGGGGGGGGGGGGGGGGGGGGGGGGGGTGTCAGAGCTCTTTAACTTTAGCCTTCACCTTCTCTCTCAGTTACTGAAATGTACGCAATTATTGTGTCCACATGTATCCCAAACAGACTTAAATCAAGCATTACTTGAATCTCACTCTTTATTTTCCATAACAGAAGAGGAGAGAGTCTGTGATGTCAGCTGAATCTCTCAGTAAAACAGACACAGATCCTGTCGGGTCTAATGCCAGTGATACAGGTGATATCTTTTGCGAATTTGTCTGTGATTTTGGTCACTATCTCTAGTTTAGAATGGGACAATTTAAGGATTGCCAGTATCCATTTCTGCATTACTAGGTGCTACTATTGCTGTTTTGTTTGTTTTTTAACTTTATTTTCAAGTTTCAGATAATTACACTGCATTGTCACGTGAATCATACAATGTAAAATGTTTTTAATTCTCACTCTTTGTCCTTTCCCAAATCAAGATTCATCTGCACGTCCTGTTGATGCTTCAGAGCTCGCAGTGTCTCCTGTTGTAGAGCAGGCCGTCCAGACCACAGCCGATGACCCGACCGGAGCAGGACCGCTCGGCTTCAGTGCTTCTGAATGGCAGAGCCCTGTCGGCTCTGAAGAGACTCAGGAAACAAGGCAGCTGCAATTATATGAACTTCTGACAAAACAGTTTAACACCATCAACAACACTCTGCAATCAATTGATTTGTCTTTAAAGAAGCTGGTGGAAAAGCAGTCAAACGACGCAGTGACACAACACATCAGTGCAATCCCTGCTGTTATAGAAAACACTCAGATTCACTCCTTGATCAAGCAGGAAGTGTCATAGATGTTAACGACTCGAGTGATGGAAATTGGTTTTGAGGTTAAACAGGCAGGGACGATACTGTTTTATTCATTTACTTTATCCAGACTTGATCTGTGGTCTGAGAGGTTATGATTAAATATGTGTTCATGTTCACTAGGTAGCAAATACACATTTCGTTCTAGCGTGCAAGAGCCAAGAAAATAAACTTCTCGTTTATCATTTACCATTTTTGTCACATATTACAGCATGAAAATACTCGAGGCAAATACAATTGGTAAATTAGCTCTCTTGAAAATTTAAGGGGAAATGTTTCTGTTTCTGTTTCTGGCCTATAAAGCTTCAGACCTTTGTTTCAAAATGCAAGATTTTGTAAGGCCTGTTCGATCGGTCTGAGGAGCGGGTGAAGGATTCGCTCTTTTTGTTGTGGCAATTTCCCATTTATTCTTTATCTGACATATTTATCATGACCACAAATTTAGATTAAAATGTCAATTAGTTATTGGTTATTTATTTATTTATTTATTTATATATATATATATATATATATATATATATATACACACACACATATATACATATATATATATACACATACATACACATATATATATACACACATACATACATATATAAATAATTTGGCCAGTAGAAATTTGCTTATTCTATCGTAATCGTTACTCTTATTGTACTCGTACTTATACTGCTGCCATTCTTGCCCTGTCTAAGAGTCCCCGTACAGACGTATACACTTGAATTAAAGTAACAGTATCCCAGGTCAGAGGTCATGACCACTACTACAGTAATAAGCCGGCCAATGTTTCTTTCTCTGATAGTAGCTTTGGTTTAGTCATGCCATGGTTTCCCATGTACACTTAGCTATAGTAATATTATGATAAATCGAGGTAACGCTCACCCAACATTTTGTTGCTCTAAACAGAAATTCCCAGTATTAGCCTTTACAGTCTAACTACACTTGAACCAGTGCCAAGCGTCCAGTCTCCGACTCTTAAATCTCTGCTGGTGTGCCTTATGCTCTGCTCAAACTGGATTTTAGTTTGTTAGAAACCTAACGCAACTTTGCGGTAACGATGGATACAATGTAATCTACCGGAGTCAATCGTTTCAAAGTGAGTTCGAATTAAATCCAATGTAACAATGTATTATTAGTCAGGTAAATGTATCACGCCAGTTACATAATCAAATTCAAAAGATGATCAATACTAAACATTGAATGCTCAGAAATAGAGTCAAAGATGCATGCTTGAACTTATAAAAATACATAATGCAGAGTATCTGAGAGATATTCAGCATTACGGGCTGATCTGGCTACAAAACATTTCTCTGAATACTCAAACCAGCAGAGAAACCTCTTTCAAATGTAGACATGAGCTAACAATGGACATTTGGTTACTGAGAGCAGAAGGTAATTTGCATGAAAGCCCCTGGGAGAAGCAGAGCCATCGCAGTGAGCAAAACATCTCTAATCTTTTCAACCTTCAACACCTTTTGGGTTACTTCTGTCGGAATGAGACCTTTGTACCAGTCGCACAGACATTTCCAATGAGAACAAACATGTCGTATGATAACAGTTCACATTAAACCATATAGATTTTTTTAGGTGAGTTTCAGACCATTTGGAGAGGAGAGATGGGGAAGAGGGTGTGAAGGGAAGGATATGTAGATTAAGACAGTACCGAGGTGTTTAACTCTGTGATGGTTTCTCGGATGGGGATGCTAATTTTGCATGAGAGATCAAATATTTATTTCCCAAGCGCAGACCATCTCTAGATCTTCCATTTTTAGAAGTCTTACAACTTCTTCAAGCCAACATTCAAATGTTGTCTTGATAACCATTGCTTTTCTAGTTCAAATCTGTGAAGATTTCTTTATAAAACTTGTATTTTATTTTTTATATTTAACATTTATAATATTTCAAATTTTTACATTTAATGTAAAAGGAATTTAATTCAGTTCTGAATGATGCACAAGTTTTAACTTTTTTATTATTATCGTTCTCCATGTGGATGATTAGGTGGAATAGTCCCTCAGTGACGCATTAGGAAGGCAGACTGAAAGGAGTGGTTAGGTGGAGCATGGAAACAGAAAAAGATTAGATCGAGTGTGTATATCATTTATCTGTGCATAAGAAAGACTGAAGGAGCAAAGACAGCAAGTCATGGACGACGCAAGGTGAGCACATATTTGAGTTCGTATTAATTCCAATTTTAATGCATTTTATGAGCTGTTTAATATGTAAACTGTCTTACTCAAATACCAAAACAACGGAGGAGGAAGCCACTTTCAGTTTTGTTTCAGTGTCAGAGTAGCTATTCATTAGGTTTCAGTTTGAAATGATTTACAGCATTGTTCAAAATAATAGCAGAACAATGTGACAAACCAGAATAATCCAGGTTTTTGGTTTATTTTACTGCTATGTGGCAAACAAGTTACCAGTAGATCTCAGAAAACAAACAAGACCCAGCATTCATGACCTGCACGCTTTTAAGGCTGTGCAATTGGGCAATTAGTTGAAAGGGGTGTGTTAAAAAAAAATAGCAGTGTGGCACTCAATCACTTGCAGCGTACTTTGAGTAAAGAGTTGATTGGCGAGGGAAAAACCTATAAAGAGTTGCAAAAAATTATAGGCTGTTTAGCTTGCAGGCAGTTTGTGAGATGACCTCCAAACTCTGAATTCAAGCCACAGTACACAGTGAAGACACTGAAGCATGATGATTCGATCGATTTTGATGGTTGTCTTTTGTTTTCTTCCACATCTCTCTGGTTTTCATCTCCATTTTAAGGCATTGGAGATCATTTTAGCTAAACGGCTTATTTTTTTGCACCTCTTTATAGGTTTTCACCTCCCTCACCAATCAGGTACCGGTACGCTGTTCTTCTGAACAACGTCTTGAACGACCCATTTTCCTCAGGTTTTCAAATGCATGTCCAACAAGCGCTGGCTTCATCCTTAAATAGGGGCCACCTGATTCACACCTGTTTGTCACAAAATTGATGACATCAGCGATTGAATGCCACACTGCTATTTGCCACGTAGCAATAAAAAATATACCAAAAATCTGGATTATTCTGGTTAGTCACATTGTACTGCTGTTATTTTGAGCAATACTGTATATCTGTTTTGTATATGACTTGCAACGTTTCTGCAAACAAATTGTTGGAAATATTCTTTCCCCCCGGTCCGTTGATTTGCCAAGCCAAAGAAAGACGCTACTGTCTTGAAATCAATTTAATAGAGAATCATAAGAGCTCTGAGCTCAGGATTACTGGGCCACAATGTCAAAAGCTGACATCTGGGCAGTCCAGAATGTCTTACAAGCTTATGCAAACAGTTTATATATTCTTGACTTTCAGTTCCTCCCTTGAGTCCACCTCTCCATACAGTGACTGTTGTCAGGTAGATTTCTTCATTGGTTACATCATAGCAATCAGCAATCTGCACACAAGAATGCAAGAACCCCTTGCCCCATCCCTTTCTTTCTGTAACTTTTCTGGTAAACAGATAGCGTCAACAGTTACAGCCTTGGACTTTTCACCCAGTGCATTGTCCTTTGTTTTAGACAGGAAAGATTTGTTACAGAGTTAAAACAGTAACTTTATGTTAGAACAGAAAAGAACATGTCAATACAATTTGGAACATTTTAAACTATCATTAGAAATAAGCACGTCAACACAATTTCTAACATTTGAAACTATATTTTCCTTCAAAAATAACGTGAATGTACACTTCATAACACAGTCACAGGGTTTTGCACAGGGTTTTGCAGTCATGTCATTTTTGTGTACTACATAATGTTATATTTAAAGAATATCACAATTAGAATTCAGAATTTCCCCTCTAAATTTCATATATGAAATGTGTGTGTGTGTGTGTGTGTATGTACACACACACACACCCTGTTAAGTTTGGCTCAACCTGTTATTAGGTTTAGGGGACTTAAATAATAACCCTAATTGAAAAACTGCATTTTGCATTTACTTTGACTAATATTTAAATTTGATTGAGTGATTTAAGTGAGACAAACATGCCAAAACAAAAAGAAGAAATCAGGAAGGGGGTAAACTCTTTTTCACACCACTGCATATATATTTTCTATTTGATTGTAAACCTTTCCTCCATCCTTAAACTGTATAGTTGTGTTTCTGTTGCATAGAGCGGGTTCCAAATGTACCTTTAAATTAAGATACTTAATTGTTTTATTGCAAACACTGTCATGTTAATAAGCTCAATGAGAAATGTATAACATTAAGTGCATTTCAGAGGACCACACGACATGGGAGAAGAGTCGGTCACAGACAGCGAGTCTGAATCGGTGTCAGATTTGAGTTCATTGAGCAGCACGGGATCGGAGAGTCTGAGTGATGACACAGAAAGAAGAGGGGGGAAGAGGAAGAGGAAGAAACGAAGCTGTAAGCAGCCAAGTCCTTCCTCCCTCTGTACACCTAGCAAGAAGAGACAAGCCAAAGGTATCCAGAGTGAACTTTCCAAATGTATTTCTACAGTAACATTACAAAACCGTTAGACAAATTAAGATGTTTATTGCCAAGATTAGAGTTATACATGTAACGCTGCTCTGTAATATGTTTGATGCTCCTGTTCTTTGTTTCAGTATCCAGCCAGTATTTGAGACAAAACAAATCTGAACTTCTTGTCACATGTGGGAATAAAGAAGGTGTCCTGAATGTGGAGAAATATAACGACAGTATAGGCAAAGGTTTGGTATATTCATGAAGTATCAAAAGCATTGTTTTAGAAAATGCTATAATACAAGTCCAAAGGGCTGTGGTTGAATAAACGGTAACTACTCTCCTGTCTTTAGTGCAAAAATGCATCTTTAGTGAAGGCCAGTGGTTCACGCCAAATGAATTTGAGAGGTTTGGAGGAAAAGCGAGGAGTAAAAAATGGAAGATCAGCATTTGTTGTGATGGTATTCCCCTCCAGAAACTCCTAGAGGTGATCAGAGCAGTTTCAACTAATGCACACTCACATTTAACATTCACTTATTGTTTTAGAGACCATGATTTTATAATTGAATTGTTAGTAAATCCATATTTGTGTGTGTGCATTCTAGTGAAACAGTTTCCTAAAAGTGAACAGAATTGAAATAAATTGACACTTAAATATTAATAGCATAAATTAATATCGACCTGAGCAGATTTTCTGTTTATTCCATCCGTAGGATGGACATCTTTCGGTCATTAAGAAAAGGAGGATTCAGAATGAACAGGTTTTTTTTTGTTTTTTTTTCACTCAACCAGCACTAAAATTGCCCCGCATAATTATTATTGTACTTGGTTCAATAACAGACATTAGATATTTTTCTCCCTTTATTAATCAGAGTTTATCTGTTTCTCAGGAAAATTCTCCTGAATCCTCACCTGTTTCTGGCCGGCTCAGAAGAAGAAAGGTGGATCCTGATTGAGATTTACATTTAGCTCAAAAACATTTAGAACACAGCTAAATCTCAGCTAAACCCTGAATGATATTTTCCCATGATTCAAAGTACCGATGTGCCTACATCTTTTAGTTTTCACAGGGCAGGAGACAGCTGTCCCCCTCCAGCTCTGGTCAGTATGACCCTTTACCAGACAATATGCTTATTAATACAAACAATTGCGCATATTTTTCTTCCTTTTTTCATATACTGTTTCCTGAGTGTTTTTGAATTTGTTATCGAATCAGATGCGAGGGATGATGATGATGATGCCGACGGTGATGATGCTGTAGACATGAGCGTGTTTGAAGGTCCAACGCTACCCGTTACCTGCGGTTCAGACTCTGGCATTCTACACAAATCTCGCTTTGCCTCAGGTGTGTAAGTGGGCACCTTAAATTAAATGAGTAATATATTAAATAATATATTTAGTTTTAGCCAATTAAGTTTATTTATAACTACAGTAGCTTCAAATATATTTGGACACTTTAGGCACACATATTTGCATTTAATGCAAAATATCAAACTAAATGTTATTTATATTAAAGGAAAATAGCACAAGCGCACCATTCAAATAGAATTAAGTCACAAAAATAAGTTTGCTTGGGTTTAAGTGATAAAATGTTAGATTTTATCCTCCAGAATGAAAGCAATGTATCTGCATGAGCTGATTGAAAGTTACTGAGCGCAAATGAAGAAAAGTGAAATGTCTAGCAGCATTTAATTGCAAGTGTCCAACACATTTTTGGGGCTAATGCAGATCTAAAAGTATTAAAACCGTTATAAACTATGTATTGAAAATAATGTAGTGTACATACTGCAGCAAAATCCTATTTGAATTGCTAAGCTACAAAGTGGTACAGAGCTCCAGCTGTTTTTCCAGGCCGTTGTGGGAGATGCATAAGAACAGAGAACTTCTGGCTGACCCCTGAGGATTTCATCAGATTGAACAACCCAGATGGAACATGGAGGAAAGACATTGTGACCCATGGAATGCCGCTTGGAAAACTTATAATGGTAAAACAAAAACAAAAAGACTATTTGTGTCAGGAAAATAAAAATTAGAGGTTTTTTAGGTGAAAGTTCATACTCAAATGTCTTTGAAATAATTTGACAAGACTATATACTTATAAAACACTGTTTTCACATACTTTCCAGGAAAGAGTTTTGGAACCACATACAGTCAACTGTGATTGTGACGTCTGCCAAGAACTGGATCAATACTCAGTGATACATTATCAGTCACAATTACAGTCATATACATTTAAAATGTGCTTTAAGACAGTAAAGTTTTTTTTCTTTATCAACCCTTTTCTCTGCAGAATGATGACGTGTGTTTCGTGTGTGACTCTGAGGAAGATCTTGTGTGTTGTGACGGATGTCCACGAGCATTTCATTCACACTGTCACCTACCAGCTCTAGATGAAGATTCAGTTGGGTGAGAGTGAGAGAAAACATACTGGTTAAGACAAACTAAACATTTGACTTTGTGTAATATTGTGTGTTTGTTTGTAAAGAAGCCAGTGGAGCTGCACATTTTGTATGATGAAAAATCTGGAAAGTTCAAGTCAAAAGACTCAACAGGATGTTTTAAGCAGTCCAGTTTCTCCATACACTCTGGTAAAGTTTACAGGAGACTAGTTAGTTTTGTACCACACCATAAAATCATATGCTTTCTAAAAATGCTCTTTTTAACACAAGACTTTGATTTTCTGTAAGCACTGCCAGTGTTTGCTGTTACACCTGCTGTATGAGAGCAGGACTGACCCCTGCACCAGTGTAAATATCTCCTTTACTATCTTCATCTTCAGTCTCTTTCTCGTAAATATACTCTGTGTGACGTCTGCACTGCTGGTGTTCAGGTTCCAGGATACAGTGAGAACATCTGTGGTCCCATGATGCTGGGCAGAGTGAAGATGAACCTGGAGAATAACGATTATCAAACAGTGCAAGAGTTTGTCTCAGATATTGAATACGTTTTTCACCACTGCACTTCCAACAGGGTGAGTTTTATTTATTTTAAACTTTTAATAATGACAAATTAACCAGACAGAAATCTTAAGTTTGTTGTCTCTCTTTGTCTTCTCTGTAGGATAATGACTTCAGTAGAAAGACATCTAGGCTGAAAGAAATATTCAAGAAGGAGTTTGAAAGCATCTTTAAATATAGCATCAGTAATATCGTGCACAGCAAGAGCACCTAACATTTGTACGGAACATACAAGAAAAACTGGACAATTTTATGCAATTGGAAAACAAATGTAAAAATTATTTTCCAATTTGTTCCAAACACAAAACATTTCAGAGAGAACACCATAAACATTGTCTTATTATTTTCCCCTCATATCTCTTTTTTTCTCCCAACAGGTCGCCTTAAGGCAGGGGTGGGCAAACTACGGCCCGCCGAACTTGCCAAACCTGTATTAAACCTCCTTCATTTTACATTTCCCTGTAATGTCACTCTGTCGCGACTGCAAGCGGCAGTGGCGCTGAAGCTGTGCTGGAGGCGTGTGGCGTGTGGTAGGCGTAGGTGTAGTAGGCGTGTGTCGCAAACCCCTCTACACCCCCCTTTATGGCGTTAATTCCGTGCTAAAAAAGGAACGAGCGCAAAACAGATGTTTGCGCGCGCGTAAATTACATCCGCGAGTGGAAAACAGAGCTACACGCGTAAATACGGGTACCCGCGAGCTCATTTTAATCACTAGTGCGCGCGTGACATCTAATCTGCGCGCGCAAACATTCACCCGCTCTCAACTGTTGTTTTTGCTCGGGACTTGCTCTTATAATAGTAACATCAAACGTCATTGGTTAGTTCCCTTTTTTCCCTTTGAGGTCAGTTGTGATTGGATGCCTGTGATTGTCAATCTAGAGCTGAGGCAAATATATGATTCAGTCACATTGCATATTATGGTTTTTCTGTCGACTAAATTATATTAATATTGTTTTGTTGTAATTTCACGTGTCCCAGTCGAGTGATTTAAGACCAAACTATGCAGGTTTTTCTAGGATTTCTTATAAGTAAATGCACAGGTACGACCTTCAACCCGGCCCCTCTGTCAATTTTAAGAAACCAATGTTGCCCACGAGACAAATAGTTTGCCCACTCCTGCCTTAAGGGCTCCCTATATTTGTGTGTATTGTACAAAAATAACAGTAGACTTTATAAAAATTGTGCATTTGTGAGCAATGATGATATTATGAAGATGTTGACATCTCAAGCACAAAGATTTCATTTGTTCTCTAAATATGAAACATATTTTGTCATGCTTAGACCATCTTAGATATAGGAATATCGTCTACAGTACTTCGCTTCAAAATTGCCTTAAAATTATGTGGCGTAACGCACATAATCTTTTATTCGTCTAAAAAACTATGGTATTTGGCAGCTGTTGTATATAAAAGTAGCCCGCTCTTTTTTAATTTTTTATTATTAATTTATCTGCCAACCGCATTTTCAAAATTTAATAATTTTTATGAAAGGTGTTAGTGCTCGTGATTCTCTCAACCATTTAATAGAAAATTAAGCTGTGTTTGCAGAATAAACTGCTATACCTTCCACACATATGAAACCATATAATACAGTAATATTATTGATCTGACTAAACTGAAAGATTGACTGCACTGACAGATGAGAGCAAAACTTGAACTGACCTGTGCTGTATTGACTTGTACTGACTTGTACTTCACTTTTCTTTAGGACTGCTTTATAGCCGTTTTGACTTTTTCATAGTTGACGAATTTTGAATTAATGTATATGAGGAAGTTTGCATCATTGAACCATTATTTATGAACCAATTATGTTCCTGTTCATCACTATGAATCTGCTTTGAAACCATTTACATTGTATAAAGCTCTGTAAATAAAGGTGTTGTGATAAGTCAGACTAGATTTAGTTTTAGAGTTTTTAGTAAAGATGGATCTTCGGCATCTTGTTTAAGTTCCCTTTAGGTTAACACTGCATTGGATTGATGCAATTGGGAACAGGTCGCCACAATCTGTGGCACAGCCTTTTATATGTTTGTATTTAAGAGGCTCTGCAGCTTATCCTTCTAAACTTCATACACTTATAGATCGCATCAAGCCGAACAACTTTCACACTGTTATATGCTAGCCCAACAGGAAGTTGGCTTTTAATGGTTGTTTGAGAAATGCATGCTCTGGAATTTGACCAAACTTGGTCAGTATGAGGCCAAGACACACTGAGGATACAAACTTGCAACCAAATTTCTGTCTGGTTTAGAATTTCTGTCTGGTACAACTGGTTTCCAACTCATCCTTTAAATTACCCCAAGACCATTTGCATTGGTAAATGCAAACATTTTGTAAGCGAACACAAATTTTCTTGGGGGAAATCCAAATATTTACGATCTAATGAAAAAGCACTGAATTATTCCTCCCATCTTCTATTTTTTTCCACCACCTTAGACCCCCTTAGGGTCTCCGAAGAAGTCTATGGGAGTGTTGTAATGTTGTTTTTCGATGGCTCTGTCCTTAACAAGATGCCGTTTTCTTAGACATTATGGAAACATTTGTGTGTCTTGCACAAAAATAACAAAAAATATGTACTGTACGTCATAAATATTGTTCAGGTCAGTTTGCAGTTTTCAATCTAAAATATGTTGTTTGCATTTTGTCGAGGTGTGGGCAATTACTGCAGTTATACAGTATTCAAATATTACACGAGAGACCATTACTGTTTACAGTTTTCATATGTACAATAGTCAACCAGGAAGATCTCAGACTGAAGTGGATTGCATAAGAAAAATAAGAGCACTCAGGTAAATTTAAGTGTTCTTAGCCCTCAGGGGTTTGAGGGTTTTATGGTGCCATGAAGAAGTTTTGACATGCCCTGATATTTGTGTATTTTAATTGCTTATAAACATATTAGTAGCAGAAGTGTCATTACATTGTATTCAGCACAAACAGGGCTACCATAGATAGTTGTATTTTTGACAAAACAAATATTAAGTCACCAAAATAAGGCCACAAAACACAAACACATTTTTTTTGAGAACTCAAGTGTTTTTGCTTCAAATTGATCATTCACATAAAGCAATATATTTTTCTTACAATTTATATTTTTGTGATTTATGTCATGATGGTATACATAACACTGAATGTAGTTACAAAGAGTTGAAAAATCACTTTGATAAAGCCAAGATACCGACATTTAATACCTCTTGATAGCACACGTATCAGAGATGTCTATTTGATGTGTGTGTTTACGCCTGGAAGACGTATTAAATTAGTCTTTGCTCATCTGCTATAAGTACGTTTCCTATCAGATGTTAAATAGACATTTTAGAAATGTTTTCAAAATGTGTATGGTTTAATATCAATGTAAAACTGACATCTTAAACACGTTTCTCAGATGTTCGCTCACAGAGCGATGATCCGAACTTCCCATAACTACATCCGAGTATCCATGGAATACTCATTTCAACGTACTGCGAATTGGGACGTGCTAATTCTATTTTCGAATTCTATTGACGATGGATGGAACGCGAATTGTGACGCACAGTTCTGCACGCTCGCGAATCCACTCTTAATAACAATTATATAAGATCACGTTAACGTACAGACAAATAAAACGTTCATTATGCAGTTTAGATAGATTACTTGTATCACATTTACTTTATATTCTTACTTTGTGAGATTGTGATGAACTGAAATGAATGACGGCTCTTTGTGTGCAGTCTAGGCAATAGCAGGTTGTTGCAATTATTTGTAAAAGTAATAATTTAGTTGTAAATCTTGTTATTATTGTTACTGTGGTGCTTAGGAGCCGTTGCCTTACACATTACATAAGCGAATTACTAGAAGAATTTTTTTTTTCAGTGATTTGATAATGGAGCCGCGCCTTTTATCCCGTCACTCTGGTTATACCTTTTACTTTTGTTTCCTCTCCAATCTGTCTTTTACAGTGCAGAAGTTCTTCTTTACCTGAAAGGAGTAATATATCAGAAATAAAACCGAAACTATTGTAAATTATAGTTCTCAATGTGGCCACGCCTCTGATGTGATAATTGGAAGCGCAAAAAGAAGTGGTCAACGATCCCACGGACCCCGTGTCTCTCTGAGGGCAAGAGATTTTCGCGTGGTGGGATCTTACAAGCCGCAGTGACGGAGATTAACCTTTGATTCAGTCCAGGCTCCTTTCCGGTAGGTGTGTGTGTGTGTATATATCTCAATAGGTAGGCCTATGTCTTGGGGCTAATCATATATAAAATCGTGAATATACATACATATATATATATATATATATATATATATATATATATATATATATATATATATATATATATATATATATATATATATATATTAGTTACTTTTTCTACTAGGCCTATTGATGCTCTCTGTAATCCTTTACATATGTACTGGTTTTGCTAAAATGCCCAGGCTTGAATTAGTTGAGGATTTCCTAAACTCTCAAACTGTATTAAAATTAGTTTATAAGCATATTCTGTAACACTTTATTTCGATGGTCCACTTTAGACATTCTACTAACTATAAGTAACTTCTTAACTCCTTGTCAACTAACTCTCATTAGAGTATTAGCATTAGACACACCATCTAAGGTTAGGGTTAGTAAAATTACTCTACAAATACTCTCATGAGAGTTCGTTGGCATGTAGTTGCAAAATATTTAGTAGAATTTGTCAAGTGGACTATGAAAATGTAAAAGTGTAACCCATTTTCATTTGGAGATCCAGAAAAGTTAATTAAATGTAACAACATTTTCTTCTCGTAGACTTGAAGAAAATGATGTCTGATTCAGATTTGGAGGAAAGCAACTCAGAAACCGATTTTAGTGACGATGAGAGAAGGCGACAAAAGAGAAAACAAAGATGGTCCAGGGAGAGTAACAACACACGGTAATTTCCCAACCAAATATTCAATCCAAAGAGGCAAGTACTGTCTGTGTGTTTGAATAGTTCCTTATTTACACATTAGGAAGGCAAACCTACTGAAAGGTGTGGTTAGGTGGAGCATGTAAAAGGAGGACTGTGCGTCATTATCTGTGAGAGAGCGAAACTAGAAGCAATTTAGAAGATTCAGTCATTTAATTTGGTAATTCCAGTAATTTGGATTATTCAAAAGAGGGTATATGGGATATAATTCTCTTTACATGGATGATTTCTCTGACCAGGCTTGCGTTAGATTTAGATTTATTTAGATTTTTTTGTACAAAAGGTTACTGTAATTATGGGCACATTTAACAGAATCAATAATTCACATTTCGTTCTCTTTAGCAGAAGCGACGACATTACAAACTTCAACACTATGGACCTTGGATTTTTCACAAATCAAATGTTATATGATTTGTTCTGTAAAAACAAAACAAAGATTTCCACAATAAAAGAGCCGCTGATGTTGCTCCGTCATCTCAAGGACCATAGACTCATTACAGATGAGCTTTATGTAAGCTTGAATTTCAGACCATATGAGAAATTTGAGAAATCAAAATGATTGAATGTAACATTTGTACACTTTTATTTTTAAAGCAAACACTTGAGAACAGTAATGATGATACTGTTGATAATGACATGTATCATGCATTGGAGTATATTCAAAAACGTGGAAAGAAGAAGATTAGAAAGTTCTGGGAATGTGTGCAGAAGGAACATATTTTACAGCGTTACTGCCAACTTTCTGAAATCACTGCAACTCTGAAGAACTGTGAGAATGTTTAGCTATCCTTCTATATATTTATCTCAGGGCCGTAACTACTATAGGCATTGAGGGGGGGGGGGGGGGGGGGGGGGGGCAATGATTAAAAATGGCTAAAATGTATGTTGTGCGCTATACTGTAATGTTGTTAGGATGACAAAAAGGTTTAAAAGTTACATTTTTAGTGCCCTTCTTTGTCAAAAAAAGATGTGATTCATGATCCTAATTGAGTGTGAAGAGAGAAGTAATGTTTTACACTTTCAACATAATAGGCATTCAAATAAAAGTACTTGGGTGCATATTTTAATACAAATAAATCCAAATATTATTTTCAAACATTTCAGCATGATTATGTCACAACTTGAATTTCTAACACTGCTCTATATCTTATGGTTTTTTAAAAATTGATTCAAAACATGGTTACGGCCTTGATTAATCAATTTTATCTTTTTTTTTATCGTAACATCACCTTGAGATCCGCAACATTGCTGATTTATTTTCAAATCAACTGTGTAACTCCCTCAGCTCTTAATGGTGAGCCAAGTAAAAAAAGAAAAACACAAGAGCGATCTGAGGATGGAGGCACAGGAAAGGAAGGAGAGTTTAAAAAGAGAAGGATAGAAGGCAACTCTGAGAGTAACCAAGCTGGCCCGTCATCACAATGCACTAAAAGTCAGTGGAAGAAATCTGAACATATGGAGAGAGGTGAGTTCTCTGAATAATGGTGAGAAACAAATATCAACTGGTTAGACAGACCAACAGATCCATCGATTGTTTGATTGACAGTTGCATGTCTGTCTATCTGTCTATCTATCCGACTAAAAATGTAAAAAAATCACAGTGAAAGAGTTCAAACTGCATTTAAATCAAATAATTGTAAACAATATGACTTTCACACCAGCTCAAGCAAACTCCAACACAATGGGTAGATTTTGAAACGGCCATGAAGTTACTGCTTGAGCTTCATAGCTTTTGGCGTTTTTCATTTGCATAAAGCTGTTATCAAACATTTCCTTTCTTTTTTCATGCTGCTGACTGCTCTCAATGCTTTCTCCAGTCTGCTGTCAATCCCATAATTCCCCCACGCAAGTGTGTACCTCATCTCCCATACAGACCAATGCGCCATATTGAATTTTACTCTGATGAAAACAAGGCAATTGTAACTATTATGTTCTGTTTGATTAATTTTCATGGACTTTTAGTGTTATCTTCCTTTGTTCTAATTTTCCCGCCTCTCATTAGTTGTCATGGACACATATTACTCATCACAACTGTTTGTCTTTGTCTCATCACTGTGTATTTAGTTCCTCCTTGTGTAATCTTCAGTTGTCGGTTGTTGTGTGTTATTGTCTACAACTTGGTTGTCAGACTTTCTCTCATTTTTTTGGATTATAGTGTGGATCTAATAAAGACGATTAGGATTTATTCAGATTCAGAAAGACATTTCGTCAGGTGAACAGTTGATATGTTGCTCATTCCTCACAGCCTGGTTTTCATTCCTGTCAAATTTAAATGTCACTAGACTTAAGGTCTGTAGGGATTAGGTCTCTCTCTCTCTCTCTCTCTCTCTCTCTCTCTCTGTGACTGGCAGGGGTTTCATTGTAATATCACATTAAGGTCTATAGCATTGCTGATTTATTTGCTAATTCTAATTTAATTCTTCAGCTTATAAGAAGGAGCCAAGTCAAAAAACACAAGATCGAACTGAGGATGGAGGCACAGGAAAGGAGAGCGAGGCTAAAAAGAAAAGGGCAGAAAGCAGTAACCAAGCTGGCCGATCATCACAAAGCTCTAAAACCCAGAAGATACATGAACATGTGAAGAGAGGTGAGTTCTTTGAAAAAGTGTGTGAACACACATTAAAGAAGCTTTTCTAAGATTTTATGTTGTCAGGGACTCATACAACTCTATGCATGAACTACATTGAAATGTATACATCAAACTGAAGAAATGCATATAAAACGGTAAATGGTCAAAAAAAGGAACAAAATGTTAAATACAAACATGTCCCATTCTTCACTTTTTCTGAAGCTTTACTCTAGTTCTAAATTAGTAATGCTTATTTAGTTAATGAACAAATAAATTAATTCCTCTCGTTTACTTTCATACAGTGACTTGCATTTCTTATTTACTGATGGCGCCGCTTAAGATAAAAAATGAATTATAAACGGGTTTTTTTTGTTCCCTTTTTGCCTGTAAATACGACTACCACAAGCCAATAGTGATTTACTGTAAGTTGGACTGTGACGGAGCATTTTATATTGTTGTACCTACTGAATGAATACACCTGTCACAGCACAAGTCATCCAGGACTCTTATTTTGTCTTTTTGATCACATGTTGTTTTGTTCCAGAACTTTCCATCACTCATCAGTTGTCATGGTCACAAATCATCACAGGTGTTTGTCTTTTGTTCATCACCACTAGTATATTTAGTTCTCCTTCTCCACCTTTTAGTTGTTGGTTGTGTATGTTACATGTTTGTGTTGAACACTTGTTGGTGCACCCTGCATTTATCTTTATTAAACTTCCATTGGATTCTCATCTTTGTCTCTTGCCTACCCGTGACAACACCACTTTACTAACTGAGAGTTGGTCAGTAATCTCATTTGTGAACAAGGATCTGACCATGCTTTTAGACCGTTAGTGGTGTACCATGAGTCACTTTACTTTTACAAGGGTGCTTTTTGTTCTGGGAATCAGTGTAATAATGTTGAAATTTTATATAAAGAAAGATGAAACCTTTACAGGCGTACAGCTGTTATTGCCACTGCATTTGTACAACAGTTTGCTTTCTTACAATTATATACAGGAACATGAATCTTTGCTAAATTTCTATTTTTTTATCCTTTTATCTTCATGCAAGAGGAAGAGAAGGATCTCTGGGATAGACCTGAACACAAGAAATGGCTTCCTGTCACATGTGGGGGAAAAGAAGCGCTTCTTAACCGAGAAGCACTTCGTAGATATTCCAAAGGTAATTTGCCCTCATTATTTAAATGTTTTTCAGTGTCAAAGCAGCATCACCTTTTATCTGTTCACTATAATGAAACCCCAAAGTTGTATGGTCTCTTTTTTTAAATACAGCATTATAATAACAACTGAAAATTATAAATGTTCTGCTCACACTTTACAATTCTCACTTTTAACTAACTATTAACTGTGACTTTTGCCTCAATAAACTTCTAGTTACTGCTTTTTTAATAGTTAGTAAGGAAGTATTGGGAAGAAATTAGGGATGTAGAATATGGTTATGCAGAGTAAGGTATTAAAATGTGCATTGTAAGTACTAACAAACAGCCAATATCCTAGTAATATGTGTGCTAATAAGCAGCTAGTTCATTTGACTAAATTAAAGTGTTACCAAAGTTCTGAACTAATACATTTTGTGTGAAAATAAATGTTGTGCTTCATTATGAATTGTGAACTTTGATTTGCTTGGAACAAGTACATCCCACACAGTCTTATTAACAAGCAACACAAGTCAACACAAAAAGATTAGAGGTTAGTGAAGAGAAACGTCTCAGGTTACTTACGTAACCCTAGTTCCCTTAGAGGGAACGAGACACTGCGTCGACAACGCATATGGGAATGCATTAGTGCAATTGTCTCTTGAAGCGCAATTGAAACCAGGTGTGCGAGTGCACGTAGCCGAGTGTGACGTCATGAGCCAGGAGTTTAACTGCACGCAGCAAACTAGCAGCCTCAGCTTAACTAGTGTCTGAAACAGCCGGCGTGCGATGGAGCTGAGGCTACGAGACGCAGTGTCTCGTTCCCTCTAAGGGAACTAGGGTTTCGTAAGTAACCTGAGACGTTCCCTGTCAAGGGAACTCAACACTGCGTCGACAACGCATATGGGAACGAGAATACCCACGCTGCCTCAGCAAACGGAGTACGCCAAGCTAACGTAGCTCACTACGAAAGGGCCAAGGTTCCCAAAGCGGGGTTAAGGTCTAACTGGTAGAACCTAATAAAGGTATGCGGTGAGGACCAGCCAGCCACATCACAAATATCGGCAAGGGGAGCCCCTGCGCAAAAAGCTTTAGAGGTAGCCATGCTCCGAGTAGAATGGGCGCGGACATGCAGAGGACACTGCTGACCCGCCAGTTCATAAGCTAGTGAGATAGTCTCGACTATCCACCTGCTTAAAGTAGGTTTAGATGCTGGAGCTCCCTTAGGAGCCCCGAAGCATACAAAGAGTTGGTCCGACCTACGCCATGGGGCCGCTCTGCGGACGTAGGCGTCCAGTGCTCGCACTGGACAGACCTTGTTCTTGAACTCCTGGTCATGATCATCAAAGGTGGGAGGACATAAGGCCTGCAGTACAATGTGACGAGCTGGGCTCGAGAGGACCTTCGGAACATAACCTGGTCTGGGAGAGAGAAAGGCTTTCGCCAGACCAGGAGCAAACTCCAGACAGGAGGGGGCCACTGACAGGGCCTGAAGGTCACCAACCCTCTTGAATGAGGAAATGGCTAGGAGGAACACCATTTTAAGAGTGAGAAATTTCTCTGAGATGTCCTCAAGCGGCTCAAAGAGGAACCCGGGAGCGTACCGCAGGCCTCAGCCTGAGAGTGCCACGAAGGAAACGAGCTACTAGGGGGTCCCGACCCAGAGGTACACCACTCAGGGGTACGTGGTAGGCCACGATAGCGGCCACGTACACCTTAAGCGTGGAGGGGGACAGCCCGGCGGCGAACCTCTCCTGTAAGAACTCCAGGACTATACCGACCTGGCAGGTCACTGGGTCTACAGGTTTGTCACCGCACCAGGAAGTGAAGAAATCCCACTTCTGAGCGTAGAGTTTCCTTGTGGATGGGGCTCTAGAGTGGAGAATGGTCTCGACGACCTCAGTCGAGAGACCCGAGTCTACGAGTCGGGCCCCCTCAGAGGCCAGACCCACAGATTCCACAGTTCCGGGCGAGGATGAAGGATCCTGCCCTGAGCCTGAGACAGAAGGTCCACTCTGACGGGAATCCTCCAAGGAGTGCCGTCTAGGAGGGACACCAAGTCCAAGAACCACACCCTGCCCGGCAACCGCGGGGCAACTAAGGTGAGACGGACCCTGTCCTGGCGAACTTTCTCTAGAACCCCCGGGAGCAGAGCTACTGGGGGAAAGGCGTACAGGGGTAGCCTCGGCCACTCCTGTTGCATCGCGTCCAGTCCCAACGGAGCTGGAGGAGAGAGGGAGTACCACAGAGGGCAGTGGGTCGCCTCGTGGGACGCAAAGAGGTCCACCTGGGCTTGACCGAATTCCTCCCATATCTGCTCCACCACCTCGGTGTGGAGCATCCATTCCCCGGGCCTCGGCCCCTGCCTCGACAGGAAGTCTGCTTCCGTGTTCTGGGATCCCGGAATATAAACTGCCCGAAGGGAGCAGAGTTTGTTCCGAGCCCAGAGGAGGATCCGCCCGGCCAGCTTGGAAAGCCGGAGGGAGCGGAGACCCCCCTGAGGGTTTATGTAGGATACCACCGCCATGTTGTCGGACTGGACTAACACATGGTGGCCCCGGAGGTCTGGGAGAAAGGCTTGAAGCGCCTTCCAAACTGCCAACATCTCTAACGCATTGATATGCAGAGAGAGGCAGGCCTCGTTCCATAAACCTTGAGCTGAGCGGTCCCTCAGGACCGCCCCCCAACCCGAGCGGGAAGCGTCTGTCGACAGCATTACGCGGTGACAGACTGGTCCCAGTACGGGTCCTTGGGCAAGAAACCAGGGATTCTTCCACTGACTCAAGGCTTGCAGGCAACGCCTTGAGACCTTGATCAGGCGGAAAGGGTTCCCCCTCGGGGAAAACCCCCTGGTCTTGAGCCACCACTGTAAACGTCTCATGTGAAGCAAACCTAGCGGTATCACGCAAGAGGCTGCTGCCATGAGCCCCAGAACTCTCTGGAAATGTCTGACAGTGATCAGCTGGCCTAGCTTTATGTCGTTGACTGAAGATAGGATTGATGTAATGCGCACGGGGGAGAGCCGTGCTGCCATTGACACAGAATCCCATACAACGCCTAGGAAAGTAGTGCTCTGCCTCGGCCAGAGTACACTCTTTTTGGCGTTTAGTCTCAGCCCGAGCTCCTTCATATGTGCGAGAACAACATCTCGATGCTGAATCGCCAAATCTCGAGACTGGGCCAGAATGAGCCAGTCGTCGATGTAATTCAAGATCCGGATCCCTCGGGATCGGAGCGGAGCTAGAGCTGCATCCACGCACTTGGTGAAAGTGCGAGGAGACAAAGCCAGGCCGAACGGAAGGACCCGATATTGATAAGCCTTCCCCCCGAAGGCGAATCTGAGGAACTTCCGATGCTGAGGAAGGATGGAGACATGGAAATACGCGTCTTTGAGATCTATCGAGACAAACCAGTCCTCGGACCTCATTTGAGCTACGATCTGCTTCAGAGTTAACATTCTGAATTTCAGTCGCCTGACAGAATCGTTCAGAGTGCGAAGATCTAAGATAGGGCGTAAGCCTCCACCCTTCTTGGGAACTATGAAGTACCGGCTGTAGAAACCTGATTCTCTGGCTGAGAGGGGTACATATTCTATGGCCTCTTTCCTCAGCAGTGAGTCTACTTCTTGTTCCATGACCAGAGCCTGCTCGGGGTTCACCACTGTTGGTAACACACCCGCGAAGCCGGTCTGAACAGCGTATCCTTCTGATACGGTACGCAGGACCCAACGAGAAATACCTGGGAGGCGCTGCCACGCCGCCAGGAAGTCTACTAGGGGTATCAGTCTCTCGAGACCGACCTCTGGACATAAATATTTTGCCACCCCGGGGCCCTGGCCGAAACCAGAGAGCCGCCGGGGCGGATGCTCTAGGACCCTCCTCAGAGGGGGCAACCTGCCCAGCACGGCCCGAGAGGAGCGTGACTGGACGGGACTGCCCGCGTTGAGCATGGCCCGAGTCCCTCGAGACCCAGAGCCACACACCGCGCTTAGCATGCACTGATCCGCCTCTCGAGGAGGACCAGTGCTGCGAGGCCGCAACCGAAGACCGTCAGGGCCTCTTGCTCTTGGCCTTCTTGGCCTGGAGGACAGTCCTCAGATCTGTCCTCCTACCAGAGGGCTGTGGCTGAGAGCGGCGACCTGCGCCACCACCCGACTGGGGAGGTTGGCGTGAGGCCACGCTCTGTCGTTGAGCAGCGCGGTGGGAGGAGCTGCTGCTGGGCTGCGGCTGGCTCGCAGACCCAGCGGGACGAGGGCGGCGGGGGAGGATTTTCCTGAACGCTACCTCCTGTTTGGCAGCCTCCTGGAATCTCTCGACAGCCATTTTGACGGCATCGCCGAAGAGACCAGGAGGCGAAAGAGGAGCGTCAATCAGGATATTTTTATCCTTCTCTCTGAGGGTTGTGAGGTTAAGCCACAGATGCCGTTCTGTGGCCACCAGGGCTGCCATAGAGCGACCGATTGAACTGGCCGTTTCCCTGGCAGCCCGCAGAGAGAGATCAGTGGCCCTGCGCAGCTCGGCTACTGCCTCAGGGCCAATACCCCCGCCCTCGTCGAGGTCAGAGAGCAGGTCCGCCTGATAGGCTTGCAGCAGTGATGAGGTGTGTAAACACGCTGCAGCCTGACCAGCCGCGGAGTACGCTCTGCCCACCATTGTAGATGTAACCCGGAGGGGTTTGGTGGGCAGCGTCGGGGTTTTTAGGGGTGGCGATGAATGGGGGGCGAGGTAGTTAGCCAACGCCTCCTCCACCTTAGGCATCACCCTGTAACCGCGCTCTTTGGCTCCCACAAGGGAAGCATAGCTAGCAGCAGCGCTGCTATGAACCCTGTGGGAGGCGGGCCGCTTCCATGACCTCGACACCTCAGTGTGGAGGTCTGGAAAGAACGGCAAACCCCGGCGCTGAGGCTGTACCCGGGCGGGCAGGTAACGTTCGTCGAGCCGACTCTTAGGACAAACATCCCTGGGCTCGGCCGGCCACTCGAGACCAAGCCTTGCCGTTGCCCGAGTAACCACCTCGAGCAGCTCCTCGAATGCGGGAGAAACCGATGGCGGCTCGGCTTCCTCCACATCCACACTGACCACATCCACCTCCAGCTCCTCAGAACTGGAGAGGTTGAGCAGTGCGTCATCACCCAGGTCGGAAGTAATCACCGCATGGTGCGCTTCCGCGTCCTGAGTGAGAACAGACTCAGCAGGTAAAGGAGGAGAAAAGGCATCGCCCGTCTCCATCCCCGCTGCTAAATCTAGCTGCGATCCCCACGAGTGCAGCCGCCGCTGAGCCTCAGCCACAGCGGGACCAGACCCACGAGGACCGCGTGCTTGAGCTGCCTCCTCGAAGACAGCTAAGCATGAGCGGAGAGTGCGCAGCGGCAGCTGCAAACACTCTGCACACTCAGAGCCCTCAAGCGCTGAGCGTGCGTGTTCCTCGCCCAAACAATAAACACAGAGAGCGTGTGTATCCTTACCTGTGATAAAACGCGGGCAAGGAGGGACACAACGCTTAAAGGACTGTGTATCCGCCATTTCTTCAAAGGTAAGTGAAAGATATCGACTTACAGCCAGCAGAGCAACTCAAACACACGTTAGCTTCGAGCGCTGTTGAAGACACTAAGCTGAGGCTGCTAGTTTGCTGCGTGCAGTTATACTCCTGGATCATGACGTCACACTCGGCTACGTGCACTCGCACACCTGGTTTCAATTGCGCTTCAAGAGACAATTGCACTAATGCGTTCCCATATGCGTTGTCGACGCAGTGTTGAGTTCCCTTGACAGGGAACGTTATGTTTCACTTGAATTGCTTGTCAGTTTCATGTTTAATTTAAGCTAGACCAATATACTAATCAGTTTTCTTCCTGAAACGTTTGTCATGTAACACCATTTGCTACATGTCTACAAACTCTCATTAGAGTATTATTTGACTGTTAGGTTAAGGTTTTCGTTGGTAGAATTATTTGATATGTACTTGCACATTTTCTTATAGTCAGTAGAATGTCTGTTGGTGAACATCAAAATGAAGAATTAGCAATTGTTAAGCAGACAGTCTAGTAATTCTAATGACAATTAGTTGCTTATATAGTAAGTGAACCACCAAAAATGTTCCTTCTTCTCAGGAAACAATAATTGCATTAAATATCGCCAAAAGATGATAACCCCAAGTCAGTTTGAAGAAATGGCTGGGAAAGAGCATTGCAGGAACTGGAAAAAAACTATATTATGCCAAGGCAAAACAATCAAGTATCTTCTGGAGGTGAGAACAAGATGAGTTTATCCAACCTGGAATTGATTCATTTATAATCACTAATTACTTTCAGTTTATTGTCTTTAAATAACAGCAGAATAAAAAACGGCACTTTATTGTCTCTGTGCACCTTTGAAATGTCACCTTTGAATTTTATTTTCAGAACGACATTTTGGAGATGAAGTACCATAAATTAAGGGAATGAAGTACCATAAAGAGTATAATATTGATATTATATTATATTATATTATATGGTGTTATATTATCACCAGTTTTGTTGCTCCTTCAATAAAATCAAATAATTAATGGACTGTTTTAATGTGATTTCTTTCTCTTTATTTACTTAGAAAGTTTTATCTGACTTCAGCCAAAATGCATTATAATACATTTACATTTTGGCAGATGCTTTTATCCAAAGCCACTCACATTGCATCCAATTTACACATTTGGGAATTGAACCCATGACCTTGGAGTTGAAAGCGCCACACTCTACTGTTATACATTATTATTATACATTATTACTACAGTATTTTCCTATTATAATTACAAAGCAATTTGAAACAGTCTGTATGTAAAAAGCACTATATAAATGAAGGTGACTTGACTTGAGTGATGAAAAAAGTCGTCAGTGAAGGTCAGTTATAAATACAACATTTGTAAACTCTCAGATTGTGCGAGGAACACCAAGGCAAGAAAACACCTGAGGAAAACTAATATTTTACTAAGCCAGTAATCCTAAAAGACTGCAGCTAAGCTTAAAAATCCCAAAAGGACATGACTGAGTCCATTAATTATGTGTGTGTTGTGTTACAATGCCCTGTTTAAAAAGTAGCAACATTCTAACTGTATTAACACCACAACTTGGCCAAAGTTTATTAGTCTTTTAAGAGTTACTAATGCTATAATAACACTGTTTATAATTTACAACTTAAAAATGTATTTGTATATTTTGAGATGTTCACGTTCATCTGTGTTTAACCTCTCTCTCTCTCTCTCTCTCTCTCTCTATATATATATATATAGTATATTTTGAAAGCTTAAAAGTATGACATATTTGTCTAGTTTTGTGCTTGTAGATTAAAAACATAATAATTATGATGGGTCTGCGGGGGCGTAGCTGAATTTCACAGAGCTGAAGACGTTAAGTGACTCCATAATATGAGTGCAACACAGAAATCTTAAATAAACTGCTCTTAATATCCATTCATATCCAAGAAGCTTATGAAGACTGCATCACATTACAACAAACCAAAGTGTTTTATCCTTTTGTGAATGTTTTCACTCGGCTGCAAGGACAGGGACTAGCTTTCAGTTTCGTTTCTGTGAATATGGGAGGGAGGGACTTCAGCACAGACAAATCAACCCATCCACTTCCTGCTGTTCAAATAATGCAGATGATATGACAGCCTCCTTCAAGAGCATGCAGTGAAAACAGCATTAGCAATAAAGGACAACCACGCTTAAAAAGAGGAGGATAAATAAATAAATCTGTCAGAAGAGACAGGAGACGGAGCTGTCCTCCCTTTGCACACATGAAGAAGAAGAAACATGCCAAGAAACAAAACTGCCGCAGTGAGTCTAAAGCATTTTTACTGATATAATGACAAAACATGAATGGATCAAGTATGTGTGAAGAGCTGCACATTACATGGATTTGATTGTAGTTGTTTCAGAATCGTCCGGAGGGCAAAAGAAACCTCAAAATAAATCTCAACTTCCTGTAACATGTGGATATAAGGAGGGGGTATTGCATTTGAATAAATTTAATCACAGTACGTGCTGACATGTTTCTATATGTTAAAGTAATGTTTATGAGGAGCCAAGTTGTATTCTGGAACATCTGACATCCAGGTGCTCACAAATCATTCCAGTATTGGTTGAATAAGATGTTTTTCTGTCCTTAGAGCAGCAGTGCATCTTCAGTGAAGGCCAGTGGTTCAAGCCCACAGAGTTTGAGAGGTTTGGGTCGATGGAGAGAAACAAAAAGTGGAAAATCAGCATCCTTTGCAAGGGGATTCCACTCCAGACACTCATCGAGGTGCTTAAGATTTAACAGTTAATCAATACTAACAGTTTCAACTAATACACTTGAGTGCAAATAAAATGTACTTTTTAATTTTTTTATCATGGCCTTAATTCATTTGAGAATTACAAGTTAAATAACAGTTCCCTGTTATAAAAATTGACACAGTGAAGACAACGTAACACTAATGATGACATAAATGTCCAGGACATATTCTTACTTTGTGCAATTTTCTATTTATAGGATGGCTTTATTTCAGCTAAAAACTTTATGAAAAGCACCGTTCACTATGCAAAGGTTTGGTTGATTTTTTATGATTTTTAGATTTGATGGAAGAGTTAACCTTTCTAGACTGAAGCTTTCAAAAGCGACTTTAGTTCATACGGACGAAGAACATTTTTCCGTTTGTTTTTGCAGAAGAAGAAAAGCTCTGTTGGTTTGGAACAACAGGGTGAGTAAATTATGACAGAACAGAATAAATGTTCCTTTAAATAAGATCTTACAACAGTTTTCAGAAAAATATTTAATAAAATATAATGTTTCCTGAGTGTTTGTGTGTTTGTCGTTGATTCAGATGAGAATATCAAGGACAATCAAGATGATGATGAGGGTGATGCTATTTCTGTTGACATGAGCATGTTTGAAGGTCAAACACTACCCGTTACCTGCGGTTCAGACTCTGGCATTTTACACAAATCTCGCTTTGCCTCAGGTGAATAATTATTTTCATAATAATTATTGTGAATATTAATATGTTGTCTGTACTTTCAAATTCTAACAACAAAATCTGAAAATTTTCTCTTACATATTTACCGTAAAATCAGCGCTTGACTGCAGTGATATCAGACTTTTGCACTCAGTTTTGTTTTTATTCCAGGCCGTTGTGGGAGATGCATAAGAACAGAAAATGCCTGGCTGACCCCTGAGGATTTCATCAGATTGAACAACCCAGATGGATCATGGAGGAAAGACATTGTGACCCATGGAATGCCACTTGGAAAACTTATAATGGTAAAAGAAATTGTCACACATTAAAGTTAGAACATAAAAAATGTGAGTTCAATGGAGGAATTCAGAGAAACAAACAGTGGCTATTAACAAACAAGCCGCTCACATTGAACCATGATGGCTGTGTGCTATAACATAGTTTTAAGTTCATATTCAATCCTGGAAAATGTCCTGAGAAATGAGAGTATGAGCAATGCATATGTTGTATTTATGTGGGATACATTTTATTTTGTTTATATATATATATATATATATATATAAATAATTTACACAATAGCCTACTGATGTGTCTTCGCACACTATCCAGGAAAGAGTTTTGAAACCACATACAGTCAACTGTGATTGTGACGTCTGCCAAGAACTGGATCAATACTCAGTAAGACATTATCAGTCACAATTACAGTCATATCAAAACATTACATTTAAAATGTGCTTTAAGACAGTAAAGTTTTATTTCTTTATCAACCCTTTTCTCTGCAGAATGATGACGTTTGTTTCGTGTGTGACTCTGAGGGAGATCTTGTGTGTTGTGACGGATGTCCACGAGCATTTCATTCACACTGTCACCTACCAGCTCTAGATGAAGACTCAGTTGGGTGAGAGAGAGAGAGAGAGAGAGAGAGAGAGAGAGAGCATGCTGGTTAGGACAAACTAAACATTTAACTTTGTGTAATATTGTGTTTTGTCTGTACAGAAGCAGAAGAAAGTGGCGCTGCACAATCTGTGTGATAAAGAATATAAAGGATTCCAGTCAAAAGACTCAACAGGATGTTTTGAGCAGTCCTGTCTCTCAGTTCATGCTGGTAAAGTTTATGCAAAGTTTTGTCTGTACAATGGAAAGTCTATGGGGTCCAAAATAACATTTAGACAATAAATATATAAATATTGTGAGAACGCTCCCTTTAACACTTACAGATATGTTTGTTTGTCTGTCTGTCTTTTCTCTGTCAGCACTGCCAGTGTTTGCTGTTACACCTGCTGCATGAGAGCAGGACTGACCCCTGCACCAGTGTAAATATCTCCTTTACTATCTTCATCTTCAGTCTCTTTCTCGTAAATATACTCTGTGTGACGTCTGCACTGCTGGTGTTCAGGTTCCAGGATACAGTGAGAACATCTGTGGTCCCATGATGCTGGGCAGAGTGAAGATGAACCTGGAGAATAACGATTATCAAACAGTGCAAGAGTTTGTCTCAGATATCGAATACGTTTTTCACCACTGCACTTCCAACAGGGTGAGTTTTATTTTGGCTTGCAAAAGTTACTGATGACAGGAGTCTTAAAAATGTGCTTATGTATTGTCTTATTTTTATTGACTGAATTTTGCATTGTTCTTTCTCTTATCTGTAGGATAGTGACTTCAGTAGAATGACCTCTAGATTAAAGCAACTTCTTGAAACCATCTTTAGACTCCCATAACATCAGGCCTTGACAAGGTCTTTCGATGTGACGGTAACAATAGTTTGTTGACCATTGTACTGAAATAATAAATGCACAAGGAAAGACTCTAGAAAAAATAGGGCAGTTGTGAACAATCACTAGTAATTTGTGAATGCATTTTTCTCACTTGTTTGCTTATATGATACTGTGGAAGCTTTTCTCTGCCACAGAATAGAAATTGCAAGACACAAATTTTAGTTTGTATTTTGCAATGCTGACTTTATTTCATGCGGGGTTTTTTTTTTAAATTTTACGGAAGTGTTCGTTTTAAACATTATTTGCAAGTTTTAAAAAAAATGGTCAAAACTGTGAGATTGTTAGTCTTTTTTCCCCTGTCTTGTGTGGTGACGTTTTAGTTTCTGTTTCTAGTGCCATATTGTAGTTTTTTTTGTAGTCCTATGGTTTCATTGGGTCACCTTGATTGTATTCCCAAGTGTGTCTTGTTACCTTGTTACGTTCTTAACATTTCTGTGTATAAATATCCCAGTGTTAGATTTAGCTCAGCGTATGTTTTTCTTTTCTTCTCCTTGTGTTTTGGATTTATTGTTCATGTTTGGAATACCTCTTGTTTTATTAAAATAATCTTTGCATTTGTATGCAGCCTCTTCTCATCCCTGCTTAAAACGTTACAGAGATCACCTTTTTTATTTTTTATTCCATGGACATGGCTTAGGATAATTCCAGGACATGGTGGTGGTGTCACAGTCGCGTCACGTCTGTCACCTCCGGGTTTCCCCGTGTCTCCCCATTCCTTCCCACGCCTTTCTTGTTAGTTAATTACCCGATTAGTTTGCCAGCTGTCTGTAATCTCCTCATGTATTTAAACCCTCATGTTACCCCTTGTCTTTGTCAGTTACCGTCAGTGTTTTATGGATATGCCTAGTGTGTGGATGTTGCTACGAGTTTTCCGGGTGATCCTAGAAGTTCCGAGTTTTGCACCCCCGTGTGCTGTTTATGTTGAGTATTTAAAGTGTTTTTGTTTCTCCGTTTTCTTATTAAAAGCCTGAGTGTTTCTGCAGAGCTGTCTCCTCGTCTATCCGCATCACACACCAGCCTAAACCGCAACAGGTGGCTAAAGATGAAGACTGCTTTTGCTGATTTGACAGAGGTCTGGATAACAACAAGCAGTAAGTATCGGGCACCAAGTGTCAAAGTATTTGACCTGTGACCTTTGACCTGACTTCCCATGTTGCGTCCATCTTAGAATTTGAGTTTGAGAATGCATATTTGAGTTTACCCATGCTTGTTTTTGACCTCAGGTCACATCTGTACCCCATGTGTTCCTTCTGCATTCCATCACAGGGCATTTTATGTGTGCTTCACATATCTATGAGCAAGTGACAGAAAGAAAACCGTAACTTTTAACAGTCTAAGGGATATTGTGGAACAAGAAAATGTACACACAAATAAACTTGTCTCTTTTTAAATGGAAGTTATTATAAAGTATATGGCACTTTAATAACTTAAACAGTTTAAGATTTTATACGCAAATACGTTTGTGTTTTAAAAAACCTTACATTCAAACTTAAAATTAAGATGTCTTATAGATCATTTTACTTCAACATCCAGCATGACGTTTAAGACTTGTTTCAACTGTTTATTATAATATTATTTTTATTTCTTTTGACTCGAATAAATAGATTTTGAATAAAACTTATTGTCCTTGCTTTTTTGTGTGAGAAAAGTGTCATACAAAAAAAATGCACTCTTGATCTATTGGGAGCTTTCCCTCTTCACTTTTAGTCATTTATCAAGATCACTGTTCATTCATGTGACTGATCAAATCTTTTGACAAAACTGACATTTTAAAATTATTTTCTCACCTACCAAGACTCTTCTTTTCTGGCTAGACAACCTGGAATGCCATTTTTTTCATTTTCTTCACTACTTCAATGTTTAAATGTATATTAATGAAATGTAAGGCTGTCTCACATTTTATGGCCATGTCTGACCTTTAGACGGCAGTCATTGCCCGGCAGCTACTCATGCACAGCATTGGCAGAACTTAATGTGCAGTCCTCTCAATCACGCTTTTAGGCTTGTCAGAAAACCTCAAACTTAAAGGTACGTTCTTCAGAAGTCAATTTTGTTCACGTTAAAAACTTGATCTCCTATTCAATGTTTTAATAGTTCCTGGAATCTCCTGTGAGTGAGTCCTTGCTGCACAATTGTCCAGACATTGTCCTTTACTGCTTTGAGGTTCAGGTTTATGGGTCTGATTCCCCCAAAATATGAGTTGTAGAAGCGTGGGATGCGTCAAGCTCAGACAAACAGGAAGGTTGAAGCTGCCTTTGGCACTGTCAGATCCCTTTGGTTAGGAAACCCAGGTTGCTTGTGACAACTGAGCTCTGTGTTGAGTTTATCAAGACATTCAATTGAGGTCCGCCCTCGGCCTCCTGTTGTGATGGGTGTGCAGGGGTTGTTGTCAGAAAGGCATAAATAACTACGTAACAGTCATGATGCAACAGAAGTAGCAACATGTAGAAGTCTACAAATGTCGGCAGTTTATTATTTTCACTCAATCCATTTTTGCGCTTATTTTAAGTGTACTCCATAACAAAGATGTTAAATGTTCAGTTACAAACTTTTAGTGACATCAAAATATGAAATTGCTTTGAGTAGCCTACAATTAAAATGCATTGTATATAAAATAACTATATTGTTTATTTGATCAAAACAGTTCAACACCCTGCAATCAATTGATTTGTCTTTAAAGAAGCTGGTGGAAAAGCAGTCACTCCTGCAGTTATAGAAAATTTGTTATTCAATTCACTTAAGTTGTAATTAATTACATGGTTAAAAACCATGAGAAGTAGAAGACTAAGGTTTGAGGTTAAACAAATTTAGGGGCAGTGCTGATGAGCACTGTTTAATTTTTGTGAAAATGAACGTCCCTATATGCATTCTGTTGCAAAATCAAGGGGAGGTGTTTTATCTTTTTTCATGACAAACTGCTTTTTTTGTTTTGTGAAATGTACAGTGAGTTTTAATACTTCAGTTCCAGTTCGACTTGGAATTTAAAAGAAATGATCAAAATAAATTCATAGTGACATACAAGTGTCTGTCTTTCCCCCTCTATAGTGATCAGGGGAAATGGTCTCACAGTGACGCATTAGGAAGTCAGATTTGCTGTAAGGCGTGGTTCGGTGCTGCATATAAAAGAAAAGACTAGAAGTGTGTGAGTGTACATACAGAAACTATCTGTGCATGAGAGCGAGGTAACAAGAAAAACTGCAAGTCGAAGACACAGAAAGGTGAGTACATTCGTAGTGCAGTAAAGACAAGTGTTTGTCTGTTCTGTTATCCAGGAAGTAACTTTCAGTTTTTGTTTTGGAGTATGTTTGAATATTAAGTTTCATTATAATGTTGGTGTCTCTGGTATCACTTATATAACTTTGGATGACCTTCCTGCAATCAAAACAGATGGAGAATTCAGTCAACTTTTATATATTTAAAATAATGTAGAAGAAAAATTATGGTTCCCTTTAAGTCAAGCTCCACATTCGGTGTTGGTGTAACGGTGCTGCACATGTGGTTGCTCTTCTAAAGAGCATTTCCTGCTGTTCCTACAGCTTTCTAAAAGAGCCATTGCATAATACCTGCTGCTACAGTTTATGAAAGCTGTGCCTCGGCTATTTTCCCTGTGTGCTTCAGCTTTAAAAAGAGCTTATTTATCTAAAAGAGCTAGTGCGGATGTGTCACTGCGTCTTTTTAAAGATGTCATTCCACATGGAGGATCTTAGGTGTGGGTTGAAGGCTGAAAACAACAGTGTCAAAATACAGCGTGAATGTTACTGCTATTGCTGCACATCACAGTGCAGTAGGTGTTCAGTCTGTGGGTAAACACGACCTGATCATCAGATTCCTGAGGGGTTCCAGAAGGTTAAACTCTCCTCGCCCTTACCGTGTACCTTTTTGACCTGTCCTTGGTGCTAACAGCCTTGCAGAGAACGTCCTTCAAACCACTGCAGTCAGTGGAGCGTAACAAGACAATGCTGGGTAGGGGACAAAACTTGGCTGGAATTTAGACAGTCCAACTCTCACGTAATCCTGAGACCCCAGTCTGGATAGATGTTTAATGTTCCCACCACTCCCTTCAGTGATTAGGTGATGAACCTGCAAGCGCTGCTCTTTGAGGAGGCAGACCCACTGTAGAGCCAGCCGCTGTTCTGGTGTGAGCGCGCACGGGGAGGTTTTTTTGTTTTGAGTGAGGAGAGAGATGGTCACTCTACCGCTGACTGTTATATAGCATATATACTGTTTCTATTTTCCTTTTATTTGTGAGGTTTGTCAGAGTGTTTTCTTTTTCCTGGTTTGTACTTACCTCTTTCATGTTTGAGAAGAGTGTGCTGGTCCAAACCCCATCCATAAAGCTTGCGTGACCAGTTTGATCACCTCAAGTTTTCTTTTGTTTCCATTTTCCAAGTCTATATGTGTAATTCCCACAAGATTCCTCCCTACGGGCAGGATGTGGTCTTCATAGCTTTTCTGCATGTGTTTTTCACAACTGAATATTTTCAGTTTAAAATAAGATTTGCAATCACACCACCGTTGATTATTCATTTTATTAAATGTACCAATCATTTTTAGAAACGCATCCGTATTCTTGCAACGACTATGCTTTTCTTTGCTCTGAGGATGCTACCCATTTGTCTGTCACATACATAGGGAGTTTATAGGAAGTTTTAAGCGCAAAAGCAACATTGATTTCATCCATGTAAAATGTGTGTTTCAGAGATCCACAGGAAATGGAGTCTGAATCAGAATCTGAATGTAGCATGGGATCTGACAGTGGGAGTGAGAAAGAAAGGAACAAGAGAGGTACACCAGAGGAAACTCCAAAGAACCGAAGTGAGTTTTCCAAAATTTATTTTGGCCATTATATTACAAAACAACCGATGAGTTCAGAAGAAGTTCATTAAAAAGATTGGAGATATACAGAGGTTAACACTGCTCTGTTTGAGATATGTTTGATTTAAAGCTCTGTTCACGCCTGACGCATTTTTTCTTTCAGACACCAGAGAGTATTTGAGACCATATGAAAATGAATCTAAACTTCCAGTCACATGTGGGGATAAAAAAGGCACCCTCGATAAGGAAAAATATAAGAAACGTAGGTGTAGACTCTTAATGCAATTTTGAATCTCTTGTTGAAGAGTTATTTTGGACCATCTATGTACAGAACATCCAGATGATCTAAAACAAGTGCAACGTTATTCCAGTATGTAGTTGAATGAACGTTTCATGTATTTCTCTGTCTGTAGAGCAGGCGTGCATTTTCAGTGAAGGCCAGTGGTTCAAGCCCAGTGAGTTTGAGAGGTTTGGAGGAAAGGAAAAAAGCAAAAAGTGGAAGACCTCCATCTTTTGCGATAGGATTCCACTCCAGAAATTCATTGAGGTGCATAAAAACATTTTAACTTAACAGTTCCCTAAAATAAAGTTAACAAAATTTAAAGCATTGATTAAAAGCTGAACTTTGTCTTTTTTCTACAGGATGGATTTCTTCCACCCTTTCAGAAACATCTGGCCCAGAATAAACAGGTTTGACTGATTTTATACCATCTAACACACAAATAACTCCAAAACATTATAGATCTACACTGCTCAAAATCATTAAGGGTACACTTAAGTCACACATTGAATCTCAATTAGTGAAAATCTGATAACACTTTAGATTACGTCCTGGAAAGTACGATTTACAGTGTAACTTTCAGTAATTAAGTACTTGCGTGTAGTTATAAGGGAACAATATGTAACAATTGGGAAATGAAAGGAGTAACAACCAGGAAAGTTACAAATAATTTATATTGCAAGTATTTAAATAGGTAAGGTCTAACTATTCTAATATTACGTGGTATGTATGGCCAACTATGCTAAATTTTTTATCAGGAACATACATATCCACTTAATTTGACCACTCTCTCCCCACCTATAGCCGGTGTGTGGTTAGTGCACTGGATCCATTGTACCATGGATGCCACTACATCATACAAGCTGATGCTGAACACAGGTAGTGTTTGAGGAGAAATCCCTGACATGATTGTGAAGTGTTTTGAGTATACAGCAGTTCACATAAATGCGTATTTCATTCATATAAAATCTTTCAATAACAAATCTATATGAAAAGGTCAAGGTATTTTTTTAAACCACAAGTACATATTGTATTATAACAGGATGCATGATGGAGATTACTGAACAACTAAACTTGAAATTTAGGGAAATTAGTGAAATTTACAATTTTAAATGTAGACTACTTACCTTATGAAAGTGTCTTGCAGACAGCTGCAAGTCACACAAGCGACATCCCTCCCACTCACTCAGCAACACTAGAACTGTTGTAAAACATTTTTCTGTATTCAATGTGTAAATATACCATTGCTATGTGTTGTTACAGTGAAAGTAAAACTTAGTACCCCCTTATTTCACGTAGCTACATCATATAATGCGTCGTAAATTAAAGTGGAGCTTGTTACCCTCTTGTTTCACATAGTTACAGGGCAATTATATCTTCTGCGGGACATAAATGAAAGTGGAGCTTGTTACCCCCTTGTTTCACGTAGTTACAGAGTAATATGCAAGCACATGGAGGTCTGAGAAACCCTGCAAGGATATGTTTATCCAGACCATTACTGACATACCGACAAACTTGTCATGCAGGATAATGTTTTAGATTTCCCACAGCATCTCCAGATTCTTTCACATCTGTCACATGCCTAGTGTGAACCTGTTCTTATCTGGGAAGATGAGAACAGTGCACCAATGGCGGACTTGAATTTTGGTGTTCTTTGACAAATGCCAATTGAGCTGCACGGCGCTGAGCTGCGAGTACAGGTTCCACTAGAGGACGTCGGGCCTTCATGCTACACTAATGAAGTCAGTTTCTGACAGTTTGGTCAGAAACATGCACACCAGTAGTTTGTTGGAGGTAATTTCGTAGGGCTCTGGTAGTGCTCCGCCTGTTCCTCTTCGTACAAAGGAGTAGATACAGTTCCTACTGCTGCTTTGTTGCCCTTCCACGTTCCTGTCCAGCTCTCTTCGGGACAGGTTGCCCTGTATCTCCAAAGCTTCTCGCGATGGGCACACAAGGATGTGCCATTCTGGAGGAGCACGACTGCCTGTAAAACCTGATTGGGTTGCAGGTACTGCCTCATGCTACAGACTGTGATAAAGACCCTAACAAAACACAAAACTAAAGGCAAATCAGTGAGGAAGAATAAGGAGAGAACAACTGTCTATGTCCACCACCTGCAAAATCATTCCCTTTGGGTCGGTTGTCTTGCTGTTGCCACTTCAGTCCACTTGTTGTCTCATTCACATGCACTTATGTTTCCTAAATGGACAAATTGATATCCCTGAAGTTTAACTGACTTGGTTTCATACTGTGATTAAGTGTTCCCTTGTTGATACTTTTTAGAGCAGTGAATTATGTTGTCATTATATTACATTCTCATATATTCACACAACTTCTGTCTATCTTCTGTTTATTGCACAGACTGGCTCTCCTGAATCCACATCTGCTTGTGGCAGGCTTAGAAGAACAGAGGTTTGATTCTGATGTGATGACTTTACATTCATTTTGACAGTCATGTACATGAAGCTCATTGATGAACACAGAATCTCAGCTAAGCAGGCCTGAGAGATCTTTTCTCATGTTCCCCATCATTTACATGCTTTCATGTGTTCTGTTTTCACAGAGAAAGGAAGATCGACTCAACTTGCGTAACTATATATATTTTTTTCAATATAACCAGTTATGAGTAAATTTGAGTATTCTTTATGTTTTGTTTTCCTGAGTTTTTGTGCATTTGTTCTAGAATCAGATGATGATGATGATGAACGTCCTACCCTACCTGTTACCTGCGGTTCTAAATCTGGCATCCTACACAAATATCGCTTTGCCAAAGGTGTGTGAGTAGACAGATTTTTAAAAATAATTACTACAAATATTAACATTGTGTGTTCATGAAATGCAGTCATGCGAAATTTTTTCATTTTATGGGTTTACATATCAGGACATAATTTAAAAAATCAACTAATCTTAAAAATTAAGACGACCTCAGATGAACAACAACAGATGACGTGTTACACCATTAACTCTCAAATCCATATGGGTCTTTAGTGACACGATACTTTTGAACTTTTACATTCACTTTTTTAAGTTACACATTATTCCTCATTCCTTTGATTATAAAGAGTATAACGAGAAAACATTTGTGTAAGGTTGCTAAGAACCAGTTTTTAACAGTAGAGGTATTTTTTTTCTCCACAACAACGGATGAATCTTTGAGCACTGAATAAGTGCAAGTCATCCTTATTCCACAAGGTGACAAAGTCTGATACACAATGATGAAGTGATGTTTCACTCGTGGCAGGAAGAAAACAAAAGAATAGGAAGTATCCTCAGCAAAAAAAATAAATAAAATGAAATGACTCTAAAGAGCAAGAACTGAATGCAATCAGTTATTAGTGTCACTGTCTCTGGATGTAGGATCGGGTCACTCTACTACAAGGAAGAAAAGTGAATTAATTGCATGTGCAACTTGGTTCGATATTTTACATCTACTGCAATGACTTTAAGTGTGACTTAAGTGTACAATTGCTTCTTGAGATAATGCATAACTATAAGAAATTATTAAAATATGGTACAGACTGTAGAGCTGTAAATGTTGTTATCCCAGGGAATTGTGGGAGATGCATAAGGACCGAAGACGTCTGGCTGACACCTGAGGATTTCATCAAAAAGGCCAAGCCAGATGGAATATGGAAAAAAGACATTGTGACTGACGGGAAACCTCTGGGGAAACTAATAAAGGTAGGAACAAGTCAATGTGTCAAAACAAATTAAATAAAAGATGCTTTCTGGAAGAAATTCACATTTAAATCTCTTAAATAATTTTACACTTATAAAACATTGTGTTCTTGCATGCTATCAGGAAAAAGTTTTGTACCTACATGCCCTGAACTGTGATTGTGAGATTTGTAAAGATGCAGACCAAAACCAAGTAAGACTTACAATCATAGCCAGGTCAGAACAACAATATGGCTACCAAACATTTCAGATGTTTTAAAATGTTTCATTTTCTTGTCTCAGGAGAATGATGACGTGTGTTTTGTGTGTGACTCTGAGGAAGATCTTGTGTGTTGTGACGGATGTCCACGAACTTTTCATTCACACTGTCACCTACCAGCTCTAGATGAAGATTTACCTGAGTAAGAAAGAGATGAAAAACACACTAGACAATCTACACACTAAACATTTGACTTTGTGTAATATTGTGTGTTTTGTCTGTACAGAACCTGGTACTGCACATTCTGTGTGATAAAGAATATGAAGGATTCCTGTCAAAAGACCCAACAAGATGTTTTAAGCAGTCCTGTCTCTCAGTACACGTTGGTAAATGCAAAGCTCATTAATATATACACTCCTACTAGCCACACATTGATTCCTTATTTCTTCATGGCATAGATTGAAAAAGGTGATGCAAAAATTCCCTGGAGATTCTGGGCCATATTGACTCGATAGCATCAGTTAGTTGCGGTTAAGAGTTAATTGGTAGTAAAGGACCCAAAGTGTGCAAATAAATATTTCCCCCACACCATTACACCACTAGCCTGAACCATTAATAAAAGGTGTGGATGGAACCTTGCTTTCATGTTGTTTATGCCAGATTTTGACTCTAGTACCATCTGAATGTCACTGCAGAAATTGAGACTCATCAGACTAATCTTCTATTGTCTAATTTTGGTTAGTCTGTGTGAAATATATCCTGTTCTTAGCTCACAGGAGTGGCACCGGTGTGGTCTTCTGCTATTGTTGCATTTTGTATCAGCTCAAACAAGTCTGACTATTCTCCTCTGATCTTCAACAAGGCATTTTTGCCCATTTGCCTCAACTGCCTCTCACTGGAATTTGTCCTTAAACCCTATTCACAAGCTAGTTTGCCCATTTACATAATAGTGCCATAAGACACCTTTAATAGTGACATAAGACCCTTTTAAAGGTTTGACATTGGCATGAGTGACCAAAGGTTTGGCTATACCAACCCGACCATGAACATGTATTAAGTGGCGCTCCCAATTAACAGACTTGGTGGAAACGGGAGAGTTGAGAAGCATACATTTCCCTCTTCAATCGACAGTTACTCCAATGGGACATGGTTGTCACCGGTTTAGGCAAGGACGAAGGCGAAGATGAGATCCAACAGAACTTTAATGATGAATGCAGGGTGCCGTAACAGCAGTGCACACAAACAAGTGTATTACACAAACATGTGTTCAGCACAAACAGCAACCAACCACTGAAAGGTGAAGAGGGAAAATTAAATATACTAGCAGTGATGAACTAATAACAAACACCTGTGATGATTAGTGTCCATAGTGACTGATGAGCGATGGAAGGATCTACAACAAAAAAAACATGTGACTGAAAAAGGGAAAATAAGAGTCCTGGTTTAGTGAAGGAGTGACAGTGGTGGTCTCTCGACACCACCCTGGGTACCGTAGCTCTCTACAAAGACTTGCTGTCCTGGTCACAGTTGAGCCAGCGAGACTCGGACTAACAATTTTTTGTCTTCAGAACTCTCATATGTTATTTGGATTGAAATATGTTATGTGAAACTGTCTTCTAGAGATATATAAATAAATGATTCTAGAAAAGATAATTAATTATATTTTCTAGAAAAATAATTTAACAAACTTTGCCATTTTTTCTACCTTTCAATACAAACCCCTCAGTTAAGGATGTTTCATAAGAATACAAATTAAGAAAGAGAAGATTTTCAAGCACTGTTTGGAGAGAGATTACATTAAATGAAGAATCTGATCAGAATCTGTTTTCAAAATGGAGTGGGTCTTGAGTGCATTTACACCTGGCGTTTAATGTTATCAAGTGTGATCATGATCTGATACAGATGATGTATATTACATTGTTTTAACACTTACAGTCTGGTTTTTTTCCCCTGTCTTTTCTCTGTCAGCACTGCCAGTGTTTGCTGTTACACCTGCTGCATGAGAGCAGGACTGACCCCTGCACCAGTGTAAATATCACTTTAAGGAGCTTCATCTGTCTCTGTCATTACTCAAAGCTCTTATATATAATGTTCATGCATGTGACGTCTGCACTGCTGGTGTTCAGGTTCCAGAATACAGTGAGAACATCTGTGGTCCCATGATGCTGGGCAGAGTGAAGATGAACCTGGAGAATAACGATTATCAAACAGTGCAAGAGTTTGCCAAGGATGTTGAAAACGTTTTTCACCGCTGCACTTCCAACAGGGTGAGTTTTATTTTAAACTTATGCAATGTTTTACTATTTTCCAAGAGTTAACTTTTAATATTTGCGGTTTCATATCTCTTAAATTCTGCCCTTTTCTCTGTAGGATGAAGACTCCAGTAGAAGGACTTCTAAGCTGAAGGAAGTTTTCCAGAAGCAGTTTAAAACTGTCTTTAAGCTCCTATAATATCATGCCGTTTGTTGTTTTCAATATGTCAATACAGAAGCAACTATCCGGTTTTTCTCTTCCAGCTCTTCTGCAGTCTAAAGTTACTGAGTGTGATGTTAGATCACACTCTAAGAATTCGTTTTTTTACTTTTAACTCCTTCGCTAAATCATGCCTGGCTCCAGCCAGTCTATCTACAGCAATTTTAGTAAAAAAAAAAGAAGCTAAACAGAACACCTTTTTTTGGGAGGGGGGGTGGGGGGGGTGGTCTCTTTTCTCACACCTTTTATTCCCCATACAAGACATACACTTTGAGTTATGTGGCAAAGAGGCAAACTACAGCTACAGGTTTTGTACTAATACTGATTTTGCTATTTTGCCAGTGTTCATAATTTCTTTGAATGACAGTAAAAATTGCACAATTTGGCATGTTTCATTGTATTATAACAAATAAACTTTGTACTCCAAGTGCAACTAAGCAATAAGCTTATAAAATCTTTAAAAATAATAATAAAGGGGCAAAATGTCGGTTTTCCTAGACTAGGCCCACAACTGTAGATTTGTTTCATAAGAAAGGAGTTAAATATTTATTGAGTATTGAAAATAGTTAGCCAAATAAATATACAATATCCTTACAATTCTGTGACTTATTCTTTGAAACAATCGTCCTTTATTTTCACTGTGCATTTCTAACCTTGTTTATTTTTCTTGTTTTTTTCTTTAAAATTGAGGATACCTAAAGTTAAGGGGAAAGTTATCCGTAAGTGATGTGACATGCATAACTGTTTCAGCATTGCCAATGACTCATAAATTGACTAATTTTGTTCCACTTTTGATGTCAATGAATGTTTTAGAATTAAATAAAGCTTCCTTAATAAATTACCTTGTCGCCTCTTACATGAAGAGGGCAGCACTGTTCCATAAGAAGTTTATAAAAGTGAAGGAAAGTTATAAATGTGTTCAGACTACACACAGCCTACAGACAACGATGTAGAGCTTATGTCTGTTTATAATCTCAAAAGATGGTAAGTTAGTTTTCCTCTGATAGTGCACTTTTCTATACTTTGAATTATTATTCAAATGTATTATTTATTATATGGCTGTTTATCCTAAAAATTATAAATAGAAAGTGAGTAAATAGCCAAAAGGTGCTATTTGAAAGGGGGGGAAAGGCTGCAGCTAAGTTAACAAATTCTCAAAAGATTTAAATAAAAGATTCAGAAAAATATTGTTCCAAAAAAATCTGTTGTTTTTCAGTCCGTAGAAAGAGATCATAATTCTAGAGCACAAGTAACTCCAGTAATGGTTGAATGTACTGTCTTTAGTGCAGAAGAATATCTTCAGTGAAGGCAGGACAAGAATGAGTCTTCAGTTTCGTTTCTATGAAAGTGGGTGGAGGGACTCCCTACAGACAAATCAAGATGGAGAAACCTGTCCACTTCCTGCTGTTCAAATAATGCAGATGACACGATAGCTTCCTTCATCAAATGACTCTTCAAGAGGATTCAGTTAGAACATCATTCAAAATAAACGATTAAAAAGCGGAGGATTATGAAACAAAGCTGTAAGAAGAGACCAGAGACAGAGTTGTCCTCCCTCTACACACCCATGAAGAAGAAGAAACATGCCAAGACACAAAACTTCCCCAGTGAGTGAAAAGCATTTTTACTAACATGACACAACCGTAATGAATCAAGTATGTCTTTAAAGTATGAAGAGCTGCACATTACATGGATTTGATTGTACTTGTTTCAGCATCATCTGAATCTCAACTTCCTGTTACATGTGGAGATAAAGACGGTTTATTACAGTTAAAGCGATATAATCGAAGTAGGTGGAGACATGTTTCTCTATGTTAAAGAATTCAGTAATGTTTCTGAAGAGTTAAGTTGTTGAATGTGTCAAGATTTTAATTATGGAGTCCTAAAATAAAAAGCTCTAAAACAAATAATTCCAGTATTGGTTGAATAAGATGTTTGTCTGTCCTTAGAGCAGCAGTGCATCTTCAGTGAAGGCCAGTGGTTCAAGCCCACAGAGTTTGAGAGGTTTGGGTCGATGGAAAGAAACAAAAAGTGGAAAACTAGCATCCTTTGTAATGGGATTCCACTCCAGAAACTCATAGAGGTGCAAAAGATACAATAATTAATTAATACTAACAGTTTCAACTAATACACTTGAGTGCAAATAATATTTTTTTTATTATTATTATTATTATCATGGCCTTGATGATTCAGAATTTCAAGTTAAATAACAGTTTCCTGATATAAAAATGGACACAGTGAAGACAACATAACTCTAATGATGACATAAATGTCCAGGACATATTCTAACTTTGTGCAATTTTCTATTTATAGGATGGAATTCTTTCAACTAAAAGCTTTATGAAAAGCACCGTTCACGATGCAAAGGTTTGGTGATTGAAGCTTTCAATCTGACTTTAGTTAAGAAGAACCCAGATGTTCATCAACATTTCTCCTTTTATGTTCTGCAGAAGAAGAAATGCCCTGTGGGTTTGGAACAACAGGGTGAGTAAATTATGACAGTCATAAATGTATATTTTTTTTAAAGTAGAAAATAAATACAGTGGAGTTCACTTATCTCGAGTCACGGTTAACTCACCAATCCTATTATGTCGACATTTTTGAAGTGGAACTGCCAAACTCCCTATTTGTCTTAGCATTTTCTTTTCGGTAATGTCGATTTTTTTATGTCGCCGAACCCTAATATCTCGAGCACAAAAGAAGGACAAATTCGCCACTTCACATGATTATCTTGTGTCTCATGAGCGTACCTAGTTCACTGCGCATGTGCTGAGTTTGCGTTGCACGTCGCTCTGTCAGTGACGCTTCTCTCACAGCGAATAACATGACACTCTCTGAAGTGAAAGCACATATCGTTCTTACGCTTCTCAATGGGCAGCGAGCGCTTCTGTGTGCACATAAAGCCAGCCTTCTCTGATTTGATTGGTTTTCTCAAATATTTTGACATGAGTATGAGGCTTAGATAAACACATACTTGCTTCTGTTCTGACACGCGCTCTGCTCAGCGCCGCTGCGGATTGAAGAACCCGGTTATTAAGAGACGGGACGAAGCTGAATTTGTGGAGAAAGTACATTAGACGGGCAGAACGCAGGAAAGTATGAAATCTAGTACAGTGTGATGACCTCACGAATATGTTATGACTGTTTATGCTGTGAGCGATCATTGTGTTTGCAATGTTGGAGAATATAATTAAAGGTTTGTATGGAGAATCGAAGGTGTTTTTTATTGTATACTGGTAAATCTCTGCTGTTAGTTACTGCACATATGCCTTTTGTTGTTAGCAAACATATACAGTGTATGTACATTTTTATAGCATGCCGATCGCTTCGTCAAATAAATCGCCATATTGGCTTTTGGTTATCTTGATGCTTTTTTGCAACCCCCGAGGCCGTCAACATAACCGTGTTCCACTGTAATCCTTTTAATAAGGTCTTACAAGCTATTTAATAAAATGTGTTTTCTGAGTGTTTTTGTGTTTGTTGTAGAATCAGATGAGAAAATCAAGGACAATCGAGATCACGATGACGATGATGATGATGATGATGATGATGACGACGACGATGATGACGATGATGATGATGCTATTGCTGTTGACATGAGTGTGTTTAAAGGTCCAACCCTACCCGTTAGCTGTGGTTTTGACTCTGGCATTCTACACAAACACCGCTTTGTCTCAGGTGTGTAGGGAGGAAGGCTTTCATAAGGCTTTCATTTGTTTTCTGTGTCTTATATTTCTTACAACAAAATCAGCAGCAGGGGGCGTGTCCACTCATGATGGAGAGGGGGTGGGGAGAGAGAGAGAGATTTGAAGAAAATCTAGGAGGAATATCACTGGGAAAAGAAAGGCTATTATCAGGCCAAAGCTTTAGGACCTGTTTTAACATTAAGAGACCGGAGAATATGTTAACACGGAGAGACTGAAGCGGATAGGGCTGAAAACAGATGGCGAGGTTGCGTTGAAGGCGATGGCGAGGCTTTTCTTATTTTTTGAGTTTTTTCTCTTACATATATAGAATAAATTCAGTGCTTGACAGCAGTGATACAAGACTTTTGCACTCATTTTTGTATTTATCCCAGGCCGTTGTGGGAGATGCATAAGAACAGGGAATGCCTGGCTGACCCCTGAGGATTTCATCAGATTGAACAACCCAGATGGATCATGGAGGAAAGACATTGTGACCCATGGAATGCCGCTTGGAAAACTTATAACGGTAAAAGAAATGTATAGTTTAAGTTAGAGCATTTAAAATGTGAGTTCAATGGAGGAATTCAGAGAAGCAAACAGTGGCTATTAACAAAAAAGGCGCTCACATTTGGCCGTGATGACTGTGTGCAATAACATTGTTTTACATTCATATTCAATCCTACAAAGATCTGGAAAATGAAGTGAGAGTATGAGCGATTTCCGGATTTATGCGTTTTTATGTCGCATAACTTTCATTTTGTTTTGTTTTTCATATTCACATTCGTCAGTTTCCTGCAAGTATTTATTTAAATTTGGTACCAACATGTTACAGTGTGTGCATAGCACAATGACTGGTGTTTATATTAGGGCTTGATTCTGGTCTAAATTCAGTTTGATTCAGTATTGATTTGGATACATTAGGTGCATTACAGTATGTTCATTTTTAACTAGGAAAAAAGGATCACAACTAATTATGTAAAACTATACAGAGAACCCTAAGCTGGTAGGCTATTAGTAATAAAGGGTCAAATTAACAACTGATTTGACTGCAATTGTGTATAGTGTTTTTATAAATAAGAATAACCTTTGATGATATAAGAATGAATATATAATGTACGTTAAACCATGAACTACTGATAGATAAATTAACACATCTCTCTATTAGTAGAAGTACAGTAAACTGGATTCAATCTTTCCTTAGTGCAAAGCAGTGTGTATTGGTAAATAATGTATCATCTTCCCTTCGAGCATGCACCATGGGTGTGCCGCAGGGCTCTATATTTGGGCCCCGGTTGTTTTCTCTTTATATAAATGATTTTCGACATATAAAACTGAATAAAAAATTATAATTAAAGGTCAGTTGTTACTCTTGACCCAAATTTAAATTTGAAAAGATAACTAATACGTTTAAAATTAACATTGAACAGTTTAGATATTTTAGGAGCTCTTTGACCAAAGATGCATCTAATTTATATCTAAATGCGTTTGTATTCTCCCACTTTCGTTACTGCATGATGAGTTGGTCACAGGCCTGTAAAACAACATGGAAACATTGTACAAAAGTTCTATTAAGGTTCTTGATAAGAAATCTCAGTTATTTCATCATTGTCATATTCTCAAAAAACTTACTTTATTAAGTTTGGAAAATAAAAAAAGTTTATCTTACTGAACTCAGAAAATCCATCTCGAGCCACTCGGGCGGCTGTTTGGGCCGAGTGTAGGATTCCATTAATGTAAACAGCATGTGGTAGCTCAGCTTTTTCAAGTGTGGCCATCAGACTTAATAAGTTGGAATAAGTTGCCAACAGGTGGAATAAGTTGCCAACACACAACCACATGTGTGAATTTTAACATTTTTTCACACTGGGTTAAAAAATGGCCTCTTTCACAACAAACATGTTCACATAATGTTTAGTATTTGATGTAAATGTGAGAGTGTACTTGTAAATGCATACTGAGGAATGATTGCAGAATGTGATTATTTTAATGTTGTTTTGGGATAAATGTATTATTAACTTGATTTGTTTACATCAGCCTGTGAAGGGACTGTAGGTTAATGCATATTTTACACTGTCCCTGTTTAAATAAATAAATAAGTAAATAAGTAAATAAATAAATAAATAAATAAATAAATAAATAAATAAATAAATAAATAAATAAATAAATAAATAAATAAATTAAATGAAAGTGTAATATAGTACATATTTTTGCATAATATGCTCCTCCCTAAAATTTATTTTCCTAGCTAAGTAACATGTTATGGTCACTAAGTGACTTTCCTGAGGTAAATATAATGTTTCATGGCATTGCTGACTTAATTTATATTTAAGTCTATCCGCAGTTGAAACACTGGTTGATTAAATGGAACATAATGCACTAAAATTCAACGAAAGTTCTTTTTTTTCCAACTTTCAACGAAAGTCCTTGGATGTTCATTATTGCTAATTTTGTGCTAAAACTCAGCGCTGCCAACTTTGGCCTGCCAGAAATAGTTAATGTTGTATTTGTAATGCTATTCCGAATTTTAAAGGCTTTTGAAAGGCTTTTGAAAGGCTATTCCGAATTTGTACTTGTAATGATATTCTGAATCATTTAAATCGAATCAGCATTTTTAAACACAATAGCCTACTGATTTGTTTTCACATACTTCCCAGAAAAGAGTTTTGAAACCACGTACAGTCGACTGTGATCGTCACACCTGCCAAGAACTGGATCAGTACCCAGTAAGATATTATCAATCCAAAAACAGAACATCTCAAATGTAAATGCTTTAAGACAGCACAGTTTTATTTATTTATCAACTCTTGTCTCAGGAGAATGATGATGTGTGTTTCGTGTGTGACTCTGAGGAAGATCTTGTGTGTTGTGACGGATGTCCAAGAACTTTTCATTCACACTGTCACCTACCAGCTCTAGATGAAGATTTACCTGAGTAAGAGAGAGATGAAATACACACTAGACAAACTAAACATTTGACTTTGTGTAATATTGTGTGTTTTGTGTGTACAGAACATGGCGCTGCACAATCTGTGTGATAAAGAATATAAAGGATTCCAGTCAAAAGACTCAACAGGATGTTTTGAGCAGTCCTGTCTCTCAGTTCATGCTGGTAAAGTTTATGGAAAGCTTTGTCTGTACAATAGAAAGCATATGGGGTCCAAAATAACATTTAGACAGTAAATATACAAATAATGTTAGAACGCTCCCTTTAACACTTACAGATATGTTTGTTTGTCTGTCTGTCTTTTCTCTGTCAGCACTGCCAGTGTTTGCTGTTACACCTGCTGCATGAGAGCAGGACTGACCCCTACACGAGTGTAAATATCTCCTTTAGCAGCTTCATCTTCAGTCTCTTTTAGATGAGTAAATTCTGGAATGTAAATATACTCTGTGTGACGTCTGCACTGCTGGTGTTCAGGTTCCAGAATACAGTGAGGACATCTGTGGTCCCATGATGCTGGGCAGAGTGAAGATGAACCTGGAGAATAACGATTATCAAACAGTGCAAGAGTTCGTCTCAGATATCGAATACGTTTTTCACCACTGCACTTCCAACAGGGTGAGTTTTATTTTGGCTTGCAAAAGTTACTGATGACAGGAGTCTTAAAAATGTGCTTATGTATTGTCTTATTTTTATTGACTGAGTTTTGCATTGTTCTTTCTCTTATCTGTAGGATAGTGACTTCAGTAGAATGACCTCTAGATTAAAGCAACTTCTTGAAACCATCTTTAGACTCCCATAACATCAGGCCTGGACAAGGTCTTTCGATGTGACGGCAACAATAGTGTGTAGACCATTGTAATGAAATAATAAATGCACAAGGAAAGACTCTAGAAAAAAATAGGGCAGTTGTGAAAGATCACTAGTAATTTGTGAATGTTTCTCTCAGTTATGTGCTCATATGATATATATGATACAATGGAAGCTTGTCTCAAAAAATGTTTTATTAAAATACTGTTGCATTTTGATCCAGCCTCTTCTCATCCCTGCTTAAAGCGTTACAGAGATTTAAAAAAGTTATCATCTTTTTTATTCCATGGTGGAAACAAGTTTGATTTATATTATCTAAACCTGCAACTCTTATTTAAAGGTGTTAATTAGGCCAAAACTCATTCTCCTAATGCCTGCTACAGACTGTGCGATATCAGCAATCATATAAGTGTATAATTGGGTGTATAAGTGTGGTAATTGACAAGAAATTTACAGTATCTTGCTGTTAATTATTCTTTAGTCATTCAGAAATTCTGTTCCCTGGACCACTGTAGTGAAACCACACATACACTCATGCACATGGACCATAAAAGCAACAACAAACAAAAAAACGTCTTACTTGCTTTCACTTTCCTTTAGTCCCTCCATTCTCCAGGCTTACGCTACTTCAAGCAATGTTCAAAACATTGTACTGTGAGACTCTTGTGTACTTTGTCTCCTCAGGATGAATTGCTTTCTGTATTCCTCAAGTTGTAAGTCGCTTTGGATAAACTCATCTGCTAAATTAATGTAAGTGCAACTGTAAAAACACACATTATCACCTCTTAGAAGGGAAAGAGGTGTGCAATTGTGTGCAAGCAATAAAACAGGCCCGCTTTCTGAAATGTGCCTGTTTGTACCTGATGACACTTGGGAAGAAACCAGCTGAACCTGGAGATTGTAAAATCTCACAAGATTTTGGGTGTAGCCAACCCAGCTGCTTTGCAGATGTCCGTTTAGAGAGGCACCTTTTATCGGTAACCAGGAGGAAACAACACACTTAGTGGAGTGAGGTCACACTTCCAGAGAGCACAGCATGACCCGGGCATGGTATGCCCAATAAATGCCCTCAAAACAGAAACAGATTGAGTGTCAGACTGTCTAAATCTTTCCATGTGGTCCAAGTACACATGTAGAGCACATTTACATTTACTTATTTAGCAGAGCTTTTATCCAAAGGGACCTACAAATTGATGAAAACAGAAAGCGATGATGAAGACACAAAAGTACATATGAGTGCTTACAATACAATGTTTCAAACATTACACATACTAGTAGTACAAGCCTGGAGAATAGTAGAAGTTTAAAAAATATAAAGTATAAAGTTGAGGTGGTGTGTGTGTCATGTTAGGTGTTCATGAAAAGATGAGTTTTTAGCAGTCTTTTGAATATTGCCAAGGGTTCTGCATTCCGGATGAAAGCAGGGAGGTCGTTCCACCAGCAAGGAACAGTGAACGAAAATGTTCTTGAGAGTGATTTTTTTTGCCTCTCTTTGAAGGCCACCACAAGTCGTTGCTCGTTGATCGATCAAAGGTTTCTGGTAGGTTTGTAGATTTGAAGTAGCATCTGGAAGTATGAGGGTGCTGAGCCTGTGTTAGTTCTGTAAGCAAGTGTCAGTGCTTTGAATTTGATGCAAGATGCATGCGAGCACACATTGGAAACATCAACAGTAAGGCTGGCGTCATGCCCGTAAATAGACAGAATCCAAATGTAGAGTCAAGTATACTTATATATCGCTTTTTACAATAGAGATTGTCTTAAAGCAACTTTACAGTGGTCACAGGAAGACAAGAGCAGCTGTAGCAGAGCAGGCCAATCAATAATATTAAGTGTCTCCAACGAAACATGCCAGAGGTGACAGTGGCAAGGAACCAAAACTCCAGCAAATAACAGAGTTTATTAATCCACAGACAAATGTTCACAAATCCAGGATCAAGGAAGAATTCCAATAACAAAACAGAAGCGAGAGCGACAGAAACAACGAGAAACTCTGGATGAAGAAAAGAACACTGTGAGACAAGACAACAATCTGACAGGAAACAAACATAAACGCTGAGGTATGTATAGGGGAATCAGATGATGAACAGGTGAGTTCTTAGTCATCCCATCAAGGGATCAATCCTGGAGGGTTCCAGAGGTCTTGCCATGGATGCAAAACTGTGTCCTGCTCTTGAGAAGGATACCAGCATTTGTTGTCGGTCTTGGAAGTATGACTTTGATTAACATTTTTGGTGAGAATCCAGCTGAGATTCAGGACATCCTTCAGATTGTTGTTCAGGCCCTATTGAGGATGAAGAAGGTACGATTGAATTTTTAGCTGCATGTTAAATTTTGACATCACAGGAGATGAGAAGAACATGGTAAGGAAAGGGAGCTTGCAGGAGAAACTAGATGAGGTGACACAAATAGCTGCTAAAGAAGAAGTCTATGGTATCGTTGATGTTACTGGATTTGATGTAAAGACTGATGTGAGGTACTTTGCCCAGCTCTGGAAAGACAGCCCACTAATGGCACCACCCTATCCAGGTTAAGAAATGTGAGGACAAAAATTTTTAAGAACAAAATCTTGTCCAATGCCTCACAATACAGTTGTGGGACACTGGCACAATTCAAATATTGTATTGGAGACAAATTAGAAGACTATGTAAAGTGGAGCGGATGTCTCAGAAGTTCCGTTATAGAAACTGAAGGCAATTTGCACAACACAATCAACAACAAGCAACTGTAAAATTTGAGAGTAGAGACTTGGAAAAGGAGATGGCAGAGACCAATGAAGAGGTGAAAAAGTTGATGAAAATTTACTGTAAAGAACATAAAGAAAAGGAAGTATTGATTCAGTCGAACTTTTAAGAGAAAATCAAGTACATTCATTGGGAGCTTGTGAGGGATGTAAAAAGATAACTAAAGAAAATTATATTAAAAGATATCAATTACTCACATTTGATAAAGTGTGGGAAGTGTAGATCTTAGAGTTGGGAGGGGATGAACAACTTCATAGTTATTATCACAACAATATCTGAAATTCTGATTCACTTTATTTCAGCTTAATAAAAACATTTATGGAAAGATAAATGTTTGCAGGTTTTTTTCTTACATGTTCTTTTAATTTTATTTCACATGAAACGGGTTATTCAGTTATTGTGAGTTATAACATACATAGTTAATGATGAGGCACCTAATTAAAATAACACAACAACAAAATGCAGTGACAATGTAAAACCTGAATAATGACGACTATAGATCAACTAGAGGGAATATGACATCATCTTCAGTAATCTTCAGAAAGCTTCTGTACAGTTTATAAAACAGTTGAATTAGAGAATGATCTGGGATTTGGTTACAGATGTGGGAGCTTTGGTGAGATTTACTGTCACACTTTTGCGTCTTTGTGGATTCTCAGCTAGATTCCGTGCATCTTCCTCTTCCTCTCTCCAGAGCTGACGCTTTTTCCTCTCTAACTCCTCATCTTCATAATTCTCCTCCAGCTCTCTCTCCTTTCGTTCTATCTCCTCCTGTCTCTCCTCCAGAATCTTCTCTTGTTTTTCACGTACTTTTCTTTCTGAGGTTGGGTAAAATGAATTTGTGTAGCAGCCTCTGCCATTGATGGCCACCAAAGTCTCAATCTTCTCCAGAAGTTTGGTCACTTGCTCAACATCCTCTGTGTTCTTGTTATTGAAGAAGACAAATCCACCGCTGCAAGTGCGGATAAAGTCTCTCAGATCTTTGTCTGAGCTGGCAATCACATCATTTGGCATTTTCCCTTCTAGTCGATCTCCATGTGTGAATACAACAACTAGGTAATTCCAAACGTTTTTTCCAAACATGTTCTGGATCAGCTTATGAATGTTCTTGTCCTCATTGGTTAAGTTTCCCACCGGCAGGACCAGCAGAAACACATGCGGTCCTGGTCTATAGAGAGAGACAGATTTCATGATTTCTCTGATCACCTCCTTCTCTATTCGATTGATCTTATTTAGTCCTGGCGTGTCGATTATGGCCACGGGCCGGCCGTTGATGTTTCCCGATGCTCTTTCACAGAACTGTGTGACTCTGCTCAATTGCATGTCTGTGTTGAAGGCGTTCCACCTCAGGATGGTGTTTCCGGTTGAGCTTTTTCCAGACCCCCTTGCCCCGAGTAACATGATGCGCAATTCCTCTGCTTCACCTGGAAAAGGATTATGCACATATTATGATACACTGAGATTTCAAACAAGTGAGTAAATGATGACAGAATTTAAATTTTTTACATTTTTTTCCCAACACTTGAAGCCACCATCTCCAGAAAACCATATTTGTTTCAAAAAACAAAGAAAACAAAAGTGCCAAAAAACTTTTTGGACAAACCTTAGCAACTTTCCAAATGTTGCAGTGGAAGTCATGTTCCAATGTTTGACAGAAAGTGTGTAAATATGAACAGCTTTGTTGGACATTAAACTTTACATTTATATAAAAATAAAGCATGTGAACACAGATGAGGAAAGAAAACATGTAAGGTGCAGAGATTAGCCAATTATGCTAATTGACGTCATCTAGTTTCATTTAGGTTTAGATCAGCTTTACTGATCAGGAAGTCGATCATTTTAAAGGCTTAAATTGCAAATTCTGAAACCGAAACCTCAGCTCTTTAAACAGGTTGACATCATGCAAATCAAGGTGCATCAATGCACACTATGTTCCCTAAAGAGAAGTTCTGAAGCACAAAACATAAATAATGTGAGCCAACTCTCTACACACAATGACATAACAGTAGTTTTGAAAAAACAAACTGTTATTTAATTTTATTTACAGCTGAAATGTTCTACATGTATGTAACTCATGCACTGTAAATAATATGAAAACATTATTTCAGAAAGATATCAGTTCTGCTGTTGTTCATAAATACCAGTAGTGAGGTTGAAAGATTCATCGGTTTCATAGTGAGCTAATTTCCTTTACTGTCCTTACAAGTGCCCAAATCCGTGTGCTGATACTGATTCATGAGGTAGGCCTGAGACAGTAGACTTTAGCTGCTTTCCTTTAAAAACATTTGGCAACGCTGCTCAAATTGTCATTATTCATGCTTGTTTTGTTCATATTGTAGTGATTTCATCACTACAAAAAGTAATGGTGGGGTGTTACTGATTATATATTTCACTACATTGTAGCGTTGCTTTTCCACACAAAAATGCATGTGGGCGAGGGAATATTTTTCTCGCACTCCGATACAATGCTTGCACACCAATTTGACTTTCCATGCTTGTACACCGATTTGCTCGTATACAAAGTCACTTGTAAACCGAGGTATAACTGTATATGATATTTTCTCACACGCATAAATCAGTGTATCTCTCAGCATGAGAAAAATTGTTTTCTACGTTTCAGTTTAAAACAGACCAATTCGTGGCACATCGCTGTTGCTAAGGGTGCTGTGTAGTAAAACTGTTAAGTAAAACTGACCAATCAGAATCTGCATTTTCAATAAATTACATTGTTTGCACATTTTTGCTTACCTTGCAGGGTTGATGACTTTGTTATTAGTGACTTTGAGTTTGTTCTTACATTTTCATATAGTTCATCAATCTCAGCTGCATAAGATTAAATTATAAATTATAAATTGTACATCTTTCAAGAAAAGAAAGGATTATAACAATTATTTGATTTGAATGAAATGATTCAGACTTGAAACATTGAGTCAGTAACTCACAGCCCAGTGATGAGTCCAGTTCAAAGCTTTCTTTCTCTATTTCAGTATTCGGGCTGTCCTCCTGTTTCTCATCTGAAGCCATTACTCTGTTTAACAGAAAATGATGTAATGAAAGAGATATCTGCTCTCATTATTTGAGACTCAGTTCCCTATTTAAACAGATGTCTCTTTATTTATTTCTACCATGCGTCACTGAATAGATACATTCAAGAAAATACTCACAAGGCCAAGCGCTGACGTTTATGATCCTGAATCCACAGACAGAGTGTAAAGTGCTTGAATCTGAGTTCTTTCGTCGCTATGAATGACTGGGAATCCTGTTTAACCAGTGTCTTTAAGGGTTGCACAGAACAAATGAGACGTCTTCTATCTGCCTTCTAACAGGCACTTATGATAGTAAATGGAGCTAAACATCTTTCAGATACGCAAACAATTTCAGTAGTTTCGAGCACGGAGACACGCTATCGTGTAAAATGGGAAGTATTTCATCCAGTCACAGTCTTTCGTTTGTCATCTGACACTTTTCTTAGGAATGCTGAGCTAATATGAGTGGAATGAGCATTGTTTAATTCATAACTGTCGACTTAATAAACATAATAATGTTGTAATGGCAAAAAGTTTTAATGTGCTCGTTTAATGCATGTAAGAGTTTCTCTTTGCACCTGTAAATAACTTTCATCCTCCTTGGATAAAAATGAGGTTAAAATTAAAATGAAGATGACTTGTGAAGTTTTGAAATATTCACACAAGTTGAATGCAAAACAGTTCTATTCTGAGGGTTTTTCATGCGATAATGATCGTTAATGAAGTGTTTCGTCTTAAGGTGTGTCCTGTGATGTGTGACTTGCTGTCAGGAAGCGTACGCTGAGATAACACCTGTGAGCTCAGCAGTTCAACAACAAAATAACTAAAATAGTGTTATCTCTGGATGCCATCTGTTGCAGTTTTTAAAATGTGCTTTTCATCATCTAACTTGAGCTTAGGTCAATTCAAAACAGAACACTCTATGAAGAAAAGATATGGAAACTTCATATATACAATCTTTTAGGCATTCGTTTGATGGAATTAGATTGAATACATTTTGTTTTAACCGATATAACTCATTAAACTTGAAAGTATATGCAGTCCAGTGTTTTGGGTAATGCATTATAAGTAACTCAAGTTACATAATCAGATAACTTTTTTCAAGAATTGAGTAAAGAAACATATTACTTTTACATTTATGCAAGTAATTTATGCATTTATTCCCATTTCTTATCACCATGTTGAGTGAAATCTGATTTTTTTTTGTGCTGAAATTCGAAACCACACCAATAAGTAAAAATGACTAAAATGATAAACATCACATTGGATTTTTTTTTTTTTTTTTTTTTACTTCTGAAGTAAGTTATGTTTAACTACTTTCTGGCAGCTTGGCTGGAAGGTTTGAGCCATGTTATTTTCTGTAGGTATGAACTTGCATTTCCTTCAGCCTGAGGCTTATTCACTTTTGTTGGGCCTTTACATTTGCCACAAATAGAACCTATGTTTAAAAATGTAATTTAAATAAAAGAAAAAAATGATTTAAAAAAACAAGCTGGCTTATTCTGACATATGAGAAAAGTAATATAATGCATTATGGTCCATTAAAAGTAACATTAACACAATCAGTTACTTTTCTAGGGAGTAACGCAATATTGTAACGCATTACTTTTAAAAGTAAGTTTTTCCAAATCTGATTTAAGACATTTGTCTATATACCGTAATTGAAACAAGAACCATATAGAACCCCACTGAATCTTTTTTTCTAAGAGTAAAACATATTTAATGATATTAAAGGTGGAGAATTTCGCAATAAAAGGTTAGCTTTGAAAGTATAAGATATCACCTTCTCTTCAGAGTGTCTTCAAAACAATGCCTTTAAAACGCACGAACGCACATAGCAGACTCTGCAAGCTTTACCTCATGTCTCAAAGTAAAACATTACAATAATAATGATAACAACTTACAGAACTCTTACTTGTATCACCTGACTGCTGCTGATTCATTTCAGCGTTGATAGTGTTGACATAGAAAGCCATAAATGTTTCAAGTCTCAACTTGTATAACAAAAAGTGTCTATAAAACCCTGCCTTTAACCAAAGCATAAATAACCCAAAGATTTTGGTATGAACAAATTGTATCTGACTAAATGCAACAGAAAATATATATATATATATATATATATATATATATATATATATATATATATATATATATATATATATATCATTTACCAGACCCGAATCTACTGCAGGTTACTTTGTATGAATAAACAAATGACAAGCTAGCAAGTCATTTTGGGAAAATGACACTTTGAAAGACTATCATGTATCACTGTCATGTACAAGACGTTCAAAAGAAAGAATGAACCTCTGACAGAAGAAAATGACACATTTAAGTGAAAGACAGGAGGAGAAAGACAATCACAGTTGGTTTGCAGTTATTGGAAACTGGCTATAAAAATAATTAGGTTTTGGCTCGTTAAAATAACTTTAATCATTAACTCTCCTTTTACACTGGTGTTCTACTTTCATTTTTGATACCTATATTTTCATTGCATTTTTAATATATTTAAAATGCATACTATTCATAAAATGCATTTAAATGTATTAGGGAGAGAAACCAAAATAATGTGATTCATTTTTATTGGTTTAATTTTTGTTAGTAAATATACGTATATTTCCTTCAAATATTTTTATGCTTAATTATGCCTGTTAAATGTATTGTGGAAGCTTCCTACTTTATTATTTAAATTTTGTTCATTTTGAAAAAAAGAAGTTACACAGTGTGCCTTTAAAGGTATTAAAATGCATAACTGGAAGATACATTGGAAGAATTTTCCCAGTCTATCTTGCTGTGTAAAAAGGACAAATATACATATTAAAAACACAAGCATTGTTAAATAATTGGACAAGTGTCTAGATGGAAGTCTTTCGGTCTGGATGCCGTTTGGCTAGTTTGATGAATATTTTTGGTTTGGCTGGATTCTCAGCCATTTTTCTTGCATCATCTTCTTCAGTTCTCCACAGTTCCTCCTTTTCTCTCTCCACTTCCTGCTCCGTTTTACAGTGCATCAGCAGCTCTCTCTCTTTCTGTGCAATCTGCTCTTTTCTCATCTCTAAAATTTTCTCCATTTTCTTCCTGATCTTCCTCTCAGAGGCCGGGTAGAAAGACAACGAGTAACATCTCCTTCCATTGATGGCCACGAGGGTGTCGACTTTGTTTAGGAGTTCTATCACGGGCTCATAGTTTGTCGTGTCCTTATTATCGAAAAACAGAAACCCGCCGCTACACTTATGGATGAAAGTGCGTAGCTCCTTGTCCGAGTATGCGATAACATCATTCGGCGTCTTCCCCTCTAGACGATCTCCGTGAGTGAACACAATGATGGTGTACTTCCAGATGCTCTCCCCAAACATGCTCTCCATCAGCTTATGCATGCTTTTGTCATCATTAGTTAAGTTCCCGACAGGCATAACAAGTAGAAACACATGTGGCCCTGGAGTATAGAGAGAGATGGACTTTAGGATCTCTCGGGTCACAACCCTCTCTGTACGGCCGATCCTGTTCAGCCCTGGCGTGTCGATTATGGCCACGGGCCGGCCGTTGATGACTCCAGATGCTCTTTCACAGAACTGAGTGACTCTGCTCAGCTGCATGTCTGATTTAAAAGCGTTGTACCTCAGGATGGTGTTTCCCGTTGAACTTTTTCCAGATCCTCTCGCTCCCAGTAACATGATCCGCAATTCCTCTGCCAAAATCACGAAAAACCAAAATAAGTGTTTAATATAACTGCTTAACCCTCAGAGTCACAGTGAAATCAAAATTGACAATGCGTATTTCTTATGGGAGAAAAATGCAGCATTTCTTATCATTTATCCATGCATATTTTTTTAAATCATTCATAATCTGTCATCAAAATAACTTCCCCTCACGACATCTTAACAGGAAAGAAAAGCAACTTTCGTTTCATGTAAACCTTAATACCTTGAAAAATGCAATTAAAATGTATGTATCAGGTCAACACTATATGATGTTTCCTAACAAACTTTTAAATATGAAAATGTGGGTGCCATGAAATGCCTTACCGTGTGCATTTGTTGAGGCAGTTAAACTGGTTTCCACTACGTTTGGCAAATTTTCATACAATTTTTCAGATGTTGCATCTGTGAATAAGATAAAACACATTATATTAGGTTGAGAGACCATTTTCCTGATTTTAAAGTTGATAGTCATTGACTGTCGGAATATTATATGGAATTGTTACGCTAATAGTTTGGTTTTTTGGGGTGTAAACATTTGTTTAACTCCTCTATGACTCACAGCCCGTTGATGAGTCCAACTCTGAATCGTTCTCATCTTCCTCAGTGTCAAACCCATCTTCCTCAGTCTCCTCTATCTCTTCATCCGCCTTCTTACTGTCTGTCTCACCCTGTAGAGTCATTTTCTAATGAAAAAGGAAGAGAGTTTCGAGCATCACACTGCAAAATGCCATTTTCTTATTCAGTACTTTTGTCTTGATTTCCAGTAAGAATATTATTAAATTTAAAGATGAGATATTTTGAGAGAGAATACGTTTATTTGTCTTGTTTTAAGCATAAACTTCACTCGTTTTTCTTGGGATTTGTGCTTAAAACAAGAACAAAAGTATCAGACCTGTTATTTTTATCACTAACTTAGTTTCACTCATTGTTTATTCTGCAAAGTTAAATATCAAAGAGACGAGAAAGCAACTTACCACAGCTGGTGAAGTTGACAGTGTCACACTTGTTTAATACATGCACTTGCATGTGACGAGGAGATATGCTGGTTTCATCTGAGTTTGTTGTGGAAGATGTGTAAAATAATCCACACGAGTATCGACTTTAGTAAGAGGGCTGGTCTAAGTTGTTGAAGGATGCAATCACTTCACTCAACAAGAGTTTCATTGAGGCCTGAAGACTCGTTAAACGTGTTAGTCAGGTATATAGAGTGTTTTTGGCAAGCAGTTTTCTGTTTCAATGAAAAATGCTCCGCCAGCCTCGAAAGTGGTGGAGGTTAGAAATAAACCTTAGTAACAGTTTAGATTAGATATTTAAGTAAAGACACTTTACTTCATTATAGTCTGATCTGTATGGTTGCATTTCAAAATATCAAATATCCATTCTTAACAGTTATTTCGAACTAGTGACTTGCATTATACATTACATACTTGCAATACTGTGCCTATAATTTTTGCTCTGACAGATGGTACAGAACTACTCTATGGTACGCAGTATGAAATCAATGAGGAAAAAATATTTGGGATGTTTTGCCCTGCTAAAAATTGGACACTTTAACAATATCAATAAACATTATTTTTAAATTAATTTATTTAACAAAAATTTCATTTATCTAGTTGTTAACGTATTACACGAATAAAAAGTAACATTTTAAAATCTCTCAGGAAACTCTGTACTATTATGGCAACAGCTTTTTAATGTAATGTAATATTCTATGATACATTTGATGATATACAATGTTTGAAAATACTTTACTGAAGGTGACTCAGATTCTTTGATGAAAACTGAACTTTACTGCACACTTACTGCAGTAAGGGTCAATATGAGTATTTTGCATGACTATTTTTGAAAGATTTGAAAGAGGAAATCACAGCCGAGACAGTTTCACCTATAAAGTGTTTATTCAGCATAACAGCCTCATAAACAAAACAAAAATCGCTTATATTTCCCTTTTATTCTAACTTGTGGGAGCAGCTTACGTTTCTGATTGGCTACACAAAGCAAGATCAAGAACAACTTTTGTCCAATCATCGTTGGGGAAAAAAAATTCGAGCATTTTCATTGGCTCACACGGACCCGGAAGTTGATCATTTTGACGCCGACGGGGAAATTTCTTTTGGAAAACGATAGTATTCTTTTTTTAGATTTTAAATAACTAATATAAAAAGAAAGTCACTTTGCAGTTGCATCTTCCAGTGTGCAAGGATGGGATCTAAAGATGTGAAACTCCTGGATGTGTTTTCATACGAGAGTCTCGTGCATGCGGTGGCCGGGGCGATGGTAAAAACACAGCTTTACGTCACATCTGTCAGGTTTTATATGATCTCGCTTATGGCTTTTTGAATGGTGACGCGTGTGGATTTATCGCACTTTAATCTGCATTTCTGGCCTCCACCTGCTCGATGACAGCATTAAAAACAAATATTTTTTTAAATAATTATAAAGCAACCAATAAGTCTTCATAAAATGTGTATTCTGATTGCTTTCTACCTTTAAATTCAGCATATTAAAAGTGAAAAATCTAATATAGTCTGTGTATTTCTGTGTCTGTATGTCTCTCTCTCTCTCTCTCTCTCTCTCTCTCTGTGTGTGTGTGTGTGTGTGTGTGTGTGTGTGTGTGTGTGTGTGTGTGTGTGTGTCTCTCTCTCTCTCCCCCTCTCTCTGTGTGTGTGTCTGTGTGTGTCTGTGTGTGTCTGTGTGTGTGTGTGTGTCTGTCTGTCTGTCTGTCTGTCTGTCTGTCTGTCTACATGTATCTCTTTTTAATACAGTCATTTGTTTGCAGGGCAGTGTTACAGCGATGACTGTTTTCTTTCCTCTTGATACAGCTCGGCTCCGGCTGCAAGGTAAAAAGTCGTCCCTTTCCATTCTATTGTTTGTGTTTTAATGTATGTTACTGCATTATTTTCTTTTTCAGTGCAGTTGATGAGAAGCGGAAAGCCAAATCTACTCCAGCCATTCTGTCAGAGATCATTAAGGAGGAGGGTCTGTAAGTTATGTAGCATAAATTCATCTTTTTTGTGTCAACATCCAAGCTTGAAAATCTTAATTTTTTTATTTCAGGTTGCAAGCATAACTAGTGAGTAATCCTCTCTCTCTCTTTCTCTCTCTAGGTTGTCTCCATATAGAGGCTGGTTTCCTGTAATCTGCAGCCTCTGTTGCTCAAACTTCGTCTATTTCTATTGTTTCCATAGTCTGAAGGCCACCTGGCTACAAGGTCAAAGGTCAACGCCCGGGCGAGACCTAGTCTTTGGCATTGCTGCAGGTTTTCTCATTTGAAAAATTGTTTCTTTCACACATGCTTTGTGCAACCAGTATTAATAGATACATTTTCATATTCAATATCAATCAAATATTTTCATATTGGTCTTCTACTATATGCATGTGGCTTGTTCAAGGGCTAAAATGAAGCTAACTGTCTTCCTTTAGGTGTAGTGAATGTCCTTGTGACCACTCCACTCTGGGTAGTCAATACCAGACTGAAACTGCAGGGGGCGAAATTCAGAAACGAGGACATTCAGCCCACACACTACAAAGGAATAATGGGTAAAAGATATCAGACATGATATTAATTTAATTCCCTCACACGTAAAATGTGTGTCCAGTGGCATCAGGAGTTGATCTGTCTCTCTTCAGATGCTTTTGTCCAGATCGTGCAGCAGGAAGGAGTGGGAGCGCTATGGAACGGGACGTTTCCCTCCCTGCTGCTGGTGCTCAATCCAGCCGTGCAGTTCATGATCTACGAGGGTCTGAAACGGCATCTCCTGAGGGGTGTGAACAGAGAGGTTATACTTCTGATCCAAACACAAATTTTGTTTTTTTTAATAATGTACTAAACTAAGCTTTTACGTGTAGTAAAATATAGTGTAGTAATGTGACCGCTTTTAATTATCTTCATTTAGAGGCTTTTCTCAGCAGACCCGATTTTGACAGCATGTGAATAAACAGATGAATCGGGTTACAAGATCTCTGTTGCCTGAGAAACAGTAACTGCAGCATTTCTGAGGTTGTGGAGATGATGATATAGTTGTATCAGCACTCATGAAAAAGCATCTCTCAAGTATAAGTAAACGACTCCACACGTGGCTGTAAACGTGCAGTATTTTTGCTTGTGAATGAGTTTCCAATGTCTTAAATTACATCCAAGTTTCTTCACCCAAAAATGAAAATATATCACCCAAAAATATATATGTTGACCATGGTTTTTCAGGCTTTTTAAAATCTATATTAAAAGATATTGTGCATTGTTTCAAGCGTTTGTGGGAGGAACTGGCTTAAAATTCTTCTCCATAATGATTTTAATACAGTGGTACCTCGAGATACGAAATTAATCCGTTCCGAGGCGGCCTTCGTATAATGAGTTTTTCGTATCTTGGAACACATTTTACATGTAAAATGGCTAATCCGTTCCAAGCCCTCCAAAAACACACCATTAAATTTCATAATAAAGCTAAATTGACCTATAAACAATGAAATAACGTAAAATGTCGAAGCTTACCTTTCGAGTGAGGCTATCTCTGAAAGTGGCGGCAGAGGAGGAGGAGGACAAACGGCAGATAACGTACGTACGTACACTTAACTTTACGAAAACACATAAAAAATGTAAAGTTTGGGGTGCGGAGTGGCTGAGCTAAAGCACACCAGCACGTACGTATAGATGATGCATGATGGGAGGGATGCTGTCCAATTAGAGAGAAGGATCTCATGGCTTGGCTAGCATCAGGAACCAATGGGAGAGCAGGAGGATGGTGGCGAGTCTACTATAACTAAGATGGCGGCGTGCGGCGCGAGTTTCAAAATTGTTATGGGGCGAATCTCGGACTTTCAGAAACCTTTCGTATCTTGAAAACTTTTCTTATGTAGAGCAGTAAAAATTTTCATCTTTGCTTTCGTAACTTGGATTTTTCGTAAGTTGAGCCTTTCGTATGTTGAGGTACTACTGTATTTATCTTATTCCCATCGTTACACATTCAAACTTGGACAGAAAAAAACAACAACTATAACCATAGTTGTCATTTTTTGTTAAACTAACCTCTAGACTTAAAGGATTAGTTCTTCCCAAAATTGTAATTTACTCACCTCGGTGTTATCCTAATGCTGTTTACACTCACACTCACACTCGTCCTTTTAATGGTAGTGAATAGCGACCAGCATCGAGTTGTTGCGGGTTCGATTCTCAATACCGGCAAGAGATGTGTGTCCATGGTTTGCAGTTTGTGTGTGTGTGTATATAGTGCACTAACTTGGATGTGTTAGGATACAGAGGATAAATTTAGAGTATGGATTATCATACTTGGCCTTTACTTGTCACTTTATTAATTTCTTACTTCTGATTCTGTCTGATTGTTAATAGCTGTTGTCAGTGGAGGTGTTTCTTATCGGAGCCGTTGCTAAAGCCATAGCAACCACCTTAACCTACCCACTACAGACAGTTCAGTCTGTTCTACGGGTAAGAAAAGAGTACATTTGGATTATATTTACCCAAGCAGGACTCGTATATGTTCAAGTGTGTGGGGTCACTAAGAAAGACATTTTGAAAGAAATGTAATTCTTTTTAAGATATGCATCCATCCTCAAATGCTTGTCCCGTTTAGGGGCATGGAGAAGTAGTCCACATGAAAAGGCTATTTTAATACTTTTATTCAGCAATGATGTATTACATTGGTTTTACGTTGTTACAAAATACTGCTGTTCTTAAGAAATTTCTTAAGAAACATAGAATAAAAAAACATAGAATATGTTTAAGTTCACCCCTACTTCTCCAACATCCTACAGATTAATGATTATACAATGATTATACTTATTGCATATTAAGTAAATGTATTTTTGCCAATATGGAGTTTGTGGTTCTTAAATTTTCTTTTAAACTTAATTTCCAATGTCCTTCTGTTATTCAATTCAATTTCCCATTTTGTTCTCATATTATATAAACCTGAATCCTTAATTTCTTTGAATATATTATTTATTTGTCCTATAAAAATGATCTACTCTATTAATTTAATCATAATCTTCATTCTTTAGTCATGAAGTGCTAAAGAGGGTGAATATCGTCTATAGTTTTTACTTTAATTTCATCCTTTAAATAACTTCTTATTTGAATATTTTTGTAAAATAGTCTCTTAGACAATAATGTATATTTTCCCCATGTTCTCAAATGTCTCCATATCGTTGTCTCCATAAATTTGAAAAAAGTCTTTGATTAAAAACACTTGCAGGCCCAATCCTTAAATACATCATCAAAAGTAATTTGTTTAATTCTTCTACAACATTTAAAAGTTTCTCCTATACATTAATAACTAGTATTCACATTTTTTATTTCTCCCACAGAATTTTAATGTACTAACTGCATCTAGTTGACCCAGTTTCCTTACATTTCCACTTTAAGTTGTTACTTTTGCTTCACCCCCCCATGCCAGATACATTTTCTACAAATATTTAAACTGGAAGATTTAATTGCCGTTTTTTCCCCAAACAAATATAATGATAATATTTTCCACCCTTTAAAACCATTTATTATAGTAGTTTTAAAAGTATCATAATTTCACTGTTATACATTTTCTACATTATTTGTGATTGTCACTCACAAGTACTTTTCAGTTTGATTCCATTTAAAATCAAATTTAATTTAAAAATCTGTTGTTGTGTACCCCCTATTTCCATCGTCTCTGCCTTGTTATTTATATCCTGACAAATCCCTATATAACTCTCTCTTCTAACACTGAGAGTAATGACGTTTATATCTGTTAAAAAAAATAATACAATGCTCCTCATCTTCAATTTTAAGACCTTTTATTAATGCATTCATTCATATACTCTGTCAAGGGCTCTATATATAATGCAAATATCTGATATGACAATGGATCCCATTGTCTTGTCTCCCACATTTATGCAAATTTCTCATGCAGCGTTATATGGTTATATTCATTTAGCATAATTTTTCTCTGCTCTGTCTATCAGAACTGACCTGCACAGCACCAGTTCACAACCAGTGTTAGACATCAGAAAACCAAACCTTTACAAATGTTTTTTTTTTTTTTTTGTGTGCTTGTGTACTGATATTATGGTCTGTTTAAACTGTCCTGTTCATCTGTGTTCAGTTCGGACAGCATGGCCAGCCAGCAGATCAGTCCAAACTCCTGAATAGCCTGAGATCTGTCATGTATCTGCTCGTCAATAGAGTCAGGTACCATAACACACACACACACACACACACACACACAGAGACTGAAACACACATTTCACTTGTGTGCCATGTGGTCCAAATATTCCACTTTACAGTTCATTTTTACTAGCGAAGAACCGCCCAAGTTATTGTTGGGTGATTCATTGGCTCCTGTCAAGTTGAAATGTTTGCTGATTGATTTACTGCAGGAAGTGGGGCATGCTGGGATTGTTTAAAGGCCTGGAGGCGAAGCTGCTTCAGACGGTCCTCACTGCTGCACTGATGTTCTTACTGTACGAGAAGATCGCCAACACCACCTTCAGGGTCATGGGGGTCAAACGCACACTGACGTCCCGCTGAGATCCCACTGGATGTTTAGCGGCTCGCTGATGTCATAGGAATTTCATGGGCTGACATTAGTTCTCTTGTTATGAGCTGTGGTCAAATGATGTGTTTAGTTTTATAAAAGGATGAAATATACAGTACCAGTCAAAGGGTTAGATGCACTGTAATCAGTTTGTTTATAATGATTTTTAAAACCTTTTGATAGGTTTATGATTAAACTGTGTGGGCAAGTAATGTTTAACTATTGCTGTCAACAATGGACCCTGATGTTAGATCAGCCTGGAGAAATCCAGACTGGTTTTTCTGGTTCTGTGTAAGTGATACTTTATGACACCAAGCCACTGAGACCGTACCGGGCCTTTAACCTAAAGAGTCTACGGATTCAACTTTTCAAAATATTTTATTTTCATCTTTCTTGATAAGGGACTGGAATAACCAGTTAGTGAGTAGGAATCACCACATCTGAACTCTGAATGTTGCACTTCCCTTGTTGAAACTTCTGATACTGAGGTTTCTGAGCATGCTTTACATTCAGACTTATGCAAATCTGTACTGTGATTAAAATGCTTTTAGACAGTAAAAGCATTTCAAAAGTCTCTCTCAGTGCCATGTTCACACTGTACTAAGATGTAAGTGGCATCGTCAGCATACTTTTTCAGTTGTTTTTAAATATAAAATGTGGATGTTTTCTCCTTGAATGTCAGAATGGTTATTAACAGTAATAAATATTTTAATTAATCACAAAACCAAAGTCAGATGATTCAAACTATGAACAATTTAGGAAATTATATTCATTAATTTACTTACATTTTATAATTTATTTAATATAATATTTGCGTAATATTTTTTCTACAATAAAATAATTGATCAATGATAATGTGATGTAAAAGGGAGTCGAATTTGTTTTGCTTTCAATGTAAATTACATTTTAACAGGGTAAGACAAAGGCAGTTGCATGAACTGGCCTCCAAGAGGCAGTAATGTCGCTCTTTTTGCACTGTTCTTCAAATCAAAATTCCCAGTCTGTTAAAGTTAAATTCTGAAGTTTTCAAAGTCTCATGATTTTTGCGACTAATAATTTTTTTTAAGGAAAATATTTACATTTATTAATTTAGCATTTATTAGTTTAATTATATATATTATTGACTAGATGGAAACGTTGAAAAAAGGTTAGAAAAGTTGAGCCACAAAAACTAATCCTTTTATTTTGTTATTGGAGATATTTGTAAACTATAGTATTAAGTAGATTTCTAGTATTAAACTACTATTATATCTTATAGTATCATTCTAATAATATATTCTAGTATATAATATATTATATACTATAATACTATAGTATTATAGTATAATATAAACAGTAGAAATAACAGTGTACATGCTAACTAATTTATTCTATTTCTGTTGTGAAAATCTCAAGCTGATTTTCCAACCAAAACCGGTGAGCATTCCAATTGGCCCGGTGGTTCACCGAGTTTCCCGAGCACCGTTCTGATTGGTTGTCATTCAGGATTTTCGAGCAGCGATCTGATTGGTTATCCTTCATCACAGTCAAGCAGCGCCCTGATTGGTTGTCGTTCAACACAGTCGATTATAATTAGACCTCGCTCGTCCCTGTCGCGGAAGTCGTTTAAATGAGACTATTGGTTATTTGCAACGCCAGTCTTCTAAGCACTCGCCCACTATTGGATGGATCCTAAAAATGGGCGGGGTTCCGGTTGAAGTTTTTCTGGATATCGGAAAGGATTAGTGAAGTCCAGACCGGTGGAATACCAATAGATGAGACCATTGTAAAGTAAGACAACTTCTCATGTTTATGCCTTGATTTGACGTGCTTCCGCTGTGCATGTGCAGCCTTTTGTTCGTATACTTTTAGGGTGTTTAATATTGCATCATGAGCTTACTGGAAGTTGCATTGTGTAGTTGGGAGCAGCAGGCACATGGTCTGAGTTTGCTTGTCGGGTCTCTGTGCCATATGTTTTTTTGGGGGCTGTCATAGGTGTGACTGAAGATTATAAGGGGAAAGGATGCAGGTCACCTTGGCCTCAGTGGGCATAGGAACCAGGGTGCCTGTGGTCCTGATGCTGTGAAGGTGGGACCATTATGTAACATGCATCATGACATGATGGTGTCTTTATTGTTTTATTGCATGCATCTGTCAATAGGTGTGTTTGGGTGTTATTGCTGCTCATAGAAGATGTTTTGTTTTTTTTTGGATACAAGATCATGTTTTCTTTATGGTATTATCACGCCATGTGTGATATCACAGTGTGTGAAAGTGCTAATCCAGTTCCAAGGTGAATGAAAGTCTTGAACAAGATAATACAAATTAAGACATAAGCTGATGGTTAAAAATATGCATTTAATTTATTTATGGCTGTATTTTCAAGATTCAAGAGTTTTATTTGTCACATACACAGTTATATACAGGATATACAACTGGTAGTGAAATGTAAACTGGTTCGCTCCATGGACAGTGCAAATAACAGTACAAAAAATAAAGAATAAAAACACAAGGAAATTAAAATACATATAGAATAAAAAGTACTATATATGTATATGTGGAATTATAAATAAATCAAGTAAAAAATAAAAATAAGTGGAATAAAATAAGAAACTGTGCAGTGAAGTAAACTGTAGACTATATAAATAATTTAATATAATAATTAAAAATAATATAAATATATATAAATAATAATATTTATTATTTTATAAACAATAGTTTAATATCCTGTTTTGCATTAATTTTGTTGGTTTGTTAATTTATTTAATTGTATTTATTATTTTTTAATTCTTGAAAACTTCTTTTATTCTCAATTTAGTTAGGAAAAATAAGTATTTCTAAAAATAAAAAACACATTTAAATTTTTTTTAGTTTTATGAAGTTTTTTTTTTTAAATATTAAAATAGATTTGTGATTCTATTTCTAGAATAATAAATATTTTGTAGACTATTGAAATAGGTTAATAAAAAAGTAAATATAATAAATATATTTCTAAGATATTAAATATTTACTAAAATAAATGGGTTCAAGATTCTGTTGTAAATGTCTTGGAATGTATTGACTGATGCAAAGCATTTATTGATCTGTCTTTATCGCATCAGCCTTTTAACTGCGTTTTGGAAACACGATTATGCAATATTCAGCATAATGCACAATAATCCCACAGTTTATAATCAACAGGCATGACTTCTGCTTCACACACTATGCGTGTGTGTATGAACTAGGTCAGCTGATGATTCATAGTGCCTAAATAAAGTGGGACAAAAGGAACTTTAACTTCTGCTTCATTTCAGACTTTGAGACTGACCAGCTTAAAATTAATGAGACAACAGTCCTCATTTATTTATGTAATATGTCTCTTATGCCTTCCTCCTTTTTCTTTTTTTAGTAAACTCACTTTTGTTCCTCTTCTCTGCACCTCAGGCTTCAAGGAATGTTCAAGGTCAGCTTTATCAGCAGCAGAAATATGCAGCTTATAAAGCACTTAAATGAATTATTCTGCTAAAATGTGTGTTATTTGGGCTGTAAGATTGTCTAACTTGCTCTTTTTAGTTGTGAAACTGCTGTTTTAGGTGGACGGACTTCTTCTGTTTCCGGTTACCACCTTAATCCTAGTGTGTGGACTTCGGTCTTTGTTAAGAATCTTTGTGCGGACCATGTCAATATTGAGGGATGAGCCAAAATGATTTCCTGTGGTATGCTGTTTGGAGCTTTTATTGAACTCAGAACATGCCTCAATGCAACAAAACCTTATACGTTATAAAAGTAGAAATATAGGCATGCATATATACACACACAGGCCTTCTTTTTATAACACATAAGGTATGTATGTGTGTGTGTGTGTGTGTGTACATACATAATATACACATATGCATGCATACATATATATGTGTGTGTGTTTAACCTTATTTATAATACATAAGGTGTATATGTGTGTGTATAGGGGCTTAACAAATGAGAAAGGGGTCGAGGGCCTGTGCATTTTCACCAAGAATGATAACTAGAACTAAATTAAATAACATGCGTCTTTAAATGATCGAGCGCTTCAAAGCAGGATGAATTCTGATTGGCTGTCAATGTTCAATTTGAACGGCTTAAGAGTTTTGGGCCTGTTGCTTCCAGTGTTATTGACAAAAAATGTTAAATTACTTTTCGTAATTGAAATGAAGCGGAAATAAAATTAAAAGTTTAAACTTGGAAAAACTAGAAATGTTGCTTTGGCAACTAAATGAAATAAGTTTAAGAGGAAGTACTAACATTACTAAAACAGTTTTTTCCCAGGGAAAACAAGAAATGATTAGAATGTCAAAGTGTTCCTTGAAGGAAATGCAAGTCGCTTTAGATAAAAGCGTCTGCCAAATGCATAAATGTTTTATATTTTATTTCAATCTAATAAAAATGACTAAAATTGAACTAAAAGCAAAGATGACATGAATATATCAATACTATCATTGTATATAAATAATCGTAAAATTACACAGTTTGTACTAAAAATCTTGGATGCATTGAACATGTGCATCATATGTGTTTTTATTCTTTGCTGACTTTCAGAGTTTCACATTATCCTTGCAGAATGTATTTGCAGAATTTGCAACAGCAATGATATTGATCTTGCTAACACAGATAAGGGTTTGTGGAAACTACAAAAGACTTGTCTAAGAAACATCAGTAAGAATGTGCTGATAACGACAGACCAGTTAGTTCTGTTTGCGTTGTGCAAGTGTGTATTGTTTTCAGAAAAAGTCACAATTAAAGCTGCATAGTCTCAAGCTTGTTGTTTTGTAGTTGTAAAGAAAAAATTGTTCCTAAAATAAGAAATAAAAAAATAAATGCATTTAATGTAAAAAAAATTAACAAATATGAAAATGCATGGCATTATCATTCTTTTGTGGTGGGGGTCAGTGAAAGTCCATTTCTCACGATTAACTAGTTGCTTATTCCACATGACCATATTCTACATCCCATAATCCCATAATTATTATTATATTTTTATATTTTTTTGTGGCAACAATGAGAATTGGAACCTAAACTGAAGTGTTACCATATTATTTTTATTAGATAATTTTTTGTCTAATTTTCTTTCTTATTTTTTCCTATTTGTCTTTCTTTTAGAAAGGTTGATCCCTCACACCTGACATGAAATTACTCCGGACTCTTTTGAACGAGGAATAAATCAGGTAACTGAATTTGAAGCACCTACACATAAACTCCTCTGGGTATTTTCCTCATGTTTATTATGCTGTTGTTCTGCATATGCAATTCCCAAAACCCTGATGTTCTCTGCACTTCTCAGAAACTCTATTTTAATGTCTTTTGAGATCCTCTAATTGTTGTAGTTCTTTTCATGTTTCATTATTAAAAAATGTGTTTTTTTTAAATCGCACATATGAAGTAATGTCCAATATGGTTGTTAGTATAGCTGGTTAAAATATTGAAATCTTGGTTTTTATCAATTTTCATTTTGATGGTTTGATATTGATTCTTAAATGCCAATAATTGATCATTTAGTATATGTTGATGAGTAATCTAAACTTTGTAGCCTCTGCTATTCAATAAATAAGCTTTGTATTTTGATATGAAACAAAGTCACCGCTTTCAAATTCACATATTGCCGTTTTGCTCCTCTCTGATGTGGGTCGACAGATCTTTGTAGTGCCTCCGTTTAAACAGCATGTGAATTGATAATCTTTTCTTCTTTACTACTAGTTTTAAACATGAATGAAGGTATGTTGAAAGTTTCTTAACTTACCGAAATCCATATCATGTCTCTCATGTGGTCAGCGTTTCAACTGTGGAGAGATGCCAATAAAATGGCTAGTAAACAATGTGCCACGTAACATTTTGTTTACCATTTTTAGTGACCATAAACTCAATAGTTAGTTAGAACATTTTTAGCATTAGCATTTTGCTAAACACACACTCTGTTACATGTTCATTATACTTTTACTTAACCTTTACTACAATATTTCATACAAGTTTAAATGAATCCATCATAAAACAAGTTGTCACCCTTCAAATGTTTGTACTTCAATAAACGAATCGGAGTAGAAACATAGTTAATTTACACGTATGCATTTGGCAGATGCTTTTATCAAAAGCGACTTGCATTGCATTGAAGATGCACATTAACGTTCTTGCTTTCCCTGGGAATTTTAAAATTAATTTTAACCGTTAATTAAAGGGGTTCCCTGTATAGTTTAGAGCTTTAGTTGACCGATAATGTAGAAGTTGACCTGTAGGCCTACTGTACTTGATATACATCCAAATGAATCCATATCGAATTGAAACGAAATCGCATAAGCTTGTGACTCGAAATCACCATATGGCCACCGTAAGTCAACATGAAATGCCGTACACAACCCATTTTGCTTTTGTAAGTTATATCTCAGAAAAATGAAAGTCAGTTGGGATTGCGGGCCACTTGAGTGCTGTTGAGTCCTGGCATGGATTAGCCAGCTGTCACTTTGCAGAGACACCAAGCACATGGCATGATATTTTGACGCAGTGACTTCATCTTTTGAGTGATGTGTGTAGTCTTCAAATGTTCACTTGTCTGTACTTCACTTGTTTAAAATGGTAAACAGAAAAAACAACCATCCAGCTGCTAAAGCTGAAGCCTTTTGTCAACTTGTAGAGGGACAGTTCATCCCAGAGGGAATGGAGCTTTGCATTCTGGTCCAGATAACATCAAATGACCCGACCATGAAAGTCAAAATGAGAAACTTAAGCCAAGGTCTTTGAATTTTAAAACTGTGGTTAAGTCATATCCTGATTCCATTCCTCACCCATAAAAGCAGCCAAAACTCCCAGAACTTGTTTGCGCACTGGCTTTAACTGGACTGTCTTTTTGCTGGGAGGTAATAAAACGGTGTATCGGAAACACTGTAACTTCTGAATAGGGTTAGCAATAATCTTCATGGTGATATTCGATAAGTGATGTCAGTAAGTGCAATACGTTTCCTGCAGTTGAGCATCTGTTTCCCATAAAGATCAATAAATCAAATGCATTTCATGTGGTAAGTGTATAGTGTTATTAGCATGAGTTCAGCAGGACAGTCAAGATGTCCGGGAGCATGTTTTAAAGTTGATCCATCCATTATTTCTTTGACATTTTTGATGACTGCGTTTATTTGATCAAAAATATATTTAAAAAAAAGGAGATATATTATTATAATTGAAAATTAATATTTTCTGTTTGAGTATCTTTTAAACATAATTTATTCCTGTGATGGTAAAGCTGTTTTTTTCTGCATAATTAGAAAATTAGTCTTCAGTATCGCATGATTTAGTGCTGTACATGTATGTTTGAGGATCTATACATCTGTATACCCACACAGTCAGGCCAAAACAGTACATCTCATGTCTCTTTTCCTAACACTTCTTCACATTTCACTTACCACAAATACTCCCACTCATATTTTTAGTATTACTTCACAGAAATGTTCTGTGAACCAATAAAAGGCAAGAAAAAAAGAACCGTATTACAGAAAAACAAATGTGTTTGCAAAGCAATTTTACTGCAGTGCTGAGAGTCTGAGATGCAAACAGAATGCACCTGTCAATCATGTTTTCCCGTTGTGACATCATTCATCACCATGGCGATAGATTCCAGCAGCACTGTTTTGCTCAGATGGCCTGATGAGAACGAAGTGTGTGTGTGTGTGTTTGTGACTCACTCGGCACATGACTAAGCTGTTATCTGCTCCTCTCTGTACTCGAGCACCGTAGAGAGAAACGTGTCTCTGAAAACACCTGACACTACTTCTGTTTAAACCAATTCTCTTGTTGTTTTCTGCTAACCCATGGATGGCCTGGTCTATATAACATTTTCTTTACCACAGAAGAAGACTGAGTTTAAAAATGTTTATGTAGCTTTTTTCAGTGAGAAATCATTTGATTCATATTTTTGATGAGAATAGGAAACATTGTTTTTTATTATTGTTAATTCTTTTACCTAAACGGGATCAAACTAATAAAAAATGTATATGAACTGTGCTTTTCCAAGTAAACTGAACTGCTTCATTTGTCTCCTGCTTGAGTTTTCAGTTTTGTTGGCGCCTGCAACTTCTCAGTAGATTAACAATGCTATTTCCCTATTATTCAAAGCAAGGTAATAGGATCTGACAATGATCCTTTTTTCTGAAGGGGGGATTTTGTAACTTGAGATCAGTTCTAATAGAAGCAGACTCCAGTTTACTGAGAAACCTGAGAGGTTTTCATTGAAATTTCACTGAAAATTAGAAGTCTGTGATTTGAAATTTAATGATATTACACTATCATTTCTTTAAGAGGAGTGAGTTAAAATTTTTGCTGGATGTTAAAAACAGAGTCATGCAGTGAATAATATTTCAAATTATCCAGATCATAATACAATTCCTTGATAAGAACCTTCACAATGTTCCACATTTGATAGATCCAAAATGTACATTGTTAATTCTGTTGCACATAAACCATGGTTTCTCATGTTGTGCTTTGTTTTTTATGTGTGGGGGACGATTTGGAAATCCATTACTGCTTGTATATGTATATAATATATATATATATTATTTTCTTATTATTATTTGAATGATTTGTAATCAAGTTAGGGATTTTTATTTTTCGTACACTTTAGTCTATCACCTATGTAATCTGTTCGTCAAAGCTTTAACTTTGCTTTTCTGTATTTTTCGATAGAGTAAGGATGAATATTGTCAGCACTTCTCACCAGATAGAGAATGTTTTGAGAGTCTTTCTTTTGATAGTTGGAGAATGAGCCGAGTTCAGCCTTGGAGAAGCTGTGTATCTGTGTGTGTGTGTTAATATGGTCTGTTTTGGTGAGGTGATTAACTGGCACCATAAGGAGACGGAATGACTTGTTCTCGATAATCTGATGCCTAGAAACACTTTTCTGCAACCTGGAAGGTCACTTAACACGTAAACCAGAGGCCTTGTTGTCAACCACATGATTGACAAAGATAAGCTTCAGACTGTCTGCTCTTCTGTGGAAAATTACTTATTTTGTTTACCTTTTTTCTTTCTTAGCCAATCAGAATCATTTAACCTTCAGCAATGGCATAGATAGTACCCTCTGTTAGAGTATAACTGCTGTAACAATGTTATTGTATGTGTGGTGGCCTACGAACTTGAATCTGGCTCCTGGTCTTCATTCAACATATCTGGTCCTCGAGTCTAAACTGTAATTCCTCTACACATTCACACACATTCACATACACACATTCAATCAAACAATCATATCACATTCAGCACATGAAACCATCTTTCAAGTTTTGTTACTGAGTGTAAAAAAGAAAGGTGTAGCTCTTTAGGTTTGCTGGGACATTTCACCAATATGAATAATACATTATGTAAAGGTCAGAGCAGACATGCGCTCAATTTTCAAATGATCTGTCAAACTTTCTAACACTGAAAGTTGATGGTTGTTAAAAGTGAACCCCATTAGCAGATGGGGCCATGACAGAATTTCTGACTCAGTTTTTGGATGATGGCATTTGTTTATGTGTGTCGGATGCCTTCCAACCTGTCACTGCAAAGATGCTTGTGTTCTGCATGTGAGATGTTATAATGTTACCATGGTGATGGTGCTTAAAATTCTTGCAGCAGAGTTTGTTACCTCTGTGTTGTTCCTGTTGCAGTGAGATCACGCATCTCTTCACTATACACACATGCACACACATTCTCTTTGAGATGAATGCCTCTTTTCTTTATGTAACTACAGGTCGTATTCACAGTGTTGTACTTTTTTCCTGTAAAGTCCGTATTCTGGAAAACTGTTGCTAAAAATGATACTTTGGTTCCTTTAATGAGAAATAAGCCTACGAACAAATGTACGATAAATAGGTTAACAGTGAATGACTAATATGATTACTTGTTTTGTTTTTTTTCCTCTTTAGGGCTGTTTTTATCCATGGCAACTATGGGGGAGGAATCAAGTCCCAGTGTCCCTGCCCCTGCTCTTTCCACAGTCTCCGCCTCCAGTCCACAGAGTGAAGCTGTAACCAATGAGCTGCAAGAACTGTCTCTTCAGCCCGCCCCCAACTTGCTTCCTATTCACCAGAGAAAGAATGGTGAGCTTATTATAATGGCAAAACAATAATATTGAATTATTAAATCTAAAAACACAGAAACTTGAATAATAGAGTGCTGCAGGTACTATATCAGAACTCCAAAATCGAATTCGCTACTGGTTCCTTTGAGATTTTCCTATAGGGTTTTATATTGTTTGTTTTTGAAGTTATGAGAAAATTAAAGCCTGTGGTAAATGTAACTTGACGATGCTTTGATGTTTTGTTCTACAACTTGGGTGATCGGGCTTTCTCCTCTTTGGCTCCTAAATTGTGGAATTCCCTGCCCTCTGAGATAAGACATGCAGAATCTCTTAATGTTTTTAAATCATTACTTAAAACATGCTATTTTAGGATAGCTTTTATGTGATTCATTTTATTATTCTTGATTGTTTTTACTTTGGCTTTTTAATTGATTTTATTGTTTTGTGTATCTTTTAATTTTTATGTAAAGTGCTTTGAGATTCTCATTTAAAGGCGCTATATAAAATAAAGTTTATTATTATATTATTATTATTACAACGTAAACTGCTCACACTTATACCTTAAACTACCTTATCTAGGAACGTACATATTAAAAAATAAACATGACCGCTTCAAAATTCTTGTTTTGCTCAAATGTGTAATATACGTTTGAGAACAAAATGTCTGAGTATAGTCAAGTTATGTTTACCAAAGGCTTTATGTTACAGACAAATTAAAAACCTACTATTAAGTCACATAGTCGATGGAACCAGCGACGATTCTGACTTCATCCTTGCACCACTCTATACAGACTTTCTGAACGCCCCAAAAATGCCTCGATTGCCGTCTTAAATTTGCTTCTGGGAACATCCATGTCACAATTTTCCGCCCAAGGCAGATAGGAAAAAATTGCATAGTCGTTTTGTTGCAATAGTAGTGTGTTGAAATTTGCGGTTATGGTAAGGGGTGTGGCATTTCCAAAACTCATTCGAAGTGGTTGACCAATCACAACACACTGGTCCAGCCAACCAATCAGAGCACATTACACTTTTCAGAACTAGAGTGTTTCTGACAGATTGAGAAGACAGGTGCTGTAAAATATGAAAATAAAAATAGTTATGTGTTTTTGAACATTCAAGAATGAAAACCTATTCTAGAATCAAGATTTTGTAAAATTTTATATGGACACTTTAAAACGGCTAGTTTTTGTAATGTCAAAAAATTAAATTAAGATAAATTATAATATCATATGAGGAAACTTTGCACATTTAATGTATAATTACAACCTATGCAATGCCACTGAAATTCACATTTTAGAGAAAAAAAAAAGTTCGTCAACATAACCTGTGAAAAGGTGTCATCTCACAATTCCTGGACCAATTGTGTCCCGATTGATAATTTTGTCTGGGAGGCTTAAAAACAAGAATATTTCACAAAAATGGCAGTGTCACTGTCACCACATCGAGTTATGGAGGAGGGAAAACAAAAGGGATCCAAAAATATTAAAATGGGAAAGTAGTATTCATTTTGGACAAAGTTTATGTCAAGGCAAGGCATGCATAATGTGATTTACAGAAAGGAATTTTATTCTCAATTACACTGTAACAATGTTGAACGTTCAGGGAGGAAGGAGGCGGGAACTGGCAGACATTTACCAGACTTTAATAATGAAATAAACCATAAATACAAAACGAAAGTAATGGCGGCGGCCCCTCGCGGTCGACCGCCGCCCACACAAAACATAACATAAAATCCAGGCCTGGTCCTCTCTCGCTTTCACTGTCGTCGCTCCTCCTTTTAAGTGTCCGCTCCTCTGTGAGAATCGAGAGACACCGGTGGCTTTGCAGGTGTCGCTCATTCTCAATCACGCCACCGGCTCTCGTGACGCGCTCACGGTCCCTCGACCCCGCCCTGCTCGCCACATACACTTATCGGAAGTTTGGAAAATTTCTCAGTTTTAAAATTAAAGTAATGAAATATTGTTAAAAAAATCATGGTAACGCTTTACAATGGTTGCATTTGTTAACATTAGTTAACAACAATAACAAAAGCTAACAATGAAAAAAACTAAATTCTAAAGCATTTATTAAAGGATTAGCTCAGCCAAAAATGAAAATTCGCTCACTAATTACTCACCCTCATGTCCTTCCAAATCCGTAAGACATTAATTTGTCTTTGGAACACAAATGAAGATCTTTTTGACAGATTTCTGTCAGCTAAAACCTTCAAAAATGTTATAAAGACACCTAAAACTAATCCATATGAATTGAAGAGTTTACTTTATATGATGACCTTTATTGATTTTAAGCTTTTATTCACATATAAATTCATCAGCGAACATAAACGGTAGCTCAGCTGTACCTGCTTGATGCGTGAGGACAAACCTCTTGCTGAAGCTTATATGTGCTGCGTAATATGAAAATTAACATCATTGGTTCTTGCCGAAGCTGAAACGTGCTGCGTAAGACACAAGAATATTGGGAATAAAAGCCTAAACTAAACTGTTTCCCTTTACGACTTCATTCTGAACTTTTTGAAGCGTCAAAGTGGTAGTTAAGTAGCTGTCAGTACAGGGACAAATATCTCCCAGATATTAAAACATCTTCATTTGTGTTCCAAAGATGAACAAAAGTCCTACAGGTTTGAAATGACATGAAGGTCAGTAAACATTAACTAATGGAATCTTACTGTAAGTTGTTAAACGGGACAAATGCGCTTCCACTGACGTGCACAATAACATTATCCTTATAATATCAGATCCTAACATTAAGATCTGCATACATGCATGCACAAAGCGGAACCGTGACATGCTCACACGTGGCTAAGCTGATTAACAGTTTTCTTCCTCATAGCATTGACATGTTTAGTATATGGTTACTTGCCTCTGGCTAATAGTTGTTTCTAGGTTTGTTTTGCATTACTTATCTTTGTAAACACCCACACTCGCGTCCTACAATATCTGAATCTGTTCAGAGTGAAAATCTGGCTGTAGGAACTGTTATCTGGGAGGTGTTGCTGCTGCCACCCAGTGGCTCTTATCTGCACTTTGGTCTATTATTATCCTGGGAAAGTGTTGGACAGCCTGAAGTCACTTACACAGGGGTTGGAGAATGAAATCGAAACGGTGGCCAATGTTGTTGGATGTTTCATATCGATGCATGTGCAGCCCGGTGGTCAGTCTCCACTGATTGCACATTCAGTAAGAGCAGAGTGTGAAGGTTGAATTAGCAGAGCAATAGCACAGCTGCACAAAAAAAAATCCAAACAACATAAAGGGAGACCTATTTCAAAAGAGGACAAATTGTTGGTGGACACTTCTCTGGCTCAAGGACACAGCAACTGTTAAATCAAGAGGAATATGTCTGAAAGGGATGTCCAGGTACTAACTCGGGTTGTTTCCAAAACGCATAAAACCACAGCTGCCCAACTCGCTTCACAATTAAATATGCAGCTCGACTCTCCTGTTTCATCGCTGGCTTCAGAGTCAATATTCATGGTCGGGCTGCTATAGTCAAACCATTGGTCACTCGTGCCAATGCCAAATGTCGATTTCGTTGGTGCAAACCGTGCAAATCCTGGACTGTGGACGGTGTAAAACCTGTATTGTTCTCGGAGTCCACTTTCACCGTCTTCCCCACATCCGTGTGTTAAAGTGTGAAGCTCCAAAGAGGTTTAACACCCGGACTGTTAATGCCAAGATTGAAGCACGGGGTGGATCAGTGATGCTTTGGGCTTTAATATCACGGCGTTCCCCACTGTGCTTGATGACTGCCAAAGACTACCGAACCATTCTGGAGGACCGTGTGCTCCTAATGGTTCAAACAATTTACCCAGAAGCAAGATCTTACACACAGCAAGATTTGTTTCAGAATGGTTTGATGAACCAAAATAAACTTATTTTGGATATTGCCAAGAGAGTATTTTTATTTTTTTATATATATACAGTGGAGTTCACTTATCTCTACTCACGGTTATCTCGCCAATCAAGTCAAGTCACCTTTACTTATATAGCGCTTTTTACAATACAGATTGTTTCAAAGCAGCTTTACATTGGTCACATGAAAACATTATAAACAAAGTTTATAACAATCCTATAATGTCGACGTTTTTGAAGTGGAACCGGCAAACTCCCTATTTGTCTTAGTATTTTCTCATCGGTTACGTCAATTCTTTAATGTCGCCGAATCCTAGTGTCTCGAGCACAAACAAGGGACATATTCGGCACTTCACATGGTTATCTCGTGACTGAGTTCACTGCGCATGCGCTGAGTTCGCGTTGCACCTGGATCGCGGTCAGTGTTGCCAACTTGGCGCCTTTGTCGCTATATTTAGCGAGTTTTCAGTTTTCACTCTAGCACAAATTTAAAAAAGCGACTAGTGAAAAATCTAACGACTTTATCTAGAGTTATTGGAGACTTTTGGAGACTCTGCACATCTAGTAAAAGTAAAAGCACACATCGTTCTTACTCTTCTCAAGAAGCAGCGAGTGCTGCCGCACCCCCACCCAAAAGCACTCACAGGCCTCGCGCAGCAGCCGCTCCCAGATGCAGGGTGAGCGGGAGATCTTCACTCCTCCACATGCAAATGAATCACGCATGTCCGGAGAGACGCCGCTGGCTGATTACGCAATGACAGTACGGGATGTCAAATGTTCTTTGTCTAAAAAATAATTAAATCACTGCACAAATATATATCGCTGCATGTGTTTGACTCACACAGCTTCAGTCACGTACTCTCGTCCACTGTGTGTGTGCGCCTGTCTGTGACAAAAGCTAACTAGCTGGCTTGTTTATCATGTCTCAGTCAAAACTGTACACCCTAAAATACAGGAAGGAGTGGGAATCAAACCCTGAATTCCAAGGCTGGTTAAAGCCGTTTATTGGTGATAATACGCGGGCATGCTTGTTGAGAAAGCAAGAAAGCTTGACACTTTGCGCACGCGCACACACACACACAAACACATCCCTGTTTCTGGTTCTGATGTGAGCTCTGCTCAGCGCCGCTGCAGATTGAAGAACGGATTGAAGGTTATTAAAAAACGTGACGAAGCTGAATTTGTTGAGAAAGCACATTAGACCTCACAAATATGTTATGATTGTTTATGCTGTGAGCGAAATTGTATTTGCAATGTTGGAGAATATAATTAAAGGTTTGTATCGCGAATCGAAGGTGTTTTTTATTGTATACTGGTAAATCTCTGCTGTTAGCTGGTGCACATATGCCTTTTGTTGTTAGCAAACATATACAGTGTATGTATATTTTTATAGCATGCCGATCGCTTCATCAAATAAATCGCCATATTGGCTGTTGGTTATCTCGCTAAACGGTTATCTCGACGCTTTTTTGCAACCCCCAAGGCCGTCGACATAACCAAACTCCACTGTATATTAATTCTATACAGTAATCTATACAATGATCTAATACAGTTCGCCACTTCGCGGTTCAAGTTTCACGGTCTCAGTGCATCGCGGATTTTTCCAAAATATTACTTTTTATAAAAAAATACTGCCATATCGGAAGCCGTATTACGGAAAGCAGCATTGCTTCATCGTGATGCTAGAGAAACGGTTTCCCAGGATGCCAGGATGAGAGTAGATGTATCCCGTGAGCTGATTGGCTGATCCTACTTCGCGGATATAAAAATATAGGCCGTCCAATCATCAAAGAAAAGATGTCACTGCAAGAGGGATGGGAAGCTATTTTGATTTAAATTTTTGAGAACATTTAAAACAAATAGTGTGCATAGCTAAATTATTTATAATACTGTAGTATTCCATAAAAACACAAGAATTGTCCATTTTTGATTTCATGGCGACTTTAACAGTAACAGCACTGAGAGACTCCATTTTCTCCCTGTAAAAAATACACACATTTTATTTTTCAAATGCAGTTTGAGAGTTTTCTTTTACCCTTGAGCCCCATCACATTTTCTTGTTTATCCATAAAGCACACCAACAGCGTCTTTCTTGATTTGTCACCTCCAAAGATATTTTACACCCTCACACTTCAGCATGTAAAATCTCATTCGGTTCAGGAAGGAGTCTGCGCCACGTTTGCTAAAAATGACTTGCCTAAACACCTGCCGAACGATTTTACACCTATGGCTGTCAAAGACTTTCGATGCATTTCCATAAATTCTGCAGCCTTAAATAGCTGCGTTAAACAATTGCAACGTTCTGATGCCAGAAAATGTACACATTTTTAGGAAGTCATATTTCTCAGATATTCAATTCAGCCATACTGAGAAACACACTTCTGTGAACATGCATATCAGTGTGTCGTTCTGTCGGCAGAGAGGGGTCATTGAGAGCAGCGTGGGCTGCTTTAATAAAACACACACTACTCAGCACAAATGTGTGTGTGTGTGTGTGTGTGTGTGTGTGGACTGAATGACTTAAGGAACAGCTGCGGTTGTGCTGTCAGAGACACACACACACACACCTTTCCCTGCGGATAACTTCAGTCTCTTCTGCTACTGCAACAGCAGGAGATTAGGATCTTTTGATGGGACTGTTTCTTCTTATCAGATATCGCTCTTCTTTATTTTTTTATTTCTTTATTTTCCATCATCTTCAACTCTCTTTTCTTCTTCATCTGGATTCCTATCTGCAGCTCGTGTGTTCTACGTGAATGACTGAAACAGACGAAATATGAAAGGCACAAAAGCTGAATGAAGTTTTTCAGTCAAAAACTTGAACGTCTCTTTGAAGGAAAAGCAGACTAGCATTTCTTTTTGCCTCAGAAAGACTCATTTACCCTTTGAAAACATGACCGCCATGCTGGACACCAGCTTCTGGCTCCATGCCAGCCCTGCCCCTTTTGGATCTACTTCAGTCAACCGCGTCATGAGGAAAAGAGCCGTCCGATTCGACCGTGAGCGGCGTGCCTGTCTAAGTCTGAGAGAAGGTGTGGAGTCATGTTGCATGTATGCATTCAGACCAACAAACACACTTAGGGCCCTCTTCAAACACTTGCTAAAGGCTTTAACTTTATTCAACTTTTCCGCATTGAAAGATTTAAGCAAGTACCCAGAACACTGTAGTTCACTGTTCAGAACACCATTTAGCAACACTCTGGCAACCAGTACATTTAATTGTAGCTTTAATTACGTTTCTGGTTTTAGTTTTAATCATTTTAGTACTTGAACTTATTTATTTCAGTTATGTGCCTTCATGTATTTTAAGTTTAACATTCAGTTGCATTCGGGCCTGTTTTTACAGAAGAGGTACATACTTTATGTTTTATACAGTCATGAGCTTTAAGTTCAAAGGAATTAAATCCATAGAAGTCAATCAAGTTTATACTTTTCATTCTCATATTATACACTTTCTTATAAATTTGATCTAATTTTATATTAAAATAAAATGATGGATATCTTTACATCTCACAAATTTTTGCTGTAGTTGTTGTAACATATGTTATGTTATCCTATCCTATGGCGTATAGGATTTTTTTTATGCTTTAGGAGGGTTAATTTTCTTTCCGTTGACGCATTTTGTTTATGCATTAGGAGGGAAAAAAATTCAGCTAACATTTATATTTTATATTATTACAGCTTGATTTCAGTGACCAAAACAATTTTTGTAGCTAACCACAAGTCATTCTTAAAGCATGTTTGTATATAAATCTATGCATGTACACCACCAATTAAACATCTTGGTTAATTGGACATATATACATACACATATATATATTTTTTTATGGTTAGTTTTCTCTTTTAGGTCAACTATCATCATAGAGCAACACTTTGTACAGAATATTATTCATTTATTTTTAGCATGAATAGTAACACTCATTATTTAGTGGCGCGTATGTTTGAAAGTAACTTTATTGCCCCCTGCTGTACTGAGCTTTGTTACTTTCAGACTAATATATGAGCATATTTTAAGCATGTTCGGCCATAATTTGGCCACATACTTGAGACAAATGAATGATACATTTCCACATAGAAAATGTTTGTAGTCTAATATATTCTACAAACTTGCAACTGTATGGCTATTGAAAATCTATCAAAACTCAGTATCTTTTTTTCTAAGTCTGTTTTACATCATTAATCTGTTGTTAAAATAAAAATGCTTAAAGTGTAAAATCATACACATAATTAGGTGTGGATTAGCAATCAGATCTAATTCGATCAAAGCACACCTGAAAACCCACTTTTTTAATCAGGTTTTTAACACATAGCATTGGACTTGATTCTGGTTTCATTTCTTTAACTTGTTTTCTTTATGTTGTCGTTTGATGTTTGTTTTTGTTCTTTTGGAAAGCGCCTTGTGCACCTTTTGGCTGTTTTAAGGCGCTATATAAATAAATTTGATTGATTGATTGATTGATTGATCAGATGAGAGTTCTTTTGTATTGAGTATTTTATTAGTGATTCTTGTAAAGGCACTGAGTTTTGCGTGTGTTTGTGCGATCATATATTCTGTGCTGATAAGTTGATAAGGTAACCAGAATCATGACATTTCCTTAGTTCCAGGATGAAGAAGCATTACCTCATGCAGACACACACACACATATATGCTTTACCTGACACTCAGTCTGTACATTTAAGTGTCCTGAAGTTTGCAATTTGAGACGTGAGGCGTAATTTACAACGATATCCCCAATAACTCTGCGGCAGATCAGCAGCCTGCCACACAGATTGAGTGTCAGGTACAGAATAACTGTCAGGACACAAATAGAAACATATGGAGAGCAAGGTACCGAGAAATATGAAGAGATTCTAAACCACTACCAGAAGTCTTACATTGTGAGCTTAACCGTGAGATTTGTGGTAAGAACAAACCATAAGTAAAGCAATTCTTTTAGAGGGGTTAGATCAGTTTATATTCAGCTGCTGAATCCATTCTGATTGTTTGACAGATGTTTCAGAATATTGATTAATATTCTTTAACTACAGGCTATGAAGTAGTTCCAGGTTTATAAAATGTCATTAAAACAATATAGGTTTAATATCTGTTAGCACCGTTGTCCTCCTGAAACGTTTGCACACGCCTCCTGTCAGCCATCTCGATTTCACCTCCCGGGTATCATTAGTGACCTCATGCCAGATCAAAATTCAGCAGCCCATCAGCTGTTGTGATGACCAAACGCCAGATCACAATTTAGCTGCACAACAGGTGCGACACTGGCTCTGTTCCACAACACAAACAGGTGCTTTAGGAGCTTGGTTTATAAATCGAACCGTACTGACAGGTTCTTACCTCAACAACAGAAGCCATGTCTTCAGCGTTTTATTAAGTAGATAAAAGCATCCTTCATCAAACAAATCGCGGCAACACTGTTGTGTAAAAACACACCAAAAACTCGAGCATGTACATTCTCATTTAATAACTCACATCATGTACATCAATAAATGTTCCTTTTTCGTTCTTGCGAGGGTTGTTATCTTTGGCGCTCTGAGAGCTGGCTGCGCTTCCTCTATCACTCTGACAGCTGGCGCTGATAGGCTGTCTGACCTGTCAATCATGCAAGACGACGTGATTGGCTGTACTGCCATGAGGGCGGGCTCTTCTCATCTCAGCCGACGCGTCTCAAAGGGACGAGCTGCTGCTGTGCAGCGAGAGAGAATGCCTTGTCTTTTTCTTCTAATTCAGACTTTTTTTTTATTGTGTGAATTTCGCGCACAAGCACTGTGTATATACACCCACTGGCTATATGAGCATGTGGATTATCTGCGTCTGTGGGTTATATGTGGGAAAATATATGTAATATATGATATATGGGTTATCTCGCTAAACGGCTATCTCGATGCTTTTTTGCAACCCCCCCGAGGCCGTTGACATAACCGAACTCCACTGTAGTATCTACCATATAATGTTAATCTTGCTCTTGTTTTTCTTTTCTGCTTATTTAAGCAGCTCTTACTTTAATTCCACTAACATCTAGATTCATGCATGTTCGCTCTACACATGGTTAATGACACCAGGGAGCAAATGTGACAAAATGTCAGAGACGAGAACCAAAACCACAGCGAGAGATGGCTCGATTTAACTTCGTATCATGTTATTAATCTAACACAGAGGTGGTGTTGCATGTTTGTTACATTAACGATTTGAATTTGCGTTCTCATAGATGTTTGAAACCTGCAGGGTTATCATCTGATACTTTACATTTTTATCCAACCCGAGATGTTTCAGATAAAACCGATTGCACTACTGTTGGTTTTTCTTCTAATGAAGGAGATGCATGCTTCACTTTCTCTTTTGGCTGATTTTTAATGGCGGACATTTGTGGTTCTTATAATGACGATGCTTTAATGTTGTTGACGAACTTTGGTTTATTCAAATATGAGCCAATGAGCAAGAACCTTGTGCTGTCTCCTTATTTTCCCTCATGTTTTGTGGCTTTTCTGGTAAAGTACGTTTTTGTTGTGACTGTATCTTTGAGATTGTTTGCTGTTTGCTTGAAATATAAGTGATACATGTCCACAACTAAGGTTTTATATTGTGTTATTTATGGTAGATGTTTCTGGATCTTTTTAATACAAGTTTTAGGCTTAATCGCAATCTGGATTCAAACACTCTTTAAGACCGTTTCATGGAATTGACAGTCTTTCTTCCTGTGGTAAGCCGTGGAAACATCTCGCACACTTGCTTCTGTTTTTAATTGAATGTAGAAACAGGAAGAGGAAGTATGTTGTAGTCTGTACTCTTCGCTCTGACTGATAAACTCTCTGCCGGCTGTCAGGAAAAGCTTGTTCGAGGGGAGGATGAGGGTGACGGATTGAGCTGCTCGCTGGGTATTTGATCAACTTGTGTGTCTTCTGTCATGATGTATTTCCTCACGTTTATAGCGTGATGTCTCCTCAACATGCAAATATCGAGGCATTTGAATTGTAATGAATTACATTGAATAATTATTTTACAGAGTAACTTTTTCAGTTCAGATGTTTCTGTTTTGAGAGATTCAAATGTTTGTATTGCACATGATATATATGAATGCTGCTTATCAGAATCTAAATGCACAGTTTATGAATCTTTTCATTGTGTAACAGTGCAACATTATATGACCGTAATTCAGGAAATGAGTTAAATGACTATTTTAACACTCTTAAGCACTCTTTTGTTCCTTTTTCATCCTTGATTATTGACTGTATTGTCTTGATCTTTGTTGGTTTTGTTTTTCTTCTAGTGCTCCAACTCAAACTTCAGCAGAGACGGACTCGAGAAGAACTGGTTAGCCAGGGGATCATGCCACGTAAGAAGCGCTCACACTCTCCTATTAGTACTAGTTAATAATCTGTTGCTCTTTTGCAGTTCTGTTTGTCGATCTTGTGTAGCACATCCCGAATGTTCTGATCCTTGAAGATGTTATTCCTTCTTTTGCATAATTTTTGTCTCACACCTGGCTCACGGTGAATCTGGGGAAAAGTAGTTGCCTTGTGGTTAAACTTAGCAGGTATAGCTATTCTTTCTCATCCTGTCTAAGATGCTGACTTGGTTTGGTAAACATAAGTACTCAAACTCACTTCCTTTGCATTGTGGTTTCGCAGAGCGTGAAAGGTTGGCCCATTCATCTCAAAACTACAACTTTTCTGCTTAGCTGTAGAGTCATTGCTGTTCTGATGGTGCTTACACTTCGACTTTGGTAAAAAGGTTTCCATCTTGTGTTAGCTGGAGATTAATGATTTGATTTAAGTCAGTTAAAATTAAAAGATGTCTTGCATGATGATTTAACTGCTTGATGATGAGTAAAACGAGTACCCAGAGGTCTCACCCACACATAGATCGCAATGTAAGTTTTAACCAGCTTTTTTTGAGGTCAAAACTTCAAAGTAAATCCAAATAACTCTGCGAGTCTCTCACTCTTTTACTTTTTGTACTTTTCTCCTTCAAGTCTCTTATGGAAGAATTAGCATATTTTATGTAATTATTTGAAGTACATCTCATAGGTAAGATGGCCATAACTCAGATAAGAATTTGTGACATTTTGGCATTCGTGTCTGCTGATGTCATTTGGGACTTTTGTAAGTTTGTCGCTGTTTTTGTGTCAGTGCACATAGGCAGAGAGGTTCAGCATGGTTCTGTATGCTTACAAGTTTGTTTGTTTTTTAGTCGTTGTCAAGTTTAGCCAGGTGAGAAGTTTGAGTCGCATCATTCTAGGTTGGTGACGTGTCTGAGATGTTCCTGTTAAGCGTCTTGCTCGCACGTAACAGAGACTTTAACACCAAGCTTTCCTCACACAGGATGCCCGGTTTAAAAAATGCAACACTTTCAGACACTTTAAAGATCTGAATGTAAAAGTGATTCATTTATCAGCCTTCCAGAATATTCTAAACAACGTTTCGTACATTATGAGTTATTCGTATATATTGTAGATCATTCATTTGTCTCTAGATATGTTTACAAATTTAATTCATGTGAATAACTGGAATATAGTTTCTTTTTTTTAAAACCAGGGTTTCTATACTGTACAATGTTTTTAATAGAACAAAATTGCTAAATATGGTGCAAAGTAGGATCTGAGGATATCTAGTGGAGATTCACTAGTTATATAATCCAAATGATTGGACTGAAACTGTAAACTATTCCCTTGCTCTGGCCCTTCATCTGAATCTGAATGTTTGTTTGCATTTTGAATATTTATTTAAAGGCCTTAAATTTAAATTTCTTTCTCTTAAATATGTAGATACCTTGTTACCATCTCCTTTTGTCTCCAAAGATCTGGTCTAGCTAATCCGAGATCTATTTTTGCATGTATATATTTTGCATGTGTCCTTTTTCCCCATTTTAATTTACGGACCGTGTTGTATTTTAGTTTAATATTTGAATTGGAGGGTAACCCTCTATTATCCACTTCCAATATGTGCCAGTTTACCTACAACACTGTAACTTTGATATGATTACAGATGTATTCCATATTAAAACATGCATAATGTTTTGTATTAGACATTGATTGTGTGACTGGCTCTTTAAGAAGAGACGTCGGTAGTGGAACCACCAAACGCTTGCTTAAGCTCTCTTCTTAGAATCGTCTTAAAGAAATGAAAATTAGGAAAGCAGAAGCAGAGAGTTCAAATGAGGTGATACTTCCCTTTAGTAGGTTTATGTAACTCTTAATACTGGTTCCATTATATCCTCCAGCATCTCTGATCCAATTTGAACCCAGTGTCTGCTGATATCAGCATCTCTGTTGGCACACTGACTGGACTGTCAACATCGTTCAACCATCAACAGTGATGCAATAGAAAACACTAAGAAGCCATTTTTTTGTGGTTTCCTAATTTAGTTTTTAGTTTTTGTATATTTTTTAATTCCATGCATACAATTAATCAGAAAAAAGTAGGTTTAGGAAATGTCATTGTAAAGCTATCCCAGGTTTCTATTCATCTCAATTTGCATACCTATGACATTTTGTAGTATAAATATTTCAAGTAGTTTCAAACTGAAAAGTACAAATAAAAAAAGTATACTTTGAATCGCCTTGATCGTACACTTTATTAAATGAAAAAAGGACTGTTGGACATTTCATGCACTCAACTGTTCTTTTACGACGTTTTTAATAGGCTATTACAGCAGTCAAGATTAACAGAACAGGAAAAGTGTTGATTATAGCATTATATTTAGATAATACATTCCCATCACATGAAAGGTTGCAGTGATGAGCACTAAGCAGACGACAGTCTGTTGATTGATGAATGCAGTGATCTTGCAATGCGATTTCTGCACTCTCACGAATGCTTTCACCATAAATAATGCAAACATTATGTAAATACAGTAAGAGCTTTGTTGTGCAGCGTCATTGATTACATAACGGGAGTTTTGGCAAGTGAGAAACTTGTGCTGTGCGATCAACAGCTTCAGCGATTGAGTAAAGAGTGTTATTTGATCGCTGTCTGTATTTAATTTAATCACAATTTAAATGATTATTTTCATGCCACTAAGAGAAACTATATGAAGTTGATCGTTTATTTACTGGCTTGATTTACTGATACATAAACAACATTGAACGGTTTTGAGACAAAGAATGTCTGTCTGAACTTGAATAATAACACATCAGAAATCATAGATCATTTGAATAAACATGGTTACTTGCATGTTTGTGGCGTTGCGGACGGATCCTTCGCCTACGCCGAAATTGCGACGAATTGCCAAATAATCCACAGTAAAATGTACCAAATACTTTCACATAGTTGAGAAAAAAATCTTTCCTATCATTAGTATCCTTTGGAATATAGTGTTATGGATCTTATGTGGATCTTTTATCGTTTTTATGTCAATATTCACTAACTAAAGATGCGTTGATTTAGACGAAAACATTGATCATCAAAGGCGGTCTTTCATAATTACACATTTTTTAGATCCTGTCGTTTTCTGACTTTGGTTTCAATAAAAGCTGTTTTTGTAATAACAAGGAAGTTTTGAAGCTTTTAAGATATCTTTATAGTGTAATGAGTCTGACCTCTTAACTGTCAAGGAAACTACTCGACTGCCCACTAATAGTCGACTGAACGTTAGTCAACAAGATGGAGCTTATTCAACCACATTTTACAGGAAGTCACAAAGTCTAACGAACAGATTGATTGCTCTGTTGGCTCATGTGATAATTATGTTGGGCAGTAAATACAAATGTTTAACTATAGTTCAAATTTTTTTAAACTAATTTGAACCATTTAAGTGTCACGGGTTTGTAGAAGAATGTAGGACTCAAAAATGCGGTGAATAAACAAGGTGTTTATTATAAAATAAACTGAACAAAAATGGAAAAAACAGTCTGTGAGAGAACAAATGAAAAACCCAAGCGGTGGCTCCTGTGTGTCAATACACACCAGCAGACACATCAAACGAGGAGTCCACCCAGGGGAAAAACAGAACAGAAAAACCAGGCTAGAGCATGAGTCCGAGGGCAGCAAGGGAACCCGTCTTGCTGTTAACCTCTCATCTCTGGTTCCTGAGCACAGAAGAATAAAACATTCGATGAGGGAACAGAATGCACAGCAAACACGCCACAACCACACTGACAAACACTGATCAACTGACAACACGGGGAAGACACAGCTGGAAACATATAGGGTAGAGGGAACGAGCAACAGGTGTGGGAGATCAGCCTGTGATTGTGCACCCAGTGCTGCCAGGCAGCCCTGATTGCTCAACTCACGTGCTGAAGAAATTGACAGGACAGTACAGACAACAGAGAAGAACCAGTGACACACCCTGACCCGTGACATTAAGTAGTAGCTTACCGTTAGCCACTCTAACAATAATATTAACCTAGGATAATGTGTTTCTATCCAAGTGTGGAAGCAAATTATTATTTCTTTTTAATTTGGAAGCTAATTTAGTATTGCACTTGCTGTATGACTTCAGTTATCATGTATTTTTCTCTATGGACGCATCCAATATTCTGTGAAGATTTTTTAGTTGTAGTTTGAGTTTTTAGTTTTTTTGTCCGCTACAATGACTCAATGTCCACATTAATACATTTTTGTTTGAAAACGCCTCTTTTTCTCTCTGTTTTGGCCTCCACACTGAGACAGCGTTTTTATTAATGACAACTAAGCTTTTTGAAAATGCTGTTTTCGCCTTGTAGTGTGGACAATAAAAACGTTGGTATTTGAAAACGACACATTTTTAGTCACTTGACCCAAATTGTACTGATAGATATGCATCTTTATACCGGTGCCTGTTATGTGCTATTCCCTTTCACACAGTGGCTAAAATATGACGGTTTGCACGCTCTTCATAGCGCAGTCTGGCAAAACATAAGAGCAGTTTTGTTTTAGACCAAACATGTCATGGGGAGTGAAAGCGACCTGAATGCATCAGTGAATGGTGAGATATTTTGATAAATAAACTGATCCTCCCAGAGGAATACCTTAATAGCACACGTACATCTTAGCGATGTCTGCGACGTTTCCTGTCAGACATTAAATAGACATTTAGAAACTAACATCTTAAAAACGTTTCTCGGATGTTTGTACACAGCAGATGCACATTTATGGTAGACGCTTTTATCCAAAGCGACTTGCATTGTATTCAAGATACACATTGACGTAATCCGTTCTTACTTTTCCTGGGATTCGAACCCATTACCTTGGCGTTGCAAGCGCCACACTCTACTGTTTGAGCTACAGGAAAACAGATTAAGTGCTTTTTAGACGAGTCTACATTCATCGAATAAATGTGAAAAAATCAGATTTCTTAACTCAAGCTAATTGTAGTGCGTTTTCTCCAACAGTGAGTGTGTGTGTGTGTATGCATGCATGTCATAAACAAGCAAATAGTCGACTAATTGTTTAAATAAACGACTACAAGTCAACTAGAAAATCTTTAGTACGAGGCAGCCCTATATATTACACAGATGAGTACATATAAAGTATAAGGTGTAATTTGAGACAACTCTAGGGTTAGAGAAAATGCATAGTTCAGCTTTGACTGCAAATTCTTGTAACAATCTAAACGTTTTAATTGCAGTAGATCTGTGGACATTTGTATCGCAGATATTAAGCATGTGTAGTAGACATTAGCACACTTAAATATGACTAAGATGAAGGTTTTTTTGTGTGCACTCCCTCATAATAAGTGCATGACTAGCCATGCTATTCATTTGGGTGGGTTATAAACACAGACACGTACACATACTTTGTTGAGCAGGTGGTAAGCAGTGTATTTAAATACATGCAATGTTTCCCATTATATGTTAGTAAAAGGTCAGATGCCTGCTATAGTCAAAGCCAATTGCTTTCCAAATCCTTTTGATTATATGAAGCAAACTGCGTAGTCTGTAGAGAGAATTTAGAAAGTTGTTTGGATCGAAATAAACAGCAATGACAGCAGATGCAAACCTAAGGGGATCTTTACAGCTCTCACCCAATAACTGTCTAGATCTAAAAATGGATCCCAAGGGGAAGGAAAAGCCACCAGCAAATGTGTATCAGCTCTTTTAGAATATTCCTAAGCACTACTTTCACTGTCTTCTCCCTTTCACTTCCTGTGTATGTCTGCACTTCCTGTCAACTTAAATACCCTACTTCGCTCTTATCTGCCTTGACTGAATCGACATCTACTTTCAAATGAATGCTCCCCCCATTAAAACCCAATGTTTCAGAAATAAGGACATTTGACCTTTGAGGCATTAGAAACATTGGGGCATATTATAACTTTACAATTCTAGTTTTGAAATACATTTTTAACAGCAATATTATAGTTTTGAATTTAATATTTATTTCTCTTTATTTACAGTTTGTCCTTTTAAATTATTTGAAACTCTATTTAAATTTAAGTCAGTTTTCACTCTTTTAGTTTTAGCTTTTATGGTTTAAGTTTAGTTAGTTTTGAAATATTATAGTGTTAGGGTAACACCTTTATTTCTGTAGTCCACTTTAAACATTTTGCTGATTATAAGTAACTTTGCATCTACACGTCAACTTAATTTACTAACCCTAAGAATAACCTAATACTCTAATGAGAGTTAGTAGACATGTAGTTGCAAAGTTAATTATAGTTAATAGATTGTCTGGAGTGACTCAAATCCAAATAGAGTGTATTTTTGTTATGCCACGTTGTAAATGTCACTGCATTTTGTTTTGGCTGTCTATACATTAAAAAATAATTTGAAGTATTACACTATATTATGCTTATTTTGAATATATTCTGCATCAAAAAATAAAATCAATTTGTTTGTTTTTCGCATGTATTTCACGTTAATTAAATCAATCACGTACAAACATGATTAAGATCGTCACAGGAAATGTTACAGTTAAGAAACATTTAAATTTGTGTAATTGGCACAGGATGCAGATCAGAAAGGTCTTGACGTGGATGTGGTTACTTTCTGCTTAAATTCTGATTACAAAACTTTAAACAAGTTTGGAAACTGCATAAAACCTCTTGAGATGAGTCTATGAATGGAGTTATAAGTGGTTTTAAAACACAAACTAATTGTGCCTGTGCCCTTAGTAGAGTATAGTCTCTTCTGGAGATAAACGGCAAACATCATCGTGTTTTTGACTGTGGTGGATCATTGTGAATGTGAATGGAGGACCCTCATTTAACTCCTAATCTGCTTCAGTAATTGGTCTGTCCAAGATTTATATGTCAGATAAAGCAACTGTATTTGACCCCAATTATACAATGAATATCAAGATGTCAGTTGGGTGACATGTTGTTTAATTGGGTGTTAGAGCTGAAAATGATGATGGGGGTTCATACAGACTAAGTGGTTTTTGACACTAACCTCAAGTTTTTTTTCTCACAGACTTTTTTCTCTTTTCTCTTCAGGCAGATAACTGCATTCTGTTTTTGCTGGTTAGGGTAAAAGGCCATTTTGTTTGTGTGTGTATGGGGGGGGGGGGGTAGCATGTTGCTGTGGGCACTGGGCAGTACATAAACCCCTTTGACCCCGCTTTTTTCAGTCTGCTCCCCCCCCCCCCCCCCCCCCCCCCAAATCTCTCATTGTTTCCAAATGCCATGTATTCATGTAGCCAATTAATTTCTTTATGACTTTATTAGTCTCTCATATCATTGTGGAGGAATTCTATTCTTTACAGGTCGGGTTGAGGTTCAGACTTTGACTGGGCCATTGTGATATCTAGATTTGCTGGTGTTTTTGGGATCAAGCTTTAGCTATCGGACAGATGGCTTCACATTTGACTCTAGAATACATTGGTATACAGAGGAGTTACAAGGTGCCCAGCAGGTCCTGCGGCTGCAAAACAAGCCAAACATCATCAACCCTCCTCCACTGTACTTGTTATGAGGTGTTTGTGCTGTTATGTTGTGTTTGGTTTTCGTTAAATTTGATGCTGTACATTGTGGGCAAACATCCCCAATTTGGTCTTGTCTATCCAAAGGACCTTCTTCCAAATGTCTTGAAGTTTGTTCAGATGTAACTTTCCAACTTTTCTAAGACGTGCTGCCATGTTCATTTTAGGGAGAAGAGGCTTTCTCCTGGCAACCCTTCCAAACAAGACATACTTGTTCAGTCTTTTTCTAATTGCACTGTCATGAACTGTAACATTTAACTTGTTAGCTGAGGCCTGTAGAGTCTGAGATGTAACTCTTGGGATTTTTTTACGGTCTCTCTGACCGTCCACTCCTGGGAAGATTGACAACTTTCTTGAATGTTTTGGCATTGTGTGAACTTACACCTGAATGCTCCAGCCCAGAAAACAAAAAGCCCAAATCTTCTGCTTTTATAGAGGTGATCACTTTTGCTGATGATCAGTTAATCAAAGGTATTTGATTAGCAGTGCCTGACTGCTACTTACCCTCTTAATTATTATGGAAGCAGTAAGCGTGTACTTAGATTGTCACCCATGGCTTCCACATTTTGGCTTTATTTTTGTTTAATTAATAATGACGTGGTGTCATGTGTTGTTGTTCATCTTTTAAGACCTGCTGAAGACCATGTCCTGGTGATTTATTTTATCTCTTGATATGTAAAACCATTGAAAAGGTGATTGCCCCCTAAACCTAATAACTTGGGTCACCCTTAGCAGCAACAACTGTAATCAAGCGTCGATAACTTGCAATGAGTCTTTTACAGCTGTGGAGGAATTTTGCCTCACTCATCTTTTGGGTTTTTGTTTGTGAGCTGCCTTTTTAAGGTCATGCAACAGCATCTCAATAGGATTCAGGTCAGAACTTTGACTAGGCCACTCCAAAGTCTTCATTTTGTTTTTCTTCAGTCATTCAGAGTTTGACTGGTTGGTGTCTTTTGGATCATTGTTCTGCTGCAGAACCCAAGTTTGCTTCAGCTTGAGGTCACAAACTGATGGCCGGACATTCTCCTTCAGGATTTTTTGATAGAAAGCAGAATTTCTGGTTCCACTTATCACAGCAAGTCTTCCAGGTCCTCAACAGCAAAACAGCCCCAGACCATCACACTACCACCACCGGTTTTTATTGGTGGTATGATGTTCTTTTTCTGAAATGTGGTGTTACTTTTACGCCAGATGTAATGGGACACACCTTCCCAAAAGGTTCAACTGTTGTCTTGTCAGTCCACAGAGTATTTTTCCAAAAGTCTTGGGGGTCATCAAGATGTTTCCTGGTAAAAACGAGACGAGCCTTAATGTTCTTTTTGCTCAACAGTGGTTTTTGTCTTTTAACTCTGAGGACATTTTTCCCAGTCTCTTTATTATGGTGGAGTCATGAACACTGACCTTAACTAAAGCAAAAGAGGCCTGCAGTTGTTTTGATGTTGTTGTGGTGTCTTTTGTGACCTCTTGGACAAGTCATCGCTGCGCTCGTGGGGTAATTTTGGTCGGCTGGCCACTCTTGGGAAAGTTCACCACTGTTCCATGTTTTCACCATTTGTGGATAATGGCTCTCACTGTGGCTCGCTGGAGTTCAAAAGCTTTAGAAATGGCTTTATAAGTTTTTCTAGACTGATAGATCTCAATTACTTTCTCATTTGTTCCTGAATTTCTTTGGATCTCAGCATGATGTCTAAATTATTTAGATATATTTAATTGTTTTAATTTTAATTTACTTATTAAATGAGATTAATTATATTATGTTTAGTTTTGGTTCTTTTGAGAGGGGATAATCTTTGAGGAAACTTCTCAGAGAGAGTTTTAGCCACTTTGACCGTCCAGCAAGCCACACAAGAACCATTCACATTGTCCTTATAAATCAGCACAACATGGTGTGCTGACAACTGTTAACTAGGAGGAGCTGTTTCAAGGTGTATTAAATATGGGGCAGACACTAACACACACACACACTTAGTCACACTTCACTCTGAATCTGCTGGATTAAACTGTCTCTCAGATATGCCTGTTGCGATTATTATTTTTAGATTGAGTGTTCAAATGTGTATGTGTGCTTGGAGTAAAGAGATGCAGTGTAACATGTTGTTTCTATATCAAGATCTTCTTCAAGCACTTTTTTTCCATTTATATAAAAATAACATTTTCACCTGAGCCAAATAAAAGCGACAAATTTGTTCCACACTGAAGCAGTTGTTGCCTGCGATCTGCATGGCACAGATAACAAGTTTGCTATTTATGTTTTTCTCATATACCAAAAGGAAAAAAAAATCCATTCTCACAGCTTTTTTTAAACAGAAACTTTAAACATTTATGTCAACTTGAACTTAATAGTCTTTTCACTTTATCTTTTTGCCTTTCAGCTCTGAAAAGTTCTGCGTCCTTTCATGAGCAGAGACGAAGTTTAGAACGAGCTAGGGTATGTCCTCTGACCCAGATTGTTTTTTGTTAATACTCTCTTCTCAATGAAGCCAAAATAAACACACTCTCACTTTATCTCTCAAACTCTCGTCCTATATTCTCAGACTGAGGACTACCTGAAGAGAAAGATCCGCAGTCGTCCAGAAAGGTCAGAGCTGATCAGGATGCACATTCTTGAAGGTGAGTATTTTAACAGCTCCCCCTACAGTTTAAACACAGACACAGCTCACAGATTCTCCAGAGGTTAAGACATATACAGTGGCTTTCAAAAAGTTTAAAACGATATGACTGGATTATATACAGCATGTTTAACTGTATATATTTCCTGTATATAGAGACGTCAGCGGAGCCTTCTCTTCAGGCCAAGCAGCTTCTGCTGAAACGAGCTCGTCTAGCTGTCGACCTGAATGATAAAATCTCCCAGCGGCCTGGTCCGATGGAGCTCATTCACAAAAACATCCTTCCAGTTGACAGCAGCCTCAAACAAGTCATCATAGGTATTAAAGCCAGAAACGATAATGATCACACAGTATAATAAAAGACCAATATACAAGCCTGAAAACAGTTTGCCATTTAACTTGAGTGGTAGTATTCATTCATTTGAATTAATTTACCGTATTAACTTAATCTGTCTTATTTATAAGAATATTTAAAAAATATAACTTATGATAAGGTTTCATTTATTAACTTTAGAGAACATTACTAACATGCTCTAACCATGACCAATACATTTGTTAGTGTATTTGTTAAACTTTAACATTAATTAATAAAATTCCAGCTGTTCATGTTAAGTCAGTGTATTAGCTAATGTTAACAAACACAATTTGATGTTATTAATGTTGAAGTTAACATGAACCAACATTAATAAATGCTGTAGAAGTGCAGTTCATTATTAGTTCATGTTAACTAATGAAACCCTATTGTAAAGTGTAACATTATTGTTCTTATTATTATATTTTAAATATTGATCAATCATGAGCGATTAATTTAAAAACAGTTTTACTGCTTTCAAAACGCTTTTTTTTTTGCCAGTTTAAATAACTAGAAAAAATAAATAATATTAAAGGAAAAACAAAAGCACAACTGTTACGTTCTTGGTTGTTGATTATTTTCATTAACAGTTTTGTTGATTAGTTGTTGCAGTCATAAATATGTTGCCATTATATCAGTTGCCCTTTTCAATCCTCCCATCTGTCGCTTTGTTAATTGTTTTGTGTGAGAAACCGAAGCAATTGTTGGATGATTCTCCCGTCGACACTAGCATTTGCATTTACATTCTTCTCACTCAACATTTTTTTCTGGATCATTCCCTTTTTTCCCCAATCTACAGCATTTCCATTCACAGGCGCTCCGCTGCTCATTTCCGCGCCGTTGTTAGGAGGTATATGCGCATTTATCTTCATATTTATATCCCGCCACGTTCCTTCAGCAGTGCAGAGGGCGATAATTTAATGCAGAGTTATGGTAATGAGATTGGCGTGCGTCATACACCAAGTTAAATTAATTAGAGAGGAATTTACATTCATGTTCATATACTATATGCCACTCTGTGGTGGCAAGAGTCGATTAACTGTGAAGTTTATGCAGCGTCACACAATGCAGCACTGAGAAGGAATGCTAAAAAGACGTTTGCACAGAGCGACTTAAACTGCTTTAATCCCTAAATAACCTAATTAAAGAGTTAATGATTATCGGCATAATGCCACACTTTCAGAGCACGCTCAAATTAAATATAAATGTCATGCAGTGGAGTTTAATGGTTTTATTATTCACTCTGGGAGAATATTAGTGAAGTGTAAGTGAAAAATCAGAGGTTTCATTCATTTTGCTTTATGAAAACAAAATATGTCTCTGAGCATTTGTATTGCTAATGTGCATTTGTATTTCTTTATTTAATCATTTATTAACTGGCAGTATGACAAATCCCATATGTTTGGGCTATGGGCATGAATAATATTTTATTTCTTTACTTATAACTTAAATCAGACTTTACACCTGGCAGAAAATAGAATGCAAAAATAAAAATACATTGGAATTAAACTATAATTGGAGTAAAAACTTGTTTTTGAGACTGTAATCAACCTTCTGGCATCACCCACTACTTTTACTTTTACTTTTCTTTCTATAAATTGTAAATATCTTGTATGTTCTTCCCTAACCATCTTTTCTTTCCTTTTTTTCGCTCTCTCCCCTTCAGAGACGGAGTTTCCAAAAGTAGAAGCGGAGAACTCTTCGTTTGATGAGGAAAGCAGTGACGCGTTCTCACCTGAGCAAATAGTCTGTCAGGACTCTCCCCTTGGTCTCAGCCACTTACCCTCTACACCTGAGATACCAGCCAATGAAACAACACCAAAACAGGTGTCATATCATCATTTTCTTATTTAAAATTATATCTCAAATTAATGGAAGTGTACTCTGGGCTAAACATGTGAACAGTCAGAGTCGTTATTGCTAACTAAAACTATTACAGATCTTTTCAGGTTTTTTAAAATAAAGCTTAAATAAAATGCCATGCAGTTAATAATGAATAATTGACAACAAGCTATTGAAAAATAATGCACACCTGTAATGGTATTGCAGTGACAACGTGAAGCATTTTTACTCATTTAAGACATTTTGACAATTTCTCTTTTTGCGTGATTGGATGGTTTAAAAGCCCTTGAATAAATGATTGGCCAGTCATAGGATAGACCTACATGTGAACTGTCCTTGGCCGGCCGGCCGCTGCATTACTTGTGTAAATATATTTAATGCATTATAAAAATAATATCTGTTAGAGAACTTGTTATTGTTGACAGACATAAAATATATAAATATTAAAATATGAAATAAAAACTTAACTTTTTTATTTCTGTTATTTGCCAAAGCAACATTTAAAACAAAAATGTTTTTGTTTAAGTTTATTAAATTGAAATTCAAGCACTAAAATACTAAATGCTAAATAAAATGAAAACTAAATAGAAATATTTTGAAATAAATATTATAATTGTGTGTGTATGTATATGTGTATGTGTGTGTGTATATATATATATATATATATACACACAATAGATATTGTAGATATTGCGACCAGAAAGCACAATATATACTTAAAATTTGCATATTTAAAAAACATAACATAACAGAAGATGCATAAATAAAGGTTAATTCAAAGTATTATATATATATATATATATATATATATATATATATATATATATATATATATATATATATATATATATATATATATATATATATATATATATATATATATATATATATATATATATATATATATATATATATATATATATATATATATGCTATAATAGGATATAAATAATACTAAAATAACACTGAAAACAGTTTGGGATTTAAAGGGATTAGTAGTATGGCAGAACTTTCCCAATTGCATGTATACTTTTAGTGCATAGTATGTGAATTCAGTGTCTCAAACACATACAGGTAGTCTTAAATTGTTTTCCGTTAAACCTGCATGAGTCTCGGCTGTTTCAGTAAATCCCCTCTGATTTATAAAGTAATAATCTATCATCATCAGAATAACATACACACACACACACACACACACACTTTGAAGTCTTCGTGTAGCTCCTCATGCTCAGTCAGCTCTCTAGAGCTCTGAATTATTTGCAACGCTCATTAAACATCCACACACACACACATACACACACACTTATTATGACAAGCATGCATGTAAAAGCACTTGATCATCTGCAGGCATTAATGTTTTGGTCCTGTAGTCACATTTACATACACATGCCCGCACTCTCTGAATAAAGTCACGCAGTCGTGACGGAGTTCCTTAAGTTCTTGTGCTCCTCCTGTTTTTTTAGGCCACGCCTCCGCCTCCACCCCCTCCACCTCCGCTGCCAAACGCCGCTGGTCCCGCCCCTCAGCAGAAACTAGCCAATGGAACAACGGGTCACAAGCAAACTCCTGCACTACAAAAGGTGACGCTTCCTCATTTAACCCATGACGGCTGTAATTACAATTTAAAGCCATGCACACGTGACCTGTCACACACAAGAGAAATCCTCTTCCGTTCTAGTCTTAGTTTTTGCCCAGTGTTTTTTGAATAATTTAAATATTTTGGACACAATTAAGTAGTATGTAACTATTTTATTTTACTTGCTGAGTATACATCATGTGTTGTGATATTAAATAAAACTTATCTAGTGATCATGAAAGATTCAAAATCATTATCATTCAAATGTCATTGGTCATAAGGTGACCTTTCCCTTTCTAGTTTACAGATTATTGTCCCTTTGACTTGGGATGGTGTTAGTTATTTAGACAAACCGCGTTACTGATTATTTACAATCTCTTTCTGTCTTTAGGGTGGTAAAGTGAGTAGTGAGCGCCCTGCTCAGCGCTCTAAGAAGGTGAGAGACAATAAACCAAAAGTAAGGAAGCTGAAATATCATCAGTATGTTCCTCCGGACCAGAAAGCTGAGCGTGAACCTCCGCCTCTGCTCGACTCCTCCTACGCCAAACTCCTCTATCAACAGCAGCTCTTCCTCCAGCTACAAATCCTAAACCAACAGCAGCAGAACTACAACTACCATACCATCTTACCTGCTCCACCTAAGTAAGACACGACACATTTATAAAAAACTATTTAGAAATCTTAAGATTTGGATTCATTTCATAATATAATTTTACATTTCTGCATTTGGCAGATGTTTTTATCTAAAGTGACTTACATTGCATTCAAGGAACTCATTGATATTCTAATCAGTTCTTGCTTTCCCTGGGAATCGAACCCATGACCTTGGTTTTGCAAGCGCCACTCTCTGCTGTTTGAACAACAGGATAGCTCAAATTTATCATTTTATTCCTTTTGATGGTAAAGCTGAATTTTCATCGGTAGCATTGCTAATGTCTTCAGAAATAATTCTAGTATTACTTTTTTTTTTTCCTCAAGATTCTTTGATGAATGGATCAAAAGCACAGCATTTATCTGAAACGGAAATCTTTTGTAAAATATTTAATTATAAATGTTTTTACTGTCACTTTTGATCAATTTAATGCATCCTTGCTGTATAAAAGTATGTCTTAAAAAAAAACGTACTTACCAAACCAGTAGTGTATATATTATTGTTATTATATTGTTTTGTTTTTTTACACTTTATTTAGGCCTCCTGCTGATCAGCAGCTTGCCTCAGCCAATGGCCGATCACCGTCCAGGAATGACACGCAACCTCAATCAGCATCCACTAATATGACTGGTCAAAATCAGCAGAGCACTGCAAATGGATGCGGGATTAAAATAGGGCCTCTGCCTCCCAACCTGGATGAACTAAAGGTTGAATCACGTGCTACACTTGTCATTCTTAATTACAGTACTCATCACTGACTGGCTAATCAAATTACATTAAAAGGGTCATAAACTGCATTTTTAAAATGATTATATCATGTTTCCTGAGGTGCTCGTATAATGGTAACATGATTTTTACATAACAATCACACCCTGATTTTAGCCTTTGATTTGCTGTGAGAGTTCAGTGTTAGAGCCCAATGTTGTAATTGGCTGACATATTTGCATATGAAATATCTGAGTATTACCGTATTTTCCCGCAGATAATCCGCATCCTCATATAGCCCGCGGTTTTTGGGGTTTTGTGTAAAAAATCGTTGGCATAACCGGCACCTTTTTATAACCCGCACACATAGATTGGTGAACTTTTTTGTGTACGTTTTTGAATGTTGCTCGCATGACGTCAATTATCCATAACTGTTCAGGCTCGGTACACAGTGCTTGTGCGCGAAATTCAGTCAGAATCAGAAGAAAAAGCAAAAGCAGTGTCTCCCGCTGTGCAGCAGCTCGTCCCTTAAGAAGTGTATTCTACAGGTGTTGATCATCGGATGAGATGAGAAGAGCACGCCCTCATGACAGCACAGCCAATCACGTCTTCTTGCATGATTGACATGTCAGACAGCCAATCAGCGCCAGCTGTCAGAGTGAAAGTACAAGCGCCAGAGACAACAACCCTCGCAAGAAAGAAAATACCACAAAAAAACCCTTACGTCCTTAGGGACGTAACAAATATATTGAAATATTATTACGTGCAAAAAATTTATGATGCAGCCCGCACCCATATATAACCCGCAACCCCCCTGCGGGGTCTGTAAAATTTGGTATAACCTGTGGGTTATATGTGGGAAAATGCGGTACTTGTGGAAAATGAAATCACAATTGAATAATTTTATCACAGTTTAAAAATGCATAAATACTCAATGCATATCAAGCGATCTGTAATAACAGAAAGCAATGGCGATCACATAATAAAAACAGTTACTCACACTTTTATGGTGCGACATTACTGTTGGATCAATACAATTGGCACAACATCATCTTTTAGTTTCAGTCTTTCTAAAATCCTGCGTCAAACTGTGCCATGTTTGTAAATGAATACATGATCAAATGATGTGAACCAGTTCTTACTGACGTGATCAGGAGCTTAACAGTTTATCCACTCTTTCCTGTTGAGATCAGAAGAACTTGGCACTGCGTAGCGTTTTGTCGTCTTCGGAGTCATCTTTATGATTTGGTTTCTGCTTAGACCTGCGTTCACCTCCTTCATTATTTACCTACTATATGTGTGAACTGGTGGGCGTTGATCTTCAGCGGAGGTGGTGTTTAACCACAATATTACGTAATAAAGTGGGACACTCTACAACCTGTCACTTTGGCATATCGGCTTTAATGTAAGATGTTTTTAGACTAACAAGAACGTTTCAGAACTCAAAACTTACAAGATGTTTTTATAGTACAATGACTTCTTAGATCAAGGGAATTTTGATTACTAAGTTCAGGACCACTTTAAATCAGATTTAACATCTCCTTTCACATCCGGTCATTCTCTTTATTTCCTGCAGGTGGCGGAGCTGAAGCAGGAGTTAAAACTGCGGGGCTTAACTGTCTCGGGCACCAAAAATGACCTTATTGAACGGCTGAAGAATTTTCAGGAGCAGCACGGTGGCACCAGTGCACCAACATCTTCTAAAACCAACACACACTCAGCACCTGCCCCCGTAGAGGGAGGAGACTATTCCCTCTACCAGTTAGCTGACAGGAGCATGGTGGTTGCTTCCTTCCCATTTGTTGGCACTGGTGAAAGGGCTGGAGCTCAGGTGACGGCACCACAGATAATGCAGTTTGGCAGCACTAGCTCCTCCCCTCCGGTGTCCCCCGCTCACTCAGAGCGCTCATCGACTGGACTGAGCCCAGATGACACCAGCTGTAATGGGGATGCTTTTGGGGAAATGGTAATTGTTTTCTTACCCCTAGCCTTCAGACAAAAAAAAATGCTACCATCCGGATTAACGATAGGGAATCATTACTAAGTGTGTACAAAGTGGCATTTGCAGATGCAACTTTACACTGTGTATGCAATGGAAGTGACCGATGAAGCATTGCACCACAACAGCTGGAGGCTTCGAATGTTCACTCGCCACAAAACTAATCAGAGGTTTCTGCTTGAGGATAGACTAAATTATTTATTTATTACATATATAATTTTTTTAAATGTATATGTGTATCATATTTTAATCAGTATTTGTTAATAGTTCTTTTTTTGTTTTCTGGTAAAAAAAAAAGTCAGTCTACATTAGAATGACGAACATACTGGCTTGTAATGATGGGAACATTGTGCGTAATTTATGCTTTTTCAAATGTTGTCTTTCATTGAGTGATAATATAGCTATTTGTGAATGTAAAGTGTCAGGAAAAATTTATATTTTTAAATATCTTAATGCTCGACAAATAAAATTATTGTCTACAAAGGTATGAGGATTGGCTGTTAGAACTGCTAATATTGTCTAACCAATCAGAAATGCAGAAAGGAAGGGTTTATCTGACACTGAATCTTCGAACGAAACTCTGAGAAATTAGCTGTACAATGTATATTATGAGAAAATGTAAGTGTTTCTTGACCTTGGATGCATGTAAAACTATTGTTATAGATTCTGTAAAACAAAATTAGGACCATAAGACCTGTAAAAACATATATAAATATATATTTTTGCAAGTCAGAAATCACAGCATACACTTTTCTGTTGATTATGCTTGTGTCTCAGTAAACACTGTAGTCGCCAAGTATGGAATTATTACATTTATACAATATAATACTATAAGTTTATGAATATTCTGACTTGTCTTAATCCGTAATATTAAGAATAAGAGCTCATCGTATTTTTTTTTTAATGTCCCTTTTAGGTGACCTCCCCTCTTACCCAGTTGTCCTTGCAGCCTTCTTCCCCTCTCCCCACAGCAATCTGCATTAAAGAGGAACCCGGTAGCCGGACGTCTCCTTCCTCCTGCTGCCTGGTGTCCCAGTCTGCTTCGCCCCCTAAAAACAAGGACCAGATGCTGCAGGAGAAAGACCGGCGCATTCAGGAACTCACACGCATGCTGCTGCAGAAGCAGCAGCTGGTCGAATCGCTGCGCCTGCAGCTGGAGGTCAAACGGGTGGGCGTGGAACATCCCTGTGTCACTATGGAGGCGGTCAGGGCGGCCATAAAGGAAGAGGTCATAGAGGTGGTGGAGGAGAGCGAGATGTTAACACAGCCACAGGTGTCCCCGCAGGCAGAGCAGACGCAGACGCAGCAGCAGAGAATGCTGGTGGCAGCAGAGCTGGAGCACGACTGGCAGCAGCAGCAACTCATAATGCAACAGAATCAGCGTAACCTGCAGCAACAAGCACATCAGAGGAAGAGGAAATCACAAAAACAACAGCACAATCAACAAAAACATGTACGCCATTTTCTGACTCATAACTTTTCTACTGACACCCTACACTGGGGTTACATTTGTGGCAAAGCAGTTGTCAGATGCTTAACTTTTATTGTAATGGTTTACTCTCCTTCTGACTTTTCCATTTTTCCAGCAGTTGCCTCAAGCAAATCCCAACCAGCAGTCAAGCCCTGTTTCTTCATTCCCAGTGGATGGACTCAACTCAGACTCCACCCCCACGATAGTGACCGACAGTAATGGCAACCAGTTCCTGCTAACGTTGTCAAATCAAAACACAGACTCCCGCCCCCAGGATAAAGTAACCAATCAGATCAAACTACAGGTAACACTCATTTAAGACTCGGTGCTTAAAGTTGTTAAAGTCTATATATTTATTATGTAATCACTGACGATAATGTCATTTTCAGAAACTGCAGTCTACAGCCACAACGTTACTCAACCAATCAGTGACTGAATTTCCTAACAATAACAACAAATCTGGACAGCCCATACAAACGGTCATTTTGAAACAGCCAATTAAAAAGGTTTGTTCAAAACCATTTTTTGGGTGAAAAATAGAGTACTTTTCGAATACAGAATACATGCATGATCACATGACTTGTCACATGACACAACTTTTGTCAGTCTGATCAATGAAATGTGAAAAACAAGTCACAGATTATATTTCTTCTAGTTCAGTCGCCACATGCCAGTTAAATTAACAATGTGCGTTGGATTGTGGGATAGAGAATACAATGCATTAATCTTGATTTGTGAATTTTATGCATATAGAAAATGTGCAAATTACACACAATATACTTGTTATATACTCCTAAAATTCTAGTGTATGAGTAGTGTGCTATTGTAAATGTAATATTCCTACTTTAATCTGTGTATTTGAGAGTCTATGACAGCTAATAGGGAAGGACTTTAGCAGAAAATCACCATCTTTCCTTCATATAAATTAATGATATGTATAAAGCAGCATCACTTATTTTTGACAAGTCATTGAACACAATCATGAGGCTTTTAAACTCGCTTATTAAAATGGTAATTACTAATCACTGTCACTGGTGTTCAGATGATGGCTGGAGGCATGGGATATTAGCCCATTAACATTGAGACTAATTGAGATGCATGTTTTACTTTGACAGGCACTAAAGCCAGACCTAAATGTGATGACCAATTACAAAGCATCCAGCTCTACATCCATCTCAACACCAGCCAATCTCCAACCGTTCTTCTCTCCAGTGGATTCAATGAGCGGCACAGAGCCCGTCAACAACAACAATGTAAGTGTTTGTGTGTGTTCGTACTAAAGATTTGTTCCAAAATCTTGTTTGATGCCCATTTGTGTTATGGTGCCTTCTAATATATGTTGTTTTAACCAAATTCAAATGTCGGATTGTATGTACAACTTAATTATGTTAACTGGATTTATACATTGAGTCTGATCTTTGGTTTAGTCACAATAATTGACTAACAAAGCACTACTGTTTAAATGTTTGTAGTCAGTTCTCATTTAAAGGCTTCACAGGACGCTACATTTGTGCTCAATTTTACAAACCCTTTGCAGAATCTGCTAGAATATTAATTTTAACAAAATAAGAGGCATTATAAAATGGTATGTTATTTTTTTTAGTACTCCTGGAATATAGTATTTTTTACATATGAGGTTTACGAGGGTGATAAATTACAAATTTGTACTTGATTTGTCTCCCAGGTATCATGCAAGTATCTCTATTGCTTTCAAAGGACAGTACTAAATAAAAAACATTTGATATAAAAAAAAAAAAAAAAAATATATATATATATATATATATACAGTGGTACCTCCGAGGCGGCCTTCGTATAATTAGTTTTTCGTATCTTGGAACACATTTTACATGTAAAATGGCTAATCCGTTCCAAGCCCTCCAAAAACACCCCATTAAATTTCTGATAAATAAACAATACCTATAAACAATGAAATAACGTAAAATGTCGAAGCTTACCTTTCGAGTGAGGCTATCTCTCCTTGGGACCCATGACTACGTTAATTTACGTAAAGTTACACAATACGTAATAATACAGTCTTCGCACAACACGATAATATGTACTGCAACAAAATCACTAACGAATTTACGTTACTAAACGAAATCGTTGGAGCGAACGAATGCCGATTGCGTACAGTAAAGTTTCGTGTGTGGAGTGGCTGAGCTAAAGCACGCCAGCACGTACGTATAGAAGATGCATGATGGGAGGGATGCTGTCCAATTAGAGCAGTGCTTCTCAATTATTTTCTGTCGCGCCCCCCCTAGGAAGAAGTAAACATTTCGCGCGCCCCCCCTCCCCCTATTTTGGAACTTTCGCTTTGTTTCCATGGCAACGCGTCATGCTTGTCACGTGACATACCGCAGTCACAAAAAGCACTGTTTGATAGATGTTTCACATTTATTTAGTTTTTTCTTTTTTATTCAAAATAGTCACCAACTTGTTGGCTCTGTTATCAACTTCATGATATTCAGATTCTCAGATATGTGGAAGTGAATGTTTGTCGCTTAAAAACCTTTATAATGATCAAGTTCTCTGAGCGCGTCTTTTTTGGATCAGTGCCAGATAGCGCGTGAAAACACGTGTGAATTTAGCGATTGATCACGTGACACATGAACACCGGTGTGATCGTACACATCAACGGGTGAAGAGTTTGTTATCAGAACTTCATATCTGCTGCTCTTGTTCAGTGCAAGAAAACCTACTCCGACAAAAAAAGCATGTTCCCCACGGTCACGCGCGCCCCCCCTGGCATCGCTCCACTATTTGAGAACCACTGAATTAGAGAGAAGGATCTCATGGCTTGGCTAGCATCAGGAACAAATGGGAGAGCAGGAGGATGGTGGCCAGTCTACTATAACTAAGATGGCGGCGTGTGGCGCGAGTTTCAAAATTGTTATGGGGCGAATAACTTTCGTATCTTGAAAACTTTTCGTATGTAGAGCAGTAAAAATTTTCGTCTTTGCTTTCGTAACTTGGATTTTTCGTAAGTTGAGCCTTTCATATCTTGAAGTACTACTGTGTATATATATATATGGACATTTTCATTCTGTTCAAATGTTTTCACCCCCCAGCTCTTAGTGAATGATGGTACTAAATTAAATATACAGTAATACCTTGAGATACAGCATTTTTCCCATAAGAAATAACAGGGGGGGGAAATAATCCATTCTGGCCCTCTAAAAAACTCCCTTATTAGTGTTAATAACAATGAAAAAAACCTGTTTGAAATTGCTATAGAGACATAAACACACAAAAAATAATTATAGTATAATTATTCCAGTGATTTATCAAATAAAATGTGGTTTTAATTGTGTTCTTACCTTCGAGACAAACGATACAGTAGCAGCTAATGGCGGCATGTGCAGAGGAGGAGGAGGAGGGGGGAAGGATAACGTAGATAACACAAACACAATACGGAAGTGTAGTGTTCCTTCCCATGTAGTGTATTGGATAGCCTCAGAACCTTATATTTATTATTATTGAACATGCATAACTCGTGCTGCTCCCAGCATAATACTCATGATTCACTCGTCGCCCCCAGTAAAACCAAGGTGGACCTCTAGTGGAGATCATATGCAATTACCCCATAAATGAGGCGGCTTGAGCTGCTCCGAGTCCGCGACTACCTAGCATTGGTGTCTATAAGCTGCTCGTATCTCAAATCTTTACTTGTATCTCAAAGCGAACATTTGCTCGAAGGCTTGCTCGTATCTCGAAATACACGGAAATGTCGGGACGCTCGTATCTCAAGGTATTACTGTATATATATTACATGCCCTTTTTATGATCGCTCTTATTTTGTTCATGTAACGGGTATGTAACGGGTATGTAAACTTGTAAGCACAACTATAATTGGAGTCATGAATAAGCTAACCTGGAGTCCAAAAAAAATTTGAGTTTGCTCTTCTCTTCTCAAGAAGCATTACCTCTTGTAAAGCATGCCTCAAGCAAAAGAGAGCTCAGAACACCAAAGATTAAGAATTGTTGGCTGTGTAAAGCTGGAAAGAGTTACAAAAAAGGGTTTTGGAGCAGAGCTTATGTTTGTGTCTATGTAAAGACTGTCTTGGGGCCAGCAAGACTCCTTTCTGCAGCTAAATAACAATCTGTGTCATACGAGGCTTGAATTCTAATAGGAACTTCAGTCGAATTTCAGTTGTGTCTAGACTGCTATATGGCACAGATTCTGTTTGTGGAGTGCAGATTCATAGGTCTGTGATATAAATAGAGATCAGCTTGTCCGTGGCAACATCTTTAGACCTTTATTGCAACATGCATGGTAATTATTTTAATAGTATGGCATGGTGTCATGAACCTCACCAAATCTACTTAATCTTACTCTAAAAGCTCTTTTAACCTCATTAACCTTAATTTTGTCTTACAAAACTCTCTTTTATACCTCCATTTCTTGCCTGTCATTCCAAACACATATGTTGTCTTTTTTTTTTTTTAAAGGACAACTTTCATTAATTTATTTTAAATGGTGCACATGTCTGTCAATCTACAAAAACATCAAATAAGCACCAGAAATATGTTTCAAATTACTACTAAAGTCATATTCCCGGGGGTCGGCAACCCGCGGCTCCGGAGCCGCATGCGGCTCTTTCACCCCTGTGCTGCGGCTCTTTCATCCCCTGCACGTAACTTGTAGCAGCGGTCCCGCTATCCGCGCTCGGTCCGCTATCGCTCCTCCCATGGAAGAAAGGAGTGTCGCGCCGCATGAGTCTATCGCTCCGCCCACGGAAGAAAGGAGTGTTGTGCCGCATGAGTCTATCGCTCCGCCCACGGAAGAAAGGAGTGTCGCGCCGCATGAGTCTATCGCTCCGCCCATGGAAGAAAGGAGTGTCGCGCCGCATGAGTCTATCGCTCCGCCCACGGAAGAAAGGAGTGTTGCGCCGCATGAGTCTATCGCTCCGCCCACAGAAGAAAGGAGTGTTGCGCCGCATGAGTCTATCGCTCCGCCCACAGAAGAAAGGAGTGTCGCGCCGCATGAGTCTATCGCTCCGCCCACGGAAGAAAGGAGTGTCGCGCCGCATGAGTCTATCGCTCCGCCCACGGAAGAAAGGAGTGTCGCGCCGCATGAGTCTATCGCTCCGCCCACAGAAGAAAGGAGTGTTGCGCCGCATGAGTCTATCGCTCCGACCACAGAAGAAAGGAGTGTCGCGCCGCATGAGTCTATCGCTCCGCCCACGGAAGAAAGGAGTGTCGCGCCGCATGAGTCTATCGCTCCGCCCACGGAAGAAAGGAGTGTCGCGCCGCATGAGTCTATCGCTCCGCCCACGGAAGAAAGGAGTGTCGCGCCGCATGAGTGCTCCGTCAACAGTTCAGCGAAGTAACTTAGATTGCGGCGCCGGACATATTTGAATTTTTATTAATTCAGCTCACTGCAGCTCACACGAAATCGCTCCACGGCCCGGTACCAGTGCGCGGACCGGGGGTTGGGGACCACTGCCCTAGATGATTAGGTCTTAAGTCGTTTTATATAAATGTGTCTTAGGAAAAAAAACATCTTGAGAGAAAACGATGTCACCGACGTATTTTAAGATCTATCAGGGCAAATTACTTTCAATTAAAATATCAGTTATCATATATTCCAAGAAGATAAAACGTAAAATGGGCTACTCTCATGGTGCAAATGTCACATTTTGGTGTTTCTGATAATGATCTTCATAAAAAAATAGTTATGACTTGGGTGGGTAAATACCGACTGAACGCATTGTGTAATATGCATCCATATCTGTCTGTCAGGAGAAGATGTGTTTGGACCAGCATGCTTTGCTCTCTCCTTCTGCCTTGTGTTCACCCATAGCTCTTTGCCATCAGGTACCGGTACGCTCTTGTACTCCATCTCTCTTCCATCTTCCAATAATTAGTTTTCTCTCCATATAAATGTTCTGGCCATTCATTTGTAAATCCATGATTTGTCACCACATGGTGCTGATTTAGGATTGTTTTCCCCCATTTCATTCGTTTACCGAATGATTTAATGGATTTCGGGGAGCAGATCCAAGATCTGATTACTGATCAAAATCCCAGTTGCTCTCCATGTTGGCGTGTCTAATGATGTTGGTGTTCTTGCAGGAGAATGGCTGCCATCAGCAGGTAGATGACCTGTTTGATATCCTAATTCAGCGTGGAGGTGATTTTATTTTATTTTTTACGATTTATTGTCATCCAAAGTCATTTAGACGGAAAAAGTATATAGATGCTAACACTCATGCTTTGTTTCCTGCAACCTACAGAAATCTCTGAGAATTTTAAAGCTGCTCCTGATCCTGTCCTCGAAAGGCTTCGGCCAAACACGCCTCTTTTCTCCAGCTCCTTCCCTCTCAGTCTTTCCCCTCCCTCTGATACGCCCGTCAAAACTTTGATTTTTGAATCTCAGCCTCCTTCCATTAAGCCTCGCAGCATTTGTGACACAGGAGGTGGGCGTCTTGAAGATTTCCTGGAAAGCACTACTGGCAAACCTTTGCTGGGAGTGGAGCCAGGAGGACCGACAACGCTAATCGTCGACCTCCACAACCAAATGCTCAGCACACCGAGTATCCTAGACCACCCACGTTCCCCGATGGATACATGTGACATGAGCTTTTCCCATCACTCTGCTTCAGATTTGGTTGACTCTGCCCCCGATCCTATGGATTGGATGGAGCTCGGGATGGGTGGGACTGAAGGGGAGGAGCCAGGGATGGTGCATATGAATGGACATGACTCTTCCAGCTTATTTTCTGCAGACTTTCTGGACTCGTCTGATCTGAATTGGTCCAGCTTATAGTGCATTAGCTTCCTTCGCACAGTACAGCTTTTGTTTTCCTTTCCACCGGTGACTTTTCCAGTTTTGATTCAACGAGTTTGGATTCTCGTAATACTAATTTAACTTGGATTGTTAACCCCTCTTTATCCCTCATCTCCCTTGCATAAATGCTCACACTGCCATAACACGCGTATGTCGCAGAGCAGTCTATCTGATGTATTGTTTTTATCCAGAAGCATGTTTTGTTGAGCATTTTCTTATCTGAAACACATTTCTAAACCTTTCCAAATTTGGAAACAAGAAGAACAAGCTTTTATCAATTAAAATATGTGAATCGCTCCTCTCACTTAAAACAAGTTGCTTCCTAGATGTTGCATTTGCTCAAATTTTTTGCCGACATACGTGTGCTTATGGAAGAAGGCGTACAGTAATATATAAGTAATATATCCAGTTTTTTGCCAAAGTTTTAGCAAATTCACTTACCAAGTGCCCGGTTTTGAATTTAAAAGGATAGTACACCTAAAAAGTTTTAATTTAATTTAATTTAATTTTAAAGAATGTTGGTAACTAGATAGTTGACGGCAGCCATTGACTTCCATAGTACTTTTTTTTTACTATGGAAATCAATGGCACATCAACTGTTTGATTAACAGCATTTTTCAAAAAATATAATTTTTCGTGTTCAACAAAAAAAAGAAACTCATGTATGTTTGGAACTAGATGAGGGTGAGTAAATGATGACGGTTTTCATTTTTTAGTGAACCATCCTTTTTAATTCACCTTTAAATTTTAATATGCGGCAGTAAATAAATGTTTTTTCAAAACCGTTTTACCAAATATAACTGGTCGACTTGCGCATACTGGTTACTGGAAACTCAATAGCTACAGAATATGCTTGTGGGTGTTACTATTTATAGTATTAATCTAATGTTGCTAAAACGTTTATAGCATAAGCCAACCGATTTTGTAACATTTTGTTAGCATATGCTTTTGTATGTTAGCATAGTAATTCTGCTATTACTACTACTTCTAATAATTGTTATTGTTGCTATTATTATTATTATTATTATTATTTCACTGTATTTTCTATCTACGCCTTAATTTTAAATATAATCAACTAGGCGTTAAAAGTCATTTCTACTCATTTAAATTGCTAAACTGACTTTGTTGACTCTTAAAATGAAGTTGAATTTGGTTTAATTGTTTTGATGAGTCAAAGTAATGAAAAAACATGTTGCCGTGACTTCTTGATCATATGATTATTTACAGTGATATTATTATTTCTTGGTATTATATAATATTATTATTATTAATTACTACAAGAGACTCAATGTGCGTCCGTCTATGTAGCTACTATTCACAACATTATCTGTTAAGCATTTTGTAGAGGTGCCAAAAATACTATTTTATGGCCATAAGATAACCAGTAAGCTATTCAACCTTTGATTGAATTATAATGTAATGGACTATTGTACGTTTAGTTATCTTTTCAAAATGGAAAGTCATTCAAAGCTTGTTTTTTCTAGCCTTTTATATTTTGCTTACATTGTCACCCGATGAGACATTTTGAAATTCTGCCGTACGAAATTTTGATTGCTTAAGTTAATAGATAATTCCCAGAGTGTTTAACATAGTGAGTTCTGAAGTTGAAAGTACAACTCCAAACCAATATTAGCCATATTCATTTTCCTTGCCAGGTTTATATTATTAACAATCACCAAATTATTAAAGACATATTTTTATCACATTTTAGCAAGCTTAAAGCGGTATATATTTTAGATCCAGTAAATAATTCTATACATTTTGTTAAAACGGTGTGTTTTGTTAAGACACAGTGAGTGCTGAGAAATTACTTTATTGCATTAAGCTGCCTTGTAATTTAATGTTAACATTCTTAAAATGTCTTTAAATTGCCTGTACCTTTCAAAAACATTGCGTCCAACTTGTAGCTCTGAATTTTTAAACATTTATTGTAAATATTCTGCATTGTATATGAATCGAAATGTTGCATATGCCTATCCTAGTACACAGCGTACTGTATGTACTGCACTGTATTTTATCAACAAGCTGAGGTTTTGATAAAGAAATATGAGATGATGAATGTTCCTAAGTTGATTTGAATGTATGTATTTTTGTATATAGAGGATTCTAATCATATATAAACAAGGCATAATCACATTTGATCAATAAGTAACATTCAAGGTCCCTCAAACACACTTATATTATTACTGTTATTCTCTTTAATGTGCAATTTTCTGCGTATTGTACATGAGCTCAGGAATGAATTGTTGTGTGCGTGTGTGTTGGCATTTACGCATTACTGTCCGCAGTATTCACGCTCTCCATCTGTTTGAAATTGCACTTACAGTGTTTTGGCTGGTGCTTCCTGTGGTTGAGCCCAAATTGAACTTCATGTCCACAGGGTCCCCAGTCCACCGTCCCCTGCCGTATGCTGGAGAATCAAACTCTTTAATGCTTCACTGGCTGAATGTGTTCGTTTGTGGGGCTTCGGAGCCTCTCAGGGCTTAATATCCTAAAGACTTTTTTTTATTTTGGGGGGAAAAATAAATGTTACAAATTAAAATAAATCCGTTTTGTGCTTTGTGCTTTCCAGGGTGGAAAAAAAATGAAAACATTTTTTATATAAATTATATATGCTCTTATAAAATAAAATATATATACAGTACTGTGCAAAAGTCCTAGACGTTAGTATTTTCATCGCAATAAAAATTTTTTAAGATGGGTATTTCTATCAGTAGGAAATATACTATTTTACATTTCCAAACATGCGTTATGCTATTAATTGTAATAATCCAGTGAGATTTTTGTATCACACTGATTTTTGCCATCTGTGATTACATGAAGAAAGATAAGAACAACAGAGAAGAACTGTGGAAACATCTCAAAGACATTTTAAGAAACTTACCAGTAAAGCTCCAGTACTGTGGAACGTTTTAGGCACTTGTGTAAAAAGGCTGTAAAATGAGGATGCTTTCAAAAATAATGCAATAATTAGATTTTATTGCTCTATTAACTAACGCAAATCAATGTTTCTTTGCTTTAAAAAATGCTTTTGTCCAAGACACATGCAAATAGGTTTATTAAAGCGTCTTGGAGACACTGTTGCAGTTCTTCTGGATTTAGTCTGTCTCAGTTTTTTCTGTTTCTTCATTTAATCAGATTGACTCGATGATGGCTGTTATCCTTGTGCACAAAAATCACACTGGATTACTACATCAAAATATATACGGTAAATACCTCCCTTAAAACCCTTTTTGTGTGTGTAAAAATACTAATGTGCCTAAGACTTTCCTTAAAGAGACCGTTTGCCTATAAATGAGCGAGTGAACAATGGTTGCATCTTGTTGTACAGAAGACTTGAAATTTACTTCATAAAGACACTGTGATAAGTTGCGTAGACAATGTTTATAAAGCTTCTTTTTTTTTGTCATTTTCGATCTTGACAGCACTGATCCCCCCTTTGGCTTTCATTAATATTAGCTTAACATTAACATTTCCCCTTTAAGGTTACATAAAAGAAAGGGTCATCAGATTTGGAATGATATATTTATATATATTATATATTTATATTTTATAGAAGTTACTATTTTTGGTGAACCATTCCTTTAATATTGACTTGGTTTCCTCGTTGTTCAGACAACTTAGTTTTGTACATCCATATTTTATATACATATTATTCCTGACAGACACTAGAAGTTCATCATAATTTGAAATATCCCTCAATTCAATGCATTTGTATTTGAACCTCAGTGCATAACTTTAGGCAATACAAAAAAAAAGTTTCTTGTTTTGTCATTTTCATTCATTCATTTGTCTATGTGTGTGTGTGAGTAAGCAGATTCTCAAGCATAACATTTACTCTATTTCTTCCACATTCAGTGAACCTTGTGTTTCCAGGCAGTTTGTTAGATTAGATGGTGCAGGCATGGTTATAAATTCATAACTCTCGTCTGGCAAGATCAGTGTAAGAGCTCCTCCCCTGCCCGTAAATTACTAATTCACATCCTGTCGTCGAATGTATCCCTTGATGAACCCATTAGAGAGTATCTTGACCTTAGGATGAGTTATTCTGCATAATAAATCACTGCGTGTCTGTTGCAACATTCAACTGCAGCCTTCCAGGATTCTCAAATTGTAACAGAACAGTCTGTTCCCCTGTTCCGTGCCCTCCTCAATGACATCATCGCCCCTGTCCGTGTGTTTTCCTCCTGGCTGTGTGTTTCGGTGTCCATTCATCACGTTGTTTAATCAACTTATAGAGATGCAGAAATCTATCAGCCGTAATGCACTGCTGACCCAACCCCTTTCCCAGACATCCCTTCTCGTAACGACCCGAATTAATTAAATAATGGCTGGTGTAGATGGAAGGGCTTTTCATTGTATTTCTCAATTGATATAGCATGTTATACTTTCAACACAATAAGGTGATTCAGCTGAGCAGTCAAAACCTGATGGATGGAAAAAAACGATGGGTTTCTTTCATCACATCATTATCAGTAGAGCAGGTTTCTCCTCAGCAGTTATGGGCCGTCTGGTGACCCGCTTCATTGGTGCTTCAAAATTACTTTTAGACCCAACTTCATTTATTAGGGGTGCTTGAAGACTTTTCACACATGTGAATGTGTAAGGTGTGTTTTGAGTTTGAAACAAAGCGGGATACAGAAAATTAGGAAATTCTCATTGGTCAATGAATGTCTATGTGCGTTGCATTAAACGTTTTTGGTTGTGGGACAGATTTTCACTAAATATTTGAGTGGTGAACCATTAAACTATTAAGGCACAGCTCTATGTATGAATTAAATATTTACTGAAGCCTTTAATCTTATATTTATTTATTAGTGTTTTTCCGCTCAATTATTAATTCTAAATACAATTTTAATTTGAATATTATTTGCATATCTAAATATACAAGTTATTTCATAGACTTTGCATATGGTATTTTAAAGGGAATGTAATTTATTATTGATGACAGTTCTGTGAAGTAAAAGAAGTGTGACGCATCAATCAAAATCAAGATGATCAGAATGAAATTCATGACACTTTAATGTTAACTGTAAAAATTATATGATCAAAAGGTCATGGAAACATGTTTTTTCTATTACCAGTTTTAAATTTAAGTTATACAAGATTCAACGAGACAAGATTTTTATTGGATCAATTAAAGTAAACCTCAAATTATGCGCTTATGCATTACATTATGATGAGATTTATCACTATACCAGTCAAAATCTGCCTAAATTTGGCATGAAATTTAAAAACAATATTTTTTATATGTTTATTATTGCCCTTATTGTGAACAATTCATCCATTAATATTAATTATTTTATTTAGTCTTATCCAAATATTAACTATTATCCTCGCATTCAGCTCTGCCTCCTAATTCGTAAAACCAAGTCCCTTTTTCTAATTCGATAATGTGCACTTGGATGTACTGTCACAATACAGAAGAAAAGATCTGTTGCTACTTCTTTTTCATCATTTTGTACAAATGATGCAACCAAATTAAAGAGAGTTAGAGCGGAGTCAGTTCAAAACTAAGTAGTCACTAAACTCCTACTGTGAACTTTACGTCCCAATTTAGGAAAGATATTATGGCTGTTGCAACCTTTCCTAGATATTACAGACCACCTTGTGGTGTCCTGTAGTGACCGTAGCGCTGTGATTTAACAGGTTGAAGTTCTAGAACACATGCAGATACAGGTCTGTAGTGCTTAGAATACATGCTTGTCATGACCGTATTCTGTAGACCTCATTTATCTTCCGTGTGACTAGCGTCATATGTCCACCCTCTTCTCGATCTCACACGAGTGACTGATGGAGCTGTATAGTGTGTGTAACAAAAAGGTGTATGTGTGTCTGACTAGGGATGAGTGTAATTGTGAAATGGCCTGCATTCTCCACAGACAATAGATACAAAAGTGTGTGTGCTCTCTTTATACTGTCTCCCCTTGTTGTTTGCTTCTCTATTGGTTTTTAAAAAATCGTTTCTCTCTACAAAACTTTCTTTTGGCTCACATTTTTTTCTTTTGGCAATCCTTCCCGATTATTTCATCATCTCTTTGTCTCTGTGTATTTAAGTCCCATCTTGGTACAGTGTGAGAGAGACATGCCCCATTTCAGACATTTGTTTGAACACATAAACACAATCTTGCAACACACCTAAAGACGTACTTTTACACTACTGTTAATTTTAGTGTTTTTAGTGAAAATGTTAATCAGGATATTAAGGAAAAGTATGGTTATATACAGTTTGTGTGTATATAAATCCATACAAACACACACACATATGTATGTGTGTGTCTGTCTGTCTGTCCTGCCATCTGTTTACGTCCTTCTTCCTGCTCTCTCTGTGTTTTTCTACTCCCCTATCTCGTAATCATCTCCTCCCGTCAGCTGTGTCTCATCATCTAATCCTCTCCTGTGTATATCTTCCCTGTTTCCTCCAGTCTTTATCCGTTCTCGTTCATATCAGTGTGAGTCATGTGATTTAATCCTGTTTTGAGTTTATTTTTAATAAAACAGTGTTCCTGATACCTTCTTCTTCGTGCATTTTTACCACACCGAACCTCACTCGTAATGTGTGTGTGTGTGTGTGTGTATAAGTCTCTTTCTTATGGTGGAGTCATGAACACTGACCTTAACTGAGGCAAGTGAGGCCTGCAGTTGTTTGGAAATTGTTGTGGGGTCTTTTGTGATCTCTTGAATGAGTCATCGCTCCACTCTTAGGGTAATTTTGGTTGACCGGCCATTGCTGGGAAGGTTCACCACTGTTCCCCGTTTTCACCATTTGTGGATAATGTATATAGAACAAAATAAGCAGGTATTGGAACTGCATTCGTGTCTGGATTGTTGTCACTAAGTAGCTCATTAAGCTTTGGCACATAGTTTACTTCTGCTTTTGGTTTAGGTGCAGGTGTTGTTGCAGATATTGTATGTGTATTTCTTCTTCTAAAGGCCCCGAGTGAGAGACAGATGTTCAGAAGTACACCAAACATCAAGCATGGATGAGACATCTGACGGACTTATCTTTTGGGATCTGCAGGTAGAATTCTGTCAGTGGAAACACTGAGGTTTGATGCCATGTCTTGATGTGCTGATGCTGGTGTGAAATGATTAATGACGGGATAAATCATTCATTTAGTCTGTTAATTCCTCAGAGCTAATTATGGTTTTGAGCTTCTCAGCTCACTACATTTATATAATGATATTTCATTGGTTTTGAATTGCTTTACTTTAGGAAATACTGATGAAAAGCACACCTCAGAGATGTCAAATGGCACAAACTTAATTTAATAAACTCAAATGTTTATGACTCAAATCTCCTATGACTTGGCTCAAGAATATTAGTCCTACCTCATGCTAACATGGAGAGCTCCAGGAATTACAGTAGTGTGAAAAAGTTAGCCCCTTCCTGATTTTTTTTGACACCATTTCATTTTGACACCATTTCAGATCATCAAACATAATTAAATATTAGTTAAAGGTAACAGAAGTAAACACAAAATGCAATTTTTAAGTTAAAAAGTGTTTGCCCCACTTGTTAAAACACAACTGTGGTTTATCATACCTGAGTTCAATTTCTCTAGACACACCCAGACCTGGTCACTGCCACACCGGTTCTCAGTCAAGAAATTACTTAAACAGGACCAGCCTGACAAAGTGAAGTAGACGAGACGATCTTCAAAAACTAGACATCATGCCAAGATCCAAAGAAATTCAGGAACAAATGAGAAATAAAGTAGTTGAGATCTATCAGTCTGGAAAAGGTTATAAAGTCATTTCTAAACCTTTGGGACTCCAGTGAACCACAGTGAGAGCCATTATCCACAAATGGTGAAAACATGGAACAGTGGTGAACCTTCCCAGAACTGGCTGGTCAACCAAAATTACCCCAAGAGCGCAGCGATGACTCATCCAAGAGATCACAAAAGACCCCACAACAACATCCAATGAACTGCAGGCATCACTTTTCTTAGTTAAGGTCAATGTTCATGACTCCACCATAATAAAGAGATTAGGCAAAAATGAAAAAGAAACAAGAACATTTAAACCTTAAAACCTTTTGGGAAAATACTCTGTGGACTGATAAGGCAAGTTGAAGTTTTTGGAAAGTGTGCGTTCCATGACATATGGCGTAAAAGTAACACTGCATTTCAGAAAAAGAACATCGTACCAACAGTAGAATATGGTGGTGGTAGTGTGATGGTCTGGGGCTGTTTTGCTGCTTCAGGACCTGGAAGACTTGCTGTGAAAAATAGAACCATGAATTCTGCTGTCTACCAAAAAATCCTGAAGGAGAATGTCCGGCCATCTGTTTGTGACCTCAAGCTGAAGCCCCATTATAAGTTATCGCAAACGCTTGTTTGCCGTTATTAGATTGACGGAGCAATCACTTTTTCACACCGGGCCATGTAGGTTTGGATATTGTTTTGTTTACGTGTGTTATCTTTGACTAATATTAACATTTGTTTGATCTGGAATATTTAAGTTTGACAAACAAGAAAAAAAAATCAGGAAGGGGATAACCCCTTTTTCACACCACTGTATAAATTTTGCTAGGCCAAAACCCAGAAAGGAGTTGATGTTTTAGCACTGATCCATCGTCCTAAAGCCAAGGAGGTTTTTGAATGAGTTGAGTAGGTACAATGACTAAAATAAGAATCACAAACTCAAGATCTTTTAATTTTTTTATTTTGTCAATGTAGTCCGCTAATAGCCTTTGTTTTACTTTTACTTCTGGGAATTGCATCTAAGCTTCAAAATTAATAAAAGTCATTCAGTTTTGAAGATTATGGTGATGAATGAGCCATAAAGAATCATATGTAAGAATCATAAACTTTAGTTGCATTAGTAATCCTAATGCAATAGAAAAATGTGCTTGAGTTATATGGTTTTGTGTTGACCACCTTTGACAAATTGGTCACTTTTGTCTGTTAAATAATGTCAGGTTTCTGAAACAACTGCAAATAGGTTATTTCAGGAGTGTATATCCAACAGCAGGTGTATTTTTTAAATCAGCCTGCTGAATGTGAGCAAAAATTGCAGGAGGTCATTGCCCCCTCTGGTTCCAGCACCTCTAATGTGAATGAATGAGTGAAGATGTGTTTTTTTCCTTGAGCTTCTTTCCAATTAAACTGCTGTGATAGACTGCTTTGTTGTTCCCTCCATCCAAAATATTCATTACTCAGTCTACTAAAAACAGTAGGCATGTCAGCGTATCGTCTGTGTATTGCATAACTGCTGAGAGCTAAAATCAACAGTTCCTAATTTCTACAGCTCAGTTTATGAGGTAGGCCTACTTGGTGTCAAATTATTGAAATGTGCATGTTGCGCGTTATGTCTGAAGCAACATTTTATAATGAGGTTCTATTTGATAATGTTATTTACAACAAGAGCTGAACATTACTTGTAAAGTGTTACCATTTACGATTTAATATTTCCTTACACAATGTAAAACACGTCAAACATACACCCGTTTATGCTATACAATTCTGTAAAATTAAACACTCTCTGTTATTCATTAAATGGTGAATGACTTGGGTTTTTTTTAAAGATATTCCCAGAAATTGCAGAAAGATCCCCTGATGACTATTAATCAGACTCAGTTCAAAGGAGTATTTCACTTGCCTTTAATTTTTTAAACAAGTTTATACAAAGAACACTTAACAATGTTTCTGTTATAAAGAGATGCTTAAAAAGCCATTAAATCGGTTGGACCATGTCCATATGTTCCTTATAAATTGCAACTAGTGTCGTAGAAACAATTGGCATTTTTTCCTTGCTGTTGTGTTAGCATGGTGCCATTATCATCATCATTGTCATTCCTCTTGTTATCATGAACATCAAATTACCTCTATACCATATGTTCAGTCATTAAATTACTTGGTAAGAATTGGTTTCATGTTAATAATCATTAATCATTTATTAAATAAGGTTGATCTCATGCTGACCTAAGAGAAAGCATTTACAGACAACTTTCTACCTGATAGTTACAACAATTGTTGCATTGAATCATGGGATTTGTAGTTTTAATCATTAGACATTTCAGTAGTCAATGCATTGTACATTTTTAAAGGAATATACCAGCTCAAAACAAGTTTGGATATAACTTGTCATTGGATACATTTGGATTTAACTTTACAGACCTGGTTAGTAAGCAATATTAGAGGAGAACATTTTAATACACATAATCTTTCAGTTAAGCATTTATAGTTTTGAAATGGTGTGTATTGTGATGTTTATACCATAGACTTCTTTTAGGTTGTAATTACCGTTATTTTCTATGGTTATCGACAGCAGCTTGTGATGATCTTCAAGACCCCATGAAAAACATTTTTGTTGCTTTTAGCCCATCACTTTTTGCTTTTGAGAGTCTATAGACTAATGTATTCCGAATAGTTGCTAATATTTCCCAAAAACCAAAGAGTTTCTTAGACAGACAGAAATGTTGATGACTCATTCTGTACCAAACAAATTTTTTGTCCAGTCATATCTGTAGGATGAGAATGCCCTGACCTGTAAGAAATCATAATTCATTACTGTTTGATGCTTTATGAGATTTTAATGTCCAACTCAAACTTCCAATTTCAGTAGAAAATGTCAACACAGGGCAAAAAGTTCATGTTGTCTTAAGCTTGTTTTGAACCTAGAATATTCCTTTAATAGTCGAGCCAAACCTTCCCAGACATCATAACAGTCCGTAAATGTCTTCTAAAATGCTCATCTTACACACTTATAGGACTATAAATTGTGTTCTATTTAAATAGGTGCATTTCAGCTTCACTTTCGAATTGCCACAGTTTTTCATGTGCTTTCCACAGCTGTGTTTCTCTAACTGTCTCTCTCTTTCACCATCCTGTAAATTTTATTTCTCTGAATTATTCAACATCTCCTCAAAGTGCAACCAGACTTAAGGGGGGGAAGCATGGCAGATATGGAAATGGGGCATTAGACAAGCAAAAGAGATGGAGTACATGGAAACGAGAGGAGAGGATGACAGATCTCCTCTCTCCACCCACAGTTCTTCATCATCATGTACTGTATTATCCTCCATTTCTGTCTCTCTCCCCAGCCTCAGGAGACCCATATTAACTTAGATATCACCGACAGCTGAGACTTACGCCTCCCACTGTTTCCGATGAGAGACGGAGGAACAAACACAAATGAGACAGTGACAGAGAGAAAAGGAAGGAGAGAGAGACTACTATAATATCAGGTCTGCATTGCAAGTGAGTGATGCGGCAAAACTAGATTATAATCAATGAAACTGTCCAAGTTTGATGATCAGTTTCTGTATGGGTTCCTGTAGGCAAGGGTATGACAACAAGGTACTTTAAAAATGTGTGCTTCATCACTAAAGTGTTGTCCTGGAAATTCTTTTCAATTATTTTACTGACAATATATCATTTTGTCTGCCTTATTTAACCAAAAATGTATATCAAGCTTCCCGAATCCCAAGAAAGAAAAATCAATGTAAAATATACTCTTTTTAGTCACACTATGGTCATTCATTATTGCGAAAAGACATCTTGTCAATCACCATAACTTGCGTCTATGTAGTGTAACGATTGTTGAAGATGAATTTGATTCAAATATGTTCATTGCAATGTATATGTTTCAAAATATTGATTTCAGTTTAACACAAAGTGTCTTATATATTCAGATTGTTGAAGATATCAACAGTTAAACAGGTTGCTTTGCGTCAAAGTTACTTTAACAAGAATGCCTGAGGTCTCCAAATAATTTCATCTATTTAAAAAAATAGATGTCTTATGCTCTCATGCTCACGAACTGCATTTATTTGATCAGTAATCGTAATATTGTAAAAATTTAAGTTTTTATTCCAATATTTTTTGTAACAAATGACGCATGAAGAACGCACGAATTACGCACAGATTTTCGTTTCTGCGCAGAGTGTGCGTCGTATGCGTAATTCGTCGGTGGAACGAACGAGGACAGTCAGTGATTGTAAGTGGATGTGCGTCGAAGGCGGTTTGTGCGTGATTTTGAGTTTTGAACGTTTCAAAATGTTTGTGTGCGTTATTCATGAGTAGGCGTGCATAGTTTATGCGTTGAGTATGCGTGACTATGCGTGGGACACACGTCGGCCGTCAGTGCTTATGCGTTGGAACTGGTTCGAAACCGCGCACGTCCACTGACGCCCCACCTTCATATCACGCATGAACCGCGCACGTATCAAGTTCATTCCACTGACAATGTGGATTCTGAAAGTGCTTGTACATGGAACGTTCACGAAGCGTGCGTGTTTGGACGCGCTCCGTCAGTGATTTATGCGACAGGCGTGCGTCGAATGTTCGTGGAATACTTTGGTCAATTTCTCGACACACAAGCATGCACAAACCCAATCTGTCCGTGATTCGTGAGTTCTTCATGCGTTTTCGGGCTGGGTGACTGGGCCTTAATGTCCTTGATGGAAAAAAAGCTTTTTGTTTTTTTTGCACTGACCAAACTTTTGAACAGCAATGATAATGCATAATATTTTTTTCTTAACCTCAAGTATATTTCATTAAGTATATTTTTAGCTAATGTAAAATGTTGTCAGAGTACCCAAACAAAAGTATGTTTTCTCAGTATTTCTTACACCCCTGTCTACAGGTCCTGCGTATACATTTGCATAATTTAAAGATGAATGGTGACTGGAGGTTCACACTGACAGTAATTTGCCATTTTTAATGAGGGCTGACCATTTCTGTGTGACCCAAGCAACAACAATGAAATAAAGTTAAAGTATGCAATTTTATGCAAATAAACTACCATGTAAAATGGTGACTAGCACTAAAAATGCAGACAGGATAGACCGTGAACACCAAGCCTTTAATCACAGTCAGTGTGAACGTCCATTGATCCTTGAGGAGTCAGAAGAGGAAGTTAGGATGAGTGGAAAAGAGAGAGTGAATGCTGATGGCATCGAGCTAACCGAAGGAAAAGATTATACTGGGCTATATATCTCAGCAAGGGAACCAGTGTCCTAACCAGGCATGATCTTCTGTTATTGCATTGTGTTTGGTAGCGCCGCCCATGGTCAAATCTTTTTGGACCAAAATCCTGCTTGCTAGCATCCGATAAAGCGCTGATAATTGGATAATCAAAGTTTTATGTTTTAACATTTTCGAACATAATACTCTGGTTTGAGAACATTGCTTAAAAAAATGCTAGGTCTTATAGTCGTGTACCAATTTTAAATTCAAAATACTTTTTTGCTTGACTTTTGAGTGAATTATTTATCTCAGAGCTTCTTGTTTGGTTCAATGCTTTTTTATTTATTTATAAAAAGCATTTGTAAAATTAATTTGTAAACAATACTTCCAGAAACCAGACTGTCGGTGTCTACATGGCATTTTGCACAAATATATTTCTTGGAAATATGTCGACACACCTAGTTAGGACACGGTGTAACGTCAGCTGGCTGCACCCAGAAAAGCACTTGAAAAGTTTACACGCACAAAACAGTGTTTACAATGTCAAATCCTCAGCTCTAGAAATTGTGTGTGTGTGTGTTTGCAAACTAATGCTGCATTATATTCACATCATATACATATATTTTTACACAATATTTATATATTAAACTTTTAACCCTGATGTATGAATAAACGGGCGTATATAATCAGTAAACATGTAAAACACAAAGATGACAAGAGATATTTCTTAATGCTAGTGTTGTGGCAAAAAACAAAAACTGGAGTGGTTTAAGTCAACAGATAAGCCTAATTAGTCCTCCTGTCGTTCTTTTTATCTTAGATGTAACCAGTGAATTTTAATTAGGATCAACCTGCAGTTCTGTAGCTGGCTTTGGATTTCCTTTAATGCTGGTAAGTTCAATCTTAGAACAGTTGTTGTTGTTTTTCATGCCTGTAATATGTCCTTAACACACGTTTTTGCATATCTTTTCTGGGTTCAAACAAGAACACTTGTTTTCTTAAGGAGGGATACATTTTTGCTGTGTAGTGGATGGTATTACGCCACCCATGAGTTTGTTATAGCTAGAAACTACCTCAACTTTTGATCACAGAACAGAAGATAACTTTTGCAAAGCCTTAGGTGTGGATTCTGCTAGAGTTTACCAAAGTAAACTCTGTCCACTCTGACACAAGCAACTGTACTCCCTCTATTTGCATTTGGAAAGTCTAACTCTTTCCATGTTCAACACGGACAACTCCTATTAAGAGCACACGCCTCTTTAAAAGCCCTTAGTAGAATTCATCCTAATTATACATAGACAAAAGGTACAGTTTTAAATAGTGCATAAGATTAGATTGGTCAAAAGTACCACCAAACAAATGGGAAAACTGTGATTCTCTAATATACGTATTACATGTCTCTGGACTGGCAACTAAGATGTCATTCAAGCATTGGTTATGATACATCTTTTAAAAATGATTAAATAAAGCATATGCTTTATACATGTAGCGCAAGCTTCAAATATGGCAAGACATCTTTTAAGTTAGTAAGGAAAGTGGGAAGGGTGTTAAAATTCGGAAGCACTTCATCTCCGTCAAATGGTTGTTAACTGCAACAGACTCGACTCTGATTCCAGTTACGCTTACGGTACCAAAAAAACCCAACATTGCAAATAGTACATAAACCGTAAAAAGTACATCATGTATTGCTAAAGATAAAATGCTACCCGGTGGCATTCACATCACAGGTAGAACACTTTTATGTTAAGAAGGAATCCGAAACAACAGTCATTCAGCTTATTTGGGTGGTTTAAAAAACCCACTGGAAACAAGTCTTCACACCGAAGGAATTCGGAAGCAGATATTTACACCTTGTGTTTCTTTGTAAAAGATGTGAATGCACTGAACATCACTTGATTTCACTTTTCGGTCCTTAACCTGCAGAATTAAGAAGTAACCTGACCAATCCAGTGCTTGATTTGTACAAAGATTATTCCAGGAAGATATTCCTTATTTGATTTCAGGTTTTAAGCTGCTCTAGCCAGAGACATTGTCACTGTGGTTTTGCTGACAGCTAAATTTACTCTGCTTTTATCCAGTATTCCTCAAAGACAGACTTCATGACCTCCTGGCCAACAAAGTGGTGCCATTTCAGGCAGAGGGTTGTGTAGCTGGCTCACCTTGGCATCGCTTGACATCTCTGTGCCAGGAGAGGCTGACAGCCGTGTTTGTCCTCCAGGGTTTGCCCCTGAAACCCAATGACACTCTGGAGCCATTGCCACCGAATGAGACCGAATGAAGCATCACTGTAGCTCAGGATAGTTTGACTTGACGCTGACTCATGAGAGCATGTTGGTACATCCTCCCATCAATTCAGAAGTTGAAAATAGCCATCCAGGAACATGCTGTAACTGTATTTGTTGTCATATTTTTGAAACTGCTGTCCCTGGAGCTTGTCCAGACATAGAAATTATCTCCAAAATGAATCTGTTGAGAATAGAGAGAACGTCTTTCTTTTTTGTCCTTTTTTATAGTTCATTACAGGCTCAATTGCTGTAAAGTGTACGGCAATGAGTGTAATGCAGTCTATGTTCTCACTCCGAGTTTTATAATCCATCTCTGCCTCTCGCAATACTGCCGTTTTATTTGCAAGCAGCACTAAGCAGCAGTTTTGTTGAACTCTGAACATTTCACGCTCTTAAATATTCCCTAGGTGGCTTGTACATTAGTTGTCATTGGCCCGTAAAATCTCACAAGGCTGTTCAAACAAAGTGTGCTACTTTTTAGACCGTGAGCTGTTTGCTCAGTACACAGATGCTTTATTGTCACGTAAAGAAGCGAGAGGTCACCGTCAGACATCTCTGCAGGCCTCCTTTAAATTGGTGCGTAAAACATTTCAATTTTGTTTTGTCATCTTGCGTTCGTGTAAGAATACCAAATCTCCATTCGGATCCGTTGTGGATGAAAAAGACGAGACAAACAAGAAAAAAAACAAGTCTACAGACAATACTGAAGAACTTTTTTAGTAAACTGCTGTATTAGATGCAGGCCGTCATCAATTACAGCGCCCCCTGCTGTTCTGTGGCAGCCAAACGCCTGGCTGGGAACAGCTTGGAACAGCAGAGAGTGAGCGAGTTTGACAGCTGTGTCCATCAGTCATTTGGCCCCAGGCAGGATAGGACGGATAGGCCTAGTATTGCTACCATTTTCCCTGGTCTCTTGAGCAATTCCAGAGACACCTACACTTTTCACTCTGAAACCGATGCCCACCACCAGATTAGTGGTTTTCTATGCCATGTGCATTAGGATGCTACATTAGGGTGTATGTATTGCTGCATGTTAGATTTGGCCACCAAACGATCTGTAAAATAGGTTATTTACATTCTGAAGTGTTCAGAGGAAGCAGGCGGTTTGAAGGATATTGCAAAGAATACACATTGGTCATTTTAGCAAAGTTGTTTTTGGCAGTGCTACTTATGACATTGTTGGACCTGTTCACCTAGGTGTGTGATCCTCTGTCACTATGGCACCATACCTCTGTGGGCAACTTTTGTCCCCTGAAATGTCTCTCTTGATGTCTGTCGGTAATAGAGACTTGCTCATTGACCTTGTCTTTACCTCTCAAACAAGAGTTTGAAATAGATGCAGCCAGAATAGCTATGACTTGAAGGGATGTTGGCATTCTGCTCCCTAGACAAGTGCTGGAATGCATCCTTTGATGAAGGTGTTGAGGTAAAGAGTCCTAGGGACATTGGACGTTTGCCAATTTCACCTAGACCCTTATCCATTGACTGAAATAACAAACCCTTGGACATTACAACAGTTGAAACTCTCTGTCTAGCAGGACACCTTGGTTACTTCACTGTCCTCTTATGCTTCTTAGCTGTTCTTTGTCCTCAATGGTCTAGAATTGTCTGAATAATAACTCACTGTGTGGCAGCTCTTGGCTGATAGAAGTTGACAGCACAATGGCCTTGTCTGAAATGGTGTGAAGCCTCCTGAGGTGCAGGGCTCCTGCCCTTTGCTATCAGACACATGGGTCAGGACCACAAGAGATGTTAAAGGCCAGCAGTACATGGCCAGAATTTTGGGGGGAAGTAGGATCACCAAGGATTCAAGGCCCATCAAGAATCGGAGTCAAGACCATGCAACATTTTCCCCTTCGGTTCTCTGTATTATAGCATATTGAATATAAATCTAATCCAGAACATGTACATGGAGGGAATATATGAAAAATAAAACTGAAGCACGTGTGCAGAAGCTTTCACATCCATCCAGTTGCAATGTCTAATCAAAATCATGCTTTCTTGTGTTTGTGTCTTCTAGGCTTTCCCCTCAGACCGTCACTTCCGTTTTGCTGTTTGTGGGCAGTCCCTTGTGTTTCGGGTGGAAGTGTGGAGACTGTCCGTACCCCAGAGGTTGGGTGAACAACTCCGGAAGAGTCTCAATGCTAAACTGCCGCTTGTTGGTGAAGGCCTGGCGCCGACTGTTAGGTTGGGACAGTGGTGGCTGTGGCTGTGCCATGAGAGGGACCTGATGTTGGACATGGCTCTTGTTGGGGTCCCAGACTTTGAAGGCCGAGCTTGAGGTGAGTGGGTGGGTGTTGGTCTTGGAGATCTTGGACTTGGGGACTTGGGCTGAAGTAATGGTGATGGCCAAAGGGGTATGGATGTCTGGAGGCGGAAGGAAGGGTTTATCTTTTGGGTGGAAACCAATGGGCTGGAAGGTTGCAGGCGAGGATTGGCGGTGGGCATAATCCATCATAGGGTAGCTTTTGGGGTAGTAATCCCTTGCTGCAGTATCTGCCGGGGAAATTGCAGTGAAAAAACAGTTATAGATAAAGTCAGAGAGATAAAGTCTAAAATACAACATAGTATTGTGACAAATAAGCAAGATTTAGTTTAAAAGTCTTGCTTTTTCACTTGCGTATGTAGTGTATATACCTAATGTGTTTGTCACAGACTGTAGTTGCTAATATTTAATGTTCAGAGGATCTAGTGTGTAAAATACCTGGAGAAGAGGGTCGTCAGGTGTGAAATGAGGATGCCCTCAGCACTTTTGCATCACACCACACTTGCAGGCACGCACATACATGCAGTGATTTGAAGGAGCAAGGGACCATGAGGATGTATACGTCATGGTCATGATGAAAAATGTATATATGTGCCCTGAGGCCAGACACTCTTTACAAGAATCAATACATTAAATTTCAAGGTGATGAGCTACATGGTGCACATAGTTTAAAGCAGACAGTATAACACTTTGCAGTTTGGTCTGGTTTTTATTGTATGGTAAAAATGTTATATTGACATTTTGTGGCACAAAGACAACCTATGATCCAGGTTTTTAAAATGTTGTACTGCAACATTACATAACTGCAACAAAAACCTCTCACGAAAACATTGTCTTACCTGGTGTTTATTCTCACTACAAAAACTGTAGTTAGATCTATAGATCTATAATTAGTATGTACTATTGTATGTAATATTTTAATCAGTGATATTTGCAGTGGCTTTGTAAAAATGAGCAAAAGTTAGGATTAGGAACAGTATAGTAATGACTGGTTATTTTATTCTTTTCCAGGTTGAAGTGGGTTAGCATATTAGCAACAGTTGACAGCACAGTTAGCCTTTAAGCCTGTCTCGTCAAATTAGCCCATCCCCATTGAGCGCTGCAAGCTATAGACAGGGCCTCTCGCTTCACCGCCCTTACACATAAACAACCTTGCTTCACTGTTTTGTCATTTTTCTCTTCTTTTTCTCTTTTTCCATCCTAACTTGTTATACTGTTCCTTCTCACAATCGATTGAGTCACAGCTAATGCATGAGGCAATGCATGTATACGAACAATGAAATGAAGCTACATGTGCGTTCAAACGCATGTCCTGGTCCGATGGTAATCATTGTTTTTGCCAAAATACTATGGTCACTTAAGTAAAATTGGTAACTGGCATTAGCCAGTGCTGTTATGATTAGTTTTGACCGCATCAGTATGGACAAGCTCACTGTTTGTAGCTGTGCATGACCGAATGTCGGTTAGTATTACAATCAGCTTAGAAGGTCAAAATGAAACCTGAAGGGGTTTTAGAGACGATGCCGCATGCTGAGGGCCAAAGCTATCTCTCAGAACTGCACATCTTCAGTGTATGAGAAAGTGACAAAATCTGTGTTTAGAAAAATGACAAAAATTACCCAAATGAGGATGTTAATTTGTTCCTGTGGATAGTAAATCAAGCAGTAATTTGCTAATGTGGTTAGACAATAGACGTTTTTGGGGGGGGACTGCCCCCCCCGGACCAGAGCCAATTAATGCCTGCCTTGTGCTTTGAATATTTTTTATTTATTACAGAATTCATATTTTCTCGTTTTATTTGTCTGTCTTATTAGTTCTGTGTATAGAATGAGTAAGATATGGCTGTATTTGATTGTATATGATTAATTACTGTATTTAATTTTTAATTACTGTATTTAATTTTTTATTACTGTAGCTTTATTACATTCTCCTGCAATTTGCGAATCTCAAAGTATCGCAGTACGTGTGTGGATGCTCTTCTCGTTCTGTTTTACGCGCTGAATAAACAAATTGGACGTGTCGTTTTTTAAATAAATCCACTACTAAAAGTGTCAAATCTATCAGAAGAGAAGACAGTGGACATCTACGCATCTCGGAAAAAGAGGCGGCTTCGTCTGCATTAGGTAAGAAGATATTGTAATGTCTGAAGTAGTTCTATGACAGGTCAAGGGAGGCTCTGTTTATTAACTTTTAGAACACACTGTAACAAGCGCACCCGTCTATTAAACACACTCGCTTTTTTTCGCCGCACTTCTGAACTCCCCGTGTTAACCCTATCACTGCCGATGCAAAACAGCAACAGCAACTATAAAGAGTCTGTTCTATTCGCTATTCTTTGTATAAAGTCATTGTTCATTGTAAATGTATTTTATATGTAGAATGTATGATATATAAATATAATATTTTTTAAAAATCTGAGCTCGTGGTCTGCTGGCCTGGTAGGTGCCACCCCAAGCACAAAAGTGAAACTCCGCCTATGGGTTAGACATGTAGATTAGCTCATATTATTTTGTGCACATCCATTAACACATTCATCTGTTTTAATTCAGGAGTGTTTTGATTTAAATTTGAAGGAGAAGAGAGGAGCTAAATGAATAGGTAATGTGGGCAGTGTGTGTTGAGAAGGCATGAATTAGTTAGTAAGTGTTTAAAGATAAGGACACACTGATAATGAGCGAAAGAACAGATTTAACATGCATACACACCTATGCTATATAAACCCAGCTACACAACCGCAAACACGCTTTAAATTATAGGCTGAACTGGAAAATTTTTAATATGCATAGAAAACAACTAACAATAATTTGTCCAACCATTAGTTCATTCATTCATTTAATACATTTTATTTTATTTTTTACATTATAGTAGAAGGTTTGATAAATCGGACACTTTCCTCTGGACAGGAATAGACCTCCTGAATTTGACTATCACTGAAAGAGGTGTGTTTTGATTTATGAGTTATGATTCTTACATTTAAATACCTTTAAACAATAGAAGTCTCTGCTATGTTAATCACTTTCATCACTTTCATCTTGTCGCCACCTACTGGCAAACTATGTAATCAATTTGATACCAACTTTATTTGAAGCCTCAGGTAACCTTCAAAAACTTATTTACTAAATTGTGATCGCTGTACCAAGTGTGGTTATACACACCCATAAGTGTGGTTGCAAACGTTTATCCCAGTACTTATTTGATAATTGTATTAAGGACAGAAATGATGATACATTCTGCTTGAAAAGACGATTTGGGAAGCTGCTTCATACCTACATGCTTTCTCCGCGCCAACGCAGATTTGAATGTTCAGCTGTGTTCGTTCTTGTCAAAGGTTTTGTACATATAGCCGAATCGTTGTCATTTAGGAATAAAATTACGTGGGTGTTTGAATCAAGATTGCAATCTTTTAACGATTAATCATGCAGCTCTACTTTATAGACATACTAAATAATGTTGTAATAAAATGTAAAATATATAAAGGTTTTGAGAGGGTTTGGTTGAAGATATTGAAAATATGATTAGCTCAGTATAAATGCAATCGCAGTCAATGGAAAGTCCACACCATGAAAGAAAACGTGTGTGTTTTGTCCTCGGGGGCATTCAGGGACTGCAACAGGAGAGAATGTGACATAACCGCCTGATGATGTCAGACGCAGGAAGTGCTCAGAGAGTGAGCATATGTATCAAACTAATGAACAGACGGTAAATGTACCGACAGCCTCTGTCCATTTCTTCCCCTCTAACAGATATCTCATTTCTCTTATATGTCTTTCTCTGCCTCTCTCTTTGTTTCCTCCTTCACAACTCTCTCTATATCTGTCTGTCTCTTTCCAATCGTTATTCTTTAATTAAGATGGTGCTGGGAAGCTTTCTTAGGCACCTGCCACAATCTGGCTCCAACCCTATTCATTACACCCCCTCCCCATGTGCATGCGCCTCCTCCTTTTCTCTCATCACCCTCTCATCTTTCCCTCCACTTGCCCTGCTGAACTCACCCCATCCGCTCTCGTTGCCAGCGCAGTCAGGTCTGATTCTCCACAAGCTTTCCAAATGCAATAATCCAAGAGAAGACACCGTGCCAGCGACTGCATGTGCATGTGTGCGGACGAACTGTTTAACTACACAGCGTTTGAAGAGGGAAAAATAAATCCCTCTCCATCTTTGTATTTTATCCTCTCGCATCTCTTTGATGTTCCTGTTTCACGTATGTTTTACGTTAGTAAGATCCCAAAAAAGCTATATGGAAATAAAATCAAATGGGAATTATATGATAATCATAAGAAAAATGTCCTGAACCCCAAACAGTTTTTTTTTAATTATAAAATCTTCATTCTAAAATTTGAGATATAATTTATTATTAATTTGTGAAACTGCATTTTTATATAGTATATGTGTGTGTGTGTGTGTGTGTGTGTGTGTGTGTGTCCATTTTATTATTAGTAGTAGTAACAGTAGATCATTATTTTCAGGATCATTACACTATTCTAACTTTTAAAATAATAGGATAAAAATAAATTATAAATTATTTCTGAAATTGAATGAAAAAAATATTTTTTGTGTATGTTAATAAATATTATTATTGTAATTTATAAATATAATATTTATGTTCATAAAATATAATATATTTATTTATACATTTATAATTAGTATATTTATAAATATGTATATTTTGTTTATATTTTATTGAAAAGCTAAGCCTATTTAAACCATTACATATTTTAACTTTTTATTTAAAAAAAAAAACGTTTTCTTTTAGCTTGGTTTGATTTTAGAGTGAAATGAAATCTCTTTCTGAGATCAACATGTTTAACTTTTATTTTTGTCTTTTTTTCCCTTTGCAAAAGAGAACATTTAAAACGTGGTGAGGAGAAAGCAATTATTAATTTTGCATGTCAGTCTACAAGTGGCTTGCTCATTTTTGGCTCAGGACATTAAACTGGGATGAGAAAATAGTTTAAGCTTGGAAAAATCACATACTTTGCTTTTAAATAACAAGTCTTGGTCTATGTGTGGTTGAGGTATTCCCTACATTGTGAAAACCAAATGTCCCCTCAAGGATAGTAATACCAGAAATGTTTGATCTTGTGGGGGCATTTTTTCCACCCCCATGAGAAACCAGCTTATAAATCTGACTAAATTGTATTTTTTTAATGTAATAATTCAGAAAGTTTTCTGTGAGGGCTGTTTAGGGTTAGGGGATAGAATATATAGTTTGTACAGTTTAGATATCATTGGAATAATTTCTATTTTCTATGGAAATTGTGTGTGCGTGCGAATCATCACCCTTTTTTCATTCCATTGCTGGTCATGTGTGTCAGCCTGCTGTGCCAAGTAACCTTTATTCTGACACAAACACATTGACATGGAGTCTGTGCTTGTGTGTATGTGTCACATTTGTAGTTTAAAACACAATGTCTTTATCAGCACAGTCCTAGCAGCAGGTACTTTAAGAAACTGCTCTCTCAACCTGTGTATTGAATGAAAATATTGTAATTGTTGTGAGCTGAAAAGGCCATAAGTTGGCTGTCAGAAAGGCCAAATTAGCTGAGAAAATCACTTAGGGAATATGTTCAATATTACATATATGTTAAGACTGAGCCTGGATTCTCCCCCCCCCATTCTGTCACCTGATGGAGTTTGGGTTTCTTGCCACAGTTGCCTCTGGTTTGCTTAGTAGAGAACACTTGAACATAATTATTGATCTGACTTTACTGACACTGTTGTATGAGAACTGAACTGAGCTGGATCATTTTTATCAAAACCGCTTTATTGATGAGATTAATTTAATAACTGATCATCTTTACCACAGAACTGAATCAAAATGCATCATGTTCCTGTTATCACTATAAAGCAATGAGAGTAAGCAAATTATGACAGAAATGTAATTTTTGGGTGTAGCATTCTTTTATTAAACACTTTCAATTATGTAGCTAAAGTTTTAAAGTAGCTTTGTGGGTTGTGAGTGTTTCAAGGCTGTGTGTGATCACAGGTTTGCTATGTATAACTTTCAAAAGTTTGGGGTCCGTAATAATTTTTTTCTTCTTTTATTAAGCAAAGATGCATTAAATTAGCCAACGGTGAAGGTACATTTTATATTGTTATAAAAAATTATATTTCAAATAAATATCTAGTTCATTCACGAAACTCTAGAGGATGTATTCTGATAGCACATTTAGGCCCTGTTTACACCTGGTATTAAGAAGAATTTTGGTCACCCTCCACTTCCCCCAACTCTACTACAGGTCTACATACATAAATCCCATAGCAGATCTATGCAGGTGGAGCTGGGGGAGGTGGAGGGTCTAAGAGGAACTATGAAGGACTAGCCTGCAATAGATACACTGACACGCTGCTGTGAGGATGTAAGACAGCAGTGTGTCATTGTATCTATTAGCAGTAGTAAGTCTATACTTCAGCAGGAGCAGTGTAGCAGATCTAGTCCGCCAAGACCAAATACATTGGATAGAAACATTAACGTTGACTATTCGAATAGAAAATTAGACACTTCTTTGCTTAATAGTTATCTGAAGATCCAAACTGTTAACAAGCTTCAGTGTCCCTGAGTCTGTTATCTTAACAGTATTAATACTGTTACTGTAACCATTAAGTAAGCAGAACATAGAACACATTAGCTTTATGTTTAATATTCACTGTTTTAGTGAATTCGCCCCTTCTGTGATTGAGAAGGTTGCATTTCTTGTGCACAAGTGTACACATTGCCAGTGTGTGTTTGTGTCCATTAGCATATCCGTATGTGTACTCTACATGCTCCCGAGTTCATCCGCGAGACATTAATAGCGCTGTTATATTAATAACATGTCAGAGGATTTTTTCCTCTTGATCTGAGAGGTGAGATTTGCTTATGTGATTATCGTCCTAATATATGCAAGGTTGTGTTTTCCCTGCAGCCAATGACACTGAGATTTATTTGCAATGGTAATCAGGGGTTGTGGGTAAAGTGACCTTGATGAACATGTGTGGTGTTTATGGTGTACATTACAAGATGTGACAGCTGTTTGTGTGTGTGTGTGTGTGTGTGTGTGTCTTACCCATAGTCTTGAGAGAGGAGTATTTGTTGAAGCCCAGGTTGTTGTGTGGCTGGGACAGAGTCATTGCGGGACTCAAAGGAGGAAGCGTGACGTTATTCAGGTGGTTATGCTCTGAAGGAAGAGAGAAAGGAGCATGGAGGAGGAGGAAAGAGAGTGAAGAGGAGAGAAGGGGATACAAGGAGGATGTGTGTGTTAGTAAATGGAAAGTCAGCACATTTCTAGAGAGACGAGTGCATGTGATTAGGACAAACTTTACTTTAAGCGAGTAAAGGAGAAAGAAGGACATGCATGCACAGCCAGAGGAAGATAGCTCAGAGATTCTTGTAGAGCATAATGCTTGCAACGGCAAATCCATAGGCTCATTTCTCAGGGAACATGTGAACTAATTCAATGGATACAATTTAATTCACTTTAAATAAATCTGATGTGTAAATTATGCTCTTGCATAACACAATCGTATTATGTTTTATGTAAGTATACTGCAAAATAGTACTTATTAAATTCTCTGGTCTTTTCAAAAAATCGATGAAAACTTGTTGCTTCTCAATTAAATTGGTTGTTTTTAGATACTAAACAGTGTATTTTACCCTGTAAAGCCTAGTGTATCATACTTGATACACACATTTCTACAGCCTCTAAATTATCAACATGGTCAGAGCTTTGCTGAATGAGTTTTTAGAATGTAGTACAAATTCTTAAAGCTCTTGTGTGTCATTTAATGAATGTGTGTCATTTAAATATCAGAAATTGCACTAAATTTCATACTTTTGCTCAGTCAAAATAAGAGTCACTATTATATTAGATATGTGTGTGTGTGTGTATATATATATATATATATATATATATATATATATATATATATATATATATATATATATATATATATATATATATATATATCCATTGCTCAGATCCAGTCTTGGAGGAATTTAATGAGAAATGCATTATTTCATATAAATGACAATAGTGAACATTCACCCACATTTCTTGCCGTTTTGATTCCATATGTTAACCCCAAAACCTCAAATATGAATCAGAAGGGGAAAAAGTACAAAAATTATGGGATTGTTTAAATAGATAATACTTCAATAGTTGGAATAAACTACGTATGATATAAAGCACTGTAAATTAGACAGTCGAATCAGTAATGACAATTTAATATAAGACTACTGACTAGAAGTACTAAAAAAGACATTTTAGAAGTTTGTAGCACGTTTTACAATGATTATCGTTCAAAAGCATATTCACAAACAATGGGGGAAAAAACTGTAGAGAGACCATTTTGATTAAGTCATTTGTAATGCTTCATGTGAGCGAGCAGTCGCTCTGTTGATTTCCACTTCTGTAGTAAAATTGATTTCTTTCATCAGATTGTGGGTACAGTAAATCCGAGTCCAGTTTGAAGCGTTTATGAAATCTAAAACTGAAGGAGATGTGAGATTACTGGCATATTTTTCTTAGCAGAACATTTTACGTCATTGACATCTCATAGAAACGACTGAGACGAAGAGATCACATTTTTTTCTTTTCTATAGGCATGTTTGTGAATGCGTGCAATTTATGTCCATTCCTGAGGCGGATTTTTGTTAAACTGCTCTATACGTGATTATCTTTGGTCTATATGCTGTGCAGAGGTCAATAAAGGTTATTTAGGACACGCATCCTGTGTCCTCCCCTTTGGGCTGGGTTGTGTGGACACTGACCCGATTCCGTCAGATCACTATGTGCTTGCGTGTTTATATATACGCTCAACGTATGTACATTAGTGTAAGTGCATATGTGCACTTTTAGTGTGATAGGACGGATTGTTACTCCACGTACAGTAACGCTCCCATACATGCAGTCCAGTTACAATTAAATCCCCCAGGTTATATCACAGCAAAAGGACACAGGTCACGAACGATGGTTCATGTGCACATGACATAGTCATTGTGTTTATCGACAATGTCTGACACATTTTAAAAGGGGTAATTGTGCTCACGCAATCACACATAGTGTAATAAAAAAGTATGTTTCTACTTCACAGTCCAGATATGGTTTCAGATTGATTTCTAAAATGTAGCTTTACTATCAAAATAAATTACATTTTTAAATATATTAAAATGGAGAACAGTTACGCTAAGGGGGCCTTTACACAACACTATTTTAAAACGGAAAACTTTTTGTGTTTTGGACGTTACATGACAACAGTGTTTTGGGTGCCTGAAAACAAACTTTTGAAAACGAGACCATTATCATCTGTGTAAACTACAAAAAATATCATCTGTGAAAATGATGATGGCATACGCATGATGTCTATAGGCGTGAAGTGTTTTTTGTTTGTTTTTTACAAAGTGATATCGCCAACTACTGGCCTTGCAGCGTTTTTAATGGTTTTCACAGAGCCATGTGAATGCAAATCGTTTTGTTTTCAAATGCAAAGGGGAACATTTTCGTGATATAAACACCTTGAATTGTAACATTTCACAATATTACTGTTTTCACTGTAATTTTGGTCAAATACATGCAGCTTTGGTGAGCTTAAAATGCATTAAAAACATTTCCGACTCCAAACTACTGAAAGGTAGAGTAGTTTGAGCTCTTTGTGTAAGTAGTTTCTGAACTCTCTTTTGTCTTGATGTGTTTGGGGTTATTCTTTGGTGGATTGTTACAGGCCGTGTTATTCATCACCAAGAATGTTACTGTTAAATTAGATTATTTTTATTAAGTTGAAAAAATTCTTATTACTTCTACATAAGCACACATCATTGATTTAATTTAAAAAAAATCTAATTCTCTATGGACCTGACTGATGAATTAATTTCTTATGAATATAGTCACAGTTTCTTCATTGTATATGATAGACCGGTAAATACTGGAAAATACTTTATATATTTCATATACATCATGTTTTATGCAGCTAAAAGACCGATTTCTTCTTGTCTCTTTCAACAGTTTCATTCTTTGCAGTAAAACCTGGTCGATTTAGACCCATGTTCTGTCAAACTCTAGGCTAACCCAATTTCATTCACAACAGGAGATCTCTCTCTATTCCTCCACTGTAATTCTCTTTCATCTCTCTCTGTCTGTCTGTCTGTCTGTCTGTTTAATTTCTTCATTCACTCTCAAGCAAAAGTTTCAAACTAAATTCTCAGATGTAATTCGGTCATGCTCCCCCACCTGGAATGACTTTTTTAACAAACACCGATTATCATCACATCCATGAGCATGTAAAACTGTGCTATGAATTATGTTTTGGTGACAAAAAATTCTATTTTAAAAACTGCTATAGAAGGTTATATTTTGGTCCTTTAACGAATACCATGTTTTAATTTGATATAATAATATAATATAATTTAATTTAATAGACATGCATTTCTCTCATATCCAATAATTTATAGCTAAACACATTCTTGCATCATCCTTCTTCTCTGGACAGACCGTGTTTTTTTAAGGACATATAGAAGATTTTTAACACTTCACACCGATCTAGTGTTTTTCTCCAGAGGCTTGTTCTAGAATAGAAGTGTCAGACTCCAAATAATTACAACTCCCGTTTCTTCCGATTCTTTTTTTTTTTCTCTGTTTGCTAGGCTATGTTGTGAAAGAGAATGGGTAAAACAGACTGCGGTAGTGTTTGGAAAAACGGATGTGTCAATCAAGCAGACAGATTCTTTAATTAACAAAAGAGATTTGCCATTCTTCCGTTCAGTGGCTTAATAAAGAATGTCAGTTTGTAACTGAGATTGGTCAAAGAATCCTCCTCCCTCTTGCATGTGAAGTGAAGCTCCAATGCTTGAGTGTCCAATCCTAATCCAAAGCATTGAAGACTTTGATCACCTGGGCCAGATGTGCTTATTAAAGGTTGGAGCTAAACTCTGAAGGTTGGCCTCCATCCCTGCTCTAACAGATAGTTGCAAAATGTTGAGGTTTCCGATAAGAAAAACACTGTTATAAATGCATATACAGTAATACCTCGAGATATGAGCGTCTCTACATACGAGTATTCAAAGATACTAGCAAGCCTTCTGGCAGATTTTTTTCTTCTAGATACGAGTAATTATTCGAGATACGAGCACGCGTACTGACGCCGATGCCGACGCACGTTCACTTCACGTGTTCGCTGACTTCTGTACGCAGCTGGTTTTCTCTCTATTTTGTGCATTATTCTTCATAATAGCGATGAGTTCTAAGAAAGTGAGTGGTAAGGATGGTAGTGAGAAGAAGAAACGCATGATGACCATGGAAATGAAGCAGGAAATTGTGGATAAATTTGAGTTGTGCCCGCGTGAGTGATCTAGCAGGAGCATCAGGAGGAACTGTGGACTGAGGAGTTGATCGAGCTGCAGATGATGAACATACGCAGGTGTTGCAAGAGCTCAGCAGTGGCGAGGAGGAGGAGGGTGAACCATTGGAAAACATTCTACAAGTGAAATGAAGGAAGTGATGACTATGTGGCAGAAGGTTTCTGGTTTCATTGAAAAGAAACACCCTGATAAATCATCTACTGCTCGTACTTTGGCGCTTTTTGACGACACGTTCCTTGAATGGGAGACAGAAACAAATTTCCCTCGATTTGTTATTTCATTAAAAGGTTTGCGTGTGAAATGTAGTCATGCGAAAAACGGTAAGAAAAGTGAAGAAAACAAATCGAAAAAAGCAAAACAGAACAGTTAAAAAAATACTAAAGCTAAGTTGAGTTGTGTTAACTTAAGTTTAAGTTTACGTAAGTTATGTAGTGTTCGTGTAAGGTAAGAAGCGGAATCAAGTGTCTGCGTACCAAACCCCTTCCTCTCTCCTCCGCACCTGCCGCTACTGTATGTAAAAACTTATAATTAAAACCACATTTTATTTAATCACACAAATCCTTAAACTGTATACATGTGCTATAACTGTGTGTGTGTGTCTATACCAGGGGTCGGCAACCTTTTTGTCTGAGAGAGCCATGGACCCCACATTTTTTGAAAAGTAAGCGCAGCAGAGCCATGGTCCTGTCTTCCTGGGGGGGTGCGGAGCAATAGTCCTGTCGTCCGGGTTGGGGGTAGCGGAGCAATAGCGAACCGGGGATCTAAGAGGAGCTGCTGTACAGGGATGAAACCGCCGCATGCGGCTCTGGAGCCACGGTTTGCCGACCCCTGGTCTATAACAATAAAAACTTTTTTTTTTATTTGGTTTTGGAGTTTTTTTCCATTGTTACGGATCTGGAATGGATTAATTTATTTTCTATTATTTCTTATGGAAAAACATGATTCTAGATATGAGCAATTAGAGTTATGAGCTTTTCCCTGGAACGGATTATGCTTGTATCTCGAGGTATTACTGTATCTGTTAAAATCAGCATATATTTTACCTTTCAAACCATATACAGTAGCTGTTAACTATGCTATTAACTGGTCTGAAATCAGCAGTGAGGGTGACTTTTCTGCCTGAAGAGAGAATTCTTGGTCGACCAGTGCACAATGCCTGGAAGTCCATGCTGTTCCGAGTTCTTGCACTGGTGGATTGACATTTCAAGCACGAAGCTCTGAGCGATTTTTCTGCGGTCAGGCTGAAGTTGTAATCTAATGATCTAAACTCCATTACACACATTAGACTCTGATGAAATCAGACATACAGTGTAATGTCTCACACTGAATCTGCCCCTCACCCTCACCCCAACCTCTCATTCTTTCTTTTCTTGATTTCTTTGCATATTATTCTTTCATTATCTCCTCGGATTCCTGTGAAATGAATTAATCAGCAAGAACTGATGAATTAACGGACAAATCTCAACCCATCTGTTACTACAATTCTTTGGGGGAAAGGGGCACTTTTTGTCAATGACATAATGTGACATGTTAAAGGTTAAGAGTATATTGGTGGCCCTTATTCTCGGCACTCCATTATAAAAAAAATCCCATCGCTCGTTCCTTATTATAGAGTGATCGAGTGATGGGTGGGCAACCTGCGCTCCTCTCAGTCTGGAGTTACGTAACTTCATAAACCGCTAAATGGCTATCGAACTCCAGCTCGCTGTCACGGCCCCTTTTCCCAATGGAAGTCTGACGTTTGCGTCATATTAATAACTGCAGGGATCTGGTACCCTGGTGAACTGTGGACTCTGACCTAGTGAGGACAAATGAAGAAGGATAATTTGTGTTCTAGATTATTAATCAGATTTTGCTGCTGTTTGTTCCTTCAAACTGTGTTGTTTTCTTTGTTCTTTTTGGAGAGCTATTGATCAGTATCACTCAGGATTGATTGAAATAAATCAGTTCACAAATTGTTCAATGAATGAAGCACACCTCGTTCATTACAGTTCTTTTTCTTTGCTGGTTTATGTACATAAGGGAATCCATTTATACGTAGATAAGGAATGAGTATCGAAAGAGAGGGTCATCGTATAGAGTTCAAGTGTGAAGTCTTAGAATGGAATCACAATGATGTCACAATGGAAGTAAAACAGAGAAAAATGGAATGGAGTCAATTCCATTCCAATTGTTTCAATCACAGTGTAGCCATAAAAAGAGACACAATGGCGCTTGTCAAAGGGTTAAACTGTACAATATTGCTTTTTTCTGATTTGATTATTTCATGTTTAACTGGTATGCAGTTGGCTGATTTTTATAAAGTTGAGCTATGAGCCAAACATTTGGATTTCAAATAATTGCATTCTGCAAATTAAGTTATTTTTTTGCTTCTTTTTAGACAAAGTAGCGAGTAATAGTAATGGATGTGTGTCACGTTGGAGCCACAAAAGAAATCAGAGCTAAAAACCCTGTAGTGTTTTCTAAAAGTAACGGTCATGTATCAATGGAGAGTCACACTGAAGAGACAGAGAGAAGCATGTCGAACCTCGCATATTAAATCATCTCCATTTACTGTATATAGAAGTAGTTTTCCCGCTGTTTTTGAGCATCCACAGGAGGTTCAGCTTAACTTTTTGAGACAGACTTCAAAAAACTTTGTAGAGCGATTTCTCACTGAAGAACAATGTGCATGGCAGAAAAAGCGTTTGATATCCATCCGTGGATCCGCTCCATTGGAGTTGGATGTTTCTGTTCTCTGAGGGCAGGCGGTCCCTCGGGATCAAATTCAATCAAACACACACGGCTCGCCACAGAAAACGCAGTACTTCTTATTAATAATGCATCATCCTGCTCAGGAAGAAAGAGCAATCAACATGCATATTCATTTAGCTTTTTAAATATTACTGTCCAGCCCTTTAAGGCTTTGAAGAGCATTTTACGGCAGAGAGAAAGAGAGAACAAGACATGGGAAAAAGAGATAAAGAAAGAGTAAAATAACCTAATATGCAAAAGAAATATTGACTGCCATGAGGGAAAGAGAGAGTCAAGACAAGGCCATGCCTTGCTTTAACGCTTCAGAGGTGGAATTGAGTTTATGCGGTATGCGGTGTGTGTGTGTGTGTAAGATCAGCTCTTTTGTCACACCTCTCCAAGTACACACTTACAATTTACTTGAATTGACTCTGATATAATTTGATGAATAATCAGTAGTGACAGTGATGGCTTGTGTGGCTGTACTGGCTCACACACACACACACACACAGGCACGAGCCTTTTTTGGTTAACTACATTTGGCCTCAGATATGTGCCACGACACACAACCTGACACAGTTTACTGCTGTCTACAAGCATTTAGTTACCACAAACACACACACACACACACAGGGACATAACTATCCGTTTGTTGAATGATGTGTGCAAAATGCACTCACCTGGCCAAAAATGCATAAGCAGGTTACAAGGCCTTTGAATACTTTTGAACATTACAAAATTATATTGAATATGATCAACACTATAAAAATAGAAACAAAACATTATCTGCTTGTCTGGTGTTTCTAAGTTTGTCTTGAAGTTATTGAGCACCTTTGAGGGGAAAAAGAAGTTGCTGAATTTGATATAATTTTTTTTTTTACTTTTTGACATAGTTAAAGAGTTTAGCAAATGCTGTATTTGCCTGATGTTTGTATCTTAGCCCATGATATTCTTCAAGTATATCACTGTATTATTAAGCCGAGAAAGTTCAAACAAAGCAACATTTAATCTAATATATACAGTGTGCGTTTGTATTGTCCAGGTAAAACCTATGTTTGGGGACATAATGTCCGCACAAAGATGCAAATATTCAATTCCTTGACATTTTCTGTCCCCACGAGGAAAACAGCCTATAAATTAAACTAAATTGTGTTTTTGAAGCTGTAAAAATCATAAATCATTATGTCTATGGAAAACATTGAATCACAATGCGTTTATGAAGACACAAATGTGTATATTTTAAAGATATGGGTATTACAGCGCAAACACTTCTAGTTTTGAATCTGAATTTTTCACTCCCTCTATGTAATGCTGCTGTGTGTTGCATATCTTGCATTTTGCCGAACACACAATGAGCTAATAAAAAAAATTAGCACCATCCCACAAGAGTACAGCATCCCAATCATTATGAAAGAGAGGAAGCTAAGAAAAAATCCCCAAAGAACGGTGAGTGTATTGAATTGTTTTTATTAGGTACACTGTAAATCAAAATTGCATGTTTAATTTTAATGTGCTACTTGCCATTTGTTTGTAATTAGTTGTGCTTTTCATTTAAATTGATGTCTTTCCCTAAATAGTGCTACTTGCTACTGTTGCTCATACTTTATTAAAATCCCTGACCATAAGTGTTTTGAATAAGAATTTTGTGTGTCTTCCATCCTGCATAGAGACTTGAGGGTGGGCTCTTTTGAATTTGACCCATTAAGCCCATCACCCCAGCATCTGCATAGTAACACCCTGGAAACCACTTAGAACACAGTAGCAACCACATAGCAACACCCCGGTAACCATGCAGACCAATTCCAGCAACCACATAGCAAGATCATGGAGATACAGCCCTGTTAACTCCATAGCAAAAGCATAGCAATAGCCTGAAAACCAGCCAGAGGTCTCTAGCATCTGCATAGCAACACCCTGGAAACCAGCCAGAAAACTCTATTGGTGAGTTTTGAATGGACAAGCACCACTCACATTTTCTTCAGAAAATATAAACATCTAGGTCTTGTTTAATTTCGTTAAACAGCTTCATTGTTTGTGTTGGAGAAGAAATAGGATAATGTGCATCAAAGTACTTGAACAATATGGAACAAAATCAAGCAGGACAGATCGATTGGGACAAGGTTGTATGCAGATGTTTGCATTAATTAGCATATTTCTAGCTGACATTTTCCATATTCTTGAGCATCAGGGATTCAGTGAGATGCTGTAATGTACAAATGGGGATTTACAACACAGACTGAAGTAACTGACAGAGGATGTGTGTGTGTGTATCATTATGTGATTTCCTGATGTAAGTAGCTCAATGAATTGTTTGGAGGAAAGACGTCTACCATTCATAAGTTTATGGTTAGTAAGATTATTATTATTATTATTATTATTATTATTATTATTATATGTTTTTGAAATCTCTTCTGCTCACAAAAGCTGCATTTATTTAATCATAAATACAGAAAAAACTGTAATATAGTGAAATTTTATTGTAATTTCAAATAGCTGTTTTCAATTTGAATATATTTAAAAATATATTTATTCCTGTGATGTCAAAGCTGAATTTATCATCATTCCTGCAGTCTATTGCCACATGATCCTTCAGTCATCATTCCAATATTCAGATTTGATGCTCAAGAAACATTTCTGATTATTATCAATGTTTAAAACAGCTGTGCCACTTTAATATTTTTGTTGAAACCATGATTTTGTTTTTCTGAAATATTTGATAAACGTATAGTTCAAAAGAACAACATTTATTGGAAATAGAAGTATTTTGTAAATATATAAAACCCTTTATAAATTTAATGTGTACTTACTGAATAAATAAATAAATCTTTCTGACCTCAAACCTTTGATAGGCATTTATACTATGTGTATATTATTAGATAGTTTAAAGATTACTATTTTACCATTACTATATAAGGGACTTTAAAGGGACTTTTACTATGGTATCATGGACATGACCTAAAAAATATTACCATGGCATCATGTTTAAACCAATTTAAAGCAACCATAAAGCAAAATGTATGTAATATAGTACATCACGTTTTAGTTAAAGACTACGTCCGGATCTGATTCAGAATGATAATCAAATGGATTAGATCGATTCCATCAACACTAAGTCCCAATGTCCCAAATCTTTAAAGTCCCAAATGTCATCCAGGATTGACTTTTTATTCAGTAATGTTATGCAGTTTTTGATTTATATTCTTTCTGATGTTGATGGTTGCATTATTTACATGTGCATAATGCTTCTATTTCTTGTTTCTTCTGCTTCTTCGCCTGTGTTTTGATCTGGAGATTCTTTACTCTTTCAGAAGATATGTAATGGGGTCCCCTACCGTATAACAGAGAAAACACGGACAGCTGAAACTTTCCGTCAATTTAAAAAGGTTTTAAAACCATGGTACATTTTTTTTATTACTGTTGATTAAATAGACAGACACTTTATTGATCCCAAAGGATAAATTTAGTAGATTGTCAAACAAGCGCACACACACACACACACACACACACACACACAGGCTACATGCGAGTGCTCTGCCAGAGCCACTAAGGTTTTATTTTTCCACTTCTCAATGGACTGGAACTAATTTAATGAACATATTCCACTAGATCCATAAGCCACAGACAGAAAACTAATGCACACACCAATATTATCCGCACCGAAAATTTGTGAGTCTCCTCAGACTTCATGCGTATGTGTCATTAGATCCTATAGGAGGAGATTCCGGAGATACAGCAATCAGCTGTAAGTACATCCCAGCCATTTATAACGTCGATGGACCAACACGATTCATACGTACTGTGTGTGTGTGTGTGTGTGTTAAAGAGATCAGTGTGCATGCAGTACAATGCAATTCATTCACTCGGTAGCACAGCCTGACCCAATCTCTACAAAGTGCTTGCGAAGCAAGTGTGAGTGTGTATGTGTGTGTGTGTGTGTGTGTGTGTGTGTGTGTGTGTGTGTGTGTGTGTGTGTGTGTGTGTGTGTGTGTGTGTGTGTGTGTGCTTGGCTGAACACGCTCAGTTAAACTTGATTGATGCTCTTACACACACCGGCAGCTTTCTGACCTTCAAACCACCTCCAGTCCCCCCCCCCCCCCTGCTCCTCAAATGGTACAACCCTGTTCCATCCCTATCAGAGCACAGAAGGACTGGGTCATTGTACCTGTAGAGAAGGGGTGTTCAACAACACTCATGCAGCGCTCTAGTTGGATTGCACAAAAGAACCAGAATGAAGGAGAAAAAAGAACAGCAAATATTATTGAACATGGCAGAAATGTAATGATAAAAGGAAGATGAGAGGTTTTTAAGTCACATTTGAGTTATTCATGCAGTTACTTGTGTTTTGGGAGAAGGGCGATGAATGAAAGAGGGAAAAAAGACAGGAATGAGAAAAGACAGGACGGAGGGAAAGATGAAGGCATTTATGATGTCTAACACAGATACCAGCTGGTCCACTGTCATACTAAATAACCCTCACTCTTTTTTCATCTTTTCTTAAGCCTCTTTCTGTCATGATGTGCTGATGCTGTCACTGCAAATGCATGTTTCTAAAGAAGTGTGTGCATGTCATAGGGTTGTTCGTTGTGGTTATTTAGAGATAAACTTGTGTGTATGTGTTTAGTTACAAGGAATTATGGTTAGTAACGCACAAACAATGAGAGACAAAGGGATCAAAGGAATTTTTCAGGCAAAAATGACAATTCTCTCATCATTTGCTCACCCTCATGTCATGCCAAACTCTAGAACTTTCTTTCTTCTGTGGAAAAGATTACATATCTTTTCCATGCAACTACAATGAAGTAAAGGGCCAGTCACACAGCAAAAACGCATGAATCACGCACAAATGTTCGTTTCTGCGCGGAGTGTGCGTCGTATGCGAAATTTGTCGGTGGAACGAACGTGGACCGTCAGTGATTGTAAGTGGATGTGCGTCGAAGGCGGTTTGTGCGTGATTTTGAGTTTTGAACGTTTCAAAATGTTTGTGTGCGTTATTCATGAGTAGGCGTGCGTAGTTTATGCGTTGAGTATGCGTGACATGCGCGGGACACGCGTCGGCCGTCATTGCTTATGCGTCGGAACTGGTTCGAAACCGTGCACGTCCACTGACGCCCCACCTTCATATCACGCATGAACCGCGCACGTATCACTTCATTCCACTGACATCCACTGACAATGTGGATTCTGAAAGTGGACATGGTGATGGTAAAACAAAAAAATTGATGGGAGGAAAAAATATATTTAATGCATTTGTGTTCTCTTACAATCATTTAACTTCCCTAGAGAGTCTATGAGTTTGCTATAGCTATGACGCAACAGTTTTGCAGATGTTTAGCCAACAAACACAAAGTTTCTTCAGGGAACGCAATATGTTTGTGAGAAAGCAAAGGTTGTGTCAGAGAACACAATAGTTTTACGAGAGAATGAAACATTTCTCGATGGAGCGCAATACTTTTGCGAGTGAACGCAAAAGCATTGAAATGTCATTTTATGACACATAAAGCTGTATAGTTTGGAATGACACAAGGTGTTGTGAATTATACAGTTTCCTTTTTTTCCTCTTTGAAATTTAGAAAGGTTTGGAAATATTTAATCTGGGCATGCTCTTTCTCATGCACATAAGTCTGCAGGGTTTGGGAGCAATGAAGAACAGCAGGATTTGAGGACATCTGAAAACATCTGTCGTATATGAAGGTCAAACTAGATGAGTCTTACACACATACACACATTCATCCCGCCTACAGCTTGTCTATCTCAATACATAACATTTTTGGAAAGTTACATACCAGATTAGATTTTATTTCAAACTCACTCATGCACACACTTTTCAATCCATTGCATTGAATTCCATAGGAAGCACATATAGAAATGCATACAAACATCCTTTAAATGTAAAATAGCAAACTAAATTCAAATATGAAAACAAATGATTAAGGACACCTTAAAGGGATAGTTCTCCCCAAAATAATTTTTTTGTCCTTTACTCACCCTAATGTAGTCCAAATGCTTTTTTGTAAGCTTCAGAAAGCGAAAGTCTTTCCGTCTTTTGGATGAGACGTTAAACCGAGGTTCTGACTCTCTGTGGTCACTAAAAATCCCAGGATGTCCTTCGTAAGAGTAGGGGTTTAACCCCGGCATCCTGGCCAAATTTGCCCATTGGCCTTGGTCCATCATGGCCTCCTAATCCCCCAACCCCCCCCCCATACTCTAACG